>JACAVU010000010.1:37403070-38603070 GCA_014183005.1 Castanea mollissima | reverse complement strand
TGCAGCATGCACCAGTAATTGTTTTTTGGTTATTAAAAAAAAAAAACATTATCCCTTACTAAAAACCCAGTAAATCTCTAACAACTCCGAAAACGCTAGCAAATAGCAATCATTGCAACATGAATAACAACAAATATTGAGCAACACCCCAAAAGTGAGGAAGACCACCCGAGCTGTCTCATTGGTTTTCTTCTTTATTGTGAGTAGCACTACGCTAACAAGTAACAACCACCCGACCAATACTTTGAGAATAATTAATAAACTAACCGCACCAGTGGCACCACCCTCTTGACCTTTGATTTCTCTCCCTTTTTTTTTTTTTTTGGAAGGGATTTCTCTCCCATTTTCATTTTCTTTAATCTCACACAATGCTTGCTTTATATATAACACAAACTCATATTGGTCTTGATCCGACTCGAACCAAATTACAGATTGTGCTGAAAATTTTAAGTGCACCTTCGAAAGTGCGAGATATGAATTTTTTTTAAGGAAAGCTTGTAAGGTTTAGAAATAGATTTTCATTGGAAAAAAATGTACTTACGAACAAGCTAGGTTGAATTTCAGATTCAATGAAACAAAGCCTAATTAAGGAATATAAAGGAGAGTTGAATTTTAGCCAAACTGATCGAGAAAAATATTTAAGAATAGGGATTATTTATATTTTTTTTAAGGCCACATTGCCATCCGTGTAAAAGTCCATTTGTTTATTATTATATTATCAAGACTAAAATGTAAAACTGATCTACTAATTTTTTTCAGATTTTATATCAGTCCTTTAACTTTATTTTCGTTCATTTCAGTCCTCTAAGTTTTAAATTTATTCAATTAAGGCATTTCCATTAACTTTTGTTTAAATTTTTTGAAAAAAAAATTTTGAAAATATTTTTCAATCATTAATTGAAAATTTTTAATTTAAAAACTTTGAAGAAAAATTTATAAAATTGAAAAATGAACCACAACATATAACAAAATTTGATAAAAAAGCCTTAATTGAATAAACTTGAAAGTTAGAGGACCGAAATGAAGAAAAGCAAAGTTAGAGGACTAAAATGAAATCTAAAGAAATTTAGAGGCTCAGTTTTGCATTTTACCCTATTATCAATCACATCAAATTTTACTCACTAAACCATATAGACTATTTTGATACATTTGGCAAATAAGAGTTATAATATTTGAGAAATTAATTTTAGTTATATTTCATTACATGTTATTAGAAAGAGATAAAATTAAGAATATATGAATAAATTGTTTGACTAAATCGACAAATATTTAATTATTCCACTAATATAAGAGTATAATTATCTTTTACATTCTTGATTATATGTAATTATATTTGCTTTTATTTTTTCTATACTTTGTTTAAATTGTTACCAAAGCTAAATCTTGTAAAAATATTTATTAAAATTAATTTTACATAAATAATTAGTGCTCCATCTATAAATAATCAATACAAGAAAATAAACACATTTACCATATTAATACTCAATGTAATTAGACTACTATATATGTGGGGAGTAAAAGGACCTGAGCAAGTATTTGAGTCTTGGGCTTTATTGATGGGTGCCAGTTCGTTTTTGACTAAAGGTCTCTAGGACTGCAAGTCGGCCTACAGGGCAAAGGTCCGAGGATCCATTCGAGGACGAATCTCCCCTTGGACAGACCCGCAATGACCCTGGGATTAGCCAAGAAGATTAAAGGCAGAATTCTGGAAAAACTGTTGGTTATAAGGGGGATCCAAGTACCCTCTAGACGCGACAGTGTGAGAGAAATATCTCAGAAAAAGGCTGCTATCTCCACATTAAAGACCCTGCACCCACCCCCCTGGCCACATTAATGGGGAAGTGACCCCTGAACAGTAAAATTCAACCTTCCTGCTATTATTTAAGGACTTCAGGAAGGTGGTGGAAAAAGGGGGGGGGATCTAAGGATAAGAATTGTGTGACACGTGGACAAAGAGAGAAGAAGAAGTATTTAAGAAGAGAAGAGAGTAAAGAATAAGGGATCGGTCAGTTATCTAGACAAGGACTAAAGACTGTAATCTTTGAAAGAGAAAGAAAGATAATACATAATTCGTCCTTGGCTTACGTCCGAGGGGTTCCTTTGTCATATTTGTTTATTATTTGCGAATATTATAACACTTTAGTCTGTTTATCAAGCTTCTCACACCACTAAACTAGATTTCAAATCCACACTTTACAAATTTCATTGTTTAAGGCTCATTGGGCTTGAGCCCACATTTGTTTTTGGGTCCAGGCGCAATTGTGCACTTACAATTGGCACCGTTTGTGGGAAATCTAGTGTTGGAGGAACTGGAACACCATGGCAGGCTTAGGCTCGTACCATGCAGAATCTCAGGGATCGCAACTTGAGGATCTTTTCGAACGTCTTGAACGCCGAAGGGATCGAGAGGATAGCGTTCACACTAAATATCCTAAAGCAAGTCATACTCACGGCGAAGGCAGTGCCACCCATGAAGATGATACCAAGGCCATGCAGAAGGAGATTAATCACCTTAAGAAGAAGCTGCGCTGCGTCAAGTGGAGGCGTGCTTCACCCCCATCTAATACTTCTTCGGGGGAATCCCGTGGAAGTAGTTACAGTTCGAGGTCATGGTCGCCCCTCAACAAAACATCCTCTCGCGAAGAGGATGACCTATTAGGTCGCAGACACAGGAAGCTCCCCTCTAGGGGCTTAGGGAACGATGCTATGAGCCGAGCGTTACACCAACTTTCCAAATCGCCATTCTCCCGTAGGATTGAGAATGGGAGGCTCCCCAAGAGGTTCACCCAACCCATCTTCACCATCTATAATGGCCAGACTGATCCGGTGGAACATGTGAGCCACTTTAACCAGAGAATGGCGGTGCATTCTCACAATGAGACCCTGATGTGCAAGGTCTTCCCTTTTAGCTTGGGACCTGTTGCTATAAGGTGGTTCAACGGCCTTAAATCGGGGTCTGTAGGTTCGTTCAGGGAACTTACTAGAGCATTCGTATCATGGTTTATCACATGCAGCAAAATTCCTCGACCGTTGGACTTACCGTTATCTATGGCCATGAGGGAGGGCGAGACGTTGAAAGCATACTTCGACAGGTATTGGGAGATGTTTAATGAGATAGATGGGGATTTCGACGAGGTGGCGATCAATACCTTTAAGGTAGGCCTTCCTACTGATCATGACTTGAGGAAGTCCTTGACCAAAAAGCCTGTACGGAGTGTACGTCACCTCATGGACCGCATTGACGAGTACAAAAGGGTCGAAGAAGACCAACAGTAGTGAAAGGATACTGTGAAGGTTATCCCGCAGGAGAGAAGGGATTTCAGGTCGGACAGATATCACAACAACAAGCCGAGAAGAGATTACTTCGGGCAGTCCAGCTCAGTAGCACCTTAGGCTGTTAATACTGTATTCTGAGAACCGGTCCACCAGCTACTGGAGAAGGTCCGTAAGGAACCCTACTTCAGATGGCCTAGTAAGATGGCGGGGGACCCCGCGAAGAGGAATCAAAATCTCTTTTGTCAGTACCATCAAGACGTGGGTCATTCTACCGAGAACTGTCGGACCCTCTGGAACCATTTGGAGTAGCTTGTCAGTGAAGGAAAATTAGATCAGCACCTGTACCAACCTAATGGACAGGGCAGTCAGTCCGACTCGAATAATCAGAAGAATAATTCATCTTAGCCGCCCTTGGGAACGATCAACGTTATCTTTGCTGCGCCTAGCAGGATCGGCTCATGTCCCACCAGGGTGATGGCAGTTTCGCACTCCCAGGTCGTTGAGGCGGGCTCCAAGCCGAAGAGGTTGAAGGTGAATGTGCCCGTCTTGGGATTTTCAGAGGAGGATAAGGTTGGGACCATCCAACCCTATGACGACGCCCTGGTGGTCACTCTGAGGATAGGGAATTACGATGTAAAAAGGGTGATGATTGATCAAGGCAGTGGCGCGGACATCATGTATCCTGACTTATTCAAGGGGCTAAGGTTGAAATTGGAAGATCTCATTCTTTATGACTCGCCACTCATAAGCTTTGAAGGTAAAACTATCGTACCAAAGGGACAGATTCGATTGCCCATGCAATCCGGCTTGAAAACGGTTGAGGTGGATTTTATTGTGGTCGACGCATATTCCCCATACACATCCATCCTTGCCAAGCCCTGGCTGCACGCTTTGGGTGTTGTCTCTTCCACCTTGCATGTTAAGGTTAAGTTCTCTTCGGGGGAGTACATTGAAGAGATTCTCGGCAGCCAATCGGTAGCCAGGTAATGCATATCGGCTGCAGTGCTGCATCAGGCCGAAACAGAGTTCTCGACCTCGACTGTGAAAGACTTATAGCAATTAACGACTTTAGATGCGCCCGACGTGGTGACAGCAGAGGAGGCCATATGCGAAGACTTGGAGAAGTTTCTGATAACGGATGATCTTGAAAGGTTCTTTCAAGTTGGCGTACACTTACCATGTCAAGAAAAGATGGAGTTGCTGGAGTTTTTGAAGGATAACATCGATGTCTTTGTGTGGGATCCCTATGAGGCTCCGGGGGTAGACCCGAGCTTCATTTGTCATCATTTGAACGTCAATCTTGCTGTTCTTCCTAGAAGGCAGCCCCCTCGCCGTTCCTCCAAGGAGCACTCCGATGCCGTTAAAAAAGAGGTGCTCAAGCTCAAGAGGGCTGGGGCTATTAAGGAAGTTTTCTACCCGGAGTGGTTGGCGCACACGGTTGTGGTCAAAAAGAAAAATGGAAAGTAGCGAGTATGTGTGGATTTCACAGGTTTAAATAAAGCCTACCCAAAGGACTCGTTCCCGATGCCGCTCATCGATCAGCTTGTGGATGCCACTGTCAAACATCATCGGATGAGTTTTTTGGATGCCTTCTAGTGTTATCACCAAATTCCACTGGCGGCGGAGGATCAGGAGAAAGCTGCCTTTATTACTCCAACAGGGAACTATCACTATAAAGTGATGCCGTTCGAATTGAAGAATACTGGGGCTACTTACCAAAGGATGATGACCAGAATGTTTGAATTGTAACTTGGAAAGACCATTGAGATATACGTGGATGACATGGTAGTTAAGAGTAAGACGATATCTGCGCACGTGAAAGATTTGGACGACACTTTTCAGGTACTTAGAAAGTACAAGTTGCGTCTTAATGCCTCGAAGTGTTCTTTTAGAGTGGGTTCTGGGAAGTTCCTAGGTTATATGGTTACTCATAGAGGGATAGAGGTGAATCTGGCACAAGTCAGAGCTATTCAAACCTTATAGCCACCTCGGAATCCAAAGGAAGTTCAGAAATTGACCGGAATGATCGCTGCTCTCAGCAGGTTCATCTCTTGGTCAGTTGACAGATGCAGGCCTTTCTTCCAACTGTTGAATAAGTGGAGGGGGTTCCAATGGTCCGAGGGTTGCGTTGTAGCCTTCCAACAACTTAAGGAATATCTTTCTCGGCCACCCATTATGTCTCGGCCTGAAGTAGATGAGGTCCTGTTTGCGTATCTGGCAGTGGCTGTCTATGTGGTCAGCCTGGTCCTCATAAGGGACGACGGTGGGGTGCAAAGACCGGTCTACTACGTTAGTAAATCCTTGAATGAAGCCGAGGTACGTTACCTACTTTTGGAGAAAGCGCTTTTAGCCGTAGTTCATGCCACGCAGAAGCTTCCTCACTATTTTCAGTCCCACACCGTTGTAGTTTTGGCCCAACTGCCTTTAAAGTCAGTGTTGTGCAGTGCTGACTACTCTGGAAGGGTGGCTAAATGGAGAACTATTTTGGGAGCTTTTGATATTAAATACATGCCGTGCACCTCGGTGAAGGGCCAGGTTTTTGTAGATTTTATGGCGGAGTTCGCAGAACCATTGTTGGAAGAAACTGTGAAGGAATCACACTTGGATGAAAAATCAGTTGGCGTGATCACGGGCATAGGACCTCCCACTTGGAAAGTGTTCGTTGATGGGGCATCTAACTAGAGAAGGTCTGGTATCGGACTTGTCCTGGTATCCCCCGAGGGAATCGTCTTCGAGAAATCTCTAAGGTTGGCGTTCTTGACTACTAATAACGAGGCTGAGTATGAAGCATTCATGGTCGGAATGAACATGGTGTATAGGATAGCAGAAAGGGAGTTCATATGCTCTCAGATTCTCAATTAGTGGTCAGCCAGGTGACAGGGACCATGGAGGCCATGGATCTAAGAATGTAAGAATATTTGACCTAGGTCAAATGTTTACAATCTAAATTTGATTCCTTTATCCCGTCTCACGTTTCTAGAAGTGGAAATACACATGCAGACTCTTTGGCTACCTTAGCGACATCCTCGGCTCAGTGCTTGCCTAGGATTATCCTTGTCGAAGATTTGCTAGAGCTAACTCTTACCACAGTTAGTGTAACCCGTATCCATCTAATAAGGCCTAGGCTTAGTTGGATGGACCTTGTGATATCTTTTCTGAAAAACGACATTCTTCCCAAGGACAAGTCTGAAGCAGAAAAGATCTGTCAAAAGGCACCGCGTTTCTGGTTGTCCGAGAAACAGAAACTGTATAAACGATCCTTCTCCAGACCATACCTGTTTTGCGTGCACCCCGAGTCAACAGATGCACTTTTGGAAGAACTGCATGAGGGAATTTGTGGAAGCCACACTGAGGGAAGATCCCTAACCCATAGGGCCCTGACTCAGGGATATTGGTGGCCCAATATGCAAAGGGAAGCTCAGGACTATGCAAGAAAGTGTGACCAATGCCAGAGGTTCGCTCCTAATATTCATTAGCCTAGAGGAGTCCTTAATCATCTCTCCAGTCCTTGGCCTTTCGTTCAATGGGGATTGGACATAGTAGGGCCATTTCTGAGGGCTGTAGGAAACAAAAGGTGGCTACTCGTGGGAACCGACTACTTCACCAAATGGGTCGAGGCCGAGCCCTTAGCAAGTATTAGGGACGTCGATTCCAAGAAGTTTATTTGGAAGAACATCATCACTAGGTTTGGGGTACCACACACACTCATTTCGGACAATGGTATTCAATTTGATAGTAGAGCTTTTAGAAAATATTATGGTGACATGGGCATCATAAATAGATACTTCACTCTAGCTTATCCTCAGGGAAATGGGCAAGCTGAGGCCGTTAACAAGGTCATAGTCAGTGGACTCAAGAAAAGGCTGGATAATGCGAAGGGCAGATGGGTAGAAGAACTACCATATGTTTTATGGACGTATCGAACTACGCCACGCAGATCCACTGGAGAAACGCCATTCTCTATGACTTATGGAGCCGAGGCAGTGATACCTTTAGAATCTGGTTTCCCCATGCTAAGGACGAGTTCTTTTAGTCTAGAAAATAACAACAGCCTCCTGGAGAAGAGCCTGGATTTAGTTGAGGAACGGAGAGAGGCAGCTATGGTCCAAATGGCTTATTATCAACAGAAGCTTAAATGAGGGTACGACGCCCATGTGAAGCTAAGGCCACTTGCTCCTGGGGCTCTGGTGCTGAGAAAGGTTGTGGGAACTGCTAAAAACCCAGCTTGGGGGAAGCTAGGACGAAACTGGGAGGGATCATATCCGATCATTTCTGTAGCAAGCATAGGGTCATATCGACTAGTTGATCTAGATGAAAAAGTTGTACAACGCCCGTGGAATGTAAATAACCTTCGAAGGTATTATTATTAGTAAAAAGTACTTTTGTCGTTCGTAGTTTAAATTATGAATGTATATGGGCTTATAAATTATAACTCCCAAAATATCAAACAGAAACTTGGTTATGTATGGTCCTCAGACCACATGCCTTGTGGAAATTGATATCTTATCATTTGTTAAACAGAACCTTAGTTATGCCTGGTCCACGGACCTTCTACTTTGGAGAAATTAACATCTTAAGTTACTGTTACTAAGTGTCAAACAGAAACTTGGTTATGTATGGTCCTCGGACCATATACCTTGTGGAAATTGATATTTTATCATTTGTTAAACAGAACCTTAGTTATGCCGGGTCCATAGACCTTCTACTTTGGAGAAATTAACATCTTAAGTTACTATTCCTAAGTGTCAAACAGAAACTTGGTTATGTATGGTCCTCAGACCACATACCTTGTGAAAATTGATAACTTATCATTTGTTAAACAGAACCTTAGTTATGCCGGGTCCACGGACCTTCTACTTTGGAAAAATTAACATCTTAAGTTACTATTCCTAAATATCAAACAGAAACTTGGTTATGTATGATCCTCGGACCACATACCTTGTGAAAATTGATATCTTATAATTTGTTAAACAGAACCTTAGTTATGCCGGGTCCACAGACCTTCTACTTTGGGGAAATTAACATCTTAAGTTACCGTTCCTAAGTGTTAAACAGAAACTTGGTTATGTGTGGTCCTCGGACCACATACCTTGTGGAAATTGATATCTTAACATTTGTTAAACAAAACTTTAGTTATGCCGGGTTCACGGACCTTCTAATTTGGGGAGATTAACATCTTAAGTTACTATTCCTAAGTGTAAACAGAAACTTGGTTATATATGGTCCTTGGACCGCCTACCTTGTGGAAATTGATATCTTATTATTTGTTAAACGGAACCATGGTTAAATAGAATCTTAAGTTATACATTTTTAAGTATCAAGCAGGAATTCGGTAGTATAGGGTCCTCAGACTCCATACTTGGTTAAAATCTATGTTTCAGGTTACGAACTCTAAGTGTCACATTGGTTTGCAAACTGACACAGTACTTACCATCTAAACAAAGTTTGTTTTTGTCAGGTTCTTGAACACTTTGCTTTATAGATGTTAGCAAAAATTCAAGTTAGCTTGTTAGGCGTTCGTTATTGTGTCATGCTTGCTACACCCCTAAGATGTAATTTGCGAGGTACAAGGCAAGTATGTGTACTTTTTTTTAAAGTTGTAATTGATCAACTACTGAAAGTGGAGTTAGTTGTTTCATTCATTCTTTCGCTGTGTGCTAGTAAGAACTCTTATGGTAAACATAAAGATAAAATAAATACAAGTCAAATGAAGATCAAATGAAACTGACTTTCATTAATTGTTTTTGATATACATTACATGGAAAATTTTAATTACAAAGAAAAAAGAAGCCCTAGGTTCGGCCCTAAGCTTTTGGAGGGGGTCTTGCTGGGAAGTACTGGTGGCCTCAGTGTTTTTTAACTCCAACTCAAAGGAGGACAGGACTTGTTTCCCTTTGTCTGCTGTAGTTGACGGAGGGACGATGGGCTCAACACTTTGGCTTAGGTCCTTCTCAGCGCCTCCACCCACTTCCTTCTCTTTATTGGAACCTGTAGGTTCTGTAAGATCCAGAATGGGCTCTGGGATCGCAGGAGGGAGAGCAGAAGGAGCTGTTTCAAGGGCAGGTGCGACAGCATGAGTCTCTTCTATCTCCTGTATGTCAAGGGGAAGCCAAACGTTCTCGGGCTTCCTCAGCTCGGAAGCCGAAGGAACCCCTGCTACGTTTAAGGCTTCGCCCCAAACCTGCTGACAGTATTCTTGGCACAAGGCCACGAACGCCTCCGTCAACTGGTCTTCTGTCACCGCCGCCCTTTCCTTGTAACCAGCCTTCTTCGTGGCCTCCAGCGAATCCTTGAAGGTGCGAGCTTTCTCCTTCATTTTCGTAAGCTCCTTCTCCAAGTCAGAGCGTTCCTTCTGAGCTTTGGAGAGCTCATCATCCTTTTGATGAAGAAGCTTGTGCTGCCTCTCCACTTGAGTCCTCATCGTTATCAAGCTGGCCTCGGCGCCGTCTCTTTCTCTTTTTAGATTTGCCAGCTGAGATGAGAGTTTCTCATTTTTTGCGAGGGCCTGGCCTAGGGACTTCTCAGTCTCCATTCGAATCTCCTGTTCCATTCCAGCCTTCTTCCGAGAATCCTCCACGAACTTCTTGGCAGCAAAGACCTCTTGAATGGCCTGTGACAGAGTATCAGAGAGTTAGACGCATAAAAACATTCACTAATAGTCAGATATCATGAAAAACGAAATGTAGATAAGGAGTGAAACTTACTAGGGCCAAGTCCCTTTTCAAAGAAAGGAACAGCTGAGGCTGGCTCATTTTTTCCAAGGCTTCTATATCCTTGGGTAGCAGAAGGGGACGTTCCAACGCATCGGCCAGGTGGAGGGTGTGGCCTTGTTGGAACGCCCTAATGTTGGACTGGTAAGAGATTGGTGCTCCGTTCAGTTTCAACTCGGGAGACCAAGTAGCCGGTGCTCGGCGCACTTTAGCCAGGTCCCTAATCTCCCCGTTTTCAACTGAACGAGCACGTCCCTTGCCTTTGTCCAGTTTCTGCTGCTGAGCTTGCGGTGGCTGTTGTTTCAGTTTCTTCTGTTTTTCGCCACCAACCTCCTTAGCCTTCCCCTTCTTCTTCTTCTTGGGTTCCTCGACAAGAGGCATAGGGTCAGCTGGAGGAGGGGGTGGTGGCAAGGGCGGAGGAACTTGAGATCCCCCTGCTTCTTTTTTGGCGAATTTCTCGCCCCGCTTATTCATCAACCCTTTTAGTTTGTCCATCTCTTCCTTTTCGGAGCTGAAGTCTAGGCGGGCGATTATCAGGCCTTGTATCCCAGTGGTCTCGGCGGCCTCGTCCTCCTCATCCGAGAAGATGACAAACGGGTTTCCTCGGGGTCTTTCGATGTCCTTGAGCTGAAACTGGTCTATCTCCTCGTCCAACGAATGCAATGAGGACGCTTGTTCTTACGGGACGGCAGTTGTCTGAGAGTGCGCCGAGAGAGGGATTGCAGCGATGGGGCGTGTGTACAGTATTGTGTTAGGTTCGTCAGGGATGTCACAATCGGCGAGAAAGTGCGGCCTTGCTACGTTGATCCTCCTGGGTCGCTTGTCCCCCGCGATAATCGTGTTCTCTATCTCTTGGAAATCCGAGGATATGGGGTCGTATCCTAGTATTAAGTGAGCCGCTCTTACTTCCAAGTCTTCACTCACAAAGACTTATGAACGGAGAACGCGGTTTAAGTCGGCGACGTTACAGTGGCTCAAGCGTGGGCGTACGTGCTATTTATCTGCGAAGAGCGACACCCGAGGAGACAAACATGGTTAGATTTGTGATAAGCGTGAAAAATCAGAAATAGCAACGTGTAAAAAGAAATAAAGTATTAAAAGGTGTCGAGATTGAATCACGTGGTAGAAAAACTAACTCCTAAGGAGTCACACCTGGGTCTCCCCATATGACAGGGTAGTGAGGGCTGTTGTGCTAGTTGCCTGAGGTGATGAGGTAGTCGTCCTTCATGCCTTTGTTGGACTTAGGCAGACAGGAGATCAACCTAACTACACTAGACCGCAACTTGATGTAATACCCTACACTCTTGAGTTTGTGGCATTCGTACATGTAGGCAACATCGTGCCAGGTGAGGTTCAAGCTCATCTACTCATTTAGAGCGTCGACACTTCCTAAGACCCTAAACACATTGGGTGCGCATTGGTCTGGGTATAACCTATGATTGCGAAGGTACTTCCTAGTTACACTTCTCATAGGGAGAGTCATCCCACCTTCTATGAAGGCAATCATAGGGATGATAACCTCCCCCGTTTTCCTAGAACCACCTACGGCTTCTACTGGACAATATTTCAAGCATATGTCACTAGGAATCTAGTATTTTGCCCTAAAGCCTTCCATCCCAGCGGCGATATCTACCAAGCACTTAAACCTACCCATCTAGGAGAAAAGAAAAGGCAAATTTTTAGAGGGAAAATAGTTAAGAAGGGAGTCGAGGACAGAATCCGAGAAGAAGGGAGCAAAGAAAGCAAGAACTTACGAGATTCGATTATGCAAGTTTCCACGGGTTTCTAGAGAGAAAAGGTGATGACTGATACTTTGATGTGATTGTATTTTGAAGAAATAAATGAAGGCGCGGATTTCCAAGTGTTATGATGTGCGGGAGGCGGCCTCGAAATTGGCTTCGTCCCACCCAAATTTTCAGGGGGCGACATGGATCGTTAGATGTTCGTCTCACCATTGAATGTGGGGAACAAGGTGTAACTTGCGGTCATAAATGCGTGCGTTCTAGAATTCGAGGCGCCAAACGGCATTTTCTGGGAAACGGAAGGATCCCCACACGCGCGGTGATGTACGAAACATGTGGAGGGTATTTTGGTCGGATCAAAACTCTATTTTTCTCCTCGGATGGGGAAAAATAAAGTTTTGAGGGGCTATTATGGAGAGTAAAAGGACCTGAGCAAGTATTTGGGCCTTGGGCTTTATTGATGGGCACCAGTTCATTTTTGACTAAAGGCCTCTAGGACTGCAAGTCGGCCCATAGGGCGAAGGTCCAAGGATCCGTCCAAGGATGAATCTCCCCTCGGACAGACCCGCGATGACCTTGGGATTAGCTAAGAAGATTAGAGGCAGATTTTTGGAAAAACTTATGGTTAAAAGGGGGATCCAAGTACCCTCTAGACGTGACGGTGTGGGAGAAATATCTCAGAAAAAGGCTGCTACTTTCACATTAAAGACCTTGTACCCACCTCCCTGGCCGCATTAATGGGGAAGTGACCCCTAAACAGTAGAATTCAACCTTCCTGCTATTATTTAAGGACTTCAGGAAGGTGGTGGAAAAAGGGGGAATCTAAGGATAAGAATTGTGTGACACGTGGACAAAGAAGGAAGAAGAAAAAGTATTTAAGAAGAGAAGAGAGTAAAGAATAGGGGATCGGTCAGTTAGCTAGACAAGGAATAAGAACTGTAATCTTTGAAAGAGAAAGAAAGATAGCACATAATTTGTCCTCGGCTTACTTCCGAGGAGGTTCCTTTGTCATATTTGTTTATTATTTGCAAATATTATAACACTCTAGTCTAATTATCAAGCTTCCCACACCACTAAACTAGATTTCGAATCCACACTCTATAAATTTCATTGTTTAAGGCTTATTGGGCCTGAGCTCACGTTTATTTTTGGGTCCAGGCGCAATTGTACACTTACAATATATATACACATATTACATGTAATTAAAAGGATTTAGAAAAAGTAGTTTGTTAAGATTATTACAATTAAAAGCATAAACATATTACTCCTTTGCATTCATATATATATATATATATAAAATTAATTCAACTAATCTGAACATACAATTATTTGTTATACATCTTTTAAAAAAAAGTGTTTTTTTTAATATATTTTTTATTGCATATCCTATTAAATTTGTTTCTTCCTTTTAACAGTTTTTTTTTAAAAATCAATTATTGTCAAGGAAATTAAACTTGAAGATGAATGTTATATTCAAAATCAACTGAATTTTTATTTGGTTTTGATAAAAAAGTATTCTTATATAAATTTTATAAATTAAAAAAAGAAAAAACATACAAATCATAGCTAAAAAACCTCGTTTGGCTGAAATGGTTTGACCAATAATCTACTTTTCCAATAAACTAGTACATGCACTTGAACTAACAAAAATCATTAAAACCTAGTCTTTTGGCAACTCGTGCAATTTGGAGTGGTTGTTTTCACCCAACAACTTTTGTAAATTTGAACAAGATTACGTTTTCAAGTCTATTGCAATGCCCTTCTTTTTTTTATTTATTTATTATGACTTGGAGCTTAATGAAAACAAAGTATTTTATAATGAGGTAGATGCTGGACTATTCAATAAAGATATAGTTTTATATTTTAGCTCATATTGTAATCCATGGGATTAGAGCAGCTAGTGAGATATGCAATATGCATAGAATATGACTTTGTAGTTTGATATGTGCTTTTCTTCAAATAATTTTAAGACATGTAATGTAATAATATTTTTATTTTATGTTTTCTAGTGATGTGCCTTATGAAACTTTTTATTTGAATCATATTATATGGCTTGTTTTTTTAGACATAGTTTTGATTAGTAATTTAGCCATGCCTATTTTTTTTATTTTTCATTTTTTTAGTGATTGTTCAAGCATATTTTTGTATCTATTTAGTTTTTTTTATTTAACCTTGCAATTCAACCGACGATGCATTGGGTTAATGTCTAGTATGGTCTATAATTGTGGTATAAATTCCTTTACATAAATAAGTAATTCACCAATTAATATATGAAAACCAATGCATTTCTCCTATTAATACATGACAATCAATACATTAACATAAGGGTGAAGGAATTATTGTGGTATGAAGGGCTGGAGGCTTTCTAGAAAGGTAATCAGTGATAAGGTTATCTGTACCTTAGATGTGTTTGACTTGGAAGGATCATTGTGAAAACCAATTTGACCATCTGAGTAACTGAGGATGGGGGAGCATTTTTCTTTTGAATTGGAGCATTTTTTTTTTTCCTTACCTCCACTCCTCCATGTTTCTTCTATTCTCTTTCTTTTTTTCTTTCTTTCACTTCACACCTAGATTTGTTCTTTTCTCTTCCTCTCCATTTTGATTTAATTTCCATTGTTTTATTTGTGGTGGTGCTAATGTTTGTGAGTTTTGGATTTGTAGATGGTGTTACAGCTAGTTGATTTTGTTCAAATTTGTAGATAGTGCTACTGTTCTGGGATTTGTGATTGAAGAAGGAGTGCTATAGTGTTTGAAGCCATTGATTGTATAGTTGCAGGTAAGAATTTTTTTTATAAAAAAAAAAAAGTCAATAATTATTTTGGTTTATTCCTTGTTTGAGATTCCTGCATGTGAGCATGTTGTGTTTGATTTTGAATTTTTTTGGGTGGGCTTGTGTTTTATTTTGAATTTGCTAGGCTAGCTATAGTGTTGGTATTTTCTTTTATTTATGTATTTTTTTTTTATCTTTTAATTTAATTAAAATTGTAATTCAAATTTAAAAAATAAAATACTTTTGATTACCAAAAATTAATTTTCGGTAATCAGATTTTTTTATTATTGGTTTTTGGGCTATAGTGGCATTTGCAAAATGCCACTATTGGGTGAGTCTATAGTGGCGTTCCCAAATGCCACTAGAGCCTTCTTTTAAAATTAAAAAAAAAAATGGTCTATAGTGGCGTTTCGGAAAGCCACTATAGCCTTTTTTAAAATAAAAAAATTGATCTATAGTGGCATTTGCGGAATGCCACTATAGGGCTATAATTGCGGTATAATAGTGGCGTTTGTAAATGTCATGATAGCAAATGCCACTATAGCCCAAATGGGCCTATAGTGGCGTTTCTTGGCGTTTGTTTTTTTGGTAGTGAGAGGTTATTGACTCAAAAGTTAAGCGTTAATCACACTAGCCTATATTCCAATACTTTATCTATTATTTTCTCAATAAAATATCTTATAAACTATAAAGATCGATGAATAATTAAATATGCTAACTGGATGTTGTAGGAGGCCTTACACATTCCCTACGTACAAATGAATTCTTACTCGCCACCTGTCCCGGCTGCTTCTCTCCCTTAGTCCGCACATACGTTATCGCCCACGTGTCTTCTAGAAGCTCCCCTCCCTTTTGCCACGTGTCCCCTTCGCTTCCCTTTCCTTCCCTATCAATTCCCTTCTCTCCCTTTGCGTTCTAAGTTTCAAGCGCCGTCAAAGCTTACTCCAAACAGGTGATTTTTTTTTTTTTGTAGAGAGAGAGTTTTAGAAAGGTAAAAAAAAAAAAAACGTCGACTGAGTTAGTTTTACCTCATGGGTTCAGGTTTCACCCTACTGATAAAGAGCTCGTCATGCACTATCTCTGCCGTAAATGTGCTTCACAGCCTATTGCTGTGCCTATTATAGCTGAGATCGACCTCTACAAATACGATCCATGGGAACTTCCTGGTAAATTTTTTCTCTTTTTACTATGAACGTGTGAGTTGAGTTATAAAGCTATAGAACATGATAGTTGAGTTATAACGCTATGATTCTATTTTTTTATTTGTTTATTGATGTGGTGGTATGATTTAGATTTACAGGTAAGGCTTTGTACGGAGAGAAAGAGTGGTACTTCTTTTCGCCTCGAGACCGGAAGTACCCGAACGGTTCAAGGCTGAATCGGGCGGCGGGAACTGGGTACTGGAAGGTTACTGGAGCTGATAAGCCGATCGGGAATCCGAAGCCGGTTGGGATCAACGAGGCTCTGGTTTTCTATGCTGGAAAGCTCCAAGAGGAGAGTAAAACCAATTGGATTATGCATGAGTATCGGCTTGCCAATGTGGATCGCTCTGCTCGCAAAAAGAACAGCTTAAGGGTATATATATATATATATATATATATATATATATATATATATGAATTTTATTATTATTACGCTCCGTTTGTTTCAATGAAAAACTTTGTGTAAAGATAGTTTTTCTTGTTTTCCAGTGTTTGGTAGCATAAAAAAAGATGAGTCAAAGGAAAACTATCTTTGGTCAACATAAAAAGTATGGCTTATTTTTGGAGATTATTTTCCATTAAATTTTTTTGGAAAACAATTCTATCTCACAGCAAGTTAAATAAGGGAAGTAATGAGGTTATTTTTCAACTCATTTAAAGTTACTACCAAACATTAGAAAATGAGATAGTTTTATAGAAAATATTTTTTAGAAAATAACTCATTTTCTAGAAAATATCATTGTTGAAACAAACAGAGCGTTATTTTACATTTTTACCTTATGGAGATTACTGTAATTATGAGTAAGGACAAAATGGACATTTCGATGCATGGTAGGCACACGTTGAGATGATGATTTGAATGTTGTTGTCTCACTACCAGTTGGACGTTTCTGTCCTTGTTAGGATTCCATTCCACTGCAAAAAAAAAAAACAATTACGCTCTTAATGAAATGTACGGACTAGATTTAACGTTGTTTTTAATTGCAAACGAGATCTTCACCGATCGTGTGGTCCACATAGAGCTTTAGTGCTCGTCTCCTTTATATGGAAGCTGGTGAACTGGAATAGAACTTCCATATTTGAGTAGAAAATGCACAGAAAAAATTGAATTAAAACCCGGTTTATTAACCCAAAAGTTAAGCCAATGACTTTGGGCTTAATTTAGTTAAATTTACTACTCACTTTTGTCATTAGCAACGTGTGTGGGATTTCAAAAATTAACTAACCACACCGCTCCTACGTGAATATTCCAACATTTTATATATTATTTTATCAATAAAATATCTTATAAACTATAAAGACTGATGAATAATTAAATATGATAATTGTTAATAAATAGATGTTTTAGGATGCCTTATGCATTCCCTACGAGCAAATGAATTCTCGAACCTATTATAATGGTTCATAAATACTTAATTCTCTTATTAAAGATAAGAGATTTAACACCGTTTTAACCCTAGGCCAATAATAGAATTAATTAGACATTGTAGACACCCTTTTATAGCTATTATGACTTAAGTCTCTGTTTTCCAATAACTATACTTAAAGACCCATTGCCAATAAGTCTCAGTCAAGCAAGATGATAGAGAACTTAATATTTTCCAAACCTACAAAAACCCATTGGAACCCTAATTCAATACACACGGATTGGTAATTGATGATGAGCGAAAATCCCCCACTAGTTGTCACGTGGTCCTCACTTTACTTGAAACAACACCTACACAACAACAGACAATACCAACAAAGGGCACCGGTGTGGTGCTGGCCAAAAGCAGTCCAAAGGTCAAGTTAGAACTTCTTTTCTTCTTTACAACCCTAAAGTGTTAGAGCTTAAGTGAATTATGTGGCCCGTGGCTTATGAGTGTTTTGGGGTATATATAGTGGCATTGATCCGAAATAAGCGCCTTGGTGAGGAAGTACTTTCCTTCTAGGAGAGTAATTTATGGATTTTACGTATCACCTAGAGCCATTTTCCTTATAGGAATCTTCTTGACTAAGGCCGAACGTGTAGCGCAAGAGCTTTCCTTATATGCACGGACGTAGTGGACAAAACAGGTTATGGATGAAGGTTGGGTTACCCCTTCAGCTTTTACCTCCTAAGGTCGTCACCCTACGTATGTCTCCGGTAAGGTCGTCAGCTTAGGACCTTCAGCTTTGACTTCGTCAGCTGAGACTTCAGCCTAATGTCGTCACATATGAGGTGTAGTTGCAAACGCCAAAAAGAGATGTTCTAGTGACCATAGCTGACGGACTTGATACTCCCGTCAACTTCTTAAAGTATTAGTAACTTGTAAAACCACCACCATCAGCTGCCCCCTACTCCATTACTCCGTCCGCTGTGGCTGACGGGTTATGGAGCTGACGTTATTGGGGAAACCATTCATGCGTGGTAATTCGTGCCATCTTTATTAAATGGTGGGACACATGGCTTGGACTGATTGGCTCCGTGTCTGGACGAGCGTGTCGCTTCGTCTTCCGTGCCCCCTTTCGCCTATATATATCTCGTTTTCCTTCCTATTTCCAACTTTTCACACCTTGTTGATTTCGAGAGAAAGAGAACTTCACTACTGACCTTTTTACTCCGTCAATCAGATTGTCGTCAGGTTCTTGAGACCGTCCTTTTACTCATAAGTTCCCTTTACTTTACCTTTTTATTTTTCTAGTAATGCCCTTTAGTGAAGTCGTCTGCTTAGGTTCTTAGAATAAAAACCCATCGTTTGTAGGTAGTCAGATGTCTAGGGAGACGATGAGTGATTAATCGTCGATCCGCGATGGGGCAGGTTACGACAAGGTCTTCCAATCAGGTCGTGAGCCTGCGGAGGGCCTATCCTGGTCGTCAGAAAGGGAAACATCAACTCCTTTTTCTGACGGGGAAGTAGGGAGTTCTAGAGAAAGTGAGGTGAGCGAGGACGGTGGAGAAGAGAGGGTAGATGACGGAGTCCTGAGGACCAATGAAGAAAAAGGAAGTACCAGTGACGGGGGTGGGAGTGACGGTGACGAGGAAACCTTAGAGAGTACCTCAGGAGCTTCTAGTGATGATCGTCCTTTCATCCTACCCCTAGAATGGTCCGTCAACAAATTCCTTCCTACGATGTCAGAAAATATTTTCAAAAGTCTGCAGTCTTGTTATTAAATACCAGATGATATCCCAATTCGTCTCCCTGAGGAAGGTGAGAGATGTTATTTGGGACGAATCGCGGATGTCGGCATGTATGATGCCATGTTCACTGCCGAATTAAGGCTACCACTTACGGCGTTACATCGTCAACTGGCCAATTTTTTGGGGATATTCGTCAGCCAGATTGCCCGTAACGCCTAGCGAACCTTTATTGGTGCTGAGATCCTGTGGGGTCATCTGAGTGGTGGGAACCGTCAGTTAATCTTGGAGGAGTTCTTTTGGTGTTACCATCCTTAGCATATCTCCTGGTCGAAGGGGGTGTATCACTTCGCAGTGAGGGAAAAAGAGTTAAAATTGGTATCGGACATGCCCGATTCCAATAGGAAGTGGAAAGGCAGATACTTCTTTGTAGAGGGGACGAATTGAGTATGTCGTCAGGAGGAGTGGGAGTCAATGCCTAATGGCTTTTTTGACAACACCTGGGCATATGTTAGGAACTCAGGTTGGTCCCGTCATCTTTCTTACTTCGTCTACCTGTTTGGTCCTTTAACTTATCTCTTTTTCATTTCAGCTAATAACCATCCACGCATTACCGCGGAACAAGAGGATTTCATCCGTTGGGTGACGGCCATCCCTTTGGACGAGTGAAAGTGTCGGGACTTAATCATGCTAGATACTCTGCATTTGTATTGTGGCGGTCTCGAGCCGACGGAGGAAGCTTGCAAACTAAACGCTTATTCTTGCCGGCATGAGTATCTCTCAATTTCTTTCGTTTGCATCCTGACGCTGTCTTTTTTCTAACCTTTATCTTTTGTAGAAATGGAGTCAGCTAGGCAAAGAGTACGAGCTGCCACTGCTACTAAGAAGAAGGAACAAGAGAAGGCTAGGGGTGAGTTGACCCCGCCGTTAGCCCCAAAGCCCGTCGGGAGGACAGGAGCCAAGAGGAAACCCGACGGCAAGGATGACCGTCCCGGGAAGAAGGTTGCCACGACTCCTGGGGATATGTCTTCAAAGAGGCCGTCACCTCCCAGGTCCGTCCATGGGGCAGGTAAAGGGTCGATGACCTCGTCAAACCCCATCACCTAGGGATCCGTATGCCGCCTGTTAACCTACAAAGACTATGTTGTGGAGGTGACAGAATCCATTTTAAAGGATGAAGAGATGGACCCTTGTGCTGAGCAGGCCATTGACGAGATAGGGGCGTTAAGCCTTTTCAATCTTACTAGGGTATGCCTCTCTCTTTACTTTGGTGCCCGACCAATTTTAACATTCTGACATTGTTTTTTCTTTTTCTATGTAGGCTATGGTTCGCATGAAGGCTTTGTCAGATAGGTGCTTTGCCAAGGAGGGGGTGATTGCCCGTCTGCATGAGCGCATCAAGTACTTGGTTGACTGTCAAGCGCAATACAAGGATGCAAACCGTATCTTAGGTACGGAGCTGAAGGATTTAAAGGAGAAGCTGGCGAAGGAATGTCGTCGACGGAAGCTAGAAGAAGAAGCCAAGCTGACAGTGGAAAAGGAGCTGAAGTCCATCCTAGTCCAGGTGGAAACGGCTAGGAGCGACGCTGTGACGGAATTTACGGACTCGTCATCCTTCATAGACGCTTATGCCGCCTACTATGGTGACGAGTTTGAAGACTGCTTGAAACAAGTAAAATCCGTTCACCCTGACTTGGATTTATCTGAGATTTCCATGGATGAGTCTATCCCGTCAACCCCTGTAGGCGACGCTGTCAATGAGGAAGGTGACGATGATAATCAGAGGGATGACAGCGTCGTTCTTACTCAGCCAGCCACGGACCAGTCTGTCACTTTGACTCCAGCAAATCCTCATGGCGATGATCCAAATGCCGTTAGCCCTTCTATTCCTTGTGCCCAGCCCTTTATTGCCGAAGATGACGAAAGGTCCCAAGATCCCTTTCTTCATGAACCTCAGCACTTTTTTTTTTTTTTTTTTTTTTTTTTTTTTTTTTTTTTTTTTATCATTCCGTTAGCCTTATGGGTGACATCGTTGGATCAAAACTTAGTTGTATGCCTGTTAATTTTTAACGGCGTTAGCTTTCTTAGCTAATTCAATTCGATTTATCTATTTGCCATATATCTGTCACTTTTATGAACAATGCTGTCAACTTTCTTTTAGTCGATTGATAACTTATTTTAAGATGTTTGCCATATACCCGTCACTTTATATATGACGGCGTCAGCTTCATCGGCTGACACAAGTAGGTAACGGGCTCAATATAACGTTCAATAAAGAGGACAAATCAGTACTTTGTTGCCCCTGTGCACTTTGTGTAGTTAGTGATAAGGTTGTCCACTTAGTGGACTTAGCAATAAGGTCGTCCACTTTGTGGACTTAGGAATAGGGTCGTCCACCTTGTGGACTTAGGTGTGAGGTCGTCCACTTTGTGGACTTAGCTATGGGGCCGTCCACTTTATGGACTTAGCCATGAGGTCGTCCACTTTGTGGTCTTAGCCATAAGGCCGTCCACTTTGTGGACTTAGGTGTGAGGTCGTCCACTTTGTGGACTTAGCCTTGGAGCCGTTCACTTTGTGGACTTAGCCATGGGGCCGTCCACTTTATGGACTTTGGTGTAAGGTCGTCCACTTTGTGGACTTAGGTGTGAGGTCGTCCACTTTGTGGACTTTGGCGTAAGGTCGTCCACTTTGTGGACTTAGTCATGAGGTCATCCACTTTCTGGACTTAGCCATGGGGCCGTCCACTTTTTGGACTTAGTATAGGTTCGTCCACTTTGTGGACTTAGGCATAAGGGTGTCCACTTTGAGGACTTGCTGTTTCCTTGAAAACATAATAAACTTACTAGTCGTTTTTGAATAAACCTCCTCTTATTATGATGAATGCATAAGTAGAACTTTGTTCGAAAAAAAGTATAAACTTTCAGCTCCTTGGGCTTAAAATATATCGTAGACAAGAATAAACTAGGACAAATAATTAAAGAACATAAACTGGTAATGAGGAGTAGTGTTCTGCTTGCTATCTTTTACTGGTAGTACTTTTTGAGATGCTCGGCATTCCATGGGTGTCGTAGCTTCTGCCCGTCAAGTGTTTCTAAGTGATAGGTGCCCTTTCTTAGCCATGATATAATCTTGTAGGGTCCTTCCCAGTTTGGGCCAAGCTTTCCCTGTGCGGGATCTCTAGAGGCGCCCATCACTTTCCTTAAAACGAGGTCTCTAACTTTGAAGTCTCGGCGCCTGACTCGGGAGTTGTAGTGCTTGGACATGAGGTCCTGGTATCGTGCGAGTCTCTGTTCAGCCATCGCCCTTACCTTGTCAACTAGATCCAGTTGTAGACGTAGCTCTTGATCATTTCTTCCCTCGTCGTGATTGTCCACCCTGTAACTCGTGAGTCCTATCTCGGCTAGAATGACCGCTTCACTCCCGTATGTCAGTTGGAATGGAGTTTCTCCTATGGGAGTCTTTACTGTCATTCTGTATGCCCATAGTACGCTGGGTAGCACCTCAAGCCATATGCCTTTTGTCCCCTCGAGCCGAGTCTTGATGATTCGAAGCAAGGATCGGTTAGTGACTTCAACTTATCCGTTTGCTTGAGGATGGGCTGGGAAGGAATAATGGTTCTTGATTCCCAACTCTGAGTAGAAGGCTCGGAAGGAGTCGTTGTCAAATTGTTTACCGTTGTTTGAAATTAAGACTCTTGGAATTCCGTACCTGCAAACAATGTTTTTCCATACAAAACTCCTTACATTCTTTTCAGTGATCGTGGCTAAGGCTTCAGCTTCGACCCATTTGGTGAAGTAATCAATGCCGACGACGAGAAACTTCAATTGCCTTGCTGCCATTAGGAATGGTCCCATGATATCCAACCCCCATTGGGCGAACGGCCATGGGGCGGTTATGGGGGTCAATTCTTCCGCCGGCTGTCTAATGATATTGTTGAACCTTTGACATTTGTCGCAAGCTTTCACATAAACCTAGGCGTCATTTTGCATTGTCGGCCAGTAGTATCCAGCCTGAATTAACTTATGTACCAATGACCGTGACCTTGAGTGGTTGCTGCATATTCCCTCGTGTACTTCTCTTATAACATAGTCTACCTCTTCGGGGCCTAAACATCTTAAGTACGATCGAGAGAAGCCCCTCTTATAGAGGACGTCTTTTATCAAGATGAACTATGCTGACTGGACCTTCAGCTTCCTTGTGGCCTCCTTCCCATCAGGCAACGTGCCATCTTTTAAGTAGGAGATTAGGGGGTGGTCCAATTGTTTTCGAAACCAATTTCCTGTATGTTGACAATGTCTATTAGTAGTAAGGGCTGAATGAAAGAAAGTACCTGTTCAATGGTGATCATAGACTCTACAGATGCGGTTTTGGAAAGACGGTCGGCCTGCTCGTTTTCTCCTCTTGGGATTTGGACTATCTTGGCTTGCAGCCCATCTATCCTCCTTTTCGCTTGCTCCCAGTACTTCTTCATCTTTTCGCCCTTGCACTCGTACTCGTCATTCACTTGGCTTGTAACGACCTGGGAGTCGCAGTGAATAACTACGTTCGCGGCCTCTACAACTTGGGCAAGGTCTAAACCTCCTATCAGGGCTTCGTACTCAGCTTCATTATTAGTTGTAGGAAAATCGAGACGAATCATACATTCGATCTCGTTGCCTTCCGGAGATGTAAGTACGACCCCTACTCCTTTAGCCTTCTTGTTAGACGACCCATTTGTAAAAATGCTCCATTGGGGATTTTCTGCCTCTTCGCCTTCCATACTGGTGAGCTCCGAAATGAATTCGGCAACCACTTGTCCCTTGACGGCAATGCGGGGGTGATATTGTATGTCAAACTCGCTCAATTCTATTGACCACAATGCCATTCGTCCGGCGGCTCCAGGGCTGCCCATTGCTCACCGTAAAGGTTTGTTAGTTAGGAAAACTATTGTATGGGCTTGGAAGTATGGCTTAAGTTTACGGGCCGCCGTGACCAGAGCAAAGACAAGTTTTTCCATGGGGGATATCTCTCTTCTGCACCATGTAGTGCCTTGCTCGCATAGTACACGAGCCTTTGGACCTTGTTGTCTTCTCTAACTAAGGCCACACTGACAGCAGCCGGGAAAACAGCCAAATAAAGGAATAGTTCTTCTCTTGGTTGCGAGAGACTTAGTAACGGCGACGAAGAGAGATAGACCCTCAAGTCTTCGAACGCATGTTGGCATTCGGCCGTCCATTCAAAGGATTTTTTTAGTGTGCGGAAGAATGGTAGACATCTATCCGTTGCCTTCGACACGAATCTACTAAGCACGGTGACCCTGCCATTGAGGTTTTGTACTTCCTTTATATTTTTAGGAGGTGCCATCCCCATAATGGCCCGAATCTTGTCCGGGTTGGCCTCGATGCCTCTTTGGGATACCATGTACCCTAAGAACTTTCCCGCCGTCACTCCAAAGGCACACTTGCTTGGATTGAGCTTCATGTTGTAGGAGCGAAGAGTATCAAAGGTTTCCTTGAGATCCTCCAAATGATCTTCTTCCCTTTGACTTTTGACCAGCATGTTGTCGACATATACTTGAACGTTTCTTCCAATCTGTCGTGCAAACATCTTGTTCATGAGCCTCTGATAGATTGCGCCAGCGTTTTTCAAGCAAAAGGGCACGACTTTGTAGCAAAAAAGGCCTTGGCTTGTTACGAACAAAGTCTTCTCTTGATCAGCTTCGTCCATTCGAATTTGGTTATATCTGAAAAATGCATCCATGAAGCTCAGCAGCTGAAATTGGGTAGTAGAGTCCACCAGGATGTCGACCCGCGGGAGGGGGTAGCTATCCTTGGGGCATGCCTTGTTTAAGTCCATGAAGTCGACACACATCCTCCATTTTCCGTTGTTCTTTTTTACCATTACGATGTTTGCCAACCAATCAGGGTAGTACACTTCCCTAATAAATCCCGCCTTTTGTAGTTTGTGGACTTCTTCTACTACTGCCTGATCTCTTTCTTGGGCAAAGGTTCTTTTCTTTTGTCTGACGAGCAGGAAAGATGGTGACACGTTCAACCTGTGTACCATGACTAACGGGTCGATTCCTGGCATGTCTTTGTGGCTCTATGCGAACACGTCCCAGTTTTCTTTCACGAAGGTCGCGAGTTCTTGACGTACTGCCGGGTCTACCAGGGTGCCGATTTTGGTCATTGGCTTTGGGTGGGATTCGTCAAGAAGTACATCTTCGAGCCTCTCGACGGGCTCTGTCGCCACCCGACGTTCCTCTATGTTCATGGCCTGAATGTGGTTGTCCATCTCCATCATGGCTACGTAACATTCGTGTGCAGATACTTGATTTCCTCTCAATTCTCCAATTCCATAATCAGTAGGGAATTTTATCATCAAATGGTATGTCGATGTTACGGCTTTCCATGAGTTGAGGGTTGGATGTCCTATGATGGCATTGTAGGCCGCCGAGTAATCGACTACAAGGAATGTTACATTCTGGGTGATCCGCTGTGGATAGTCTCCAATGGTTACTACCAAAGTGACGACGCCAAGTGGAAATGTCCTCGCTCCTCCAAAGCTGACAAGCGGGGCGTTAGTTGGAACTAGTCGTCCCCTTTCGATTCCCATCTGTTGGAAAGCAGGGTAGTAGAGGATGTCTGCTGAACACCGTTGTCGGTGAGGACTTGGTGTATGTTATAGTCTCCTGCCTGTATGGTGACGACCAGCGCATCGTCATGGGGATGGTGAAGACGTCGTGCATCTTCTTTTGAGAATCCAATGCGGGGATTGTCAATTCGCGACATTTTGGGTGCAGAACTTGTCATCTGGATGTTCTGAACTATTCTGAGGTATGTCTTTCGGGCTTTCTTGGATGACCCGGCGGTCATGTTGCCCCTTGCAATCATCCTTATATCTCCTATGGGTTGCCTGGGGTGATCATTGTCTCGTCGAAGGGCTTGATTTTGTGGCGGGTCTGCCCTCTCTTTGTTGACAAACCTTTGTAGCCTTCCTCGTCTAATAAGAGCTTCTATTTGCTGCTTCAAGTCATAGCAATCAGCGGTATCATGGCCATGATCTTGATGAAAACGGTAGTATTTGTCCCTTGGTCTCCTGTTGGGATCTCCCTTCAGCTTACTAGGAAAGGTCAAAGTTTCTTCATCTTTAATCTGCATTAATACCTGGTCGATAGGAGCGTTTAGGGGAGTGAGGCTTGTGTATCTCCCTGCGAGTGGTCTATGGCGTTGATCATCCCGTCGTTCCTCAGTTCTAGCCTTTTTTTGCCCTTTATCTGAGCGTGCGTCTTCCTGTCTTCTCCTTTTTCTAGGCTTCTCTTCTCTAGCTAGTAACGCATCTTCTGCGTTTATATACTTGGTCTCCCTGTAAAATACTTCTGCCATAGTCTTTGGGTCGTTATTATACAGAGAAAACAGGAACTTACCCTTCCGCAGCCTGTTTGTGAATGCTGCTACAAGTATTTTGTCATCCGCCTCGTCTATTGAGAGGGCCTCCTTGTTAAAGCGAGCGATGTATGATCTTAGAGTCTCGTCTTCTCGTTGTCTGATGTTCATCAAACATGCGGTAGACTTCTTATGCCGATGACTCCCGATAAAGCGTGATACGAATTGCACGCCTAATTCCTTGAAGGTGCTGATAGAATTAGGCGTCAGCCTACTGTACCAGTCCCTCGTAGGACCTTTCAACGTGGTAGGAAAAGCCCTACACATGATCTCATCCGGTACACCCTGAAGATGCATTAGGGTCTTGAAGGATTCCAAGTGATCCAATGGGTCCTTGGATCCGTCGTAATTCTCCACTAAGGCATGCGAAATTTTGAGGGAAGGGGACATGAACTTACGAGTTTTGTGAAAGGCGAATCAGTTCTCTGGACTAGGTCATCCAAGTCACTGGAGATTCGACCTCTGAGGGCGTTCATCATCACATCCATCCGCTCCCTCATCTCCTGCATCTCAGCTGCTACGTGTGGTGGTAGGGTGTCCGAGATGGATGGCCGGTTAGTGTCTTGCCATTCTGGTCTACTCGGAGCGTTTCTACCTTTTGGCCCTTTCGGATTTCTCCTATTCGTACTTGCACCTTCCTGGTCTTCCTCCGGTGCGCTAGGGTGCGTATTCCTTTGTCGTAGTTGTTCTTCCAAATCATGATTCTGTTTGGTCAACTTCTTAAAGTATTAGTAATTTGTAAAACCACCACCATCAGTAATCTACATACCCAAGTTCCAGCCTACAAGAACAGGTTATCAAGCATGTGTTGAAAAAGTTTGGTAAATCCATTTATGGGAATTTCCTCCTATGAACCCAAAGCAAGACTGATTCCTCTTTGTTAGAAGAAGGTCTTGCACTTGAGATTTCTCTTATAAAGTCTGTGTACATAAATTAACCTCGATCATGCATACCCAACCTCACCCATAAATTCAAATTTTCAGTTGTGATTATTGTTTACTTGATTTCTAGCCTTCAATTCTGTGATAGTAATTTATTTTAATATTCCTAACATCATTAAAATAATTATAAGCAAAATAATTATTTATATTGAAATTAATTATAGTATTGTCAAGAGAAATCATCTTTGAAAACTCAATTTTAATTTTACTCACTTTTCTAAAAATAAAGTTCACATTTATGAAAAATAAATCAGTAGTTTGGAAGTAATGTAACCCCTAGATCCCCACTATAATATTAATGAAACCTACTACGAGAGCGTGAGACATTCATTGTACATTGTAGTTGTTTGTTGGCATTAACAGTAGTGGCTCAACACCTATGAAGTTATGTGAGGGAGTTGTGTGCGCGAGTTGCGAAAACTGCGCAAATATCAACAACTTATATTTATTGAAAAAAAAAAAAAAAAAAAAAACCTGGTAGCAAAGACGAACAGTCGAGCAAACTCACATAGTATAATACTATGGTTGATAGTTACGTTCCATCAAGTTTGATACAAAATGCACCATTTCCGTGTCTTCCAGTCCAACCTACCCACTCCAGTAATAATTATGAGTTTGTTGCCAAGTCTGTCAATTTTTTCTGGGCATTTTCTACTCAAATATGGAAGTTCTATTCCAGTTTACCAGCTTCCATATAAAGGAGACGTGCACTAAAACTCGGCATCAGCTTCCAAACGTTAGAATTAAAATTAATTAATAAATAAAAATTCTAACTACTATTTATTTATTAATTTTAATTCAAATTATTTCATTATTCAAATTAAGACAAATATTAATGAAAATTAAGAAATCAAACAACAAATCTCTATTTATGCAAACAGTGGAAGTGAAGACAAAGCATGAGCTGGAAAACAATATGATCTATTGAAGTCACACCCCAATCACACCACATTGGCAAATATTTGTCAGCCCCTACAATTTTCAAAATTTACATCTTAAACCACAAAACAATTTTCTTTTACTAAACAATAATACTTATTAGAACATATACGAAAATAGTAATATTAGTGTTTTAAACCGGGTTTATAATACGTTACATAATTATAGTACAATTACAAAAGGGTCTAACTTTTATAGTTGTAAATTAGGGTTATAAACAACGGACACTAGACACACACAATCAATGCGGAATAAACATCTCTACTTTTTTTTTTGAGTAAATAGTAATACTTATTAGGACACACACGAAAATAGTAATATTAGCGTTTTAAACGAGGTTTATAATATATTATATAACCAAAGTACAACTACAAAATGACCTAACCTTTGTAATTACAATCTGGGGTTATAAATAGCGGGCACTAGACACACACAATCAATGTTGGATAAATTTCCCTACTTTTTTTTTTTAGTAAACAGTAATACTTAATTTTCTGATATTTATTAATTAAGATCAAATTATATTATATAATATAATATATGCAAGACCTTAGACTTTAAAATTTTTAAAAAATTAACTCAATTTTCTCATTGTCAAAAACTATATTATATAGGTTAAAAAAACAAAACACTTTTGCTCCATAACGTTTACATAATGAGTGCTTTTATAGTTCCTAATATTTTAAAAGAGCGCTTTTAGCCACTAAATTTACGAAATGAGTATAATTGGTTACTTTGTCTAGTCTCTTTTGTTTTCATGTCTCCATATGCCTAATGTGTGCACTACCCAACCCAAATGATACGGCTCCTCTTCCCCATTTGAAACCCAAATCAGTAATGAGTGCCCTTCAACATCACTGCCATTGAATCTTAAACCCAAATTCGAATGATATTGCTCCTCTCAATTTCATGACACAAGAAAATTTCAAGATAACCCTTCAAACTAAAATCCTAAAATCTTTATTGATTCTGCCTTTTAACTTTCATTCAATTTGACTGACCAACTAGTTTTTATGGTCGTTGTTTTTGGAAGAACATGAAGCTGCCAGTGACCTCTACCTCAAGGTGAAATTACCCCATTGGTACTTGCTTTTGAGGGCTGCTGCTAGCATGCACCTTTGCTTCATTTTTAGCTTCCAGTCTTCCACTGCCACTGCCACTGTCAAGTTGCCAACTTATGTACTCTTGTCACTTGAAATTGTATTTACAGGAAAAAGTGCTACAATTAGTTTCAAGGTTTTATTAATTAATTGAAGGCAATATGGTTGCAATAGCATCTACATCTTCACAGATTAGTTTCAGAAAATATTACAAGAAATATACCATATCAATGAATCAGAACATAAAAACAATGAAGAACTAATGGTTTAAGGAAGGGGCTAAATAGGGATTTGGGTGCACTCATTCTTAAGGAAAGTGTTGTTGCCATGGTGTAAGGCCGTACAGGGACAGAGTCATAACTTAAAGTTAGGGAGTGGCTTTGCTGCTCGCTATGTGCAGCTTCGACCTTTGACTCTACTGCATGCTTTACCACTAAGGATTTTTGTTTGAAACTTTTTAAAGGGCCAAGTTGTTTGTTTTGGGTAAAATATGTTGATTGAGCTTAATTTTATTTAGCTTTATTATTGGTAATTTTTTTTGAGCTTGTATATTTTGTTTTAGATTTAATATATTAATTTTTTATGGCTTTTAAAAGGTGGAAAATGATAAAACTACAAAATTTTTACAAATTGCTAATTTGATGCGTGGTTATTTGTAAGTAAAAAGTGATGCAAGTGTGAAAACCAATAAAAATTTGCTAACTTAATAGTTTGTAAAAATGTTGTAAAAAAGTTTGCGGATATAACATTTACCCTTAAAAGAATTAATGGCATTGTTAAGGGAGGGCAAAGTATAATTTTATTGAGCAAAATTACTAAACTTAGTACCTATTAATATACTAATATTGAAAAAAAAAAAAACTTTAGGGGGCCCAATACCCCACCTAGTCCATATATAGCTCCATCCATGAGCCCACATGTTTGTGAGAGGACTACTCCACTAATAGATAAATTTTGGAGCTGAGGGTCCTATAAATAAGGATTTGGGTTTGCCTATTTTTATAGAAGGTCTCATTGCATAGTGTATGAGCATTCCCATTGGAAATTGTAAATGGTACATGTAGGAAAAATTTAGCATAAAGACACAAAAAGAGCCTAGCAGCCGAACTTGTAAAATCTTACAATTGCAATTTTTTTTGCAATTGTGCTACAGTGCCATCCTAAATGTAGGATGGTACTGTAGCACTTTAGTAAAAATTATAATATATTTTAATTGATAAAGTGGAAGAGAGATGGGGGAGAAGAAAAAGGGAGAGTTGTATTGGAATATATTATATTATTTTAGTGGGTAATATATATTATTCTAATAAATAGAATAGGAAATTAAAAGTTGGGAGGTTGGGTGTATTATAAAATAGTATAGTATAATTGATAAAGTAGTGTTTTTGGGATGGTAAAATAGAATAGGATGACATTTTCCATTGTGAATGCTCTAAGTACAAATATTAAACACATATTTAATATATAGCTAGATTGTTAGTAAAAGGAAAAATGTGTTGCAGGTAAGTGTTTCACTATTTGTGTTGTATTAGCATTGAGTAGCGATATGCTTACTAAAGGCCTTGTCACATTGTATTCAAATTTGGCACTCTTCTATGTCATTTAGAACATTATGTTCTTAGAAATTTTGCTATTTTCATCTTGATTAAGAGTGTAAAGACCAATTATTTAAGTAATAAGAAGATAGGCTTCAAACTCAGGATAGTGTTAGGCATCAAAACCAACTTAATTGAATGGGGTGGCCTCTACTTGTACTACTTAACCATTTTTTAACATGGGTTTCACTGAGACCAATAATTAAATTCACATCCTAACAGCTTAATCTCAATTCTCACACTTGTTTTTTTGGCCTAACAGCACTTCGACCAACCTTTGTTGTGTCTCAATGTCTAAGGTATGATCCTTAGTAACTTCATCTAAAACAAATAAATATAAACATACTAAGCAAGATCATTAGCAAAGCAAATGTAACATAACTTAGAACCTCACCAACCCAAACTAAACGGTAGGCTAGTATTTGTTTTTCGCTTCTTTTTCTTTTTTCCTTTTTTTTTTTTTGGTGCTGAATATTTGTTTTTAACTCCTTAGATATGAGCTAGGGATTCTTAAATATGGTTTTCACTTCTTAGAGCAATAGCATCCGGGAATGCAAAAAAAAAAAAAAAAAAAAAAAAAAAAACCTATTTTGCATTCTCAAACACTACTTTATCTATTTTACCAGCTTATTTTACAACTTACCCTACATTCCAATTTTTATTTTTACATTCAACCCAATAAAATAAAATAAACTACTTAATGAAATAATAAAAAGTATTTTTTTTCCCACTCACTTTTTCTCTTCACACACAACTACATATTAAAATAATATTTTTTTTACAACCTATAAACAGTAAGGTTGCATATATGCAACCTTACCATTCATAGGTTGCAATTTTTTTAAAGTTTACAAACCTGGATAGAGTGGGTTTTGGGTGGCTTAGGTTGTAAAATAGCAATTGGGGGATGTTTACACCTCCCAATGCTAGTGCTCTTAGAGATGAGCAAGGATGAGTATACAATTCACTACTTGATTAAAGCAATCCATCTATTTGTCTACAAAACTATAGTTTCACTAATAAAAATTCATATGATATCTTGGACTATGTATAGCCTTGTCTTAGCTCCAAAGCCCCATGACAAAGCACCTATGAGTCTATGAGTCTCATCCTTATTCGTAACACACCAATACATTAAGGCAAACTTTTTGATCCACCCAATAATGTCTACAAGTCTAACATCACAACCAAATACAAAAAGCACTACATCACTCGTTCAACAATAAATGTTATATTATTCTAGAAATCAATCATTAATATATTAAAAGATCAATCTTCCTTTGAGTCATTCTTGAAGTCATTTTAAGTATTTTTCTCTCCGTTTTCACTTGAATCTTAATGAGTCATCCTCCAAAGTTATCACCAGCGTTTTCCTGTCTCCCCTTGAATCTTACATTGAGTCATCCTCCAAGTCATCAACATCATTTTCCTCTCTGGCCTCACTTGTGCTTGCATTGGTCTACGATAAAAGAGGTTCAAATTAATGCCCCAAACGAAAACTAATCCGGCCAAAAAAATAAAGAGATGAAAGAGAAACTTAATCCCAAAACAACAAAACACTAGATCATGATCTAATCAACAATCTCATTCTTATATAAAATAATAAATGCAATTGATACCAAAGTCAAAAGATCCAACAAGCACAAGAACAAATATCAAGTCTTTTCAAACCAAATTCCTCAAGAACGAAAATAAGAAGATTTTTTTCAGTCAAACCCAAAAAAAGAGAGAGATTAAATTAGTGCTTCTATATTAGTGTAAACGAGTGAGATATGCTTGTGTAAAAAAATATTATCATTTTGCTATTATATATAGGAGAAATGAGCACTTTATCACCTTAGAAGAAAAATGAGTTCATATATAAAATAGAATTTTTTTTTATGTCAGCTAGATGGTAAATATGACTATATGAGAACAAAACTCCCACATTTATGAAATAAAGAAAAAAAATGTATACCATATGTGCATGTCTGTTGATAAATATATGAATAATCAATGTATAGCTTATTTATTAGGATTAAACTTGCCAAGAAACCAAAAGCATAATACATGGCAGCGGAAGCAAATTATTCCACCAAAAGCCTTCTAAAAATGATTGCCAAAGTGGCACGTGCGTTTGTTAATAACTTTTTCTATTATCTTTTAATTTAAAACTAGTTGAATTCACTTTTGTTTTAATGTATAAAGTGACTCAATCTTAAAGAAATAAACTAATTTAAAACTAGTTGAATTCACGTTCCAGTGCATTGCACCTTTTAACGACCAGTAGTGAAAAAGTATATTAACAATTGCAAAGTGTTATAAATATTATATGTTTATCAAAAAAGTTTTATAAATATTATATATTATTAACGTTATTTTACTGTGGAATTTAGGATATGTGACCATTGGGTCCGCATCATGTCAATTTCCTTGTGTTAACTCCAACAAAAATGCTTTTAAGAATTACATAAAATAAAAATGTGAGAACATAGTCAACATACCTTATGAGTGAATAGCTGTCTTAAGCATGGATCATTGTTTTTCTCCCAACATCTTTTTATGAAGGTATTCACATCTTCCACCGGGAACAGACCTCTTTGGTATGCCGACCAATAGTTTTCGTCCAGTCTAACACGCTTTAACTTCTGCATGCTTAGGACTTCATTAGAGAAGATCTTCAATTCTGGGCATATGACCACATAAAGAGATTCTAGTGATGGGAATTTTATGGTGCGATTACCCAAGTGGAAGAAGCTTCCCAGAGTGGGTAAATCATAAAGTGACAAATGATTCAATTGATTGAAACAAATCTCATCTCCTGCTTCACCTTCTCCCTCGTTTGTGACTATTTCTCTCATTTTTTTTGCATCCAGATAAACTCAATTCTTTGAGTTGGACCAAACCTTTGATGGTTGAGGAAGTTGCTAAACTAATCAACCCATGACATTCCGTTACTTTCAAAGTGTATAAATTTCGGAAACTCATTGAGGATGGTACTAAAATTTTTAATCTGCCGCAATATGATACATGTAGAGACTCCAAATTTTGAATGCTCCTACCTTGTTGAGTGTTTTCCTTCCACAAATGCATCAACTTGGGCATTTTAGATAGATGTAAAGTTGTCAAACGTTCGAACATCTCAGCATATTGTCCTTCGTTATCGACAATTCCACATGGACAAATTTCTTCCAAGAAAAAGTTAAAGATGTGAAGCTCCTTAAGATTGTACAATCCTTGAACAAATACCCAAGGGAATGCTGTTGACCTATCTTTGTTGTACAGCCCGAGGACTTTTAGTTTGCAAGAGAACTGTGTTTTTAATTGATCATATGTCTGATTTATGCTATCATCCCAATTTAATTTCAATTCTTCAAAGTTAGACAATGTATCCTGGGAAAGATCAAAGCATTGAACAAAAGAAAGGAAAAGTTAGTGTTCTCTAAGCAAGTTTAGATAATATTCCCAATTATTTCGAGTAGGGACGGAATGTATCTAACCAGTGGCGAAGTTAGGATATCAACTCAATTGGGGGAAGATTAAATGACAAAATTGAAAGTATAATTAAATTGGAAAAATAATAATGGGTATGAATAACAAAACAGGTACATAATACTATGGTATGTTATTGTCATACAAATCTCTATGATATTGTGATTGTCAGCGAGTCCATTGACAAGCAAAGTCTATGTCGGCGTACTTCTAGAGTCATCGTGTGACTCGATGAGTTCGGTGCAAATGTCGCAGGGTTAAGGATGTTTTGTCTTTTATGCTTGAACATGTGGAAACACTGCAACATGCTGCGTGATGGACTTGTAGAACAAATGGGGTTTAGGATTTTGATATGATTAGTTTTAAAATGAGTTAAAATTAAAGAGAAATAATATGTCCATAACATTTTCATAATGTTTTTACAACAAATTTTAAGTGGCAAGTTGTTACTAGTTGTTATAGTTGGGGCAAAAAAGTAATTTTAGTGTTAGGTTCAAATTTGAACTAATAACAATTAACCATTTATAATTTGTTGTGAAAATGTTATGGACGTAGAATTTATTTAAAAACAAAAGAGATTAGGTGGTGAGGTGGCAGTGTCTCATTGGTCTCTTAGAGATTACCTCAAATCTAATTATGTAGAAAGTGATTTTATTAAGATAAGAGGGGAGGTTTTGGTTTAAGCGTGTTGAAAAAACAGATGGTGCTGGGTGTGTTCATGAATCCATTTGGGTATTGCGAGATTTCTCTCTTTTTGTGTTTTCAGTACTTAAAAAACTAATCTGAAAACATGATGACAAACACACTTTTTTGTAATTGGAAAACAAATTTTGAATATACTTTTTTGATGACTGTTTTCACATTGTTTTGAAAACAAAAAGCACTAATACTCTAACCAAACAGGAGTGCACCCACTATGAAAAGACTAAAACTAGTATGATGATAGTTGTTTCTTTCTTCGAGTAAAGGGGCTTTATGTATGTGTTATTAGGGGCAATTTAACATCAGATAATATTATATATGATTTTGGGGAGGTAGTGGGGCGATTGCTTATATATGATTTTCTTACATCAAATACTAATATTATATATGATTTTCTAAAATCAGATACTATGTCATGATTGATTATCTTGTGTAATGATTGCATATGACACCATCTCACACTGGAGTAAACCCCACTAATGAATTACTGATCTGTATGTGGGAGAGGCATAGTATGCAACTTGAGGGATTTGGTTTCAAACAAAATCACCCACGCACAAAAGTTTTGAATACAAATATGCACAAGGTGTTTTTTGTTTTAAAGGAAATATAAAAAGTAAAAAAGATCCAATTCAACTAGAGTTTGCCACTTGTGGTTTTAAAGGTGTGTTTAAAAGTTGAATTTTTACCTTTTTTTTTTTTTAATTTTTAAATATGATAGATTTCAATTTATAGTATTGATTGCATTATTATAGTTTCTTATTATTAGGTCAAGACACCTGTATTTTTTATGTGTGTGGAATTTTAATCTAGATTTTTTTTTTTTTTTTTTTTTTTTTTTTTTTTTTTTTTTTTTTTTAACAGACTTTATTAGTTGAAATAGTTGGAACTTACAAGAAAAATTGTAAGCCAAAGACAAAAATAACCAACAAAATATGACGTTAGGATTTAAATATCTTAGTTTGTATGAGCAAACATGTTAATCAAAATTTGTGTTGTTATAGTCTTTAGAGTTTATAGGTATGTTAAGATAGGTGTTCAAGGTTTTGTTTCTCAGTGTGCAACAATGAAAATTTGATTCATTTCAACTGATCAAAAAGTTATAGTTTTGATCAATTGAAATGCATTTTCACTAAAATGGATTTTTAGCCTAGTGGTCCATCAAGTGATTAGAGTTTCAAATTTATTTTACTCAATATATAAAGAAAACCCTAAGAAACGTTTTTAGGAACTTTGGAGCTAGTCATTTGAGATCTAAAAGATTTGTGCCTTCTAGGGGTGGCATTAGCTTTAGTCTAGGGTGTTCACATGAACTCCAAGAGCTGGCCAAGAAAAAAAAAAGAAATAATTTTTCTTTTGTTTGACCTTCTTATATAAAATTTTGAACACCTTGAGTCACTAGAAAAATGATATGTACATAACATTTTCAAAACAAATCGCAAGTAACAGGTTGTTAATGGCTGCTATAGGAGTGGGTAAAATAATAATTTTGTGGTGAATTAAAATTAGAATTGTAACATCCTACCACCTAGAATTTACTGTGAAAATGTTGTAAACATAACATTTCTCAAGTCCTTGACCTTAAATCTTTTTTAAGTCCAATTGAAATTAGTTTGAATATGATCCTATTAACAATCTATTCTTGCAAATAAAAGTTACAATTAATTTATACTTCTGATTGACTTTGTGATTGGAATAGCTAATAATTTTGAATGTGTTCTTAATTTGTTGTTTGTTTAATGGGGACTGAGGCATGGGCTAGTCAATTCATCGGTGATTAGCGAATGTTAATACTAAAAGACAATTAAACAATTTGACAATGAGTGATTCTAAACAAATAAATATAAAAACATTAGACAAGAGGCATAGGATAAGGGAGTGATTGAATGAAGACAAAAGTAAAAGTTAACATGACAAAAGTTTTCTTAATATAATTACAAAGACCAATAGTTGTCAAAGTTGAGTTAAATTGTTAAATAAAAGAATTGTAAAGGGTAAATATATAAACTAATAGATAAAAATATTATAAGCAATAATAATTAAAGTTCACTTAACAATAATAATTAATATGTTTATTGTATTTTTTATATTTTTAATTTGAGATTGAAATCCTATTCTAGTCTAATATGAATATATATGTGTGTTATGCTTTTTTCTAGAGACTTGAATCCGGCTCTTACTCCCACCCTTCCAACTTCTTTCTATAATTAATATGTTCATTTTATTAAGAAACAATATACCAAATGAACTTATAGTTTATAATCTTGCTAGTACTAAGAACAAATTTGTAATAAGGAAACCATGTGGACCGCAAGATTCTTCTCCTACACAAGATTCATTTTCTTACTGAACTCTATAGAAAAAAATTCCAAGAGTCGCCACTGGTACCTATTGCTTCCAAAGTCGCTACCAGTGTTTATTCTCATACAATCAAAATTGATGAATTTGAAGTTGCTACAAATCAGTCATCAAAGGTGCTAAATCTAATCTTCAAGTTTTTTCCTCGATCATAAAAATATCGTATGTTTTTTTTTTTTTTTTTTTTTTTTTTTTTTTTTTTTTTTTTTTATAACTTTTTCCACTCTATGCATGCTATTGATGTTTATCTTATTTTAAAGGCTATTTATAATAAATCTAATAATCAACTTGGCCTTAAATGTGATTAATAATCATATCTGATAGTGGTCTAAACCCAACATGTGACAAATCATATGCAAAATTATGGTTAGAATGGGTCGAGATACCCATCAAAATTGTCCCCTAATTCATATGTGTCAACAATTTTTTAATAAACTTAAACAAAAAATTTGAAACTATCACCAGATCAGCAAAACATATTAGTCGAACCCAAAATTCTGAAATTATTTTAGACCCAAGCCCAAATAAAAGTTTATAAAATTAAACAATAATATGAAATCCAACCTACCAACCATAATTAATTTGAAAATTATCTATTGACTAGTAAAATGAAAGGCTTCTCTATATAAATTATCAAACACAAAAATGATACCCTAATTAGTTTTAAAGAAGATGATTTCATATAAGGTTTTAGTCAGTTGGATATCTCAATCAGGTCCTTCATTTTCCAAAAAAGAAATCTGAAAAATATCGTTAAGGTAGTCAGGAACCTATCCAATGTATCTAATTTCTTATTCTGAACATTTACTTGTTAGTTCGTATAGCTTCAACACAACTATGGTACAGCTGGAAACTGGGCTCCTAATCCTACTGCTTTTTATTTATTTATTTATTTTTTTTTAAATTTTTTTTATAGATAACCTAATCGAACTATATATTTATATGTAGTCCCACTAGTTATTTTAGTATTAAAAAATTGTTATTAAATTTAGTTTTTTTATTTTTTTTATAATAATTACACTAGCTAGTGTCATATACATGTTAACAAAACAAGTACAAATCCATACCTTTTCAATTGGAAAGAGGGGCTGCTGAATCTGAACATGATGCCCCAACTCATCTCTTTCTTGGGAGCTTAACTCATTTGAAGCAATAATCTTCACTTTGTCACAATTCTTTATCCTCAACCTTTTCAACGATGGCCACTCTAAAGTGTGTTTTCTTGGATAAAAATACTTGAGTTCAGGCAGCGATTCAAGATATAGAGAGGTTAATCGTGGGAACACAAATTTAATTGTTGTTTCCACTCCTTCTTCCAGGGCAACAATTTCCTCCAATCCACAATCATGTATTGTTAGACTCTCAATTTGTTCAAGACTCTTGGCCACCGAGACCGGAAAAAGACTTTTCAGAATTTTACAATTAAAAACTTCAACGGTACGTAGATTTTGAAATGTCAAAATTGCTTTGAGATCCAAACTCCATACATGCTTAAGTTTTGGAAGATTGAATAACCATAGGACTCTCAATTGAGTGGATAACGTATCACAAATTTCATCAGCATTTACCCCTCTAATTTCAAATACCTCTTCTACATAATTGCAATTTCCTATCTTCAATTCTTCAAGATTCCGGAGTCTTCTCAACATATTAGGCGGAAAAATGTTAATTAGATTTTTACATCCGCCAACAAGCAACTTTTTTAGTTTGCAAAAGGAATCTGGTACGAGTTGAGGATTGTGCCTCAACATCTTCAGGTTATCCATGAAAGTGATGTGTATATACTCCAAGTTAGGAAATGCAACCTACAGTTCTCACATATTTATTGACTGAGTCAATAACATAGCCTTTATATTCCCAAATAATTGAGAAAAAGAAGATTTATGTTGGGAATAAGAAATAGAGACAGAAATGGGAAAGGTTAAAATTAAATTGTATTCTAAAAAACCACGTGGCTAGTAGCCTAGTACAACATGGAGCAAACTAATGAAAGCATTGAGGAAATAGAAACAAACCACCCGTCAATTGAAGAGAAATTCTGTGGGAGTACAGAGGTTAGTTTCTTCAAGTTCAATTCTTTATAAAATGTGATGGTTGTACTCTCGAAATTCAGATAACGAAAAAAATAAAAACAAAAAAAATTGAATTGTTTGATTTTTAATTTTATTTTTGATAATCAATTGAATTGCTTGATTTGCTTCTGCAAGATCTCGTGAGTTTAGGGCAAATTATTTAGGTAAGAGATTCTATATATTGTATGAACTGGCTTTAAATCACATAATGAGAAATGATTAAGCGGTCACAAATTATCATAAAATTATTTGGGATATTGTTTAACAATTGATTATATTAGTACAACATCTACTCTAAACAATAGTCTCTAATGCAATGAGTTCAAAATAGTTCAACTGGTATGAGTTAATTAACCTTAACTCACATGATTGAAATGCATGATTTCCCCTATACTAATTTTGTCTCCCTTTGTATATTTTATCCCTACCTAACCCTTAGTAAGCTCTCAAATTTCAAATGAAAAAATAATAATAATAAAATAAATATTATGCCCACAATATTTTTATAATCATTTTATAATAGCAACAAAAATTATGATATATTCAAAAAGAAAGAGTAAAAAGAAAAAAAAATAATGGAGAGCCAGTTTAGGTGTACCGGTACACTTTAACCCAAAGAAAAAATAGGGAAAGAAAGAAGTCATTTTTAATAGAGGAAGTCTTTTTTCTTTTTTTCTTTTTGAGAACCTGAAAGGAAGGGTTTTGATTGTACTGCATGTTACGATAGCTGTAAAAATTGGTGGTGTAACGTGTAACCGAAGTAAAAAAAAAAAAAAAGATTGGACCAAGGACAAGGTGGTGCACATTTCCTTCTCAAAAAAAAAAAAAAAAAGTGGTGCACATTTAATCTAGGAAAAATTAAAGGCACGTAACCGAAAGAAATTGATAAAAAAAAAAATAAAAATAATAATAAATGGAGCAGTTCAAAAGCACCCCAAAAAGATGAAGAAAAAAAAAATGTCAACCCAACAATGTCCATCAAGTATAAAAGCAATTCAATTCAAACATTTTAACGTGGTTTAACAAAAAATGAAAATATTCAAACATTTTGGTGGAATTATTTGTATACCTAGAATTATTGATTAACAAATTGTTACAGTATTAGTTTTAATTTTTGGATAATTACACTAAGTGTTATATGCTTATATACATATAAATGAATAAACAAGTACATGTCCATACCTTTTCAATCAGAAAAAAGGGTTGCTGTACTGGAACATGATGGCCTAACTCGTTTGTATCTGAGAAGCTTAAGTCATTCGATGCAAAAATCTTTACTTTGTCGCATTCAGATATGCACAAATAATTTAGTGATGGCCATTCTGAAGTGTGTTTTCCTGGATAAAAACACTTGAGTTCAGGTAATGAAAAAAGACATAGAGAGAATAGTCGTGGGAACACAAACTTAGTCACTGTTTCCAGTCCTTCTTCCATAGCAACAATTTCCTCCAATCCACAATCAAATATTTCCAGCCACTGAAGTTGTTCAAGACTTTTGGCCACTGAGACTGGAAAAAGACTTTTCAAACTTTTACAGTAAGAAATTTTAAGAGTATGTAGATTTTGAAATGTCAAAATTGCTTGGGGATCCAAACTCCATACATGCTTAAGCTTTGGAAGATTGAATAACGTCAGGACTCTCAACTTATTGGATACTGTATCACATATTTCATCAACATTTACCCCCCTAATGTCAAATACCTCTTCTACCGAATTGCAATCCCTTATCTCCAAATTTTCAAGATTTTGGAGTCTTCTCAACATATTAGGCGGAAAAACGTTCATTAGATTTTTACATCTTGCAATGCCTAACTTTTTTAGTTTGCAAAAGGAATTTGGAATGAGTTGATAATTGTGCCACAACATCTTCAGGTTATCTTTGTCACTGATGCATATATCCTCCAAGTTAGAAAATGGAACCTACAACTCTCACATATATATTGAGTGAGTCAATAACATACCTTTACATTACCAAAATAATTGAGAAACAAAAGATTTAAGTTTTTTTTTTTTTTTTTTTTTTTTTTTTTTTTGAGAATGAACAGAAAATTTAAGTTGATTATAAGACAGAGACAAACATGGGAAAAGTAAAAATTATATTATATTCTAAAAAACCATGACGCTAGTACAACATGGAGCAAACTAATGACAGAACTGAGGAAAAATGCAACAAACTAGCCTTTACTTGAGGAGAGATTGTGTGGGAGTACAGAGGTTCATCTCTTCAGGTTCTTTCTAAAATGTCATGCCATTGCTCTTGAAATTGAATTTGGTTATGTAAAATCTCGTCGTTTGGGGCAAATTGTTTAGGTAATATATATATACACACACACTACTACTACTATTTAACGAGATTCCCCTGTTTAGGATTCTCATTTTTTTCTTCAAAAATACCCTTACATCCTTATGTTTAAGTAAAGGAAAAAGTAAAGAACAATCAGGTAAAAATACAACTTTAACTTCCAATAAAAAATTGCCTAAAAAATAAGGCAACTATCTTGTTATTTTCAAAAAAAAATTTATTCAATTATAAATTAGATTCTCAAAATAAAAATTATATAATATATATATATATATATATATATAATATATATAAAAAACCCTATTTTTTTCTACATATAGGACCACTAAATAAGTGCATGATAAGGCTAGTGTATGCGTACTAAATACTCTTACACATATTATTAGATTCTCTAAAATACCCCTATCTTTTAGTTAAATAATTTTAAACAATGAAAACTGTTGTTTAAATATCACAACAATTTTTTCATTCATACGTATTTCCACAAAACTTAAACAAAGTTACTAGAAATCTCTTACCAATAGGCCCGTACCTAAGTTTTATTTTTTTTATTTTTATTTTTATTTTTTATTTTATTTTTATTTTTTATCTTTTCTATTAAGCCTAAAACTTAGGACACTATGTCTATCTTTTTTTTTTAGAAAAATCTTTATCTCATTTTTAAATATTATCCCACGTTATTTTACCTCTTTCTTTAAAAAATATACATAGTTCTTTATATACTCCCTCCGTCTCAATTTGTTTATTTTGTTTAAAAAGTCAAATGTTATTAGAAATATCATTTATTATCAGATGCCTTATAAAAACATATGAGTTTACAAAACTATTCTTAAATAAATTTATTAGCTTTTTATTTTTATTTTTAAAAAAGAGTTATTCTTAATGAAGCAACTAAAAAGGTGTCCCAATTAGATTGGTTTTTTAAAATATTTGTTAGTTTTCTTTACAAATAGTTTTGAAAATAAAATAGAGGAATAATAGGAACATTAATAAATTAATGACTTTTATTTTTAGAAACAAGACAATATTTTGGGACATTCTAAAATGGAACAGAGGACAAACAAACTGGGGACGGAGGGAGTATTACTTTTAAACATTGAAAAACTAAACCAAGAAAACAAATAAATAAAAAAGAGCAATATCACATGCGCAAAATGTGTGTGATACGCCTAGTATATATATGTAGGGATGGCAATTTTGCCTCACCCCGTTTAACCCGCCCCTCTCTGCTTCGTTCCTCCTGGGTTTTCCTCACCCTACGAAGGTGGTGGGTTATGTATGGGCCAAGATTTTAGCCCCACATCATGGGACAGGGATGAGTTTAGACTTTTTAGACCCACTCCGTCCCTGCCCCACCCCGCTTTGCTAAGGATTATAATTGTAAAATTTTCATATCCTAAAACCCTACTATTTAAACAAATATGTCAATATCAGCTTATTTTACTATACCAAATTTGGTTCTCTGCCTTTATTTTGTTATGTGTTATACTATGGGATTTTTTATTTTTTTAATTGTCTTGTTAACACTTGGGTATATTATTCAAATTTTTTTTTCTAAAAATTGATTTGATTTGATGGGAAAAATTTAGCTGCAATTTCAAGTACATTTTTATTAATGAAATAACAATTGTACTAGTTGTAGGGAAAATTAACAAAAAGTAGAGTTTTACGGGGTGGGGCGAGGGTTCATGAGGCCTCGAGGGGCAGGGATGGGGTGAGAAAGTTTTTCCTGTCATGCGGGGCGGGGCGGAAATGACGTAAGGCAAAACCATGCCAGGCAGGGACGAAGACCCCATTTTTCGGCCTAGCCCCACCCCGCCCCATTGCCATTCCTATATATATATGTGCGTGTGAGAGACGTAATGAGAAGTTGTTAATGGTCCCAATCTTTTATTAAATTATTTGGTATATCATTTATGAAATGATTATACTAGTATCACATCCATCTAAACATTTGTCTACTAGACTCTTTTTTTTTTTTTTTTTTCAAAAATGATTAAAATATGTTAGTAACTCCACATCTTGAACCCTTTCCTCTCTAGATCCTCAAGCACTTTATGCAAAGGACAATATCAATTTAGCTCTAAACTCTAATGCAAACACTTTAAAATCTTTTAATAGTAATTTAATATTTCCTTACGTTATATATACATCTTTACTAAATATATGACAATTTTCATTATTAAAAATCACTCCTTAGAGTTCATAAATAAGTAATAACTACCCAAGTTCCATGTGACGTGTTTCTTCAAAAAAAAAGTTCCATGAAATGTGCGGTAAATCTTTAATATTTGAATGAATTATGGCATTGCTCATGCATAATATGTATTATGTGGTATAATATTTAGAGCATTAATTTCAATTATATTATATTTCACTAAAAAAGTTAGAGAAATTGAAAATTATTAAAATTAATATAACTAAAATGCAAATATTTATTTATATCCACTAACATAAGATGACAATTACTTTCTTTTTTTTTTTGGTTGTGTGTTACTAAATTAATATATATATATATATATATATATATATATTATTATTATTATGGCTATTGAGTAGAGTTTTTGGTATGTTTTTTGTATTAGAACCCCTTTTTCAATTCCTTCTGTGTGTGTATGTGTACTTGTTTTTAAAAAAAGACAATTTTTTTTTTTGTCTTTTATTGGTTTTTTTTTTTTTCCAATTGTTGGTTATATGTATATCTGACCCGACTCTGTTTAATGCGCATATCACGGAGGTTGACAAAGTTTTGAATTACTTTCCAAACTCAAACCTGACAAATCCACTCACACAGCTGGCACCAAGTACAGTTACGGAAACCTCATTACTTCCCTTTTTAAACTCCACAAAGTTAGCCATCCCATCAAAAGAAACCCCAGAAACTTTAAACACCATCCACCCAAATATTCCCCACGCCATACCAGAGCCCCACATCACAGAGACACTGAACCCTGACTTTTCTGAAACCCAGAAAACGACCACCAGCCCCATATGCTCCACCCCAACAGTAAACACTGGCCCACCGCTTGGCACCTGGCGTAGACTGGGTCCACCTAGACAAATAATGGACACCAGTGATTCTAGCGACCACCTTATGGGCCCAAAACGTAAAACCCATGCAACCCATGCAGACACACTCCACGATAAGAAACAAAAACTCTCAGACGCTGAAGAAAAAATACCCCATGATAAGAAACAACAACTCCTAGACGATGAAGCAAAAACCTTGGGAAAGCTCATGGCAGATAACTTGGGATCGTCGGTGGCTGCTTGGCAGCAACGCCGGGAACAATGAGTATCCTAAGTTGGAACTGTCGGGGGCTTGGGAACCCCCGAACAGTTAATGCTCTTAAGAGAGCATGGAAGAAGAAAGCTCCCATTTGTGTCTTCTTGATGGAGACTAAACTTACCACTGAGCAACTGAATAACATGAAACAAAATTGGGATTACAACCAAGGCTTGGTGGTTTCTTTTGATGGTATGAGTGGTGGCTTGGCACTCTTGTGGAAAAAAAACACTTAGGTACATGTTCAGAATTTTTCTCGATGGTTTATTGATGCCCATATAGTCTGTGCAGATACAAGTCTAAAATGGCAGCTCACTGGCTTCTATGGCCATCCCGATACAAGCAAACGTGAAGAAACATGGGCTCTGCTTGAATCACTTGGAAGCTCCAATGCACTGCCGTGGCTATGTCTGGGTGACTTCAACGAGATCATTAGTCGTATAGAGAAGGAGGGTGGAAGCCTACGTCTAACCAGACAAATGGATCGATTCCGTACTGCCATCTCACATTGTGGCTTCGTGGATTTAGGTCACACGGGCTCTCCTTTTACATGGTCACGGAACCATCCTATAGAAGGTCGTATCCACATTCGCCTGGATCGAGTCCTCGCCACTGCTGCATGGAAGAGACACTTTCCCGGAATCGTGGTGCACCATCTCTCGATGTCCACATCTGACCATTCCATGCTTGCGGTCTGTTTACCAACTTTAAAGCCACGCCAAAAACGCTACCACCCACCTTTTCATTTCGAGGCAATGTGGTTGAAAGACCCACGTTACGCTGAGGTTGTTGAAGAAGCATGGATGGAAGGCTTATATAGGTCGGGTGGTGTACAAATCTCTAACTGTCTAAGCAGTTGCAAAACACACCTATCTGCATGGAACAAGTCAGAGTTTGGACACGTGCGTAGGCAGATTAAACGACTAGAGGTCACACTGCAATCATTAGAACAACACCCCCAACAAAACTATGCACAAATTCATGAGGTCTGTAACTCTCTCAACTGTTGGCTGGATGCAGAAAATACGATGTGGCATCAGAGATCCAGGCACCTATGGATAACTGATGGCGACCGAAACACGTCCTTTTTTCACCAAAAAGCTTCTAACTGTAAGGAGCGAAACTCAATCTAGGGTATCATTGATGAGAATGGAGTTTGGCAGGAAGATGAACAAGTCATGGAACGGGTTATCTTGAATTACTTCACTGGTATTTTTCAGACCAATGGCATAAAGGATACAGCTGCTGTAATTGAGGCTATAGAACCCGTTGTCACTGGCCACATGAACGAATATCTTTGCCAATCTTTTCAAGCTGAGGAAGTTCACACAGCGCTAAAGCAAATGCACCCGAAAAAATCACCGGGTCCGGATGGCATGCCCCCTCTCTTCTATCAGCACTTTTGGTCCTTGACAGGTGAGTGTGTCACCAATGTAGTACTTGATTTCTTAAATTTGGGCATTACTCCCCCTAACTTTAATGACACTCATATTGTGCTCATACCTAAAGTGAAAAGCCTTACAAAGATAACTCAATACAGACCCATAAGCTTGAGCAATGTCCTTTCTAGACTTGCCTCCAAGGTCCTAACTAATAGACTGAAGCGTTTCCTTCCAGATATTGTTAGTGAGAATCAAAGTGCTTTCATGTCCTCTCGCCTTATCACAGACAATGTATTAGTTGCTTTTGAGACCATGCACTACTTAAACAACAAACGTAATGGGTGGCAAGGGGAGATGGCTTTGAAACTTGATATGAGTAAGGCTTTTGATAAAGTGGAATGGGGGTATCTAAGGGATGTTATGCTAAAAATGGGTTTCTCTGATAGGTGGGTGAACATTATGATGCGCTGTGTTACATCAATTACGTACTTCATCCAGATTAATGGTATACCTCGAGGCCACATCACCCCTACAAAAGGCTTGCGGCAAGGAGAACCTATATCTCCTTTCCTTTTCCTGTTTTGTTCAGAAGGACTATTAGCCCTCCTTCGTAAAGCCACACGAAATGGAGATTTGCATGGTGTCGCCGCCTCTCCACAGGGCCCCCGGATATCACATCTCTTTTTTGCCAAGGAAAGCATTATTTTTTGTCGAGCCACAAATGATGATTGTAGCTGCCTGGAACAGATTTCGGTAACGTATGAAACAACATTTGGCCAACAACTCAATAGAGAGAAGACCTCATTATTCTTCAGCCACAACACTCCCTAAGAAGCCAAGGAGTATATACAACACTGTTTTGGAGCGGATGTCATTAAGCAGCATGAAATCTACTTGGGATTACCTTCCCTAGTTGGTAAATCAAAGAAAAAAACCTTTCGTTCTTTAAAAGAGAAGTTGGATAATAAACTCTCTGGCTGGAAGGAAAAAATGCTCTCATAAGCTGGAAAGGAAATCCTCATCAAAGCAGTGGCTCAAGCCATCCCTACCTATACAATGAGTGTCTTCAAGCTACCGGACACCTTGTGTGATGAGTTAACTAGCATGGTTCGTACCTTTTGGTGGGGACAATCCAACAGCAAAATAAGATGGCATGGCTGAGCTGGGACAAAATGTGTGCACCTAAAAAGGATGGCGGGCTTAGCTTTCGAGACCTTCGCACTTTTAACTTGGCACTCCTGTCAAAACAAGGCTGGCGTCTGCAAACAAACACACACTCATTGGTATACCGTGTTCTTAAAGCTCGTTATTTTCCTAACAGTGACTTTCTTCATGCAGAGCTTGGACGACAACCTTCCTATGCATGGCGAAGCCTCATGGCAGCCCAACACATTGTCGATGCTGGTCACCATTGGCAGGTGGGAAATGGTACTACTATTCGAGTGTGGAGAGATAGATGGATCCCACAACCATCTACATTTCGTGCTATCACCTTGCCGAACACGCTCCACATCGACTCCACGGTCTTTGAGCTTATTGATGATGACACAGGTGAATGGAAGGTTGCTTTGGTCAAGCAGATTTTCTCACCTTCTGAAGCCCAGACCATCCTAGGCATTCCACGGAGCCATCAACGTGCCAATGATCGCATGGTTTGGGCTTGTACACCTAAGGGCAACTTTATAGTAAATAGCACCTACAAAGTGGCCATCGCTATGTCACAAAATACCACCTCAGAGGGTGCCTTGACCAATGACATGATGAGTCGGTTTTGGGAAAAAATTTGGAGCCTTGGTCTCCCAAACAAACTGAAGACTTTTGCATGGAAAGCAAGCCGCAACATCCTCCCTACCAAGGTTAATCTTTATCGTCGTGGAGTGATTGATAATGCCACTTGTGAAGCATGTGGTTTGGCCGAAGAAACAAGTGGGCATTTGTTCTGGGATTGCACAAAGGCACGTGAAGTATGGTTGACCATCGGAATACCTTTTGATGCTACGGGTGTAAACTTCAGGGAGTTTATTGATCTTCTCTGGTACCTTATCTTTGTGCAGCACGTGGGAAATGACTTAGTTGAGCTTGTTGTCACAGTGGCGTGGTGCATGTGGTACAACCGCAACAAGGCGAGGCTTGGCTCCACCAGGCAGACCAGCCACGAGATTATCCACAAAGCTCGCTCCACCCTCAATGAATTTCAGCTAGCCCACTTTGCTCCGCCTCTCTTCAAAGAGCAAGCGGATCCTCGTTGGATTCCACCTTCACACCCATGGTACAAAGTCAACATCGATGCCGCAACCTTTCCAAACCTTCACACCGTCGGCATCGGAATCATGATACGTGACCATGAGGGATCGGTGATAGCCGCTATGCGTAAGCACTTACCATTACCGTTGGGTCCATTAGAGGCAGAAGCGAAGGCCGCGGATGAAGCAGTCTCCTTTGCATGGGACGTTGGAATCAGAGAGGAAATTTTTGAGACCGACTCGAAGGTAGTTTCTGATGCTCTATGTGGCACCATTACACCCCGGGTCACAATTGTTGACATCATAGATGGAACTCTTCACCGTTTGCAAGCCTTTCGACGAACAAAATTCCAACATGTGAGACGAACAGCCAACCAAGTAGCACATGCCTTAGCACGTCATGCTAAAGGAATTAGTGAGTTTGTAACGTGGGTAGAGGAAAGGCCACCTTTTCTTGATTCCCTTGTGTTTTGGGAAGCTATGTAATTTTTTTTCTCTCGTTTTTTCAATAAAGTCCTTCGGTATTTCCCATCAAAAAAAAAGAAAAAAAAGAAAAGAAAAAAAAAAGAGAAGTTAGGAAATATAAGTTGTTTTGGAAAGGAAAATTATTAAAAATATTAACATTTTACTTTGATAAATTATTTTTATATTTTGGCGAAATTAAGCACACAAATATTTTTGTAGTTGAGTATCATGTGTTTATATATATATATATATATAACACATATTGCTTTTTGATGAGGAGTTATGCTATACTTTCAAATATATTTCTATAATAAGTACTCCAAATAAATTATTTCTTATATCAATTTTAAAGAATAACTATATAAATCTATTTATAAATAATTAGTGAATCATATAGATATAATTAATACATTGAAATAAACATATTTATCCCATTAACATATGGCAATTAATTAATACTTTGTTATAAATGCAATATTTTGATAAGATGCATGAAGGCTAAATGAAGAGAATCTCTTTATGTTTGACCGAATGCTCTACATGGTACAATTGTAGATTGCTATAATTGAGTTTTGCGCAGTTTATTGTTAAAAGAAAGTATTTGATTTAACTATAAAGACTTTCTACCAATATATAAAACACTAATTTTCTTTTCTTATACTTTGCTGAAGATTCTTGACAAACAAAGAAAACATCACCCAAAAAAAAAAAGTTAATCAATTACATTACTTGACCTTATATAAATTTAAGAAATTTTTTATGAGCTCCCATTCACTGGGCTACCTTGATCGGTTAATCAAGCCTCCGATGAGTCACTCTTCCTTGACTTATTATAACCTTCTACTCTTTCTTGGTCGTCCATATATCAATTCCTAATGATTTTCTATGCCTAAGAATATTCCCAGCTCTCACTAACGAATTTTGCTTAAAAACATATATACTCAAACAATTATTCTAACAAAAACAAACCACAACCATCAAAAAGAAATCTAATATACAGCAACTTGGTAGATGCATGGTGGTGACATATGGGTTAAGAGTGACTGAGTCAAGAATATTCCCAGCTCTCCCAGTCACTCTCACTAACAAAAACAAACCACAACTATCAAAAAGAAATCTAATATACAGCAACTTGGTAGATGCATGGTGGTGACATATGGGTCGATACTGTAAAATACAGTATCGACCTTCATTTTTATGCTCATTCTACAAACGGTATGATTTAACCTTAACTAGCATGATAGAACTGCATGATTCTCCATTTCTCCCTATGCTAATTTCGTCTTCCTCTGTACATCCCTAACCATATATGTAGTGAGCTCTCAATCTTCATATCTCTCAATCACAAACAATTAACAACTGTAATATGACAATTGCAGAGAATCCAAAAAAAGAGAGTTGAAATACCGTATCACACCTAAAATAATTGGAAAATCGCAATATATATGATCATGATAAGATTCCAACACCCAAAGGGGAGAGAAAAAAAAAAAAAAAAGGGGGGGGGGGGGGGGGAGTAAAATTTTATTGGCTCTAAAGTGATGTGTTTGAGGAATCCTAGGGAAAAAGAGCAAGAAGTCATAAAATTTGGAAAATTATGGGATGTAGCTATGTAATTATTTTAAACCGTGCGTCAATACTACTATATATTGGAGATGTGAAAAAATAGAGGGAAGGTGAGAAACTGAAATGTTCAAGATTAGAAACAGATGGAGGAAGCAAGATTGCAAAACCGAGGCAGAAGAATATACATAGACAAAAGGATGAAAAGTATGATGTTTTGTAAAATTTAGGGATAAAAAACAAAATTTTGTAAAAATTTAGGGATAAAAATGATATTTTTTATTTTTATTTTTATTTTTTAATCATATGAAGGAAGGAATTTTTATTTTTATTTTTTTTTATATGGGAATATGAAGGAAGGATTTTGGTTGTAGTGCAAGTTAGGATAGTTGTAAAAACATAAAATCAAAGTTTAAAAGAAATGATTGGACTAATTAGGACTCGGTGGTGCACAATTAAGGGGGAAAAAATTATATTTTACGTAGGAAGAATTAAAGGCATGTAACCGAAAGATATTGGTGAAAAAAAATAATAATTGGAGCAGTACAAAAGCACTCCAAAAAAAAAAAAACATTTTTACTATCTTCATTCAGTTTCATAAACGACAGAGCTCCATTTAGATTTATATGAAGCATTAAGTGGAAATCATTTTAACAGGACAAAAAAAAAAAATGTCAATCGAACAATGTCCATCAAGTATAAAAGCTATACAATGCAAACATTTTAATGAAAAGGGTTCTAGCTGTGAAGTTAGCAGCATGCTATAATTATTTCTCAAGGAAAAAAAAACATTTTATATCCATGTCAACAAAGAAACAATTCCAAGTCCATACCTTTTCAATCTGGAGAAAGGGCTGCCGAATCGGAACATCATGGCCCAACCCACCTGTATTTGGGAAGCTTAATTCATTCAAAGCAACAATCTTCACTTTGTCGCATTTGAGTATCATAATCTGTTTCAAAGATGGCCACTCTATGGTGTGTTTTCCTGGATAGAAACACTTAAGGTCAGGCATCAATTCAAGACTTAGAGAGACAAGTTGTGGGAACACAAACTTAGTCATTGTTTCCGGTCCTTCTTCCATAGCAACAATTTCCTCCAATCCACAATCGTGTATTCTTAGCTTCTTAAGTTGTTTAAGACTTTTGGCCACCGACGCTGGAAAGAGACTTTTCATACTTTTACAGTTAGAAACTTCAACTTCATGAAGATTTTGAAATGTTAAAATTGCTTGGGGACCTGAAGACCATACATGCTTAAGATTCGGTAGATTGATTAACTTCAAGACTTTGAGCTGAGTGGATACCACCATATCACATCTTTCATCAACATTTTTCCCTTGAACTTCAAATACCTCTTCTAATAAATTGCAATTTCTTATTTGCAAATCTTCAAGATTCTGGAGCCTTCTTAAGATATTAGGTTGAAAAATGTTTATTAGATTTTCACAGTCATCAACACACAATTGTTTTAGTTTGCAAAAAGAATCTGGATCGATTTGATTGTGCCACAACATCTTCAGCTTATATATGGCATCGATGTGTAGATTCTCCAAGTTAGAAAATGCAACCTATAATGCTCACATATATATTGAGTGAGTCAATAACATACCTTTATATTACCCAAAGAAGAAGAAGATTTATGTTGAGAATAAGACATAGAGACAAACATGAGAAAAGTTAATTAAATTATATTTCAAAAACTCACGAAGCAAGTAGAACATGGAAGAAACTAATAAAAGAAAGGGGGAAAAGGAAAACAAACGAGCCTTTTAACTAAGAGAGATTTGCGTGGCAGACAGTAGGTTCATTTCTTCAAGTTCTCATAAAATTTAGATAACAATATTGCTTCGAGTAGAAAAAAAAAAAATCAATTGAATTTCTTTAAGTAAAATCTCTCTTTGGGACAAATTATTTAGCTCAGAGATTCTAAAGAGTAAAGACCAATTTTGGTGTTTCCCAAATGATGATTTGTGGTAGTGTGCCACATTGCTACCCCGCCAACACAAACCCATTGCACCCGATTTTACTGCACTTGTACCTAAACCACTTTAGCAACAATTTTTCTTTTCCAGTCTTGTTGGGTAATAGGCACCCAACCCTACCCGATTTGTTTGTTTGTTTGCTTTTTATTTTTAAAAGGGTTGAAAATGGGGTAGTTTCAGTTTTATTGAAGCTTAAAACGGCAATAAAAATATATATACAATTTCCCTCTAGATTTCTATGATTTGCAAACTTAGTTTGGACCTTAACACTAGTAAATAAACAAACTAATTTAAAAATTCTAATTATATTACAAATGATCAAATAAGTTAAGTAAGGAAATAAAAAGGACATGATTGAAGTAATTTGACATGCACAAAGAAAATCAATTGTTGACTAATAAGAAGATTGGTGTGATACGTGTTTGTCTAACATATTCCCTTATAAGGAAATTTCGTAAGCAAAGTACGTCAATCTCGTAATTTGTGGGATGTAAATGATATTAATAGAACAATATTTTCCATCAAAATCATAATCATGATATATAAGGGATTTGACTTTGCAATAATGAATAACTAGCAAGTAATTTCCATACAAGTGAAAGTCAAATTCATGCTCAACTTTTAGTATAATGCTCAACTTTAAAATGTGTACGTGCGAAGGTTATAACAATCTGTAGAGGATATTAAATCATAAGTCATAGCAATACCTTTCTGTTGAAAAGTGGCTGAGAATCAACATCAGAACAAAAGCCCTTTAAATTTGGTAATCTTTTTAGATTTAAAGAACGCAATTGAGTGAAGTCAATTGTATCCGTAATGATGTCATCATTGACCTGTATCCCATGTTTTCTTTCCTCTGCAACAATTGCACTCATTACCTTGCAATCCTCAATCTCTATTTCTTGGAGTTGCGAAAAGCACCTGAGCAAGGTTGAGGAGAAGACAAATATCAAATTATCACATTTTCTTATTTCTAACTTTCTCAAGTTGTGGAAAGACCCCATTGCAAGTTGGTTATGGCATATCTTTTCCAAATTGATCATATTGACTAGAGAAAGTAACTCTAAAACAGGAAAGGCAACACATTGAAACCATATCGAATCAATGATGTATTGAATCTCAACACTGTTTTGAACATAAAGATGCTTCAATCGTGGAAAACCATCCTTATCAACTTCATAAAGAATATTTTTAATACCCTTCCCAAGAGCCAAAGTGAGATATTCGCAACCTTTCAATAAAATTTTAATTCCATTCTCTTCTTGAAAGCTTCTATCAAGGTCAATTTTCAATGTTCTTGAGATTTCAAACTCAACACGACTATCACTATCCCAATCCCAATCAGGGCCTATTAATATTTCATATCTTACCAACTTATCAAAAAGTAAGGCATTTGGTAGAATATTGGGATTCGGAATATGTATACATAATGTGGTCAAGTGTAATAAATGATCTAACTCTGAGACTTTAGCATTGCTTCTTTCTGTAATTTCTCCGCCAACCTGCCATTGATTAAAGCTCTGATTCATGTGTATTTCTTCTAAATTTTTTAAATTTGATAATACATTTGATGGAATGGCTTCAAGTTCGGTGCACCTTCTCAAATCCAACAATTGAAGGTGAGTCAATTGCCTTATTCCTATGGGTAACTGCTTAATCTTGGAATCAACTAGGACAAGAGTTTTCAAATTCTTCAATTCTCCAATTAAAGTCAAGTCTTCTGACTCGCACTCAAGCAAAGCCAACGTCTGGAGGTTCTGAAGAAGTGAAAGGGATGAAGGAAGTGGGAGACTTGGTCTCATCAAAACTAAAACTTTTAGATTTTTTGCCCCTCCAAAAATGTGGTTAGGAATCTGTAAAGATTTTTCTTTATCACCCAAAATAATGAAGCTAAGTTGTGGACATTCCAACCTTTTAGGAAGCTCACTAAACTTGGCTTCAAAAAGTGCAATTCCAATGGTGTCTTCCATTTTTTTCATATTGGACCATTTTTCCGAATCATCTAAACTTCTTATAATTAACATTTTCTTTTCTTTGTCTGCAATATGTATGGCAACATCACGAATGACGTCATGCATTTTAAACGTACCACTCCTATTACCTTCTAACAGCAAGCAAGAATCTTTTAAAATTTCGACCAACGTGTGGACCCTATTTCTCACTTCTTCCATTTTATAAACATCTTCAAAGAAGTCCAAACCCACCATATATCTCCATAAGAGATCTATTTGTACTACCATATCTTCTTCAAATGAACTGCAGAACAAGAATAAAGATTGCGCTTCCTTACTTAAAAAATTGTAACTAAACTTTATACTCGCGTAGACCTTCTCATGCATCCCTTTGATCTGTGTTGGATTTGCCCTTTTTAACTGTTGTAAGGCATCCTTCCAAACATTTGGGTTCTTTTGATTTTTCAATGTATTCGCAACTGTTGTAATTGCAATCGGTAAGCCTGCACATTCTTTGACAACCTCAACCATGGTAGACTGGAAATTCAAGGTTTCAGCAAAATCGCCCACTATCTTTACAAATAAGAATTTAGCTTCTTCATTTGATAGAACTTCAACTTGGAAAATTTCAGCATCCATATCCTTGTCTAATACATCTCGAAATCTAGATGTTAGCAATAGTTTGCTTCCTTTGCGATCATCCCCGAAAGAAATTCCAAGAGCGTCCAAGTCAATCTTGTTCCAAATATCATCTACAATTACAAGGATCTTCTCTTTCTTCAACCGCTCACGTAGCAAATGTGCTTTTTGAAAATCAGTGTCCTCATCTTCAAACTTCAACACTAATTCCTTTGCAATGTCCTTCTGAATCTGTTTCAAGTTTGGAGTTTGGGATACAACTACTGTAACAATCCTTTCAAATAACTTGTCTTTTATGGCTTGTGTTGCAATTTTTCCAACAAGCATGGTCTTGCCCAAGCCGCCCATCCCACAAACCCCAATGACAGGAATATTATCATCTTTTAGAGCCTTCATAACTCCGTCAAAAATTGATTTTCTTGATTCAAAGTGCTCATAACCTTTAGTAGAAATAGTAGTACCCCCTTCTATAGGGACACGGTGGCCTACTGTATGGAACGTGTCTGCCTGATCCTTGAGTTCCTTGACGTTCAATCCCATCTTGTGTGCTTTTTTTCCAATCTGATAACGGGCCTTCAAATTAAAACACTTCAACTTTGCTTGGCCTTCCTTTTCAACAAATTCTTGTACCTCTGCAGTGATCCCCTGAACACTTGTCTGCCACCTCTGGACGTTAGCTTCAATTTCTTCTACATTGTAACTAGCAGCTTGAACCTTAAGCTGCACATCATCTCTAGCATCTTTGAGATCTACAACTTTGTTGTTTAGATTGTCAACATTTTTTTTGTAGCGAATCAGATAACCCATCTGACGTCCGACTGCTGCAATTGTGTAACCCACAATTTTTTCAGCGAGTACTTTTACGGTCCCCGTAAGAACCTCCATTTTTTGCTTCTTTTTGCGTTGGGCTGCAGTCTTGAGAGTATAGGCAAATGAAGGCCAATAAAAACAATGACAACAGCGAAAGTGTAAACAAATTTTATTAATTTTTTTAGAGGAAAAGTGTATTCAAATTGAAGGACAAAAGAAGCCAATGCAAATGACATTAACATACCTCTATGTTTGGAATATTACTGAAGGTAAAGGTCTCCCACCGTCTTCACGCGTGCTGTTAGTGCGATACACAAGAAAGCTGAAAGCAGACAACATTTACAGTTTTACAGCTAGTTAGAGCAACGATTGTAAAAATTTTAACATTTAACAACTTAAAAAGATATTTAATCTATTTTAACAACACAAATTACAATACATCCTACGTCAAAATTTATATTTTTTACCTTACCTAAAAACTATTCATTTCTCTCTTCCTTCTTTTATTTATTTATTTTATTTTAATTATTCATTTCTCTATTTCTTCTTCTCTTCTCTCTGGAATCTTTTCTTCTCTTTCGTCTGACCTCCACAATCCCAAACACACAGCCCCACCCCGACAAACCCACAACCAAACACTGCCACGCTCTAACCAGCCATCCTTCACAAACCCACAACCCCACACTCACCACCCCCACAAACCCATAACCCCACCTCCACAATCCCAAACCCACAACCCCACACCCCCCACCTCCACAATCCCAAACTCGCAACCCCACCTCCACAAAACCACAACTAGCCACCACCACAATCCGACTAGCCCCACCTCTTTTGATTTTTGCTTAGATCCAAACCCAAAATCTCAAGGTTTCCTGTAACCCAAAGTTCAATTTCTTTTCATTTTTGCTCAAACTCAAACCCAAAATCTCAAAGTTTTTCTCTTGGGGTGAAAGAAGAAAGTGAAAGAAAGCCAAAGGCCGGTAAAAGAAGAAAAGAGAAAGAAGAAAAGAGAGAGAAGTATTAAAATATATTATTATTATTATTAGTGTTATTATCATTAAAATATTATACCAGTCTATTGTAGCTCAGTTGTTAAAAATTTTGAGTTTAGCAACCTTGTTGTAGCGTTTTTTTTGTGAAATAAGTTGCTAAAATCAATTTTTAGCAATTATACCTTCTTTGTTTTTTTTTTTTTTTGTTTTTTTTTTGAGAATCCAGACCTGAAGGCCAAGAAAAATAACTTAATAACTTTAAAAAATTACAAAGAGTCTCGAGTTACCAGGGGAGCTATATCATTAGGAGAAGATTCAATCCAAACCTGTAACTCGTTGCCAGAAACAGATTTCTCGGCAAGAAAATGGGCAACTAAATTGCCTATGCGTTTTACATGAGAAAAATTACAACAACGAAAATCATTTGCTACTAACAAAATATCACTAATCACATGTCCATACTCCGGATTGGCCATATCACTTGCTAGAATAGCCTTGATAATGACCTCGGAGTCACCCTCAATAGAAAGATCAAATATGCTTAGTTCCTTCGCAAAATACAAAGCCCTCCTACATGCCAAAGCTTCAACCACTGCTGGAGAAGATGGCAGGTGAATTCTTTCAGCCAAGGCTCCAATGACACTACTAGTATGGTCACGAACTACTGCACCCAACCCAGCAGCACGTAACTTATTGAAAGTGGCCCCATCAAAGTTAACTTTATACAGGGGATATATAGGAGGGATCCACCGAACAACTCTTTCACTCAATTGAGATCGATGACCCTTATTACATTGCACCTGCTGAAAATCCTGGAGGTAAGCCACTGCTCTCTTCTGAATCTACTAGACCTCAATGACTTGCTCCCCCACTCTTATTGAGTTTCTTCTAGACCAGATAAACTAGAAACTCATGGCCATAAGATTTATATCTAAACTTTCCCTCATCTTTAACAACATCTCCCACAAATCAGCAAATAAGGAAAACTTGTACCTGAGTAATTTTGTTGTCACTTCATTTGACTCCCAAATGGGAATAAAGGAGGCACAGCTCCATAAAGCATGCACAATGTCTTCACTATCAGATTTACAACTGGAGCAAAGCACAGATCTAGCAACGTTTCTTCGCCAGAGATTATAGAGAGAAGAGAGAGCATTATGTGTAGCCCGCCAAATCATGTGCTTGACTTTGTGTGGAACTTGTAGATTCCAGATGCTATTCCACACCAAGTGGTTTCGATCAGGACTTGAGCAAGATGGCAGCACCTATCTGTTCACACCAGCAAGGAGTTTATAGGCACTACAAGTTGAGAAGGAACCTTGAGGGGTAGGGAGCCAAACCTATTTATCTGCAACACTCTGGAAACTCAGAGGGATGCCAAGAATAATACTAGCTTCCTGAGGAATGAAGTCCTACTTAACTAAATCGATCTTCCAAGAGTGTGTCTCAGCATTCATTAGATCACACACTCTGGCTTCAGGGGGCGGAACTGATATGGGAGAAATTTTTCTAGAACACGAAGTTTTTGGCAACCACCTATCCCTTCGAATATGTATAGACTGACCATCACCTATGTTAACATACACTCCTATGTGGGTTTGGCCCATTTAGATCACTTACTTGTACTGCACACTGTACTACTTGTACTGCACACTGTACTACTTGTACCGCACTCATATTTACTTGTATAACACTCATATGCCTCCTATATAAAGGCACTCATGTATATTATTTTACTCAAGAATATAATACTATTCAATTCAGTATTTCTAACATGGTATCAGAGCCACTGCTTTGACCTTTTCTTCGCAGTCTTGTCTTTATTGGTGTAACTCCATTTTTCATATTGCTTCCGCTGTCACAACCACTGCCACAGTCTTTCGCCGTTGAACCTTCGAGTCTTCCAGACATCGTCCTTAGGTTTCGGACTTGTAGCAGCCGCCGTTGGGGAGTTCAAACACTGCAAAGACCACTGCCTTTTTCAGCACCGCCGTGAATATTACTCCGAAAAATTTTCTGAAGGTACCACAAAGATCGTCTTGCTCTGATCTACCTGCTTGTGAAAACCTTACAGTCATCGGAGTCTCCACGCGCCATCACGCGCCGCCCAAAGATTCTACCCTGAAGATCACGCGCCCACGCACCTCCACGCGCCGAACTGAGCCGCCACGCGCCTCCACGCGCCGCCACGCGCCAGATTCAGCCTGCCATGTCAGCCTTAGCCATGTCAGCCCTAGCCACGTCAGCCTGCCACGTCAGCCTGACACGTCATCCTGCCACGTCAGCGCTGACCGTTGACTTTGACCGTTGACTTTGATGGAGTTGACTTTTTCAGGCCAGGTTCTCCTTACTCAGTTTTTCACGTAGATTTCATTTTTGCGGTCTGTTTTTGCATATTGTGCCTCTAAAATGGATAAAAAGATGTTTTTCTTCCTCGCCCCATCAATACTGTATTGGAGGGGACTAGGAATTACTTATTTTGGTCTCAAGCTATGCGCAATTTTCTTAAGGGTCGCATGCTCTGGCATTATTGCACTGGTGCAATCACTATTCCTGTGAAGGGGGCAAGTGAAGAAGATGCTGCTTTTCTCAATCGCATGATTGAATGGGATAGTCACAATCACATGATCCTTACATGGATTCGAAATACTTCCATTCCCTCCATCTCCAATTTGTTGGGCAGCTTTGATGATGCAAAATCAGCATGAGATATGTTGGCCAAAAGATACTCTACCACTCACGGATCCATGAAATATCAGTTAGTGGTTGAATTGCATCAACTCAGGCAAGAACCGGGGCAGTCCATCAATGACTACTATGATTAGCTTCGCTTCATTTGGGACCAAATTGACCTTTTTGATCCAACTTGGGCATGCTCAAAAGATGCCCAACAATATGCTGCTATTAGAGATGAATTTCGTCTCTATGAGTTTCTGATGTCACTCCACAAGGACTATGACCCCATTCGAGGTTAGCTTCTGAATCGTTGTCCTCCTCCCTCTCTTGATACTGCTGTGAATGAGTTAGTCAGAGAAGAAGCTCGCCTTGCAACTCTTCGAGCCCAAGATAAGTTTAATGTTCTGGCCCTTACTCCTTCCATTGAGCAACCTCAGCACTCAGGTGATTCTTCTGGCTCCAGCAATCGTCGCAGACAGACCAATAAAAAGTTCTGCAACTATTGCAAGCGCCCTGGCCACACTATTGAGACTTGTTACCGTCGCAACAAATCTACTGCTGCAGTTGCTAACACTGAGTCTACTCCGCCAATGCCTCCCATTTCAGCTGAGTCCCAGTCTTCTGGATCCACTATCAACCTCTCACCTACTGACCTACAGGAGATCATAGCTCAAGCTGTTCGTATGGCTGGTAATGCATCTCTTTCCACTGCTCTCTCAGTTTTACCCGGTAAGTCTCAAACTTGACTTTTTGATTCTGCCTGTTGCAATCACATGACACCTCACTCGTCCTTATTCTCCAAACTTGATCCTGCTCCACATCCCCTCAATATTCACATAGCTGATGGTTCCACCATGCATGGGAATAGTCTTGGTTATGTTTCAACCTCTAACCTCTCTGTTCTTGGGGTCTACCATGTTCCTGACCTATCCTATAACTTGTGTTCTGTGAGACAATTAGCTGAACCAAGTTATCGCCTTATTTTTTACTATTCTGGGTGTATTGTGCAGGATCCGAGGACGGGGCAAGAACTTGGGACCGGCCCTAGAGTTGGGCGTATGTTTCCAGTGGATAATCTTCATCTTCCACCTGTTGTTCCGGTGTCTATTGCTGCTGCTGCTGCTGCGTGTCTTCCCTACCTTCTCTCTCACTTTGGCACTCTCGTCTTGGTCATGCACCCTCTTCTCGGGTACAATAGTTAGCTTCTAAGGGTCTGTTAGGTTCTGTGTCCAAAGACAATTTTGATTGTACTTCATGCCAGTTAGGAAAACAACCAGCTTTACCTTTTAATAATAGTGATTCTATTTCTAATAACATTTTTGAGTTAATTCATTCTGATATTTGGGGACCTTCTCCTGTTGCTAGTATTGGTGGATCTCGATATTTTGTTGTTTTCATTGATGATTATTCTCGTTACAGTTGGATATTTCATATGAAATCTCGTTCTGAAATTTTGCCAATCTATAGTAACTTTGCAAAAATGGTTGAAACCCAATTCTCCAAAAGAATCAAAATATTTCATTCTGATAATGCTCTTGAATACACTCAATATGCTTTTCAAGCTCTGTTACACTCCTATGGCACTGTACATCATCTAACTTGTCCAGGTACCTCCCAGCAAAATGGTCGAGCTGAACGTAAACTTCGTCATATTCTTGACACTGTTCATACTCTTCTTCTTTCTGCCAAGGTTCCTCCTCCTTTCTGGGGTGAAGCTACTCTTCATGCTGTTCACACCATTAACCGCATTCCAAGCACTATCATCTACAATCAAACTCCGTATGAGCGCCTCTTTGGGTCACCCCCTGACTATCATCACCTTCGCTCTTTTGGATCTGCTTGTTTTGTTCTTCTTCAGTCTCATGAGCACAACAAACTTGAGCCTCGATCTAGACTCTGCTGTTTCCTTGGTTATGGCGAAACACAAAAAGGGTATCGCTGTTATGATCCTGTCTCTCATCGCCTTCGTGTTTCTCGTAATGTTGTTTTCTGGGAACACCGCCTGTTTGTTGAACTCTCTCATTTTCATTCTTCCCTTACTACCTCATCTGTACTTGAAGTTTTTCCAGAAGAGTCTCATGTTTCTTCTCTAACTCCAGTTGATCCTCTTTTAGACTTCTCTATACAAACACCCGATCCTTTTAATGTCTCTTCTGGCCAGGTCGAAGATGAGCAGATTGGTGACGAGCTACCCCAACTCGAGCCTGGGTCCCCCGCTCCTGCTCCACCTGAAGATCCTCCGCAAGACCTTCCACCTCCACAAGACATTCCACCTCGTCACTCAGCCCGAGTAAGATCTATTCCTACACATTTACTTGATTACCATTGTTACACTGCACTTGCTACACTCCACGAGCCTCAAACCTATCGTGAGGCCTCCACTGACCCTTTATGGCAGGTTGCAATGAAAGAGGAAATTGATGCATTAACCAAAAACCATACTTGGGACTTAGTTCCTCTTCCTCCTGGATAGTCTGTGGTTGGTTGTAAGAGGATTTACAAGATCAAGACTCGCTCAGATGGGTCCATTGAGCGCTATAAGGCTCGCCTTGTTGCCAAGGGTTTTACACAGGAGTATGGGATTGATTATGAAGAGACCTTTGCACCAGTTGCCTGCATCTCATCTGTTCGTGCCCTCTTGGCTGTTGCTGCTATTAGAAATTGGGATCTTTTTCAGATGGATGTGAAAAATGCATTCCTTAATGGGGACTTGAGTGAAGAAGTTTACATGCAACCTCCTCCAGGTTTCTCCATTGACTCCAACAAGGTTTGCCGTCTTCGTCGAGCATTGTATGGTCTTAAACAAGCTCCTCAAGCCTGGTTTGCAAAATTTAGCTCTACTGTGTTTCGTTTGGGTTACACTGCCAGTTCTTATGATGCTGCCTTATTTCTTCGTCGTACTGATAAAGGCACCATTCTATTTCTCCTCTATGTGGATGATATGATCATAACTGGTGATGACCTTAGTGGCATACAAGAACTCAAAGATTTTCTTAGTCAGCAGTTTGAGATGAAAGATCTTGGATATCTTAGCTATTTCTTGGGGCTTGAAATCACTCGTTCCTCTGATGGTCTTTATATTACTCAAGCCAAGTATGCTTCTGATCTTTTGTCTCGTGCTGGACTCACTGACAGCAAAATTGTTGACACCCCAGTTGAGCTTAATGCGCATCTGACTCCCTCGGGGGGAAACCATTGTCTAATCCTTCTCTTTACAGAAAATTAGTTGGCAGCCTAGTTTATCTCACAGTTACTCGTCCAGACATTTCTTATGCTATTCATCAGGTCAGCCAGTATTTGTCTGCTCCACGGTCAACTCACTATGCTGCTGTTCTGCACATTCTTCGTTACTTGAAGGGCACTCTCTTCCATGGCCTTTTCTACTCAGCTCAATCTCCTCTTGTACTTCGTGCATTCTCTGATGCTAATTGGGCAGGAGATCCCACTTATCGTAGGTCCACTACTGGCTATTGTTTTCTACTTAGCTCTTTCTTGATTTCTTGGCGAAGTAAGAAACAAACCTTTGTGGCCCGCTCCAGTACTGAAGCAGAATATCGTGCTCTTGCTGATACCACATCTGAGCTTCTTTGGTTACGATGGCTTCTTACAGACTTAGGTGTGTCTACATCCTCTGCTACACCTCTTTATTGTGATAATCAGAGTGCCATTCACATTGCTCATAATGATGTCTTCCATGAACGGACTAAACATATTGAGATTGATTGTCATTTTATCCGTTATCATCTTGTTCATGGTGCTCTCAAGCTTTTCTCCGTCTCCTCCAAAGATCAACTTGCAGACATCTTCACCAAGTCCCATCCTAAGGGACACCTTCGTGATTTGGTTGACAACCTCAAGTTGGTCTCATATCCACCTTGAGTTTGAGGGGGCTGTTAACATACACTCCTATGTGAGCTTGGCCCATTTAGATCACTTACTTGTACTGCACACTGTACTACTTGTACCGCACTCATATTTACTTGTATAGCACTCATATGCCTCCTATATAAAGGCACTCATGTATATTATTTTACTCAAGAAATATAATACTATTCAATTCAGTATTTCTAACAACCTACTATCCAGACCGAACCCAGCTCTATGACATGTCTTGCTTGGCAAAGACTCTTCCAAGCATAGGAACCTTTATTTTAGTTATCACAATTCATGATAGAACAATCAGGAAAAAACTTTGCTTTAAACACTTTGTGAAGCAGAGAATTTTCCTGCGAGTTTAAACGCCAAACTTGCTTAGCGAGTAGGGAGCCATTGAATTTACTTAGTTCTCAAAAACCCATACCACCCTCATTTTTTGGAAGACAAAGTTTTTCCCAACTGATCCAATGAATCTTCCTCTGCTCACCTTTGTATCCCCACCAAGAACTTTCTAATTAAAGTTTCAATATCCTTAATAAGACATTTTGGCAACTTAAAACACGACATTGTGTAAGTCAGGATTGCTTGAATTACTACCTTGATAAGTGTTTCCCTTCCGACTTGAGACAATAACTTCTCTTTCCACCCCTTGAGCTTTTTCCAGATCCTTTCCTTAATAATACTAAAAGACTTCTTTTTATCTCTACCAACCAGCGATGGGAGAGGGAGGTATTTTTCATATCTCTGAATTGCTGGAATACCTGGGAAAGCTTGAATAGCCTGTTTAGTCTGAGAGGAGGTGTTTGAGCTGAAGAAAATATTTGTTTTCCCTTTATTGATGTTTTGGCCTGATGCTTGTTCATAAAGGTGTAGGATTGACTAGATTTGGACACAATCTGAGATCGTAGCTCGACAGAAGACAAGGCTGTCATTTGCAAATAGAAGATGAGAAACCCGTGGTCCAATTGCACATAGAGATACTCCCTTTATTTCCCCCTTTGTTTCAGCCTTCTTGAAGCGGGCATGGAGACCTTCAGTCACCAATAAGAAAAGATAAGGGGAGAGAGGGTCCCCTTGCCGGAGCCCCCTCCCTGGATCAATAAACCCATGGGGCTAACCATTTAGCATAATGGAATAGGTGATAGAACGAACACACATGGATATGAGGTGGATGAATTTTTCGCTAAATCCCATCTTCAACATATTCTTCTCAAGGAAAATCCATTCAACCTTCTTTGTTGGGAATGCTCTTAGAGAATTATTTTGGGTTATAGTACTAATGCGCAGATTGTGATAAGTTATGAACCAATGAACTACTGTCCCTTTTTTTCTAATTTTATATATATATATATATGTAAAGATTATTACCCATAAGATGGTAGGAAGAAGGCATCTACTTTGTTTTTTGCTTTTTAATTCTAAAGTTGCAGCTTACTACAGTGAGAGTCTAAGAGATATAAGGTTTTTAGCTACATATTGTTCAAAATCAATTATGGCCATAGGAAGCATGAGTGTAGCTCCAGGGCCACCACACTTGCACCCAACACGCAAGAACGAGCTATGCAGCAGTTGACGCCGCTACACGTGCGTGAGTGGTGTATCCTGTTTTTTTTTTTTTTTTTTTTTTTTTTTTTGCAAATTCACATTGATTCAAGCCAAATCAGGCCGAATCATACCGTATTGGCCAAAACCAGCGGAATCAAGTTGAAATCGGCTTTGAATCAGGTTGAAATTATAGTAAAAATAAAATAAAAAATAATACAAAACTCAAAGTTTTGAACTTTGAAGCAACTTTAAACAAAAAAAAAAAAAAAAAAAAAAAACCCCTAATCCCTCTCAAACGACAAAGGTCTCTACCTTTCTCACTCTCCATCTTTCCTCTCTCACTCCCTAACCCACGACCGCTCACTTAGAATCTCTCCTTTACCTCATTGCCTAAGCTCACTCTTCATCTCTTGGTCTCAATCTTGGCCTCAAGCTCACTGACCCAAGTTCCAAGTTCACTTAGGTATTTTGCTTTCATTCTCACCCTCCATTATACTCTTACATGCTCTATTGCTTATTCTATATCCGTCTCTCAATCTGTAACTATTATCTGATTTTTTTAATTTTTAATATAAGTTGTAATGTTGAGACTTGAGTTGATTGCTTGATTTCTTATTTAGTTATTATATATTTGCCAAATTATTTGTAGGTCAAACAACTTAAATTGAAATTATTTAATTTTCAATTGATAAAGCTATTAGCACAGAACCTTCATCAGATGAAGGTATTCTTTGGAAGTATGTAACTAAATTGGAAAAACCTACTAGTTCTACTTCTAAATCAGGTGGAAACACACATTTTAAGTGCAACTATTGTGATGGAACTTTTGTGGGATCCTATTCTAGGGTTAAGGCTCATTTATTAAAAATTAGTGGTAAAAGTATTAAAGCATGTATGAAAGTGACACCAGGCAATAGATTGTAAATGCAGAGAGTGCATGATTAGGTTGAGAATAATAAGTTAGAGCGAGAATGTAGAAGTTGAATTCCTTTGCCCCCCACCTTTCCCTGGGCCTATTCCCTCATTCTAGGGATAGGAAGGGAGTGGTAGTACAGATGCAGTGGTTGATGGTAAGAGGAGGAAGGTGATTGCGAACTCTCCTTTAGAGAAAGCATTCTAGAATAGTACTAGAGCTGAATTGAACAGTAGAATTGTTAGGATGTTTTATATCGGTGGGCTTCCATTTCACTTTGAAAGGAACTGAAATTATCATAAATACTATGCATATGTTGCTACCCATAACATTCTGAGTTATGTTCCTCTTGGATACAATCCCTTTTGAACAACATTTTTGCAAAAAGAAAGAGTAAATGTTGAAAGACTTTTGAAACCAATTAAAGACTCTTGGCTTGAAAATGGTGTAAGTATATTGTCTTGTGGATAGTCAGATTCACAAAGGAGACCTCTTATTAATATAATGGATGCATTAGATGGGGGTCCAATGTTTATAAAGGCAATTGATGGGTCAAATAAGTACAAAGACAAACATTTTTATTGTTGAGTTGTTGAAGGATGTTATAAAAGAGATTGGATATGAAAAAGTTTTCTAAGTCATCACTAATAATGCTAATGTGATGAAGGCTGTTGGAGTGTTGTCTACACTCTCAATCTAGCTTTGAAGAATATTTGTGCAGCAAAAAACACATTAGAGAATGAAGTTACATATGAGGAATGTAGTTGGATTATACGTATTACTAATGATGCATTCTTCATACGCATTTTTATCATGAGTCATTTAATGAGGTTGGCAATGTTTAATGGATTTTGTCCATTAAAACTACTCCAAGTTGCTAATACTAGATTTGCTTTGGTTATTGTCATGCTGAAAAGGTTGAAGATGATAAAAAGATGCCTTCAAGCCGTGGCTATTAGTGACTAATAGGCTTCTTATAGGGAGGATGATGTCGGAAAAACTCAAAATGTGAAAGATTTTATTTTAAGTGATCATCAGTGGGATGTTGTTGATTGTATCATTGAATTCACAACACCTATTTATGATATGCTACGCGAATTTCTATAGAAAAGAGCAAGAGATTGGGGCGATTCTTTGAAGATGAGAATGAATTAAGGATGATGAAAATTGAGTTTATACATTTTCAGGAGGGAGGTTTCTTGCCTTTAAACTTCTTGGACAACTTTGTTCTTCCTCATGTGCTTGTGAGGAATTGGAGCACATACAAATTCATTCATTCCTTAAAAGAAACAAAATGGCTCCTGCACATGCTGAGGATTTGGTATATGTGCATTCTAATCTTCAACTCTTGTCAAGGCACCATGAAGAGTACATAAATGCAGCAATAAAGATGTGGGATATTGCAAGAGACTCTTGGAATTAGAGTGACATACATGGAGGAGCTAGAATTCTTGAGAATGCTACCCTCACACTTAATGAATTAGAGTTGGAGGCCATGGTTATTAGGAATGCTAGCACTATTGTTACTACCAGTGAAAGTAAAGTTCAAAATGAAACTATTGATCTTGAAAATGATGATGACATTTGTATTTGATTGTCTTGAACACTTATCTTTTATTTTGTTTTAGTTTCAAACTTGTGGGTTGTATTCTAATTTCCGAACATCATGGAATGTTTTAGTTTGAAACTTGTGGGTTGCATTCTAATTTATGAACGTCATGTTTTAATTATTATCTACTATTTCTTTAAAACTGGTATATGTTTACAATTATATGCAAAAGTATGCTTAGCAAAATATAGAAAATATAAATAATAATTTTTTAAAAAACATATTCTGCCGCACCCACACCTACTTTTTCAAAAATTGCTGAGTCACCACACCGTACCCACACGGGCCGCACCCGCACCCAAACCCGTACCCGAACCTGAACTCGAAACCAAATCCCCACAGATATAGCCTCCTTTTTTAGGGACACTAATTATTAGGTAATATGGAATCTAAAGCACATGTGGTGGCATTATTTTTCTTAGTTTGAAATACTTATGATCATATATCATTTATCCAATCCATCATATTACAGAAGTTGGTCTAAAAATAACAAGAAGTGTGAAAATAATAATTCCCAAAATCAAATTTAATAGGATTTTTTTTGGATAAATATAATATCAAATCTAATAGGAAATTACGCTGTTGACAAGTAAATTCTCATGCCGTTTTTTATCCTAACTCCTATTTTTACAGGGTTGGCTCAATATTTTGTGGGGCCTTATGGAAAATTTTAAATGGTACCATTTTATATATATCTAGATATTAATTAAAAAAATATTTAACTTACTTTTTTCTTCAACGTTGTTGTTATTATTATTATTATTGTAATTCTTCAACATTAATCATAGTCTGAGAATTCCAAAGGTCACATGGCAATGGTATCCGATAGGAGTAATTTCCCTTTTGCCCTAAAGTGTACTGCTTTAGATTGTTCGTTAAATTATCGCTTTCTTGGTTTGCTCTCTCAATGCTCTCACTAGATTGCTAGTCTGTTTTATTGTCTATTTTTAGTTCTTTCAGTAATATGATTTTTGCTCAATTATTTTATTTTTTTGTTATCTACATTCTGTTTTGGGTTTTTCATTGTGTTGGTGTATATTTTGGTTCTTGAGTTGCGTTCGTGATGTATGTTCTTTTGCAGTATATTAATTTTCTTTTCTTATCTATTTTTTCAATGACAAGTTTCATTTTGTAAAGTTGAATATATTCAACTATGTGTTAGCTTTATTATGTGCTAAATTTGCTTGTAATTTAGCATTTAGAACCCTATATTTAGGTGGGAATAATGTAAGGGTTGTGTGTGAGAGAATGTGAAAAATTGATCAAGTGTGTGCTTCAAGAGGCAACTCACGACTGGATCTCGCGACTGACTCACGAGTGATGACTCGCCAGAATGTGGCACACACGTGGAGCATGTAGGAAGTTGAAGGGTCAGGATAGCTGGATCAATAAAGGACAAAAAGTATAGTTTGGCCATTATGTTATCTGGCAACTGGAACTCGCGACTCATTCCAGTCACAAGTGACTCGCTAGTACACCTTGTTTTGTGGAAAACTAACTTTTCATATTCCTTCAAATACCCTACTATAAATACCCTTATACCCACAAAATGTAGAGAGCTTCTAGAGAGAATTTTGAGAGATAAACCCTAAACAACAACAAGATTGATTCATCCACAATCTTATACATTTGATTCTCTAAATTCCTTTACTCTCACCCTCTCCATTGTCATACCCTTGAGAGGATCTTAAGCCAAATTCTTACCTCACCATATTCATTGTAGTGAAAAGGTTCTTGGTGTTTGGGAAGCAGTTTGAGAGAGAACCAATTCATATTGGTTGATGCAATAGGCTAATTGCGGAATCCCATAAGCTAGAGAAGACAAGATTAAGCGTAACGCTGTTGGAGCAAGAAGCTTGGAGGGCTTAGGTGCATTAGGTAGATTAGGCTTGGAGGGTCTATTACTATTCATGTATCCCAACTGATTTTCTAGTGGATCATTTTATCGCTTGAAATGTAGCAGAGAGGTTTTTTGCCGAGTTCTTTGTTTCCTCTTCGATAACACGTACCGGTGTTATCTTGTGTTTGCTTCTCTCTATCCCTCGCTCTTTCCTTTTAATTACTGTTGAGTTGTAATTAAAATATGACTTAGAGTATTTGCATATTTGGGCATTGCTTATATTTCATATTCCGTATATACATTTTTTGAATAAAAGCTTGCTTTGGAAATTTTGAATTTTGGGTTCTAAACATTCACAAGTGTTTTACACACTAAGTGAGCTTTCAATTGGTATTAGAGCAGGTACACTTTGACGGATTTCTATATTCTTAGTGTGATCCTTCACCTCTAGGATGGATAGGTCTCAATCCCTCAATGCACTTCCCTTCTTTGATGGGAGTAATTACACATTTTGAAAAGTGCGTATGCGTGCATTTTTGTGCTCCATTGATGAGAATGTGTGGGATGCTATAGAAAATGGTTGGACAAGGCTGAAGGCTGCCAAATCTACTTGGGATAAGGCAGCTTTTGCAGCGGCTAATGCTAATAGCAAAGCATTTAATGCTATATTTTGTGGTGTCTTACTGGATAAATTTCACAGAATTTCTCATGTGTCAATTGCCAAGGAGGCATGAAAAATTTTGGAGACTACCTATGAAGGCACCAAGAAGGTGAAGGATACCTAGCTTTAAATGCTTACCACTTGATTTTAAGAATTAAAGATGAGCGAAGATGAATCATTCGACTCATTCTATGTGATAGGCCAAGAATGTATTAACCCATTGTGATTAATTACCCAAGTTTATTAATTAATCAAATTAACATGCAATGTACATGGTAGCACAAACAAATCACCAACTAAAGTATAATGCAGCGGAACATGAATTTGACACGGTGATTTGTTTATGAATGGAGAAAACCTCCAAGGCAAAAATCCTACCAGGTGATTTTAAGGTCACCACTTCCGAGAATTCACTATCATCACAACAAGTGGTTACAAGTAAAGGAATCTCAGTACCTTATACCAACTTACAGTTGAACCCTTACCCCAATATACAATTGGACTTATTCTGTAGTGACAATCTCTCATTTTCAATGCACGACTCTTAGTACGTGACTAACCAATTGATGCACAGATCCTAGTACGTAGCTAACTCCTTCGTATGAATCTCAGTACGTGCCTTACTCACCAACTTAAGGAAGAAGAATGTTGGCTGCAAAGTTCTTCACTTCATCAACAATGAAGATCAAGAAACACTTGGTTACAAAACCCTACGATGTACAAACACAGCAGCTTCTTCAAGATGAACTAGGGCAAACTAGATTTCTAGTCACTTTACTTCACACTTGTGCAATTCTGCTCTTGTGCAACTATGCAACCTATGAAGGCCCTTAAAATAATTCTTATATATGTTTTGGGTTGTGAGAAAAGAAAGCCCATACATACATTCACAAATTGGATGAAAATCAGAACTGGAAATATATTTTTCATAAATCTCGATAGATACCCTATCTATCGAGCAGCTGTTAAGCCTAGAGTTGAAACAACTTTTTAAACATCGATAGATACTAGCTGTTGAGCTAGTTGTCGAGCTTTAATGAACAACACTTCTTCATTTGATTCTTGAACAGACTTGCATGACTTTAACACTTGAACTTGAAACCTTGTTTCTTGAAGCATTAAACACATCCTAGATCTACCTAAATACAAGTAAAGTGTGTTTTGTCAAAGGATTAACCAATTACATAAAATATTGACATATGTTCCTAATATCAATCACATATATCCTAACACTATGGAAAGTTGAATGAAGTGGTAATCAGGAAATTTAACTTGGGTGAGAAGACGGAAGACTCCAAAGTAGTAAGAAAGATTCTTAGATCATTGTCAGAGAGTTTCCGAGCCAAGGTGACCACCATTGAGGAGAGCAAGGATCATGATGAGATAAAGGTCCAAGAACTTATCAGTTCTCTTCAAACATATGAGCTGTCTCTACCATCTCAAAGGAAGAGCAAATCCCTTGCTTTTAAGACGATCAATGAGAGAAATGAAGCTTAAGATTCCTTGGATGAGGACGAGGTTCAAAAAGAGGTGGCATACCTTGTAATGAAATTTCGCAAATTCTTGAAATTCAGAAAGAATGGGAAGTCCTTTAAGAAAGGAAAATTCTCCAATCTTAAGAAAGACAAGAAGGACTTCAAAAAGAAGGATTCCAAAGACTCTTCTCCTTTTCAAGTAGTTACTTGTTATGAGAGCAACGAGCATGGTCATGTGAAGAAAGAATGCCCCACCTATTTGAAGGCAAAGGGTAAAGTCTTTGCTACAACCCTTAGTGATTCGGATAGTTGAAACTCTAATTCTGAAGAAAGTTGTGATGGGGAAGGAAACTACTCCGCTTTCATGACCATTGCACCCGTAGACTTTTTGGAAGAAAAATGGCGAAGAATCCTCATGATAGCCGAAGGGAAGATGCGCTTATCACGGGTTGTCGTATCCTTATATACATCTATGAGGGAAAGAAAGAACTGAAAAGGGAAGTCTATAGTAAGATGCTCTAGGAAGGAAAGCAGAAAGCGAGCATGGAGCTTTATAATAGAGTTATAGTGAGACAAAGGATGCAAAAAAAAAAGTCATCACCATGTTAATGAACCTCGAACCTTTAGCAAAGGCCGAGCAAGGGGTGTATTAACGATCACCCCAATCTGAAGGACGCTCACAAAAAGAAGACATAAGCTCATCTTTAGATATAGTCTTAAGACGATCATAGCCGGGGTAGTCAAGATGCGCTACCCTCGGGATGTGGAGCACCTCGAATACAATATCCTAGGTGACCACAATGCGCATACCTCGAACACAAGTAACAAAAAGAGGTATTAATAATCAAATCAGTGCAGGTTGGAGTAGAACTCCTGTATGATTACAGATGGACAAGTGACCAGGATGTCACACAGCGACTCCTAACCCCTACTGTGAACGATAGTGGGTAGGTTAGTATCAGAGAAATCTGACAAAATAACTTGGCATTCTGAATGAATGCCTAGTCTAGAAAATTTCCCGAAAAGTCTTGTCAGGTTTTATCGTCACAGAACCAAATGTGAGAGGGGGTACAATCAGAAGATGATGCCCCAAAACGAAGAGGGTTCCGAGACAAAGTAGATTTTCATTTAGGTGCCATAGAGCAACTAATCGAGAGAGAGAGAGAGAGAGAGAGAGAGAGAGAGAGAGACGTAGAAAAGCACCAACATAATCAATATATAAAAATATAGAGAATTGAAGGTACATATGCATGAAAATGCATGAGCATGTGACATGCAATAGTAAAAACATCATGGGCCCAGCCCAATCTAAACCTACCAGCACACAAGTTTGCAACAAAGTAAACACACATCTAAAATGCATGAAACATTGTTATAATGCAAATGTGATGCAATGCATGATGATTTAAAACCATTTAAGCAAGATCCATCCCAAAAATTTCACAAAAATTTCATCAATTTTGAAAAACCCCAAAATTTTTCAAAAATCCCAAAAAGTTAGGTCAAATGCATGAAGACTGAAGGATTTAGGACCCCACTAGTGAAGAAATACTTGGTCTAGGTTGAAAAACCTTTGAGGATGAAATTTGGAGTGAGAGAGAGAGGTTTTGGGAGGTGAAGAGATTGATTCTGTCGATAGATATCAGGGAGAAATGAGCAAAAATTGCGCTGACCCTATTTATAGGAATCTCATAATTCTCGATGGATCAAGAGCTATTAAGAGTTAAACACAGGGAGAATTAGCCATCGAGCTAGCTATTGAGGAGCTATTCAGAGATTTCCACATCAAAGAGGCTCGATGGATCGAGGAGCTATCAAGCATCTATCGAAGAGATAGAAACTTTCTTGATGGATCAAGGAACTATTGAGAAGCTATTGAGATTGCGATAAAAAAAAGCTAAAGAGTTCGATAGATAGCCTAGTTGTTGAGAGGTGTCAAGGAGCTGTCGAGATTGCTTAAAAATAGTTTTTCAAAGAAAAGAAAAATACAGACATGAGTGCAATCAAACATGCTACTCAACCAAGGGTCCAAATAACATTTTAATCTCTCAAAACATCTCTCAATCAAGAAAAATGTCATGCAATTAGATCCAAAACACACACAAACACTAAACAAGTCTAACCAATTTTATATTTCAAAAACAAATTAAGACAGTTCAATGAGCATACATTAATGCATGTAAACCTTGTGATGACCAAATCACATTATAGCTGCACATGTATCAAAAGTAGCAAAGAACATTGCGTGTTGTGTGTGAAAAACATTACAAGATTGCATAAGTGTCTACATGTTATGAAAATTTGAGCTTCCGAGCCAAGGTGACCACCATTGAGGAAAGCAAGAATCTTGATGAGATAAAGGTCCAAGAACTTAGCAGTTCTCTTCAAACATATGAGCTGTCTCTGCCATCTCAAAGGAAGAGCGAGTTTCTTGCTCTTAAGATGATCAATGAGAGAATTGAAGCTCAAGATTCCTCAGATAAGGACAAGGTTGAAAAAGAGGTGGCATACCTTGCAAAGAACTTTCGTAATTTCTTGAAATTCAAAAAGGATGGGAAGTCCTTTGAGAAAGGAAAATTCTCCAATCACAAGAAAGACAAGAAGGACTTCAAAAAGATGGATTCCAAAGACTCTTCTCCTTCTCAAGTAGTTACTTGTTATGAGTGCAATGGGCATGGTCATTTGAAGAAAGAATGCCCCACCTATTTGAAGGCAAAGGGTAAAGTCTTTGCTACAACTCCTAGTGATTCGGATAGCTCAAACTCCGATTCTAGAAAACGCTATGATAGGGAAGGAAACTACTCCGCTTTCATGACCATTGCACCCACAGACTCTTTGGAAGATTTAAACAATCTAGTGGAACAGCTAGGTGAACATACCGAAGTGGAATCTATGAGTGTTGGAGATGAATCCGTTGATGATGAAGAAGAATGCGTTTATGAAGGAAAAAATAGATTGCAAGAATCCTGCAACGTACTTCTTGAAAAGAGAGGAGAATATGCAAGAGTGGCTAAGGCAGCCATTAAAAAGATGAAGAAAGCCGAACAAGATTACAAAAGCATCCTCGTGTGGTACAAAGAGACCATGTGTGAAGTTGAAGGGTTAAATGAAAAGCTAACGAATGCCTATTCTAGGATAAAGTTTCTTGAGCTTAAGGTTATTCTAGCAAATGCCAAAGTGGAGCATGTTGCTTCCAAGAAACTTGATGAAGTACTTGCCTATCAAAAGCCCTCCTCAGATAGAACTGGCTTAGGGTATACCAAAGAAAGCAGCTCAAGCTCTAAAGTGTCTAAGGAAATGAAGTTTGTCAGTTAAAAATGTAAAATTTGAAAAAAAAGCCAAATGTGAAAAATCAAAAGGTTTTGACAAAGTCTCCAAATCCAATTGTGGCTAAGCCCAAGGCAAAATGAAAGTCTCTTCCTAAGGCACAAAAAGGTCCTCAAACACAACACTTTTGCCATCATTATGGAATCTGAGGGCACACTAGGCCAAATTGCCACAAGCTCTAAGCATTGAAGAATGTGGATCTTCAAAAATCAAGAAGACAAGGAAAAGGCAATTGGAAACCCAAGCAACCAAAAGGGAAAGAAGAAGAACTCATTATGAGTAATGTGATGAAGATGATTGACACCATCACCTCATGTTTGGCCAACTTCACCCTAAGGTTTGAGAATCATGACTCACGTACCCAATCCTCAAAGGATATCACCCTATATGCACATGCCGTGTGGGTGAAGAAGGGTACTCATGCATAAGCATTATAACAAGTCTGTGCATTAATTCTTTTTATATAATGTGACATTGTTGGTTGTTTGCTTATTTTACGTTCTAGCATGTTTGTATTGTTTTTGTTGTTGAAAAGCTTTGTTTGTTGTTTTGTTTTTTATCATTCTTTACTTGTTTTGTGTCAAAAATCCAAAAACACATAAAAAGTATAAAATCCAAAAAGTTTGATTGGCGTTGTTGTGTATCATCACATGCATATTTAGCCTTGTACCTCTGTACCAATGGCTTTGAGCATTAATGAGTTAAGCTTGTTCTCTATGCACTTGTATCTTTGGGGGAAACATCTTGACATCTATGTGATTGTTGTGAATAGATCTTTAAACTTGTCATGAATGATTAGTCAATAGTTTTATTGATCTTGAGCCATGAGTAGACTTACGTCTATATCTCTTTCCACTCATTTATTTTTTTGCTTAAGAGCTCAACCAATATCAAATCTCAAAAAGAGATAATGAGTTGAAAAAGTCATCACACATACTAGTATTTGACTAAGAAAAAGGGAAAGTGACATGTATTGAAATGTATGGTGCCCAAAAGCCAAAGACTTACTCATCAAATTGAAATATCAAAAATTTCAGGCATCGATTTCAAAAAGAAATGTAAAAATCAAAATGATCAAAAGTAAATAAGCTAAATGAAAAGCTTCTATCTCTATGTAATCAAGTTTATGTGAGAGGTCATATATGTTCATTTCTACAATTGAGATAGGTCACTCTACTTAGTGCTAATTGTGTATAATTTGGTTAAATTGATCATTGAAGCCTTACGTTAGACTAAGGACTATCTTACATTTGATACCCACTCACAGCACACATGTCTATGTTCAATGAATGCCTTATTGGTTTGTGTGATTGTACTTGATTAAATGTGATGTACATACTTAAGGATATGTTGATCAAACCTAATGATGCAAAAAATCAACCGATGAGCTCCTCAAGCATATATTTTATTGGGTAAATATATTATTTTAATGTGGTGTATAGAAAAATAAAAGTTGGGATGTTGGATGTGTTATAAAATGGTATGGTATAATTGATAAAGTAGCTTTTGAGATAGTAAAATAGAATAGTTTGAAGATAACGGATGTGAATGCTCTTATGTAATATATTAGGTCGTCGCCTCTAAAAAAAGCATTTTCATCTTCCAACGGTTGTCATTCAAAATCAATTTAGATGAGAATGTCTTCAAGTTAAAAAATGACATTAATTAATTAACCATTTCTGCTGTTCTTTAAGAATTTGTCATAGGGACTTCCTTCTTTATCTTATTTCTATAATTTAAGAAAGTAAAATGCCAAAAAAAGCGAACCTATTATTAAAAATTTATCGTAGGTTAAGTCATTTATACTTTAAAGCCAAAATTTAAATCAATAACAAAACTTAGGCTTAATGGTATTATATAGTTTCTTTATTATGACAAATGCCAGGTAACAATATATTTCGTAAAAGAATTTTTACTTATATGACAAGAAGTTTGAAATTAAAATAAAACAACTTAAGAACATTAGATTGTATTTTATTTGGTGAATTTTTTTTTATGTGCTCATAAGAAAGATTTGGATGTATCACAAACATTCATGAATAATTATCAAATAGTGTTAAGTTCTTAAAATTGTGTACACTAGTCTAGGATTTGATTAAAATCTTTTGGTTTGGATGATGAATTTAATTGAAAAGATATTAACAATTGCTTTTTTGTTTCAATTTTTAAAAGAATTTGGTTAGTATCTTTTCTATAAAGAATTTGATGTGTACTGTTCGATGCTTTTGCATTTTTTTCTCCATTTCAAGTCAAATATTAATTTTTTATGCTATATTTGTTTTAGTTGTAATGAATAATAGAGCTATAAAAGTCTTTTATATTATTTAAAACAAAAAATTTGTCAATAATATATACCCGCAATGCGTGAACTATGCCTAATTTTATATATTTTATTGCTAAGTAGAACTACCGGTTTCTCTCATGGGAGAACCCGAATTAAAATTCCTCTATCCTATCTCTTTGAAAAAGAAGAAAAAGAAAAAGAAAATGATGTTTAATAGGAGAATTTGCAAGATTTTAAAGTCATTCATTTCATATTTTGTTCATGCTTACGAACTATTTCTCTATTTGAAGCATCTAGTTAAATAATTAAATTTATTATATTTTAATAATTTAAAATTTTGAAAAAATTGGTAATTTAACACTTTTCTTAATCCTTATCTCCTATTTTGCCATTTTTTTATTATAAACTTTTATTTTAAGGGCAGCTATTAGATTCATAATTAAGCACCAAATTAGTAACAGACTACAGTGATTACAACCGCAAAGAACAATGTCAAAGGATGAATGAGCTAAAAAGATATAAGAAGGTTACCTCAATCGCCGTACTCTTTTGGATATCGAATCAGAGCCACAGGTTGTTTTAGACTCGGACAGTCACTGTGCTGAGTATCAGAAAACGGGAAACAGTAGATGACATCTTCTTCTTTCCTTCCTTTCTTCCTTCTTTCGCTCTTTCCTAATTTCCTTTCCTTCTTCTTTTTCCTTCCTTGCCTGTCTTGACAAATGATAAGTAGAACAAACTGAAATGAAAATTAAAAAAGAAAAAGTAAAGCAGTGTAACAAACTGCAACAAAAATCAAATTGAGGAACTAAAAGGAAGTACCTCTCTTATTTTAGCAGATCAAGGATAGTGGCTATAGTAAATGAGAGCAGCGGTGACGATTAAGCTATAGCTGGACTTTTCTTCTTCTTCTTCTTTTGAGAAGTGAAGCAAAGTAAAATTGAAACGATGGGATGAGGATGATAACACAAAAAACTGCTACGAAGATTAAGGTAAAAAGTCGGAAAAATCTCACTCTTTACTATAGGTTTTTTTTTTTAAAAAAAAAATTTAAGAACTAGAGCAAAGCAAAACCAAACTAAGAGGATGACTGAAACGAAAATTAATGGCGTAAAGTAGAAAGTATCAAACTCTTCTTCTTCTTTTTTGAAAAGTTGAGCAAAATAAAACCCGAAGTGAGAGGGTAAAGATTGACGAAACAAAAGATGCTGCGAAAATGATTCCAGAGGACAATAAAAATGAAGGAAAGTAGAATAGGAAAAGTCTTTTAACGGACCTCAACAGAAGAGAGTTTCTTTTCTTGCTCATTGACTATGAAGTCCGAATTTCCCTTGTTTCCCTTCTCACACGTGACGTGCATGGAACGAAAAAGAAATTGTTCTAGAAATTCCAAATTCCAAGCTGTACTCATCAGTACTACTTTTACAAGCATTGATTGAAGAAATTACTGTGACAATTTCGTACAATCAAGTCACTCTCCATAGGTCTATATATATAATGACCTCATCTAAAAAGACTTGCAGAACCACACAAGCACCTCCCTCTTTATCGTCATCTTAAAACACTAATTGAATTTTTTATTTAGATAAATCTAAATACTAAATTTTTTATTTGAAATTAAGATATTTTACCAATTGTGATAATTAGAACTCATTAACTCAAAAACTTTAGATCTTAAGCATCCTTTACATTGTTAGATATAAAAAATAAATTCTAAAAAAAAAAACTCTCCATTTCACTTAATCTAAATCACATAATCGTATTGTTGGTCAGTTTTCTCCTGTCATCACCCACCGAACCTAATAAATGTATGGTTTAGGATTTCGAATTTGACAATTCAATCCTTTTCTGAGTTATCTTCCATAAAGAGAATGCTTCATGGACAAACATTTTATGTAAAAATATTGAAAAACGCGATAAAAGTAAGCTGGATCAAGTCTATTCTCTTATGAGCATATATGCATAAAATCTCTTGAATCTACAATCCTATTTAAATGTCATTAATTTGAGCCAATATTAATTCACTATATGCAAAGAGTATTGTTGGTGTTCACATCATTCCCACCATAATTTAAAAAACATAAGCACTATATGGTGTTTAAAAACGTTGTAAAATTTACAAATAAGTGTTGCTAGATTGATATTATTGATGTCATCGGCATTGAGCATCTCCAAGGTTATTTTCACCTAATACAATATTTGACAAATTAATACATTAAAGTTAAATTCTACATGTATATCTTGCCAAAAAGTATGTATGAGGGTGCTTAGTGGCATATAACTTAAAAAGATTAAGTATACAGCTGTGTGTGTGTGAGTGAGATTTAACTATACTTCCAATTTAAGCTGGAAAATCTTAAAGGATTGGCACAGTAATTTTCCAAACCGCTTGTGATTCATGAAGTTCTAAATTTAAATATTTTAAGCAATTATTAGAGACACTCATAAGGAATTCATCCTTAATTGTAATTATCTAATGTATATTAGAAAGAAGATAAAATGCATATGGAAGAGATTAGTTAACTGTTCAAAAAGTTATAAACATTTACATGTAACAAAATAATAACAATAATAATAACCATGGAAGTCTTTGTCGTTACCTTATCTATTCATAATATGGGTGACCAATCAATTCTTTACAATTATTATTGTTTTTTTTGAAAATTCTAGATCCACAACTTGAAACGAATCCTTTGAATTAAAGATAAGGAAGTAGGGAGTGGGACAACAATACAACTATCAAAGATAAGAAAGTAGAATTATTGAGTTGATTTTTCCTCTTCTTTAATTTCTTGTTGTTTTTTTTACCATATTTTTATTGGATAGTGCCATAGAGGGAGGCTCAAACTGAATTATCGAGTTGATTAAAGTACTCTGTTTTTCTTTTTTTTGGAACATCTAGGAGTTTATCAAAGCTTGTGTATGCAGTTGACAAGATTACTGTAAATTGATTTTTAAATTATGATATAATATATTAAAATACTATTTTTATCCTTAAAATTTTAGGTTATTTTTATTTTGGGTCGGGTTAAGCATACATTAATCATTCATTTTAGGAAAAATTTTATAAGAAATTGAAAAAACTGTCAAAACATTTAATTACTTTTTTAGTTTCCCATAAAATGTTTCCTGAAATGGTTTATTAATGTTTGCCCTTATGTGACGTTTAGTACGAGGGAATTCACATTACTCCTAGCATCCAGATTCCTAAAAATGTAATTCCTTGCAATCTAGATACCTAGGAATGTAGTTATTAGTATGTTTGGTTTCATTGGGAATATCTTAAGATTCCCAGGAATGTGAGATGATAATGTTTAGTTTATTCCTAAGAATTTTAAATGAATTATTTATTTTTCTCATTCTATCCTTGAATTTGAATGTGAACTATCAAGTCCTTTTAAAAAAAATCATCATCTAAATAAATAATGAAAAAAATATATAAACTATTAATAATTTGTTAAGCAACACACAATAGCAAAAGTGAATACCTGACACTAATGGAGGATCCCTTTCAAACTTTTTTTTTTTTTTCCACACGTGAAACTTAAATAGAACTTTGTTAAAGAATATATCAACAAAGTTGTCTATCCTTTTAATATTATTTTGGCGGAAAAAGATAAAGACAATGGAAAAGATATTGATGATTTGTTTTATATTTTATCTTAATTGTTTAAATGATAAGGTAAAAGAGTTGAAATTGTCAATTTATGAAAAATAAAATTTCCTTTAAGCTTGGGAATCTAAATACTCACATGTTTTAAAGAGAATCCACATTCCTACTAAGAGGGGTTTAAAAGGGGAATCAAAATTCCCTTGGCATTTGATTCCCAGATGTGATTTGCAATCAAATATGAAAATTTTTAAACATTCTTGAAAATCATAAAACATTATCTTGTACCAAATGCCACATTGGGGTATATACATTAGTAAAACCCTTTTATTTGTATCATTTATGTTTTAAATTTTTTATTTTGACCATACATATTTGATTCCATTTCATATTACTCATATCGTCTAATTTCCTTAATAATCTTGTGATACCTAGTATTGTATGGGTGAGTTGTACCTCTTAATGAACAATACTTATTTGATACTTAGGGTGCATTTGGTACAAAGTAAAAAACCAAATTATTTTACTATTCAGTTTATTTTGCTATTATTTATGAGTTTCACTGCACTTTTTGGTATTATTCATGGGTCTCACTGTATTATTTTAGCTAGCTTTTATCTTTATTTACAATACTTTCAGTAAAAAAATTTCAATTTCAACAAAATAAGCAAAACCTAAACAAACCCTTAACAGTCATATTATCATAATCCGTTAGCATTTCCCTATTAACAAAAATGGACTTATATGGATAACATGCCTTAATGGACAACATTTATTTAACACTTAACAATTAAATTACTAACATAAATTGACTTATATGAGTGGCATGTCTTTATAGACAATATTTATTTGGCACTTAAAGGTCAAATTACTAACAAATATAATTGTGCGTACCCAGAAGGAGCTCTTGGGCCCAACTTCTATTTGGGCTCACAATCTATTTATTTTATGGGCTTTTGGATTTCCTACAATGACTGGTCCTATGCTCAGCAGCTCAAAGCGCTTGCTTTCTATACCCTCGAAATTTTCTCCCTTTCTTTCCCAGAATGATCACTCTCATTTTTCACCCTTTTTCCCCCAAATTGCTAACCCCTTTCTCCAATTCCCATCTCTTATTTATAGCCTAAGGTTAGTGGAAGGATTATGATTGTTTTCATGGTGAGTGGGAGGAGAGGCCCAATGCTATTACCCTTAAGTGGGTGTTTAGTTGGGAGTGAGAGGAGGTAAGAGTGGCATTGGAACTGGTCCCACCGCTGAATGGACTGCTCGGCAGCGATACTCCCTAGGCTTCACTGTGCTTACGGGGGACTCATCTTTTCAAGAAATTGCATTCCCCAAGCAAGCAGAATCTCACCTTTACGATCTATATCATAACTAGCCTCACGGCGTTTTTCGGATTTGAGTTGGGTGCCGAGGACCATCCAAACCATGTTCGTGGACCTAATAGAGTATGTGATTTTGTATGTGATATTTTAGAACTCAAGGCCCAACGAGTTTTAGGCTTTGTATACGTGGCATTATTGTGATGGGTTTTATGAGTATTGGGCCTACAAAAGAATAGCGTTCCGTACAATAGCCCCCCTTGATTCGTGCCCGGCTCCCGGGCACGAGTCAAGGGTGAGAGACATACGCTATCCGAGACACTGAATAAACAGAGGTAGGGTGGTTGAGGAGATTCAATAGCCCCCCTTTGATTCGTGCCCGGCTCCCGGGCACGAGTCAAGGGTGAGAGACATATGCTATCCGAGACACTAAACAAACAGAGGTAGGGTGGTTGAGGAGATTCATTAAGGTGTAATAAAAAGTCGTGCGGTATGTGACCGCTGGCTCAGCTGTCATCATTGCCTGACAGTTTGTGAACCGAGGCTGCATGTGCGTGACAGTTGGTGTGGGGATTTGCAGGATTTTCCACTTCCCATTTATTAATCAGCATTAGTACTCTCCCTCGTGGTTCCTATAAATAAGTCATTTCGAATCCTTTATTCATTTTTAGAATCTCCATTCTCTGAGTTTCCTTTCTACTGAGCATTCATCTACGTGTTAATCCCTCAACCCAAAATATCCCTTTCTTTTAGAGCACAAAGTAAGTCTTCTACCTCTCTCTTTTACTTTAGTTTCTTTCTTCAATTTTAGAGTCTAGGATGGGCTATGCTCACCTTCTGAACATGGAAGTGTCCTTAGCCACCTTTAGGCAAACGGTCAACATCCCTGAGGATGTAGATGTGGCGTATTGCCATGAGAGCGAATTTTCTCTCTATAGAGGTTCTAACACCGCTTTTTGCCCTTTGATGTCAATATTGGAGGGTGGGGTTAGGTTCCCCGTGGATGCATTCTTGCTCGATACCCTTAGGTTTTATGGTTTGTGCCCGGACCAACTCCCTCCTAATTTTTACCGAGTAGTTAATTGTGTTAGGAGGTTGAATCAAATATACAGTCTAAGATTGACCCATCATGATATAAACTATATGAATAGTCTGTGTGGGAATAAGGACACCAACTATTATTTGAAGGTTAGAGATACACGGGTACTACTAATTTCATGCCTGCTTGATTCCAACAAGAATTCCGCCTGAGAGTTCTTCCGGGTGCACGGTAACTGGTTTGCCGGTGACATCCCTTGCCCCCTCTCACGACGCGAAGTTGGTTCGTACTGATCACTAATTCGTCTCTCGCTTGTCTCCATTTTTTATCTGGATATTGACCCATTGTATTTTTCTTTGTTGCAGATGGTAAAGTATTTACTCAGGATCTTAGAGTGGTGAATATAAGGGACTTAATTTCGTGCTTAGGTCCGAGATATTCGTCCACAACTCCAGGCAGCTCTGGGCATTGCACCTCATACTTAGCTGCACCCTCGTGTACAAGACTTGGCAATCCTTCAGCCAAGCCCTTTTGGTTGATAGCCTGTCGCTATCTTATATTGATGTCTGACACGCCAACTTCCTCCCCCCCTCGTTGACTACTGGCGAAGCCTGAGACCTTGGTCCCCGCTACACAACTGCTGAAGACCTTGCCCCGATCAGGGATAAGTCTGCCAAACGAGTTTCTCGGGCTCTCAGAAAGTAGGGACACGTTCCTGTTGAGGGGAACGTAGCCCAAGTCCAAACAGCCGAAGGAGAAGCAGCTGAGCGGATCAGCATTTTGGGCGCCAAATCCGATCCAGTAGAGAAAATGGTGAGCAAGAGAACAATGACCCTTGCTCAGTTTTTGCCTGAGGCCAGCCCCATGGCTCAACCTTAATCCGCCTAAGGAAAGGGGCAGACTCTTCCCGTTGGTGAAACCAAAAAGAGGAAGCGAGCTGCCGAGAAAAATACCCTTGTCTCGAGTGATGCCCTGCTGAAGACCCTGTCCCGCGCAAAAGGCGGGCATAGGATCTAGGAGACGCTGGATGTTACTCAACCGGCGGCCCAGGTTGGGACCAATGTGGCCTCTTCTTCCCAGTCCGAGTTTGGTTGGCAGCACGCTTTTCGGTTGGGCGATAAGCCTTTACCGGCAATCGCCAGCGTTCGGCTATGGGACAAGGGCGAAGGGGGGCGAGTAGCTTAAAGTTTGGCGCAAGGCCTTGTACTGCCCAAGGATGTTCACTTTTTCTCAGATGGTGATGACGAGTAACTTGCTAGATGGCTACAATGGCACACCATCATTGTAATTTCTTATTTCCTCTATTTCATACGTTGCAACACGTAGGTATCTTCCTAGTTTCATCATTTTATTACTGTTATGTTCTCAGGCCGTGCAGTTGACTAGCGTTATTAACGGGAGGCTGAAGGAGGCGGCCAAGGTTATTTATCGGGCGAATGAGCAGAAGGCCGCTGCCGAGACCACGGCCAAGGAGAAAGAGGAAGCAGCTAATGCTTTTAAAAGAAAGGCAATAGATGCTAAGAGAGCTCAATTAGTGGCAGAGAAAAAACTGACTGATATGACGACCAAATTGGGCTAGACCGAGCTGAAGTTAGCCACGGTAGATAGCTTAAATTTGACCCAAGCCGACCAGATTGCTGGCTTGAAAGATGCTCTTGAGGCCAGAGAGGATAAATGGTACAACGCAGGTTTCTTAGAGGCGGAGAATGCTGTGGAGCTTATTATTCACCAAGCCCAAAATCATGGGTTCGAGGCAGGCCGAGGATTCTCCCTTGTGGAATCTCGAGCAGATCCCGTACCCGGCCCCTCCTCCCCCCATTCAAAGTCGAGCCGACACCACAGACGAGGAAGATACTCCGAGTATGAGGGATCTAGTACAGGAGATTGATGCTCACGTAGAAACGGTTGATCCAAAGGTTACGAGCCGTGTTCGCAATGGAGTTAGAAATGCTCAAAATTAGGCCCCCACTACGAGTCAAACAGCCACGGATAGGACCGGACAACCTGTTGCTCCGCTTCAACCTACCGATCCTACCGCATGATAATTTAGTTTTTATTAAGTTCTTTTGTTATATACTCAGTTAAGCTTAGGTCGCCGGGCTGTGGCAACGAAACAATTTATTTAATGTTTGTCTTGACTGATTTTGTTTAAATGGAAGTTGTGTGCTTTCCCTTTCATCCTCATCCTTTACTTTTAATTATACCAAGGCTTGATGTTTGCCACTGAGTTTGCAAATAATTATGGTTAATTTGCTCATCATACCTTACTTTCTCACTTATGGTAAGCAACTTTCTGCCCTTAGGACAGTTTGGCTTAGGGTTTTCATGTGCTCGGTGATGAAGTTCGAACCAAGGATAGATTTCTGTAGGAATATTATAGCTTAAGGTTTCCACCCACTCAGTGATAAGATCGAATCGAGGACAAGTTTCTATCCTTAGAAAGTTATGGTTTAAGGTTTCCACCTACTCGGTGATAAGATCGAACCAAGGACAAGTTTCTGTCCTTAGAAAATTATAGTTTAAGGTTTCCACCTGCTCGGTGATAAGATCGAACCGAGGACAAGTTTCTGTTCTTAGAAAGTTAGGGTTTAAAGTTTCCACCTGCTCGGTGATAAGATTGAACCGAGGACAGGTTTCTGTCACTAGCGTAGAATTAGTTGCCTTGGCCTACACAATTCTTTTCGTATTTGTTAACCAACAATAATAATTTAACAGTAATGAAGTTAAATGCACCTGCATGAATAAATACCGTCATATTGTAAAATTACATTCAATTTACACCCTGGTGTAATATCGATTAATGATAAAACTTCTTTAAGTTGTGAACATTCCAAAGCCAGGGAAGCGGTTTTTCCTCCAAATCTTCTAAGTAGTATGCTCCTACACCTACAATGGCAGTCACTTTGTAGTGCCCTTCCCATGACGGGGCTAGTTTCCCTACACTGATATCTCGTGTATTCCCTACGACCTTACGAAGCACTAGGTCTTCTGTAGCAAACTCCCTTCTCCTTACGCTTCTGTTGTATCTTCAGGTGAGCTTTTGCTGATATTCTGCCAGCCGCTTCTTCGCAGTGCTCCTCCAATAAATTCAACTGTTTGAACATCAACTTTTCATTCTTGGCTGGAGCGAATCCTATGACTCAAGCACTGCATAGGTTCATTTCGGCGGGAATGATAGCCTTTGCTCCAAAAGTTAGAGAAAATGGTGTTTCTCTCGTGGATCTCATCAAGGTTATTCGGTATGCCCATAGGACGCTTGGCAGTTCCTCAGCCCATTTACCTTTGGCGCCCTCCAACCTCTTCTTCAATCCATTAATGATGGCCTTATTGGTGGCTTCGGCCTAGCCATTACTCTGCGAATACGCTAGTGTAGAATACCAGTTTCTGATGCCGAGGTTACTGCAGAACTCGTGGAAAGCTTTGCTGTCAAACTGTAGACCATTGTCCGACACGAGAGACTCTGGCACCCCAAATCTCGTTATAATGTTTCTTCATACGAACTTCTTGACGTCAACGTCTCAGATGTTCGCCATCGCCTCCGCTTCTACCCACTTTGTGAAGTAGTCCATTGCTACCAATACAAATCTCTAGTTACCTATCACCCAAGGAAAAGGTCCAACTATGTCCAGACCCCACTGAGGGAAAGGCCACGGGCTACTAGCAGGATTCAAGTTTCTAGCAAGTTGGTGGATCGCTGGGGCGTGCCTTTGACATTGCTCGCACCTTCATGCATATTCGAGGGCATCCCTCAGCATCTGTGGCCACCAAAATCCCTGAGTCATTGCTTGGTGAGCCAATGAATGTCCGCCAACGTGACTGCCGCACACACCCTTATGCAGTTCAGCCAGAAGTTCTTCGGTCATGCTAGGGTGCATACATTGTAGGTATGGGCCCTCAAAAGACCTTCGATATAACTTCCGATTCACAGATAGCCAGTACTAAGAAGCAATCCGTCGAACTCTAGCCGCCTCCTTCTTGTCCTCCGGCACCAGGTTCTCAACTAAAAATTTGACCATAAGATCCATCTAGCACTTCCCGACAATGTTGACTTGTGAGACTCCTGTCCTCGCGCTGATGCTCGGCTCATTTACCAATTCCACCCAAATTAATCGGGGTACCCTACTGGCTATTGATGACGTTAATGTGGCTAGGGAGTCAGCATGGCGGTTCTACCCTCTGGCAACTTGCTCTACTTTCACACTTGAAAAATAGCATATTGTTTGCTTCACTACTCGTAGATACTCAACTATTCGAGGATCCTTGGCCTCGAAACTCCCCATTACTTGGTTAACTACCAGCCGGGAGTCCGAGTATATCTCCACCTCCTTAGCTCCCAAGTATAAGATAACTCTTAGTCTCGCCAGCAAAGCCTCATACTCAACCTCATTATTAGAGGCTCTAAAGCCTAACCTGAACGAATGTTCCAACTTTATTCCTTCCAGGGTAATGACCACAATTCCAGCTCCTGCTCCTACCACTTTGGATGTGCCATTTACAAATACTTTCCACGGGTTGGTTCCTATGAGGCAGATCATCTCCGTACTTTTTAGTGAAAACTCAGCAATGAAGTCTACGAGTACTTGGCCCTTCACCACGTTCCTCGACTTGTATCTAATATCAGAGGAACCTAGCCAAATCCCCCACTTAGCTATTCTCCCCGTAAAGTCAGATCTCCTCAAGAATGACTGCAGAGGGTACTCAATCAGAACGTGGACAGTGTGAGCCTGAAAGTAATGGGGCAATTTTAGGGTGGAGTGCACAAGAGCCAGCACTAATTTCTCCAGTGGCAAATACCTCGTCTCAACGTCAACAAATGTTTTGCTTATGTAGTAAATTGGTAGCTGTACACCATTGTCCTTCAGCAGCACTACGCTCGCAGCATGTTCGGACACCGGGAGATACATATACAAATCTTCTTCGAGTTCTAGGGCCGTTAACATTGGTGCTTGACCAAGATAGTCCTTTAGGTCTTGGAAGTCCCTACACTCCTCGTCCCACTAGAACCCCTTCCACTTTTTCAAAAGCTGATAAAACGGTCGGCACCAATCAGTGAACTTGGAAATAAATCAATTAAGGGAAGCCAGCATACCAGTCAATTTTTGAACCTCTTTCAGATTGCTCAGTGATTTGAGACATTTCACGGTTTCAATCTGATCGGGGTTAACTTCGATTCCTTTTTTGGTGATTAAATAGCCCAGAAACTTGCCGGACCTTACTCCAAAGTGCACTTATCGGCATTGAGACGCAGCTGGTGTCGCTAGAGTATTTCAAACACTTCTTTAAGGTCTTCAATATGTTTCCCTTCCTGCTTGATTTTTATCACCGTGTCATCAATGTATACCTCGACTATACTTTCAATCTTATCCCTAAACATCCTCGTCATCATTCGCTGATAAGTGGCTCCTGCATTTTTCAATTCGAACGGCATCACGATATAATGAGAGTTAGCATCAGGTGTTATGAATGCAGACTTTTCTTGATCCTCGGCGGCTAGGGAAATTTGGTGATAACCTTGGAAAGCATCCAGAAAGCTCATCCTTGGGTGTCCGTACATTGCGTCTACCAACTGATCAATTTTTGGCATCGAGAATGGATCCTTTGGGCATGCTAGGTTTAAATCAGTAAAGTCAACACAGACCTTCCATTTATCATTCTTCTTCCTTACTACCACAGTGTTTGCAAGCCATTCTAGAAAGAACGTTTCCTTTATGGCCCCTACTTCAAGTCAACACAGACCCTCCATTTACCATTCTTCTTCCTTACTACCACAGTGTTTGCAAGCCATTCTAGAAAGAACGTTTCCTTTATGATCCCTACTTCCTTCAGCTTCCCAACCTCTTGTCTGACGGCTTTGACATGCTCTTTGGCCGATCTCCTCGGTCTATGTTTCTTAGGAGGGCATAAAGGATCCACATTTAGCTTGTGAACAATAAACCCGGGGTCAACTCCGAGAACCTCGTATGGACTTCAAGCAAATACGTCCACATTCTGTACAAGAAAAAGCAACAACCGCACATTCTCTTCATCCTTCAATCTTGCCTCTATTAGAAAATTCCTTTCACAATCCGGCAGAATCTTCACTTTCACCAGATCCTCGGCATAGCTGGCCCCCACCTCCTCTTGGGGTTGTTGTAGTTGTTAGAAGGGGGTCTTCTTAATGGATTCCCTTTGATCGGTCTGTTGGTTGGCCACGGCCACTAAGCACTATTTGTCTACCTGCTAATTGCCTCTTATCACCGTGATTCCATCCTCAGTGCGAAACTTGACCTTTACGTGCAAGGTGGACGGCACAGCCCCCATGTCATGAATCCATGGCCTTCCAAGGATTGTCGTATATGGCAAGAAAGAAGTAACCACTATGAGCGTTACAATTACCTCATTACCTCCTATGTTGACGGGGAGTGAAATCTACCCTTCTGGAATTATCATATGCCCATCAAACCCCATCAATGGCGTATTATATTTGGACAAGTCCCCTTTCTTCAGCTAATTTCTTTTTGCAATTCTAAGTTATGGGGTATCAATAAGCTAAGTAAACTAAGTCACAACGTAAATAGGACTTATTGATACTACGGTAAACAGCTTGAACATGAAATATGATCGATGATAAGGAACAAAGGATCTAACAGGCTAACAACTAAGAATTTGAGTCAAATTGAAAGAACTTGAATATAATCAGGCTTAATAGAGTAACAACTTACAAGGAAATTACTTGCGTGAATACACCTTCCTAAATCCTAGGAACTCAGAGGAATCTACAAGGGAAATGTACAATAGCCGGAGGTGAATCTCCGTATCAACAATTTCACCATTCCCAAGCCATGAAGATATTTCATGGGTTTTCTTTGGATCCTTGGATGGACCACCTTGATTTCTCAAGCATTGCTTACTTGGATAGCTTTTTTATTTTATTTTTCGTTTTTATAATACAAAATAAAAATTCTACTCTAGCCTAATCTAAGTGTATATGTGTGTGAAGTTCTCTCTTGGAGACTTGAACCCTGACTCTTGCCTCCACACCTTATAAGCACTTGTACTTGTGGAGTGACCACCGCACAAAAGGTGTACAGTGATTACTTGGATTACTTTTACTTGTTCGGTTGGTCCTCCTTTTTGGAATTGAGAAGCATAGATATCACTCTGTCGTGGGGCTTAGCTCTTGGATGGATTTCCCAGTTGCAAGCTCATTGGCTTTTGTTTTAATTAATATTTTTATTACAATTAAACATGATTATAATATGTCAAGTGAAACTATCTTTGGAAACTCAAATTTCATTTTACTTTTTTTTTCAAAAGAAAAATCACATTCATGAAAAACATATAAATAGTTTGGAAGTGATGCACCCTCCTCTCATGAATATAGATCTATATATTTTAGGGGTTAATTACTACTTTAGTACCTAATGTTTGTCCTATGTGTTAAACTGGTTCCTAGCATTTTAAATATACTAGTTTAGTCCATCACTTTTTGGTATTAGGTTGAAACAATACAAAAAAAGCTAGCTATAGTCGCGTTTTTTTTAGCTGGGTTTACAAAAAAAGCGATTGTAGCTGCCCTATAGCCGCTTTGTTATAAATGCGGCTAAAACGATATACCTATAGCTGCATTTTAGAAAACACAGCTATAGCCCATTTTTGTAGCCATGTTTATAAAGTTTGCAGTAGTGTTTTATTGGGTAGGGCCTATGGCCGCATTTAAAAAGAGAGGCTATATGTCAAGTCAAATTAAAAAAGAAAAAAGAAAAAGAAGAAGATGTCCTATAGCCGCATTTAGTAAATGTGGTCATAGGCACAGCTAAAGCTACGTTTTTCAAAGACGTAGCTATAGTATTGTTTGTAGCCGCGTGTTTCAATTGCGGTTATAGGTTGAACAAAAGTTTTTTTTTTTAAAAGGGTCTATAGCCGCGTTTTCAAAATGCAACTATAGCCTGCCTACATCTACGTTTCTTTAAAACACGGCTTAAAGCATGTCTATATTTGCCTTTCTTTAAACGTGGCTATAGGTTTGGTATAAATTAAATTAAAAAAATCCTCAATTCCACTGTAGCCTTGCTGTTTGAACACCCTAACCCAATCTGCCTTTGACTCCCAAACACTCATCGTCGATCCAACCCTCCCTACTACCTATCCTCCTCACCGTGCCACTACCAACGAAGTCCAGGCCTCCATTACCCATGCTACCAATCTCACCTAAACACTCTTTCCAAGTCTCACCGAACTGTAAATCTCCTCCATCACCCATCATCAATTTGATTTTTATCTCTCTTCATTTTAATCACTTGAAATTCAAATCTGCTATCATCTCTCTCTATTTATATTTGTGTTCTTTGGATTTGCGGGCTACTGGTGTTTGGGTTTGTAAATCTGTTTGTGTTTTTTGGATTTGTGGGCTACTGGTGTTTGGTTTTGTAAATTTGTTCGTTAGTATAGATTTGTTCTTTCAATTAGTGTGAAATTTGTACCAAGTTTTTTTTTTGAAAACCATGTATGTATGTGTTGCAACATGGTTATTTGTATTGTGAATAGGTTGTTGGAAAAAAGGAGGTTTGTTTTGTATTATGAACTGACTTCTAGTATGCTAGGTGTCAATTAGGACAGAAACATAGGTTTATGATTTTTTTTTTTAATAATACGATTCACCTTCAATTTTTCTTATTTTTTTAATGTATTTATATTAGATTATAGGTGACAGTAGTACGGTAACTTTACTTTTGTTTATTGGCCAAAATCCAAATTACAACAACCCTTTTAATGTTGAGTGAAAATTGTCAATTTCATTTCGAAATTATAGTTTTAGTCGTAAGTTGGTCCTTCTATCCATTGCAGACTATAAAATTGCCATTTAGTAAAACAATGTCATATCGCAGCAAGTTAAGTAAGTTGACAAGAATGTTAAAGTTTAAGGACTTATAATTCACCTAAACTTAAACTTGAAGGGTGTAATTTGGATGTTAGCCATTTCTTTTCCTTTTGGGGCAAATAAATTATGGACGATTGACATCTCGATTTTGTTACTTGTATTTACTTTCTTAAGTTAATTATGGAGTAGTGATGCATTGATGTGTACTGGTGGGTGGTCCTGTTTTGATCCAAGTCCTTTGTAGTCTCGACTTCAACTACAAATTCCAGCAATAGCAAAATGCATTGCAAAGTGAAAAGGTAGAGCTATGTTTTTACTTCTTCCATATTTATTTTTGAAGCATATTTTGTGAGACTTCATTATAATCCAAGTTGATTTATTGATTATTGAATCTAATAGGCAAATAGTGGGTTATTTTCATTGTTACCAGGGAAAGGATTAAGAAGGTTACTTATTGATAAAAATAAATAAATGACTAACAAGGCTGAAGGGGTGCTTGATACATGATTGCATGTCATAACACTAAAGATATGACCCTAGGTAGTACATTGGAGAATTTAAAATCCATTGCATAATATTTATTTGCAATTGAATGTCCAAGCAATTTGATTTGTCAAATATGGGTTTAGACAGTAAATTAGGAAGTACTAATAGATACATGTTTTGAAATTTTTTCTGTTACATTGATCACTTCTCATTACGCCACATAGTTACATAAATTTGTGCCACGATTACATTTTTAAAAAAAAACTAAAAATTATACCTTTAAATTATGCCTATTAAAGGAACCATTTTATTTTTCTTAAATGGGTATTTCTATTTTGTTTCAGTGTTGTTGCAACCTTAAAACCGCTGGTATGGTTGCACATCGTGTTCAGACCAATTTTACTCTAAAAGCATTACCAGTGAAGTTTTTAATTTCTTCTTAAAACTCTCTCCATTGTTTCCTCCAACATTCTGTCTCTGCAGCTCTGCCCTTATTATAAATGCTCCTCTACAGACTTCGTTCAAAATACAAAACAACAAACGTTAGGGGTCGAGAGAGAAATCTGTGGGACTTTACCATCATCAGCCGGTTTCCCTCCGTTTTCTGGCTTCAAGCCACCATTATACCTCCAGAAACATTACTGGTAAATTTTTAATTTAGTTTTAAAAAATCGCTGATAAAAATATGATTTAGGTTTTGGTATTTCAATTTAGGGTTTAGATTTGCGTTTCTTTTGGTAGATTAGCCTAGGAGCATTTGTTTATATGATAAATCTTCAATAGCTTATGATTTTGGTTGACACTATATTTTTAAATGGTTTTAATCATTTTTACATATGCTAAGTAATTTTTTTATTGTAGCTTTGATAATGAACTAGTTGTGGGTTGTTTTAAGTGGAATCTTATAGTGGGTTGTTTTTGAAATTGTGACTTGCATATGGGTTTATTTGATTTTGATTGGCCCTTGATTAGATTTTTCTAAGTAAGAAAGTTTTTATTTTTTGACTAATTGCAATAGCTCTTACTTACATTGTTTGAATATATAGTTTTGTTAATTAACTACTCCGAAAAATGTGATAGTTCTTACACTGTTTGAATCTATAGTTTTTAGATGTCTCTATTTCTCCATTACTTTCTTTGGGGCTGGATTTAATTTTTATTTGATTTAAAGTTTGGTTGGGTGGGCTGTTGGGATATGAGTTGCATTACAACATAATTCTTACCAATTTAAATTCTGCTCTTGCAATATGCCTTTATGGCTCTCCTTTTTTTTTGGTGGATTACTTCATGCTTCTTGAATCTCATTCGAAGTAATTTGTTGAGTGATTGATATTTTTTGGCAACATATAAAATCCAAAAATATGGAATCCTTGATTCAATGAAAATTATTAACGCAGAAAGACTGATTGCACAATTTTTATAAACATTAGTTGATATCCTGCGCGATGCGCAGACTACTTTACAATTTCATTTGAAATCATTTTTATGTATATTAAAATCTACATATAATGCTTAATACTTATTTTGTTGTATATTATTTATGTTTGCTCACAATATTGTTAAATACTTGATTTTTTTTAATTCATAATTTATTTTAAAAAATTGTATAACATTGTAAGATTATAATATATTATAATATTTACCGTTAAAAGTAGATTTTATTTTTCAAACTGATTAAATGATTTTGAAATTTACAAATAAGAATTTAAAATATAAAATACTTTTATATCCTAAAATTACATAAATTTAAGCAACTTACCAAACACTTTCTCAATCACTTTTTTCTCACAACCAAATATGAAGGCCTTGATCATACACACCCAATTAATTATCTCAATGGAATTAAGGAAATTATTTGTAAGTATCAATATAAAGAGAACGTGATTAAACAAAGAGAAATTTGCTAAAAATAGATTCATTTATCAAAATTTAATTGGCTTTAGTTGGGGCTTCTGTATCCTTTAAAAAAAAAAAAAAGACAAATACTTTTAAGCCACCATCATTTTTTTTTTTTTTTTTTTTTTTTTACCACTATGGCTACATACAAAGAAATCTACAAATTATGAATTCTAACACACACACACACACACACAAAAAAAAAAACCCAACTTCATAATAAACAATTAGAATGTTCCTTTTTCTTTTTCTTTAGTTCTAAAATAAAATACATTTATAACTTTCCCAAACCAAAATCTCAAACACCCAAAAACTCCAAGCAAATCATAACCTTCACAAAATCTACAATGTCTGACTTCAACATCAAAACCATAAGCCGTCACTGAATAAAGAACGGAAGCCCCCTTTCTTGGTCATAGCCTACTAATACGGGTTACGATCAAATGATATTGTAACGTTAGAGTTATGTAGGTGTCATTGAAAGGTTGAAGCTAAATGACATCATTTTTTTCTAAGTGTATTTGAGATAAGATGATATGAAAGGTTATGGACATGTGTATATAAAGGAGTAAAAGTGAAATGGATGAATGGAAATATAAAGAGTTTTTTGTGTATGTGAGAGATGGAAGGTCTTGAAACATTGAAACAAATGAAATAAATAGTAGTTTCAAAACATTGAATAAAAAATGTTAAAAAAATTAGTCTTGAAATATTGAATCATAGAAAATAAAGAGTCTCTACTTTTAAATTTGTTCTGATCTCTGATATGGTTAAGGGTATCTCAATTCTCTTCATAGAGTGCGGCACATGGCAGAACCTCATGCTCTCTCCCATGAGGTCTCTGCTTTTATATATATATATTGATATTGATTTTCTATCAAATGTAAAACAGCATATATAGCCACCAAACACTCTACAGCTGACATGGAAAAAAAAAAAAAAAAAATTTGAACTTCTATCCCAACATCAGACAATATACAGAGACTGAAATTCAGTGCCACCAAAATTGAGCCTTTAATTGAAAGGAATGGAAAGCTCTGTTTGTATAGAGGATAGACTGAAGGAAATGATGGTCATATTACTTGAAATTGATTTACTTAATATTGGGTTTCTTCCTTTTAAGACTTATATGAGCTTTATTTTTGACTTGCTTGAATTAGTGTAGGATATCTGTGGATGTCAATACATGAGGTTAGATTAGCCAAATAGGCAGTTTGCTTAGCTACAGGCTATTTGATTAGCATGGGCTTTAGGAGATGATGGCTGAAAGAAATTGACCATTAACCCAGATTTTTGTGGTTGAAATTAAACATTTTTGTCAAGTTGGTCATCCTGTCCATTTCTTTTTATAAATTTGCCATTAAGTTCAGTTAAATTACATTGTATATTGTATGTGAAGAGTGGCAATTTCATAGATGTCAATGGATGGGAGAACTAACTTGACAGGAATGCGAAAGTTGTTGGATTGAAATGTGAGAAAAAAAAAACTTGAGGGAAGAAATTGATTCAGCAAACTTGAAGTATGTAATTTGGATTAAAGCTATTTTGCGTGTTTGTGTGTGTGAATGAATTATGGAGTAACTGACAGCTCAATTTTATGACTTGTGTTTGGTTTCTTAAGTTAATTATTAAGTACTAATGTGTACCAGTGCGTAGTCTTGTCTTGACCCCAACTCCTTTGTAGTCTCAAGCAGCATGGCTAGGATTCCTAATATTCACCCTTTTTCTATCTTGTAATTTTATCCGCTTGCATCTCTATGTTTTTTAGTTTTTGTGTTTAATAAATTATCAAATGAACATGTTTTTTTTTTTCTTCTGCCTTTTAGATAGATAACTTACAAGTCTAATAGGTAATTCATTTGGCAATTTTGTTCCTGCTAGATCCAAGCCAAGAAAACTTGAGGATAGTTGCTGATTTTTGCCTTCATTTGGTGTTCTTTTAAACTTGGGCTGGTTGTTTTGTCCATGGACAGGCGATTCATACCTTGTTGTTGGTACAGATGGTGTGGGAACTATACTTAAACTTGCATTTGAATCTGGAATTCATGAAACCATTGGGATTGACCTGGTAATATTTATTATCAAATTTTGTTAAATTATTTTGTTAGTATTTTTCTTATGCACTTTTTCTTGCTTCAAGTTGCAATGAATGTTAATGACATTATTACTTCTAGAGCAAAACCACTTTTTTTCTTAATTACTATGCTACTAGCCACCTAGATGTTGTCCTTGCTAAAAAGGTATTGTGCATAATTGGACTAGGTTTCATGGGTCACAAAAATTGTAAATGTACAAAAGCTCAAGCTGATTTGATCTTTCTGTTTTCTAATCTAGGTTATAAAAGGCCTTGTAGGCTGTTGCCAACAATCTGATTGTGCTTTTTTAGGAGAAGAGGTATATGGCTTATTTTATTTTTATTACCTTCTTAGTATCTTGAAAAATTTGCTTGTGTCAATGAGTGCTCTCCATTTGATATATCATGTGGTTTACTCCCCAAGGGTAGGTCCAAAGGACCCTACCTTGGCAATAGGTCTGAAGGATAAGGCAGTCTAAGTATTTTGTGTTTTGACTGTGACAAATTTCTACAAGATGTGAATTATAATGGGAGGGAAAATCATGCATCTAACTGCTCTTATAATCAGTATATTCATCTTACATCCTATTTGTCTCCTTTTGATATTAATGGGTCTCAAATGAGATAGTACTTGGAATTAATCAGTTCAAATATTGCAAGTATCTAATGTTGGCAGATTGTATGGTTTGTGAAAGAGCAAACTAGCATTTTATTCCGCTTTGTGGGTTGCTTTATGATTGTAGTACAAGAGGTACATGGCTAAAGTAATAGGGTATGGAATGGAAAGGGGGGGGGGGGGGGGAAGGGGAGGCATTTTTCTTAATAGGACAACAAATTTGAGTGTACTCATCTTGTTATACCACCCCTCTCAGAATATGATTGATTTATTAAAGCTACTTGCTTTTGTTGCTCAAATTTTTTCAAAGGGAGTATTTACATGTTCTAACCTTGATATGCTTATTTTATTTCTCTATGTTTCTTCAGTTTCTAATTGGGATAGATTCAAATAGGTTTATACGTGCACTTGAGGCCATATAGGTTCTAAATACAACTTATGTGGATTTTAATTACTTATTGTTTATAGTGACAAATTGAAATGATTTAAAGAGTTGATTGTTTAAAGAGAGGAAGAAGTCCCATTTGAGCCACAACTCATTGGTAAGCAATGTTCAAGATCATTGTTGATACCATTTATGGGGGATCAAAAGTGGCTTACTTGGTTGTTCTTGTAAAAGAGTTCAACTAGTTTACACCTTAGGTGGTGTTGGTAATGTCAAGTTCATGGGGATACCACATGGAAACTTTGGTTAGAAATTGTGAGCCTGTGGGGTTCGATATTATGGTTGTTATGGAACATATCTTTATACATACCGCATTTTTCTTCTAAATAACAACCACTTGCATTTAGCTGCATATTTTCATAAAGAAGATATGTTCTCCTATTTGTAACAATTGCTTGAATGTGGCTGCTGATTTTTTGCTTTTTGTCACCTCAAATGATCATTTAATGGCCTGTACTTGGGGTTATGTTGCCCATTTTCTTCCTTTCTCTCAAGTAAAACTAGTCTTCTAATTCTCACTTTAGGTAACTTGGAATATTTGTCTAATCATTTATTTCTCTGTAAACAAACTTTCTTTTCTCCCTACTGTCTTGGGATTACAAAATATCTATTCTAGAAACTGACTTTTGAACTTCTTTTCCAAATATTGGTCTTATAAAACTAGAGTTCTGATTTTTTTTTTTTTGAAAACCATGTATGTAATTTCAATATGAAGCTACATGACCTCTTTTGTTCTTTGACCTGAAAATTAATCAGCTATTGTAGTGTAAAAGAGACTGTCTCCTTGTATATCAATCATCCATTCTAGTTTGATAGGAGACTGTTAATCTAGCGACCACGTGATTAAAAAGGGAAAAAGGGGGAATCTTTTATTTGGAATTTAGTGCTACATTGACAGTTATTTGTTATGGTCTGAAATATTGGCTAGTGAGTAATCTTTTGCTCTACTCATATTTTATTTAAACTTTCAAATTGGTTCTGTGTTTATTTATTTATTTAAATTTACCTTTGGCCTCTTATCCATCTCCCCCCACCCTATAGAGTATGTGTCTATTATTATTTTTTAGTGTAAACAATGATTATGATTGCTTTAATGTTTTTGTTCTCAAGAGGGCTATGAGCATCACGCCATCATACTACCATTAGTGTTCATATAATTTCTTCTGGGGTTTCTTCTGATAGGTTTGTTGATCTTCTTCATGACTTTTCTCTAATTGACTTTGATGGTTCATTTTCTTGCTAGGAGTTATTAAATCCAATAACTTAGATTATTATATTCTAAAATTATTTTCAATAAATTTTCCTCTTGATTTTTGAATTCAAACCCGTGTTCATGATTACAGTTGAGAAGTGCCATTGATCCAAAGAGGCACTACATGAAGGGTGATTCAAAATCGAAAACGTTTCTGAGGTATTTCTAGGCAAGTTTGTTTGTAATTTCTAGACTAATAGTATAGTATATGATATGTTGGAGTTGAAAATGGGAATGTGTACTCTCCTTTGGGTGCCATACGTTTTGTTCTTTAGGCTTGGCTGATTCATATTCCATCCTTCTTTTGAATATTAGATCGAGACGGTGGTAGAGTCAGCCTCAAACTTCGTCCCGAGTAGAGTACAAAATAAGGGGAGGAAGGGAACAATTGCAGCTGAGTTGCTATCAGACCATACCCTTGCTGACTACAAGTGAGATATGCAACTCTATCTTGTGTTTGGGTTGAAAAACCATATAACAACATGTTTGTATTTGATTTACATCTTCTTTTTTGGAATAGCTAGAATCTCTTTATGAATTGAAGGCTTAATTTCGGTTTGTAATGTATTCAGGTTTACATCAATTCTAAAGTGATTCATATATATATATATATTATATATATATATATATATATTCATAACAATGTCAAAATATTATTGTTTATTCTAAGAAATACAACCTTAGTTAGTGCTACATGAATCTCAATGAATATATGCATATTGTGAGTTTATGAGTTTTTTGGGTCTCATTGTCATGCATCACATATCATCTTGTTTATTCATTCTATGGTCTATCATTAAGATATACTCATTTTCAGGTACGATTTTGATGATGAAATGATAACAAAAGAAGATGTGAAGAGAGCATTGGAGCATTTGAAGGTTGATGGTGAAAGGTTCTACCATGATGTTTGGGTCTCACTATTCCAGTTGGAGGGTATGAGTATTGTGAGTTTATGAGTTTTTTGGGTCTCACTGTCATGCATCACATATCATCTTGTTTATGAGTTTTTTGGTTCTCACATATCATCTTGGGTCACACTGTCTCACTGAAAATGAGTACATTTTCAGGTACAATTTTGATGATGAAAGGGTAACAAAAGAAGATGTGAAGAGAGCATTGGAGCATTTGATTTTGGAGCACTTGTCTGTGGAGCATTTTGGAGCATTTATAATGTATAGGATCATTATAGGATCTTTTTTGTCAGTGGAACTTACAAGCTTGTAAACTTGTGAGGAACTTGCCAAATTTTGGCAATTTGGTTCAAAAATAGTTGCTTTGTATATGGTTATTTTGTGATGTATATAGCCATTTTGGGAACTTGCAAAATTTTGTGATGTATATAGCTATTTTGGCAATGAACTTCAGAATTTAAAGTATATAGCAATGAACTTGAATTTGGGCAGGAATTTGTGATTATCTGTTTTGTATTTGGTTGTGTAAATTTGGGTAGGAATTTGTGATTTAGCAAGGCAAAAAAAAAAAAAAAAAAAAACCAATAGCTGTGTTCCATAAACACGGCTATAGACAAAAACATACATAGGAGGCTTTAGCCGCATTTGGGCAGGAATTTGTGATTTAGCAAGGCAAAAAAAACAAACAAAAAACAAAACCAATAGGAGGCTTTAGCCACGTTTTTAAAACACAACCAAACAGTACCTATAGCCACGGGTTCTAAACGTAGCCCAAACAGGGTCTATGGCCGCGTTTTCAAAAACGCAGCTATAGGTTTCTGCCTATAACTAGGGGTGTCAATGTTCGACCCAACCCGCGAACACAACACGAACCCGACACGGGTTTTTTCGGGTTAGGGTTGAGCCTTAATGGGTTTGGGTCATAAACGGGTTGACCCAAAAGTGACACGATAAGAAACAGGTCATAAGCGGGTCAACCCGTGTAACCCGCAATAGACACGTTTGACACGCCAATTTATTTGGGTCAAACTCGAAATGACCTGCTTAACACAACCCGTTTAACTCGTATAACAAATAAATATTTATTTTATTTTAAATTTGTCAAATACCTTTTATATTCAACATATATTTTAAATTTAAAAATAAAAGTGAGCAATTATAAAAATTTACAAGGGATATAATTGAAAATTGAAACTTTACAAACCCTAAATCTCTAAACCCTACAAATCCTAAACCTCTAAACCTTCTTATAAATATCTAATTCTTTTATTTTATTTCAGCCGTACTTTTTTTCACAAGCCAATTCTCATACTCAGGTGTAAACTAAACTCTCCAGCCGGTTATCTCTCTCACTCAAATGTGTTTTTTTTTTTTTTTTTTTTTTTTTTTTTTTTTTTTTTTTTTTCTGCATAATGCTTTGTGTTATATTTGTGTTATGCAGGTTGAAATGGGTTGTGTTATATTTGTGTCAACCCAACACAACTCGTTTATTAAGTGTGTTAAATGGGTTGGGTCAGGTCAACCCGTCTTATTAACAGGTTGGGTTAAGGTTGAAGGATCCTGACACGATTATTAAATGGGTCGGGTTAGGGTTGAGTCATTTAGTAGAATACCCCTACCTCAACACGACACGAACCCGACATGCTAACCCGAATTGACACCCCTACCTATAACATTTTAAAAAACGCGTCTATAGACCTGTTGGACCTATAGTTGCAGTGAATAGGCCGCACATGTAAACGCGGCCATAAAAAACGCAGCTATAGACCAAATGGGGCTATGGCTGCGTTTTTAGGGTCTATAGTTGCATTTTATAAACATGGCTATAGCCCTCGTTTTTTGTAGTGAAAATTTGAAGTAATTCATGTTTTTAGGGGTGAATGGAAAAGGATGATGTGACTAAAAATAATAACAATAAATAATTTTTTATGTCACTGGACTTCCAGGTGCCCATAATTGATATTTAGTTTGAAAGAAAAAAAACATTATCCCTTGCTAAAAAGTAAAAACCCAATAAATCTCTAACAACTTCGAAAACACTAACTAGCGAATGGCAGTCACTGCAACATGAACAACAATAAATATTGAGCATTAAGCAACACACCAAAAGTGAGGAAAACAGAAAGGGTCAATACAAGAAACATGACTTGTTTCAACCCACTTTTTCCAAGGGTTCACTAAAAATGGTTGAAACAAACGCTAACAAACTAGCGCACTAATTATACTCTGACTAATTTTCTTGCAATGGTCATCAAAACCCTTGAAATAAACTAAAAAACTAAAATCCCGGCAATTACTGCCTCCAAATTTTACATTCTTCAACAAAATTCTAAGACAACCCTTATCCAAATGTTTCAAAACCCTCGAAATAAAGTCTCTCTCTCTCAAAAACTCAGAATTCAGAAAACCAATTTTTGAATAAAATCTTTGCTCACTCTCTTAGAAAACCCATTTTCATTTTGTTCAACCATCCTCCCTAAAAAACTCTCTCTCTCTCACTTTCAAAAGCTTTCATGGAGTCCAACAGCAGCAAAAACACAAAGACCATCAAATTCCTCTGCAGTTATGGCGGGAAAATCCTCCCTCGCTACACCGACGGCACTCTTCGTTACGCCGGTGGCCTGACACGTGTCCTCGCCGTCGATCGCTCTATTTCTTTCACAGGTTTGCGTGCTCTTCCATTTTCAAATTCGTTTGGTTTTTTGTGAATAATTAATCATTTTTTTTTCTTGTTGTTGTTACAGAGTTGATGATGAAGCTCGGAGAGTTCTGTGGCTCATCGGTGAATCTTCGGTGTCAATTGCCGATCGGCGACTTGGAAACCCTAATTGCGATCACGTCCGACGATAGGTTGAGGTGCGATCGTAGGAGATCCTATCTCCGGCGACGACCTGCTGTTGATAGTCAAAGCTTTCTCCTCCGCCCTTTTGTCTGATTACAGGTCTCTCTCTCTCTCTCTCTCTCTCTCTGTGTGTTTTGTTTCCCGAGAAAAAAAAAATTGAATTTGGAAATTACCTAGTAGAACTTTAATTAAGGACAATCGCACTTTATAATCAATTTTTCTGTCTTGCAACTTCAATTACGGACAATCGCATTTGAATTTCTTTAGCAGAAATTTACATCTGACCATATTTTCCTTGTTTATGTGATCAGATTCAATTTTCTTTTAGAAAATCCATAGAATTATTTTTCGTTACTTCATACTCTGTTTCATCATTTGCACTGTATGTGTGTGTCGATTTTGTGTTCAATGTGTGGTGTGTGTGATTGTTGCATTCGGTTGACTGAGGTTGAGGTTGGGTTTAGTTATGGGAAATTTTCTAAGCCCAGGCTTTTTGGGTTCTCACTTGGTTGGACATAGAAGACATGCTCATAGGCTATGAATGAATTAATAGAAATTGCATCAATTCATCTAGTGGATGCTGGCTCATATTAAGTGAATTTTAGTAATTAGATTATAAAGTCAAGAAGTATAGCGGTGAGTTAGAAGAATTTCTAGGGTTCTATATAATATATATTCAAGTTATATGGTTTATTGAATATCTGTCTATAATATATTTTCAGTTATATGGTTTGATTGAAAATTATAAGTTTTATTTTAGGGGAATTGAAAATTATAAGTTGAAGACGTATTCGTGATAGGAATTCTTAGGATCAATGGTCTGAACTCATATGAATGAAAGGTTGGAAAAGAGTTAATTCCGTATGCTTGTATATATTATTATTATTATTATTTTGGCTAGGGGAAGTCAGGCTCACCCCTATAGGGATGAGCTGGAGGCACCACTAGGCCATGAGGCCTTTGGAAATTTTTATTATTTGCTAACATCTGTATTTGTCTCATTTAGTTCTATGTGAAAAATTATGTGTCCTTGGGCAGAACAAAGAAAATCACCCTTGCAGCGTGCAACATATGAATATCTGAGAGGAAAGATATTGGATGTATTTCCAGACTATCGGAAGGAAGCAGAGGATCATCTCTCGAAAGCTGTAAGTGAGAAGAAATTGTTAGTTCAACAGTGCCATGTATTGTAGTGCTTCAGTTGAGTTCTTTTTCAATCCTGGCTGTTCCATGTTCCAGGTTAAGTTGAATCCATCACTTGCAGATGCTTGGCTGTGTTTAGGCAACTGCATCTGGAAGAAAGGAGATCTATCTTCGGCAAAGAACTGCTTCACTCTTGCATTAAGCAAGGTTATTGCTGATATTGGATTTCTGTTGATCTTATCAACAGACCTTCCGTTGTGTTTTCATATCATTTTTTTACTGATAAGTTTTTATTTTTATATCTGTTACTAAAAGATGGTCATAATTGTATCATCGAGGGTCCTAATAAAAAAATACTTTGTCAGTTGTCCATGCTTGAAAGAACAATGGCTCAAGGCAAGGCTTTTTTTACCTGTTTCGGAAACCACTTTATGCTGTAGTCAGCTTTTCCTTGGTTCTTTAGTGCTTGTGGAAATAAATAAGAAGCCAAGAATGTTTAGCTTGAACCTTTGGCTTTCTGGGGCCTTATGTCTGGCTAAAGGGGCATGGTAACAAAAAAAAAGGAATGAAAAAGAGAACTGTTAATGTGATAAGTTGGATAGAAATTTCTATTTTTTAAGTGTACAAGTCAGAAGAGAAACCTTATTTTTATAATTACCCCTTTTGTAGGAACTGAGAATGAGGCAGAAATTGTCGAGGAAAGCATTCAACATGCTAAGGAAGCTATTACCTTGGATGTCAAGGATGGGAATTCTTGGTGTAAGAATTTTTTAATGCTACCATTATCACAATATAAAGACTTTGTATAATGTGATAGACATGTGACACATTGCAATACACATGAAAATGCGGTATTGACTTAAACATATAATTTACTTGTGATTTTTGGTCATCTTTGTTCTGGCTAATTGCTCATCATGCTGCACATGCATATATATTAGTTTTGGGACAGAAGTAACAAATATGATGTCTCTTTCTACGTTAAGCTGCTGTTATTATTTTCTAGTTACTTAGTTTTCTGACAGAATGCTTATTCATTCCATCTGCTTCTTTTTCTATATCCTGTAATATGGTTAATTTTATTAATAGACAACCTTGGAAATGCATGCCTTACAAGCTTCTTTGTGACTGGAGCTTGGGATCACAGCAAACTTCAGCAGTCTTCAAAAGCATACCAAAATGCTGTAAGTCTGCAGCGTAAGAACTTTCCCTAGGAATTTTCTGGTTCAAGATGATTTTCTCATGATTATGGTTTGCCAAGCATGTTGAATTTTCTCTCATATTCTATTATATAAAGGGTTGTTGTCATTTCGTATATTATATCAGGAGAAAGATGATAGAATGAAGTCGAATCCAGATCTCTATTTTAACTGTGCTACTGTAAGTTTCAACTCTCTCTCTCTCTCTGTATTCTGAGTCATGTTGGTGAGGACTTCATGTTGGAGAAAAAGACCATGTGACTGAGGATCCATAGCTGACCCCAAATTTTGGAAATACGATTTTGTTGTTGTTGTTTGTGAGGAATTCATGTCCTTTTTGTATTCAGAGTCATGCTCTTTTATGCCCCATTACTTTCTCTATCAACATGAAGAGCATAAATATGTTGTTGCTGGCTATTCACTGTTTAATCACTCATATGTTCTGTACATATATGGTGGAACTTCTGTTTTTAGGTAAACAAATATCTAGAGAACTATGAGAGGGCCCTTAGTGGATTCGAAGCTGCTGCTTTAAAGGATCCTGGTCTCAACGCTACAGAGGAGGTTCAAAAGATGGTTAATCTTCTTGACAAGTTGGAGAATATGTTGAGGGTAATTCATCTCCCCAGTGGATTTTTAGTCTTTTGTTTTATATATTAAGTCTGCACACCCATAATTTTATCTTTTTTAGTCAAGTAGATTTTGAAGTCTATATTGTTATATTTAACATCGTTGTCATTCTGAACTCATTATAGTATCTACAAAATAAATTTCATAGAGCTGGTTAGTTGAGAATAAACTTAAAGCTCACTGTTTGTTAGTCTTAAGGTGATGGATAAGAATCCTAGTATAGGGATTGATCCATTATCCTTAGAGCTTAAGATCACCAAGTACTTTATTTTATTTTGTATATTTTATCATTGATTTTGATTATGGTTTGTGATCGCAAGTTGTACTTGTAAGAGGCAAAATTTTCAGCCAATTATAAAATGCCACGTCAAAGTTTAGTGGCAAATTCTAAATTAATGTCATTAAATTAATTAAATTAGATGATGACATGTGTCATCCAAATTGGCATCACATTGGCATATCAAAATTTGCCACGTGTCATTTGGCCCACAAGATAAAGATAAATTTCCTATTCAAAGTTTATGGGTAATTATCTTTATTAAAATAAATAAATAAATAAAATAAAGATAAATTTTCTATTCAAAATTGGTAGATAATTATCTTTATTAAATAAATTAAATAGAGATAATTATTTATCTTTGTTGATTATTATCTTTATCAAAATATGATCTTTATCAAAATAGATAAATAGAGATAATTATCTCTAAGAAGAATTTAGGCCAATCAAAAGTCTGCTACATACTTTCAAGCATATCAATTCATAGTGGAGCTTATCCTCTAAAATCACTATAAATAGAGGACATCCCTTCTCATTTGGGAGAGGAAGTTTTCAAGAGGCCCAAGCTTTGGAGAAATTCTGTCTCAAGAATCTTTGAAGAACTTGAAGCATCTTTGAAGAACTTGAAGAACATTTAAGAACTTGAAGAACATTCGAAGGGCTTGAAGAACTTGAAGGACAACAAATCTCTAACAAGCTTAAAGCCAGAGATTCGTTGTGAAGACCATTTGATCCATCTTTCAACCAAATTGAAGAAAGTTTCGCGTTTGAGTCAAGACCATAAAGAAGACAGAATCAGAGGAGCATTTGTCAAAACTGAGATTGAACTCATTACTTGATTAATACAAAAAATATATATATTTGTAGAACTTTTTTTTTTTTTAATTTGTTTGATTTTTCTTCAATTGAAAAATTTGTGTTTACAAATTTTTGGCACGCCCGGTGAGACAATCTCTGCCTCTCATCTCTGCTTCATCAATTTGTCATATCATTTGAAGTCCTATGGCTTCAAAGAATATTCAAATCGACAATCCTCTTTTTGGAACAAGTGAACTTGATCCTATAATGGATTCAAACTCTTCATCAAGTTTCGACACTTCCTATGCTGGACCTATGACAAGGGGAAGAACAAAGGCTCTTGCAAAGGTTTATGCTCAAACAACACCCATATCTCAGCCCTCACTTGTTTCCAACGCTCCTAAAGCTCAGAAGTCGCGAACAGCTTCGTCTACGCAAAGGGCAAGCAAAGATGTAGCTGGTCTTGTCAAAGAAATGTTGTCTCAGCCAGCTTTGTCTCGAACTGCGGAATCAATCCAAGAAGTTCCAATAGCTGAAGAAGAAAACAAATCACCTGACGGCTCTGAGTTCTCCTTTTCAGAAGATATCCCTACTTCCAAGCTTATGGATTCTCCTCGCTCTGTTAGTTCATTTGCCATGCCAGTCATGATGACTAACACAACATCTTTGGAGGAACAAGTCTCGACTATAGCTCAGACTTTAGAAGAATTAATGAAGTCTATGAAAGAAAGGGAAGCATTGAGAGACGCGCAAATAACTCTCCTAATGGATAAGATGGGGAATACATCTGGACTGAATCGCGAAGATGAAAGCTCTAGGCCAAACCAAACCCATAATGACAAACCCGAGAGTTCAACAAAGGATCTCAATTTCTCTACAGATAGGTCTATCTCTCCTGACCAGCTCAAGGAGTTAATCAAGGAAGCTATCAAAGATCAAGTTGGGGGCGGAAGTCAAGCATCCATTGCCTATGCTAAACCATACACTCAAAGGATAGATCTCTTGAGGATGCCTCAAAACTATCAGCCACCGAAGTTCCAACAGTTTGAGGGTAAAGGTAATCCAAGGCAACATGTAGCCCATTTTGTGGAAACTTGTAATAATGCTGGAACTTATGGGGATCTCATGGTCAAGCAATTTGTTCGCTCTTTGAAGGGAAATGCATTTGATTGGTATACCGATCTAGCACCTGGCTCCATTGATAGTTGGAATCAAATGGAGCGAGAATTCCTAAATCGTTTCTATAGTACTCGACGTACTGTTAGCATGATAGAACTCACCAATTCAAAGCAATGGAAGGAAGAGCCTGTCATTGATTACATTCAGCGGTGGAGGAATCTTAGTCTCAACTGCAAGGATCAATTATCAGAGGCGTCTGCAATTGAGATGTGCATTCAAGGAATGAATTGGGCTATAAGCTATATTCTTCAAGGAATAAAGCCTAAAACATTTGAAGAATTAGCAACACGTGCTCATGACATGGAGCTTAGTATTGCCTCCAATGGCCACCAAGGTCCCCCTGTTCAAGAACCCCGTAAGGGGAAAGAAAGACAAGATACTCGCAAAGGGGGCAAATTCCCTCCTAAACCGGAAAACAAGCAGTCTTTGATTGTAACTACTGCTCCTCTCAAAGTTCCGATTAAGCCCAAGATGAAAGAACAAATGCCTACTTTCACTCAAGATAAAGGAAGAAGAAGACCAACATTACAAGAGATGCAAGAAAAACAATATCCATTCCCTGATTCCGATATCTCCAATATGTTGGATCATTTACTTGAGTTGAAGTTGATTGAGCTACCAGAGATGAAGCGTCCTGAAGAAGCTGACCAAACAAATGACCCTAAGTATTGCAAGTATCATCGCCTCATAGGCCACCCTATAGAACGATGTTTTGTGTTGAAAGATAAAATTATGGAGCTAGCCTACCAAGGAAAGATCACATTTGATGATGAAGTTGTGACTTCTAATCTTGCCATGGTGGCCTCAACAACCACTTCTACTTTTCTTACCATTCAATTTGGTTCATTTGAGCCCATTGAGGTAAAGGTACCTTTCCCCCCAATACCAATTCTTGAGATATCTGATGACGACCCTCATAGGGATGAACATGCTTATAAAGATGAACCTTCAGTTACCGATGAAGAAGGATGGACCCTTGTGACTCGACGAAAGAATCATAAAGCAAAATACAATGTACATGCAAAGGAGAGTCCAAAGACACCTTGTGCAGTAAAAAGGCCAACGAAGGTGATGAAGCCTAGAACTGAAGTAGCAGTACTATCTCTTGAAGGAAAATCCGTGCAAAGCCCACGACAACCAGTTACTTTACAAGAATTCATCCCTCGGCATTTTCAAGATTATGTCTTTTCATCTCTCACATGCTATCAAATAAGTGATGAGGAAGAATCAGATTGTGAGGAGGAGACAGAACGAGCTATCGTGTACAGGGCATGCTGGTCTTCAATCATTTTCACTGATGATGATCGTTTATTGGGCCCTAAGATTCACAATCGCCCCTTGTTTGTAACTGGGTACATTCGAGAACAACGAGTTAATCGTATCCTTATCGATGGAGGGTCTGCTGTCAATATTCTCCCACTCAAAATATTGAAAGAATTAGGAATCTCCTTAGATGAACTACTTCCCAGTAAGTTAATGATTCAAGGCTTTAATCAGGGTGGACAAAGAGCTATTGGGAAGATTAGACTTCAAATGCTCATTGGTGAAATGGAATCAAGTGCACTCTTTCACATCATCGATGCCAAGACCACTTATAAGATGCTTATTGGAAGACCATGGTTGCATGAGTATGGTGTTGTGCCATCTACATATCACCAATGCCTTAAATATTTCCAAGATGGAGAACTCAAGAAGATAGTGGCTGATGACAAGCCTTTTACTGTAGCTGAGTCACACTTTGCTGATGCAAAATTTTACTTGGAGGATGATAAGATGGAAGAAACCCAAGTTGTGGCTTCACCATCTAGCAAAGAAGAAAAGCCCCACTCCAAAGCTTCAAGGATTAATTCTCCAATTGAGGAGAAAGAAACCAAGCAAACCGAGACTTTTATAGAAAATAGGAAGCATCATACTCCAGAAGTAACTAGAGTAGCCCCTGTGCTACACTATGTTCCAATCACCAAAAGAAAAGAAGGCCAATCCCCATTTTCAGGAGATGAGGAGTCAATATCAAAGGATTTGCAAGGATTAAACCTTCCAGTTACTAAAATCATAAAACCGAAATCCTCAAGTCAACCATTGAAAGGGTTTACAAGACCATCCCAAGGGCCGATTGTTGAGCATGGGACTTTGCCCACTAAAAGAACAGAAGAGGGTTTTGACCCTAACGCGTATAGACTCATGGCTAAGGCTGGTTATAACCATGAGAAGCCAACTGGTTTGGGTAAGCTCATCCCTGAAGCCTCTGGAAAAGGACAAAAGACATCGAAAGCCCAAGGTGTTAGGGCAACAAGTTCTAAGGCCGGAATTGGATATACTCCACCAACCCCCATCCATATCCCCATTCGGAAAGTTAGTGTTTTGGTGATTTCGACAGATGATAAAGAAGAAGAACAATTTTCAAAGCCATCAAAGAAACCATCTGTTTTTGATCGCATTGGCCAACCCACTCCCCCTATCTCAGTCTTCGACAGGTTGGGGACACAAGAAGATGATAACTTTGTTAACGGCACTCGAAGCTCTGTTCTTATAAGACTCAGTCGTTCAACTTCTTCCCAAAATGGCACTCGAAGTTCCGCTCTTACAAGACTTAGTTATGCTACTTCTTCTCAACTCTCAAAGGATGAGAAGTTAAGACAAAAGCAAAATAAGATGTCAAATTTCCTTCACAGAGATGTTGACGAGACACTCCTTATGGATCAAGATTCAAATGAGGTTCGCAGCACCATTCCATCTCGCATGAAGCGTAGAAGTATTTGGGAAGTAAATACTGGAGAAACCTTGACTGCAAAAAAACGTACAATGGTGTCCACAAAACAAAAGGTGGAAGACGAGGTTGCCGTTTCAGTAAATCATATAACAATCACTGAAGTCACAAAGGTGGAGTCCCCTATTGAAGACGATGCTGAAGATGCTCCACCCACATTTGAAGAAGGTGCAGGCTACAGTTGATGAATTGAAGGAAGTTAACATTGGCGCTACTGAAGACCATAGGCCAGTCTTTTTAAATGCAAATTTGTCCCTAGAGGAAGAAGATGCTTATGTTGAACTCCTCAAAGAATATAGGGATGTTTTTGCTTGGACATACAAAGAAATGCCAGGCCTAGATCCAAAGGTCGCTGTTCACCATTTATCAGTAAGGCATGGGGTGCGACCAACGAAGCAAGCACAACGTAGGTTCCGGCCTGAGTTAATCTCCCAGATTGAAGGAGAGGTCAACAAGCTTATTGAAGCTGGCTTTATTCGTGAAGTCAAGTATCCCACATGGGTATCAAACATTGTCCCTGTAAGAAAGAAGAATGGGCAAATTCGTGTTTGTGTCGACTTTCGTGACCTTAACAGGGCATGTCCAAAAGACGAATTTCCTCTTCCTTTAACAGAAATTATGGTTGATGCTACAGTAGGCCATGAAGCTCTTTCATTTATGGATGGGTTCTCTGGTTACAATCAAATTCGCATGGCTCCAAAAGATGAAGAGCTCACTGCTTTTCGTACTCCAAAAGGAATATACTGCTATAAAGTTATGCCTTTCGGATTAAAGAATGCAGGCGCCACTTATCAAAGGGCGATGCAAAGAATATTTGATGACCTACTTCACATGAATGTAGAGTGCTATGTTGATGATCTGGTTGTGAAGTCGAAGAAAAGAATGGAGCATCTGCAAGACCTTCGTCAAGTCTTTGAGCGACTTCGTAGGTACCAACTTAAAATGAACCCCATGAAGTGTGCATTTGGAGTTACATCAGGAAAATTCCTAGGATTCATAGTTCGACACCGAGGAATTGAAATTGATAGATCGAAGATTGATGCTATTCAAAAAATGCCAGAACCTCGAAATATTCACGAGCTCAAAAGTCTTCAAGGAAAGCTTGCTTACATCAGAAGGTTTATATCCAACTTGGCAGGACGCTGTCAACCTTTCAGTCGCCTTATGAAGAAAGATGTCCCATTCAAGTGGGATCAAGCATGTAGAAATGCTTTCGAGAGCATCAAAACATACTTGCTAAATCCCCCTGTTCTACGAGCACCCATACAGGGGTGGCCACTTATTCTTTACATAGCAGCACAAGAACGATCATTAGGAGTGCTTCTGGCTCAAGAAAATGAAGAAGGAAAGGAGAATGCTCTCTATTACTTGAGTAGAACCTTGCATGGTGCTGAATTCAATTATTCACCAATTGAAAAGACATGTTTAGCTTTGATGTTTGCCATTCAAAAGCTAAGACATTACTTGCATGCCCATTCAATACGGCTCATCTCACGGGCAGATCCCATTAAATACATTATGACTAAGCCAGTTCTTTTGGGAAGGCTAGCAAAATGGGCTCTCTTACTCCAAGAGTTCGAGATAATATATGTCCAACAAAAAGCAGTGAAAGGACAAGCTTTGGCTGATTTCCTTGCTGACCATCCTATTCCTGATGATTGGGAGATGTCTGATGACCTTCCTGATGAAGAAGTAATGCTCGTTGAAATTTCACAGCCTTGGAGGATGTTCTTTGATGGAGCTGCTCAACGTTGTGGTGCCGGTGCTGGAGTAGTGTTTGTAACTCCAGAAGGGGATATACTCCCATATGCATTTACTCTTACAGAATGTTGTTCAAACAATGTTGCTGAATATCAAGCACTAATCCTAGGTCTTGAAATGGCAATGGATGCAAAAACAACTCGTTTGGAAGTCTTTGGTGATTCAAAGTTAATCATAAATCAAGTGCTTCTGCACTATGATGTGAAAAAGCCAGAATTGATTCCATATTGCAAATACGCCAAGAGGCTTTTGGGATGGTTTGATCACGTTAGTATTACACATGTCCCAAGAAATGAGAATAAACAAGCTGATGCCTTGGCAAAATTAGCAACGGCTCTTACCTTACAAGATCCCGAAATAAAGATTCCAATATGCCAAACATGGGTAATACCTCCAAACTTTGATGAGGATGAGATAGAAGAAGAAGTAAACGCAATTTCAGTTTTTGACATAGAAAGAGAAGATTGGCGGCAACCTATCATTGATTATATAGAACATGGAAAATTGCCCAATGATCCTCGACATAGAACTGAAATTCGGCGACGAACTCCACGTTTTGTTTATTACAAGAATACTTTATATCGCCGTTCTTTTGATGGTCTTCTCCTTCGTTGCTTGGATGATGAGGAAGCTGCCAAGGCACTTGAAGAAGCTCATTCAGGGATTTGTGGTGCTCACCAGTCAGGTCCTAAACTTCATTTTCAAATTAAGCGGATGGGTTATTACTGGCCCACTATGGTCAAGGATTGTATGGAATATGCAAAAAGATGCTCAGCATGTCAATTCCATGCAAACTTCATTCATCAACCTCCAGAACCCCTACATCCTACTGTAGCTTCATGGCCATTTGATGCTTGGGGATTAGATGTGGTTGGGCCATTGACGCCAAAATCTTCTGATGGACATTCATATATCCTAGCTGCAACAGATTATTTCTCAAAGTGGGCTGAGGCTACTGTATTTCGTGAAGTGAAGAAGGAAACTGTCGTGAACTTCATCAAAAGAAATATCATCTTTAGGTATGGTGTACCCCGTTACATCATCACTGATAATGGGAAGGAATTCTACAACAAGTTGATGGACAAACTTTGCAATGACTTTGGTTTTAAGCAGCATAATTCCTCCATGTATAATGCTCCAGCCAATGGTCTTGCAGAAGCCTTTAACAAGACTCTATGCAATTTGCTCAAGAAAGTTGTAGGGAAGTCAAAAAGAGATTGGCATGAAAGAGTTGAGGAAGCCTTATGGGCGTATCGTACAACATATCGAACACCTACCCAAGCCACGCCCTATTCTCTTGTTTATGGGGTAGAAGCTATTCTACCACTTGAACGCCAAATTCCTTCATTAAGGATTGCCATTCAAGAAGGTCTTTCTAATGAAGACAATGTTCGTCTACGACTTGAAGAATTAGAAGCATTGGATGAAAAAAGATTGGAGGCACAACAACGCCTTGAGTGTTATCAAGCTCGCATTTCTAGGACTTTCAACAAAAAGGTTCGTCCTCGATCTTTTCAAGTTGGAGATTTGGTTCTTGCTGTACGAGACCCATCATTATCAACCATCGCACTAAGAACAAGTTTGTTTCAAAATGGGATGGACCGTATGTTGTTCAAGAAGCCTATACAAATGGAGCATACAAGTTGGTTGCTGAAGATGGTTTAAGAATTGGTCCTATCAACGGAAAATTCTTGAAACGTTATTATGCCTAAAGATTGAAGCACTCCTTGGTAGGAGCCTAAACTGCCTACCTCAACACTCAAAGGGTACATGATGTTTTTCCATTACTTTTGAAGGTGTTCACCCAAAAAAAAAAAACCTCCTTGAACTACGTAATGACTTGATCCCCCTCAAGGGGTACGTAGGCAGCTTGGCATTCTATGCTAAGTTCAGTCACATGTCCAAAAAAAAAAAATCTTTTAACAATCATTGAAGCAAGAGCTAGAGAAATAAACAATCCATTAAAAAAATTGACATGATGGAATTCCTTTATTGTTCACAAAAAAAAAAAAAGAAAAAAAAAAGAAAAGAAGAAGATGGTTATAATGATTATCTATTACAAGTCAATATTTCCAATTGTAATTCTCTAATTCATCACGGGTGGTCCTTAATTCTTGTTCTAACAACTCCAAGGATTCAGTGTCTGCATTGCTTAAAGTATAAGAAGTCTCTACGGAAGAAATCTCTTCTCGAATGTTTGAAACAATTACTTTCTGGCTTGACAGCTTTTCATCATTTTTGAGGGCGGAAACTTCAAGTTCTTGCTTGTGGGTGAATAATCGTTTCAGTTCTTCTTGAAGCTCGGCTATTTTAGAATCGGTGTTCACTAATCCATCCTTAAGTGCCTCACCATGTGCTAATAATTCACCCTCTACCTTTAGCTGATCATCAAGTTGCACTTTATATTCTATCAACTTTTTGTCACGCTGCTCGAGCGTCATACATGAGGAAAAGGAAGACTGTAGAGATGTAAAAGTATTGGCCTTATCGAAATATTCTGCAACCAATGTTTTTAATGGTGAAGGATCAATAGCTTGATTGGTTGTTATGGCCTCAAAAATCTTGTTAGCCCCATCAAGGAGTAAATATGTCTTGTTAAATGGAGTTCTAACAATCTTTTGTTGAAGACTTTTCCAAAGATTCAATGCAAGATCAATGCGGCGCTTCAAAATTTCATCATTAGGATTATATTCAGAAACTTCAGGAGCACAAGACTTAGTTCTTTGAGGAGATCTTGTAACATTCTTCCTAGAATCGGTATTAGCCACCTCTTCTATGCTCCTTGGCAATGCAGTAGATGACCGTGGACCGGAAATTGAACTTTCACTATCATTTGAGGCCACATCATTATCAATGTCCAATGGCAAGGTTCGTTGATCGGACTAAAAAAAAAAAATACATAGTTCATAAGGAGTAAAAAAAAAAAAAAAAAAAGAAGCAAGAAGAAGAGTCAAAGACTAATCATGAATACCTGAACTTTGTTTCTTGATGATGTAGCAAGAGATTGTGGATTGGAATTATTCTCAAAAGCCGCCTCATTGTCAACCTCCATGTTCAAAACTTGTTGACCAGACTGAAATCAAATACACATTGTTCATGTAAGATATACTTTGCATAAACAAAAGGAAAGTTTCTTCTAAAAAAAAAAAAAAAGACCTGATCCTTTGCACCCTCAAGGTTTTCAGAAGCACTTGTGATGCCTCTAAGGGAATTTGGGTTGATAGGTATTGTCAATTTGGGTTTTTTAGTCCGATTCCAATGATGATCACTATCATTATCATCACTCATTTCTTCAAGGACTGGATTTACTCCTCCCTCAAATGCATCATGCACTTCTAAGGATCTTTCAACAGATGGGGCCCTTGGAGGAGGCTTCTTCAATTTAGTTGTGACACCTTGAGACTCCTTGGGCTGAATATGGTGGTTCACAGGTTTTGAGATGGTGTTTGCCACATGAACTTTGGGTAATCGAATATCCTTATTATTATTGCTCTTGACATTGATAGGCTGAACTACCTTACTCTTGGAAGGAGGAGGATGTGCACTTGCAATCAAAATATCATCATCAAGATACTTCCCATGAATATGATTCCACCACTTTTTGTAGCCACTTGTAGTATGAAGTTTGAAATTAGCTGGGGTAGGAGGCACTGGAAAGAATGCTTTGCAACCAGTCTTGTAGAGAGTACATAATCTCCAAAACTCCACAATTTTATCCAAAGTTCCTTGACGAATGTCCTCTTTAATGGTACCTAGAATGTCTTGGCAAAGTCCAAATTGACGGCTAAACCGAAAAGGACTATAAGGTTCCACTATGAGATGACCCTCTTGACGCATAGACAAGTAAGAAGAACGGATACTTATAAAATATGACGATGAATTACGAGAAAGTCCTCCATCATCAAGAAAAGTCTCCTCCTTATTCCTGACATACAAATTTGCATCCCATTGCATAGAAGTACCTTGTATCAACTTCCTTGCTTCGTGTTCATCAAAGTGTTTGGTCCCTCCTTCCCCAGAATATACAACCATCTTGGGTCCTGGGACATCAATCTCATAATGAGTCCTAAAATAAAGACCTAGCCAGCCATAAATATAATGAACAGGGAAGCAGGCACCCGAACGACTAATCATTGGAGAAGAATGAGCAATCTTGTTTAGTCCTCGGTAGAGACTAACTAGAACTGGTATTGCTAGACAAAAAGGGCGACCTGTTGCCATGAAGCTTGCAATCTTGAAGGTTCCAGGGCGAATTGTATTGGGATCTTCACTTGGCAAAACAAAGGTGCAAAGCCAACAAGAAAGTAATGCAGCTAAGTAGGTCTCTTCCCATAGCCCATCCTCAATCTTGAGTTCAATAAAAGGCTTTTTCCCACATTTGGACCAACCTTGAATTTTATTAAGCGAACCATTAGGATTATGAGTCTTGATTGCACGACTTAACCTCTTTGTCCTTCGACTTGGTGGTTTTGAATATTTCATTCCATATCTACACCAAAAGTTAACCCAATCGCTCGCCGAAACACGCGGGTCTTCTCCTTCCTTTTTAGAATTAAGAAGATGAAAGGCCGCGAATAGGTGCTCACAACTCTTTGGGATGAACCTCTCTACCTCGTCACTTCCTGTCAATTCCTCGCGGCAAGGGATGGCTTCATCGTAAAGACGACCAAAGATAGGAAGCCCGCCAAGTCGATACAAATCCCAAAGTGAGATAGACATCTCACCAAGTGATGTGTGGAGTGTGTTGGTTTGTGGACACCATCCTTCGCAAAATGCTTGCATTACATCAGCATTTCGATCATATGTGTACAGAGATGCTGAAACTGCATCATAAATATGGGCCTTGTCAAGAGTCTTCTTGCTTCTAAAAAGAACATCTTCGAGCCATTCCCAATATAGAGGTATGTAATTCCACTCTCCATTGATCTTGAAAAGAGTGCCCCAACGTGTTCCGCCTGAAATTATACGACGACCAAAAGTCACTAGATAACGAGACTCTGCAGTGTTCTTGTGAAGAGAGCTATGCAAAGACCACGCTTTAGAGGGGGAATCAGAATTCCGAGAGACATCATAGGTCCACTCCACAATGTCTCTTGAGTCTTTAAGTTCAGGCCACCTTTCCGCAAATTGACCAATAATCGGCCTTTCAACGAGCATTGATATGTCTACTTCCAGTGTCATTCGATTCTTTAGTAACAACGAGATACTTCTTGCCGGATGAAGAGAATTCCTTGAAGAGCACCATGATGAAAGGGCAAACCTAAAAAAAATGTGTACAAAAGAATATAAACTACGGTGCAAAGAAGGTTAAAAAAAAAAGGGGGCACGGACATGCAATAAAAAAAAAAAGAAAAAAAAAAGAAAAGAAAAAAGGAGCAAAGTTATTATATCCTCATATGCAAGTATTGCTCCATTACAAGATATCAATGGACACACATCCTGGCATAAACAATTTTCATCCTCAAAGTAGCCTTCTTCTTCAATGCAATCTTCGTCTGCAAGGAAGTCTTCGTATCACAGATAGACTTCGTTGTCAAGATTGTCTTCGTCTGCAAGGAAGTCTTCTTCGTATCACAGATAGACTTCGTTGTTATCTTCGTCTGCAAGGAAGTCTTCGTATCACAGATAGACTTCGTTGTTATCTTCATCCGCAAAGAAGTCTTCGTATCACAGATAGACTTCGTTGTTATCTTCGTCTGCAAGGAAGTCTTCGTATCACAGATAGACTTCGTTGTCAAGATTGTCTTCGTCTGCAAGGAAGTCTTCGTATCACAGATAGACTTCGTTGTTATCTTCATCCGCAAGGAAGTCTTCGTATCACAGATAGACTTCGTTGTCAAGATTGTCATCGAGATCGTTGTCTTGGTAACTACTTGCCTTGAGGACTACTTGGCTTAAGGAACAAAATAAACTCTTCGCAATGCCACTAAGTCATCATATTACCTATCCTAAACGGAGGTGAAACAACACAAAAAAAAAGGGACATGCACAAGTGAAAAGCTTTGATCAAGAATGTACCTCCAAAGATTTGAGTGATGGAACCCTTGCAAAATTTGAGGCTTTAAGATGGACCGTAGCTACACAAAGAAAGGGGGGGGGGGAAGAATAAAGTAGATTCATGTAAATAAAAAAAGAGAGAGCAGAAGGAAGATAATCAACCAATATTCGTATAGATTGATAAAACTTGGTGCAATCTATGTTATAGATATGACACAATCTATTCAAATGTGACTCAGCAAATCCAGCAAATTCGAATATTATTTGTAAAACATTCACGTGATTAATTATATGAATCCGCGATCTGAAATTATATGATGAAGCGTAGAAGTATATGCTTCAAGTTATCCACATGATTGTCTATAACATAAATGATATCTTGGTGGACTTCAAATAGTTTGAGTCTAGATAAATACTTCTAATAAGGTATTGATGAATTATTCAAATGGTGGTGATGATTGTTCTTCTAATTGACAAGGTAAACTTGATGCAAGTTTCTTTAGAAATTGTGGGGCCGGACACACAAGAAGTTACAAAAAAAAAAAAAAAAAAGATCATACCTTGCTACCTGGTTGAGAAAGAAGAAAGAAAAAAAAATCTTATGCCTTCAAGATTTTTTTTACTTTCGCACTATGAAAAAATTGTGAATTATGGGCAACTGAGGCTACCCTTTTATAGTGTTGGTTAAAGAGAGTTTAATTGCAACTAAAACTCATCTAGTCAAGACTAGATTAGCCAGGAAAAGAAGTCAAAATAAAGAAGTCTTGTATGAAGGAGGAATTTTGGGAGAAGAAAGTTGAGAAGAGAGTTCAAGATTTTGGATTCTTTGAAATATAAGAGTTCAAATCCTAATTCAGTTTGGACTTTGTCTCAAACGGTTGAGGTTGTCTCCTATTAGAAGTCCTTGGGTAGAATGTGGTTCTTGTCCATGTTCACGTAGAGCTATTAGGAATTTATGTTTACGTGGAACTATTGGGAAGAAGATTCGGATGACAAGTTTCCTATGTATATCACGTGGAGTCCTATTGGTATAGAAATTCAGTCCTAGTTTGACTAGAAAAGGAAGTCCAACAAAAGTCCTACTACTTGGATTGAGGTTATCCAAAAGAATACCATCCAATTTCCTATGTATATCACGTGGAGGCCTATTGGTATAGAAATTCAGTCCTAGCTTGACTAGAAAAGGAATTCCAACAAAAGTCCTACTACTTGGATTGAAGTTATCCAAAAGAATACCATCCAATTTCCTATGTATATCACGTGGAATCCTATTGGTATAGAAATTCAATCCTAGTTTGACTAGAAAAGGAAGTCCAACAAAAGTCCTACTACTAGTTTGATGGTTATTGTTTATTAGAAGTATTTATCTAGTCAAAGACCAAATTGGCTATGAAAAGAAGTCAAAATGAAGTACAATTCTAGTATCTGATGGAAGGCATGAATGATCATCATTGCAAAGGATAGAATTGTAAGTCCTTATATGGTTACTACTTTGACTAGGAAACAAATTTCCTTCTTAAAGTTATCTTTGCAAGACAAATCGATTAGGAGCAAAGCTCTTCTCATAATGGTAGACTCCTGCACATGTTCAAGCTCTTGGAGAAATGCCTGTTTGCAAATTTCTAGATAAATGAAAGGTGCTGAAACTAATTGCATCAAAGCATGAAGTTGTCGAGACTTGATCACTTTCCACATTCAAAATTGTGAACATGACTAAGTCTCGAGGGGGCATTTGTAAGAGGCAAAATTTTCAGCCAATTATAAAATGCCACATCAAAGTTTAGTGGCAAATTCTAAATTAATGTCATTAAATTAATTAAATTAGATGATGACATGTGTCATCCAAATTGGCATCACATTGGCATATCAAAATTTGCCACGTGTCATTTGGCCCACAAGATAAAGATAAATTTCCTATTCAAAGTTTATGGGTAATTATCTTTATTAAAATAAATAAATAAATAAAATAAAGATAAATTTTCTATTCAAAATTGGTAGATAATTATCTTTATTAAATAAATTAAATAGAGATAATTATTTATCTTTGTTGATTATTATCTTTATCAAAATATGATCTTTATCAAAATAGATAAATCGAGATAATTATCTCTAAGAAGAATTTAGGCCAATCAAAAGTCTGCTACATACTTTCAAGCATATCAATTCATAGTGGAGCTTATCCTCTAAAATCACTATAAATAGAGGACATCCCTTCTCATTTGGGAGAGGAAGTTTTCAAGAGGCCCAAGCTTTGGAGAAATTCTGTCTCAAGAATCTTTGAAGAACTTGAAGCATCTTTGAAAAACTTGAAGAACATTTAAAGAACTTGAAGAACATTCGAAGGGCTTGAAGAACTTGAAGGACAACAAATCTCTAACAAGCTTAAAGCCAGAGATTCGTTGTTGAGACCATTTGATCCATCTTTCAACCAAATTGAAGAAAGTTTCGCGTTTGAGTCAAGACCATAAAGAAGACAGAATCAGAGGAGCATTTGTCAAAACTGAGATTGAACTTATTACTTGATTAATACAAAAAATATATATATTTGTAGAACTCATTTTTTTTAATTTGTTTAATTTTTCTTCTCAATTGAAAAATTTGTGTTTACAGTACTAAATAAAACCTGTTCTACTTTCTCATTGTGCAGTGGATGTGGTAGAAGTTACTAGGAAGGAATAAATAGATGCACAGCCAACCAAGAAGGGAAGGGGAAGAAAATAATAAATTTGTATGCTACTAGACATATAGGAATGGCGCTTGTTCAAATATGCCATTCTCTTCAAATTGCTCTGCTGAAAGATGGATGTCATCAACAGTTCCTGATGTGGATGGAGGATTTGAACTTGAAATGGAGTCCACATTGCGAAGACGTGCAATTGAAGCCAAAAAGACCCAGCTACTAAATTTGCTACAAGTGGTATGTTAGCTTAGTTTATGTTCCAAATTAGTTCTTCAGTTACATGATTGGGTGTTGGTGTTAATTATTGTAGGACAAGATGTGTTAGTATCCACATCTTATTGTTGAGAAATGCTGAAATTATTGAAGTGGATTGAAAAAAAAAATGTATTTTTCAAAATTTTGTAACTTCAATTTGATATTTAAGCTTTGGTTCCTAATAGTTGCAATTGGGTGACATTTTTCTTTTGATATCTATTTGCACTAATATGCTTCTTCAATATGGTAGTTTCAACATGAATATATATATATATATTGTGCATGATTGTGGTTTTTTTTTTTTAATAAAATAAAATCTTATTTTGAGGGTCAAGAGACCCCTTAAATAACTTTATTTATCAAGGGTTGTAAATATAAATCTTTTAAACCTTGGTAAAAGGTTATTTAAGGGTCTATTGACCCTCAAAATAGGATTAGAGCACTTGTTTTGAGGGTCATGAAGGCTCTCAAAATTTCTTTTTCGACGGTATATATTTCAAAGGTTATCAAGGGTCAGTTGGACTCTTAAAATAACTTCTTTCAAGGTTTTTTAATAATTTTTTTAAGGGTTTTGACCCTTGAAAAAAGTCTGATATGTTGTAGTGGGTGGAGAACCTATAGAGAAGATATTTGACAGTGGCACCCTCTGGACCTTTGATTTCTCTCCCATTTTCTTTTTCTTTAATCTCACACAATGCTTGCTTTTATAATACAAACTCATATTGATCTTGATACGACTCAAACCAAATTATAGATTGTGCTGAAAATTTTAAGTGCACCTTTGAAAGTGTGAGATATGAATTTTTTTGAGGAAAGCTTGTAAGGTTTAGAAATAGATTTTCATGAAAAAAATGTAGCTATGAACAAGCTAGGTTGAGTTTCAGAATCAATGAAACAGAGCCTAATTAAGGAAAGGGGAGTTGGATTTGGGCCAAACTAAGAAAAATATTTCAGAATAGAGATTTTTTTTTTTTTTTTTTTTTTTTAAGGCCACATTGCCGTCCACGTAAAAGCCCATTTGGTTAATTATCATATCATCAATCACGTCAACTTTTATTCACTTACCCTCAGAGATTATTTTGATACATTTCGAAAATAAAAGTTATAATATTTGAGAAATCAATTCTAGTTATATTTCATTACATGTTATTAGAAAGAGATAAAATTAAGAATATATGAATCAGTTGCTTGACTAAATCAACAGATATTTAATCATTTCCACTAAGAGTATAATTATCTTTTATATTCTTGATTTTATGTATAATTATATTTGCTTTCTATACTTCGTTTAAATTGTTATCAAAGCAATTTAATTTCAGCAAGAATATTATATTCCAAATCAATTATATCTTATGTGTAAATCTTATAAAAATAATTATTAAAATTAATTCTACATAAATAGTTAGTGCACCATCTATAAATAATTAATAAAAGAAAATAAACACATTTACTATATTAATACTCAATTTAATTAAATAGGAAAAATTTAATTAGACTACTATATATACATATACACACACACATATTACAAGTAATTTAAAGAATTTAGAAAATATAGCCCGTTAAGGTTATTACAATTAAAATTATAAACATATTATTACTCCTTTGTATTCATATATATATTTAATTAATTCAAGTAATTTGAACATACAATTATTTGTTATACATCTTTAAAAAGAGTGTTATATATATATATATATATATATATATATATATATATATATATTGCATGTCCTATTAAATTTGTTTCTTCTTTTCAATAGTTTAAAAAAAAAAATTAGTTGTTGTCAAAGAAATTAAACTTGAGGATGAATGTCATATTCAAAATCAATTGAATTTTTATTTGGTTTTGATAATATGTATTCTTATATAACTTCTTTTTTTTTAAGCCATACAAATCATAGTTATGAAACCTCGACTGATCTACTTGGTCTGACCAATAATCTACTAATTTTGTGAACTAGTACATGCATTTGAACTAACAAAACTCATTAAAATCCAGTGGGCTTTTGGCAACCCATGCAACTTGGACGGGTTGATTTCACCCAACTACTTTTGTAAATTTGAACAAGATTACTTTTTCAGGTCCATTGCAATGCCCTTTTAAAAAAAAAAAAAAAAAAAAATTTGAAGCGTAATGAAACCAAAGGATTTAATAATGAGGTTGATGCTGGACTATTCAATAAAGATATAGTTTTATATTTAGGCTCATATTGTAAGCAATGGGACTAGAGCAGCTAGTGAAATATGCAATATGCATAGAATATGACTTTGTAGTTTGATATATGCTTTTCTTCCAAATAATTTTAAGAAGCGCAATGTAATAAAATTTTATTTAGCAAAGACTTAGCTACAATTCTATAACTTCCTTTTATTTTATTTTTATGTTTTCTACTGATGTGACTTATGAAACTTTTTGTTTAAATTATATTCTATGGCCTGTTTTTTAGACTTAGTTTTGATTAGTAACTTAGTCATGCCTACTTTTTCATTTTTCATATTTATGTTATGATTTTGCAAACTTATTTTTATATCTATTTAATTTTTTATTTAAACTTACAGTTCGACCGATGATTCATTGGGTTAATGTCTAGTATGGTCTAATAATTGTGGTATAAATTCCTTTACATAAATAAGTAATGCACCAATTAATACATGAAATTCAATGCATTTATCCTATTAATACATGACAATTAATACCTTAACATAAATGAAATTGTTGATTTTAATGGGGTGGAAGATTAAATGAAGAGAATTTTCGTTCTTTCTCAAGAAATGCTTCACTTAGCAAAACCTTAGACCACTATAGCTAGAGTTATAGCACGCTTTTAGACATACTAGCCGATATTCACCATGATGTGCATGCACACTATTTGTTCATTTTCAAAACTTTAATAAGAAAATATTTTTATCATTCATGTATAATACTCATTATGTGTTATAATAGTTAAGAAATTAATTTTGATTATATATTATACGTCAATAAAATTAGTTACAAAAATGTAAATTGTTGGACGAATATTACATTGCATCTTTATATTCGCAATTCTTGCAAAATATTAAGATGATTAGAGATTAAAAAACGGTTTTATTTAAAAAATAGTTAATTAAATAGTAAATAACATTCATTTAGTACAAAATTTGATATGCATGTTAAAGACAAAAAAAGGTATAATATAAAGGTACGATTTGAATATATTAAACCAATAAAAAATATTGAGTGATATAACATTAACAAAATACTAAACTTTACTCAAACCATAGGTGGAGTTCACATGGGAGTCTTCCTTGTTCGACTTGGTATGATCCACTAACAAACAATTGATCTTGAATCACTGGCTCTAATACCACTTATTAAGGAGATAACACGTTAGGAAGACTTCAATTGAGAGGTTTATTGAGCCAAAAGTTAAGCTAATGAGTTTGGGCTTAATTTTGTTAAATTAACTACTCACTTTTGTCATTAGCATCTCATGTGGGATTTCAAAAATTAACTAATCACACCACTCACATGTGAATATTCCAATACTTTATTTATTATTTTATCAATAAAATATCTTATAAACTATAAAGATTGATGAATAATTAAATATGGTAACTGTTAATAAATAGATGTTTTAGAATGCTTTACACATTCCCTACGTACAAAATGAATTCTCGATCCTATTATAATGGTTTGTAAATACTTAATTCTCTTATTAAAGATATTGTCAAAAAATTCTCATATTAAAAATAAGAAACTTAAGACCCTTTTAACCCTAAGCCAATAATAGATTTAATTAGACATTGTAGACACCTTATTTTATATTTATTATGACTTAAGTCTCCATTTCCCAATGACAATACTCAAAGACCCATTGCCAAAAAGTCTCGGTCAAGCAAGATGATAGAGAACTCAATATTTTTCAAACCTAAAAATACCCTTTGGAAACCCTGGTTCCACACACGCGGATTGGTAATCTACATACCCAAGTTCTAGCCTGCATGCACAGGTTATCAAGCATGTGTTGAAAAAGTTTGGTAACAGGGGCGGAGCCAGGGGGGTCGAGGGGGGGCAAGTGCCCCCCCTGACCTCCCCAAAAACTCCTTTAATGTAGGGAGTCTAATGTCTAACTTGCCCCCTTAACATATTTTTGGATAAGTTTGCCCTCCCTTTGTAAGAGACAAGTTGAGAAGAACTAGCAGATAATAACGAACTAATAAGAGTGTTTTCTTTTTTTATAAAATATTCTGACTCACGGAACTTTAATCTTTAGCAATAATTAATAATTAGAATTCAATTATATGAGGGACTCTTGTTGACTAATCCATTGGTTCCTGAGACTTTGCTATTGCTGCATAGTTTTAGAAGTTGACAAACACTCTGTTCAAAGCCGTGTAATAGGGGTGCTTTGAAGTTGGCATCCCTAGTTATTAAAAGCATTGAATGTAAAGTGAAGTTAGAGGATACCCCGTTAGCCTGCAAGATATGCTCTAACCCTCTAAATCTTACGTATTAGCTTCATATTCAAAGGTAATTCCCTTGGTTTTAGCCAAAATCATCTATGGCCAAGATTCCATCAGTTGAGAGCTTAGTCAGTTGAAGATGTTATTAGCGTTATATCCAAGTTTTATTAAACTAGCAATGTTTTTATTTTTTATTTTCATTACATAAAGTCTTAATATTTTTATGAACAGAAACAAAAAACAAAAAACAAAATGCTCAGTGGGTCCTATTTATAAACTATTGTTTGGTATAATTCATAATTTACAATGAGAATAGTGGTATTTGAACTTGAGATATCTTTGATAAATTTTGCTTTTAATCTTATGTTTTTAATCTTGCCCCTCTTGACCTCAAATTCTGACTCCGCCACTGTTTGGTAAATCCATTTATGGGAATTTCCTCCTATGAACACAAAGCAAGACTGATTCTTCTTTGTTAGAAGGTCATGCACTTGAGATTTCTCTTATAAAAGGCCCCATGAGTACATATTTTAAGGAGTTTGTGTACATGAATTAACCTCTATCATGCATATGTAACCTCACCCATAAATTCAAATTTCCAGTTGTGATTATTGTTTTCTTGATTTCTAGCCTTCAATTCCATGATAGTAAATTTTTTTTATATCCCTAACATCATTAAAAAAAAATTATAAGAAAAATAATTATTAATATTAAAATTAATTATAATATTGTCAAGAGAAGTCATCTTTGAAAATTCAATTTTAATTTTACTCACTTTTCTAAAAAAAAAGTTCACATTTATGACAAATAAATCAATAGTTTGGAAGTAATGTAACCCATAGATCCCCACTATAATATTAATGAAACCTACTACGAGAGTGAGAGACATTCATTGTACATTGTAATTATTTGTTAGCATTAACAGTAGTGGCTCAACACCTATGAAGTTATGTGAGGGAGTTGTGTGCGCGAGTTGCGAAAACTGCGCAACTATCAACAACTTATATTTATGAAAAAAAAAAAAAAAAAAAACAAACACTGGTGGCAAAGACGAACAGTCGAGCTAAGTCACAAAGTATAATACTATGGTTGATAGTTCCATCAAGTTCGATACAAAATGCACCATTTCCGTGTCTTCCAGTCCAACCTACCCACTCCAGTAATAAATATGAGTTTGTTGCCATGTCTGTCAATTTTTTCTGAGCATTTTCTACTCAAATATGGAAGTTCTATTCCAGTTCACCAGCTTCCATATAAAGGAGACGTGCACTAAAGCTCTACTTGCAGAAGCGTCCTCAATTAGGTCTCTCTCCTGGGTATTTATCTCTCTCTCATTTGAGGTTACATTCTGTTGTGCTTAATGCTTTTTCTTTTTTCCTTTCTAGATATCATATCTCAGTGTTTAGATGCCTTTTTCTCTGTCGTCAACGTATGTTCTGATGACTTAATTTTTCTTATTTTTTCATTCTGAAACTTAGATGATAATTACGAATATTCTTGATGGCTTTTTCTATCTTTTTATTCTAATTAAAGTCTACTTAACAAGGTTGGCTTTGATTATCCTCTAGTTTAATTAAAGAGTAATAAGATATTCTATTTTTTGCAGTTCTTTCAATCAATTATTTGTTGTGTCATTTAGGGTTTTACATTACTAGTTTTTTTTTTTTTTTTTTTTTTTTTTTTTTTTTTTTTTTTTTATAGATCACATCATGGATAAAGGGAAGAATCCTATGCTGTTGAAAGATGAAGACATGTTTTTTATGCATGGTTATCAGCCTCAATTTCCTGATGGTCAAAACCTGCTTGTTTCAAACAATACTAGCTTTTATGACAAATATGAAGGTTCAGGCTCAGGCTTAGGCTCAGACTTGGGTTTAGGCTTGGTGGATGGAACTTCTATTTTGGATGAAATGGAGGAGGCCGAAGCGAATTTCTTTTCAAAATTCATCAGCATGAATATAGGTTTGATTGATTCGCCTACTTTTGAAACTTCTTCTGCTGTACCAGCACCATCAAATCCTGTGGATCCATCTACTGATCCTGTGCCCCAAGAGCAAGCTCCACCAGAAACAATTGTGTCATTACCAGCACCAGCAGGATCCACTGATGATGCACCCCAACCAATTGTACGGAGATGCTTGTCTGCTGCAGCACTTGCAGAGATAGCCCAACATGATCCAAAGCGAGCAAAGAGGTATAGAAATATATGTAGACTATCTTTTGGGAATTATAATCTCTTTTCCTTATGCTGCTATCTATTATTGGTTAATCTGCCTCCATTAATTTATGTTAGCTGATTTTGATTGAAAATTTTGGCGCGATTTTCTTCTTCTTCGTATGTGCTTCAAATCTTCTTTGTCCATTGTTTGAAAATGTATCATGACATTTATTCCTTATGCTGCTATCTATTATTGGTTAATCTGCCTCCATTAATTTGTGTTAGCTGATTGACATGTATGATTGAAAATTTTGGCGCACTTTTGATTATTTTCTTCTTCGTACGTGCTTCTAATTTTCTTTGTCCATTGTTTGAAAATGTATCATGAAATTTATTGTGTAGTAGTTAGTAATTAAGATAGATATCCTTTTAATTAAGTATGATTAGTTATTTATTGATTTAACGGTAATCGTTGAAGTTAACATATATGATTGCTGTCATTATGTTGATTGAATAGATGGGAAATGTATAATGACTTTATGTGAATGAAAAACATCAATTGATCAAATGTCATAAATTTTCATCCACTCCCGTAAATTCCTAATAGGTTTCTTTGTCCATTGTTTGAAAATGTATCATGACATTTATTCCTTATGCAGCTATCTATTATTGGTTAATCTGCCTCCATTAATTTGTGTTAGCTGATTTACATGTATGACTGAAAATTTTGGCGCGCTTTTGATTATTTTTTTTCTTCGTACATGCTTCTAATCTTCTTTGTCCATTGTTTGAAAATGTATCATGAAATTTATTGTGTAGTAGTTAGTAATTAAGATAGATATCCATTTATATAAGTATGATTAGTTATTTATTGATTTAACGGTAATCGTTGAAGTTAACATAGATGATTGCTGTCATTATGTTGATTGAATAGATGGGAAATATATAATGACTTTATGTGAATGAAAAACATCAATCGATCCAATGTCATAAATTTTCATCCAATCCTGTGAATTCCTAATATGTTTATTTAGCTTTATTACCCATGTTTCTATTAACTCAGATGTCTTTCACAAGCTCCCTAGGGAAAATCTAAGCATGGCCGTAGAAGTATTAAAAAAAAATGAATAAAAAAAAAAAACTTGTCAACAAGAATGTACTTATTTAGAAAGCAAGTTCAACGGTGAAATCTTAAAGCCTAGTCAAGTATAAAAGATGTTATATTACTAAATATGTGTAATTAAACCATTGGAGCTTGCTCATATTTATGGTCTTTAGGAAACACCTTGTAGGCAGTTCTAGCTAAATATATCTTCGAAAATGAGAAAGTGTTGGTTTTCCCTTAATAGTGTTAGAGACTGCATCACTCCTGTCTCTCAAAATTGAATATTCAAATTATTCAGAAGATGGGAAGCTTATTTGGTTGCTTTTTTGGGATTTTTATTGGAAACAATTATGAACTCTGACATTGTTTTCCATTTTCTACAGGAACAAGTCTTATATTTCAATATTGTGGTCATGTGCAATTCAAAAAAAAATTCCATAACGATGCAGCCAAAATATTGTGTTTTTACGAACATACACTATCAAGCTCACAAAAATCCTGGTTAACTTTTGAGTTCTTAAATTTGTATGTAAGGAAAATTAATACTATAATAATGAAAATTTGATGGGACACTTTTTGCAATACTTAGAGAGGTGCCTATATGTGCATTAGGAGTAGAAGGATTTACTAAATGCTCTAACAATCCTAACTTTTGAGAAAAGCTTCACTTTGCTGATTTTATAACTGTGGTAATTTTTGTCAATATTACAATGATCAAACTTTCCCTTTATAGTTAAAGTTCTTAGTTGATAATTGCTTTGAATATGTCTTGTGGTTTGTCTGGTTTAATCCCTTGATCAGATATTGTATGTTAATCATGTGCATATACGTAATTTCTTTAGATATATGCATATGTATCCCACCATAACTAATTAAGTGAAAAGGATCCATAGAGTCAATACCTTTTTAATTGGGATTAAAGGCTAAGTGAAAAGGATATCCATAGAGTCAAATGTCTTGAACATGTTGTTTTTCAATACCAGGGTTGCTTGTCATTATTAAATGGTTTTTTTTGGTGATGTTACCTAGCCAAATTCATATTTAGTTCTCTCAAATCCTTTTCTAAACATAACTGACATGCTTATATGTTTGATTGAATCTGTGATAGAATTATAACAAACAGATTGTCAGCTGTGAGAGCGAAGGAGAAGAAGAAGCTTTATATTTGTATGCTTGAACATAAATTGCAATGCTTGCTATCAGAAAGGGATGCATTATCTGCCAAATCTAACATAAATCAGGTAATTAGCATGACTAGCATCAAAACAGTTTAGCAAACGAGGAATTTATTTTCAATGTAAAAAGATTAACATTTTTTTTTTACACTTTCGGTTTACCCATATATGTTATTGACGATCATTCTTTTTTCTTTTACGATAGAAGCAGCTTATTTTCTTATTTCTCTTATTCTCAAAAGCAATTTGTGAAGTTTTATGTTGTTCAATACACTAATAAGCAGAGAGACAACTATTGCCTGAAGGCTGAAAGCAATAGACTGAAAGAAAGTCTAGACAACATGGAGCAGCTAATGCGCTTGCAAGATTGTAAGGATTTCTTTCACTTCTTTGCAGTTTTGGTGCTTTTCTTCCAGTTTACTTTCTAATACTCCAACTTTTAATTAATTATACTTTCTCACCTGAAGTTTAATTTTATTTGTTTCTGGTTCAAGGATGTAATGTATACATATTGTCATGAGGTCGTTTCTTTGCTCTCGGAGTTTACTTTCAAAGATTGTGATTTTTAACATTTGATTTTTAATTATTTTCAGTTAATTTTATTGAAGAACTAAATTCGATCAGCTGGCTAAAGTGCAACATTTTGAACTACATGTTGACAAATGAATTCAAACTAAAAAAATATCATTAAAATATAATTATCATTTTTTCCTGTTACTATTTTTTTTTTAAGACAATATCTTCTGTGTGTTTGTGTGTGTGTGAACACGCGCCAAGAAAATACACATGTTCTTGTATACTGTGTTTTTCAGATTGTCTTCCCTTTTTAGTATTCAATTAGATCTTTTAGGAGATGATACTTTCTTCTTTAGTCAAGTAGGACCTAACAGTCATATAAGGAGCTTGCACTTTAAAATCACTTGCTATATGTAAAATTTATTTTTATTTTTTATATTTGATTAAAATATAATAATGTGGAAACTATTTCTCTAGCATAGTTTCTGCATATATTGCATTTTGCACACTAACTGGTTGGACATCATGCACTATTCACATTGCGTAGATATTGTTTCCTTCCACCATGGGCTTTGAAACTGTTGATGCATGAGGTTAAACTAATTGGAAAATATTGAGCTAATTGAGACCAATAAAATTTATACTCATATTTGGGTTTTTTTTTTTTTGATGAACAACTTTGGGGTTTTAATCTTCTTTGGAGCTGAATTATTACTTATTAGTTTCCATAAATGTACAATAGTAAATATACAAATTATGACATATAATTAATTATAGGTTTATAGCTTGTTACTGTAAGCTGAATATTGTAAAGAGAGATAAAAAGAAAAGAAATGCTATAGATGATAGTGACAGAAAAATTAGCATTATAAAAAATTTTCAACATTGTGAAAGAAGAAAGAGGTTCAGGAAGCATCTTTACTTTCTAATTAAACTACCTCTTACAAGAATGGTACTAGAGAACTCGCATACATTTTCAGACTCACCTAAACATGCAGCTGGGAAAGAGAGATATTGTTATGCCTATTGCGGATTCTTTCTTAACCTAGTTTCATTTCTTGTGTTGTTTCTTTTATCAGCTACAAAGAAATGTAATCATGTTTCATTTGTAATTTGGTTTCTCTTATCAATTGCAAGGACACGTTATATTGAGTTTGTAAAAATCAAGGCTTCAGGAAAAAGAATTTTAAAGGATTTTTTGAGAGAATAACGGATTCTAATTAATAGTAAATTTTAAAAATTTTAAAAATGTAATTAATGAATGCCCAGATAGTTTTCTGTTATTTTTCCTTTCTAAATATGATGTCAAACATGTAAAAGTGTCACATTTAATTGTGGGGGACCATATTAGATCATCCATTAAATAGCTTAACGGTAATTCTTGAGAAATTGTAAGATTTTTTTTTTTAATACTTTGCTTTTCTAAATAATGATTGCAGGTTTGTGAAAATGATATAACAAGGGCAAAGTTATTTTAAGAAACTTTTACCACTTATCTAGCTTATTGGTTGCTTTCTATATGGCAATATATTTGCGATAAATAGATATGCCTCTTGTGTAGGGAATAGGGATAGCAATTTTGTTTTGCCCTACTCTGACTTGACCCACCTGTTTACGTGGATTTTTCGTTTTGTGTAGAGTTGGTGGGGGCAACGATGGGATAAGATTTCGGCCCTGCACCCTGGCCCATTGCCCCATATATATATAGTAACTTGTATTATTAAGTAAAATGCTAAGATATTAAAACTTTTTTTTTATGGTCTTGTTATATACTTTGGTTTATATTATTGACTTGCTTAATGAAAGATAGTTTGATTTTGTGTGATCAATTTAATTGTAATTTTTGGTATAATTTTATATTTTTGTAATAGGTGTGGGGCGGGGTAGGGGCAAAGCATCCATGATTTGGTCCCACTCCACCCCGTTGCCGTCCCTACATATGCTTACTTTTTCCTTCTAATTGTCTACATAACAGCTCCAGTTTGATTAATCAATACTTCAAAGATCCTTTTGTATAGAATAGGATAGGGAGAACTTGAACCAAAGACCAATTTATATGTATCAATTCATTTTATGAAGGTTTATGATGAAGCAGCTGTAATAGTACTTTTTTTAATGAAATTATACTAGAAGTTGTAAATAAAAAAAACCAAGATACTAATTTCTTCTATTAATCATTTATTATGGATTGATTATTATTTAATGCACTTATCTTGACCTTCACAGGTGCGATCTCATTCTTTTTGCTTGATTGCTAAAACCATCCTAGACCAACTTTAGGTTAGGAATCTTAGGATGACCTCTTCTATGCCAAGCTTGACCTAGGTCCAAATACTTTAGCATAAACCAATTAGTTAGGTTAGGTTCACCATGTTCTAGTTTAATACATGATTTGATGTGTTTGATAATGTGTTAAATATTTTTATTAAACATTGTTTGTTAATATGTAGTTTCATTTGCTGACAAACTTGAACCAAAAGATTGGACAGAAGTAGGCAAATTTGGATTCGATGAAAGAGCCCAGCTATTGCACCATGCAATTACCACCCCATATGAGATGTAAAAGTTGATTGGGTAAATATTTTTTAACCTTTTTTTTACCTTGTCAAAATTTACATCTCACATGGGCGTGGTAATTGCATGATGCAATAGCCCTAACTATTGCACTGGATTTCAATTCGAAGTAAGCTATAAGGATTGAGCTATGATTAACTATTAGACATATACTTTTGCAAACAAAAGAAATATTTTTCTTAAAGAAAAACTATACCTCATTTCATTGTAGTGCCATTATAGAAAATAGCTCCTACTACTTAGCTAGAAATGTCATATTGTTTAACAAAATCCAATTTTCTATAGTACCCCCAAGCTGGTGGAGTTGACTCATTATGTCAAAAATTTGAAAAAGCATTTGTTAACTATGATACAAGCAATATTTTTGGTATGTCATTTACTGTGCATATAGTAAAATCTTTGTGTTTTTCATACAGTATTGAATGATGAAATGAAAAGAGAGAACGAAATTTTGAATCTATTGAAGAACCAAGTTATTGCCAATGGTGGGACAATGATCAACTTCATTGCACCTTCTGATAACAACCTTCATGCAGTGGATCAAACACCTCAATTTTCTCAGCTCCCAATTCAGATTCCAAACCAGGGCCAACAACCCCAGTATCATCCTCAACAGCAAAATGGGCATTCTTCATGTCAAGTTCAACATGAGCAGCAGGAACAACCTGGTCAATATCCACAGAATCTGCAGCAATATCAATCTCAAATACTGAATAATCTGCAGGTAATGCCCGATCATCTTCAACTACAACAAAACCAGCAGCCATTTGTTCAGCAAATGCAATTTGAGGACAGCAACGTAGGAGCATATCATTCTATGCCTTCTCCAAGTGCTAATGGGAGATGTATTTAAGCAGTCAACAATTATTCCAAATCATAACTGGTTTCATTTTCCGTGGCATTAGTATGTTTGGACAACTGTTTATGGAGTTCACTTTTCAGGACTCTGGCATATCTTTTATCCTATTGTCTTCATAAACGAAAAGAAAAAGTAAGAAAACATTTGAAGATTGAATATTTTCTTTGGATGACCTATACCTATTGATTCCTGTAGGGATGAAGTGCATATATGTTGCACTAGTTGATAGATATAGGCTTATTGAGAGATGCAATCTTGCATATAATTTTTTACTTGGTTTGTCATACACAAATGTATGGTATCCATTGTTTTTCAACTTCTCTAGTTTCCTATCAATTTCTCTAATTGAAAGCACTTACTTTCATTTTATTGCATGGTTGCCATGTTGTTTCTGTGGGTCATATATATTTGATGTGTTATGATGTACAGTTTTTATTATCCACTATATGTTCCTTTGGTGACCACAGTATCATATTTGCAAGATACGAAATAATATACAAGCTGTCAAAAAGCTTTGTAGCTCCACGAGCATATCTGGTGTCTCCAACGAAGGTGTTCAATAGTCAATTCTTCCATTCTCCAAACTATCGAATTATAAAAAAATAAAAAATAAAAATAAAAGTTACAAGCTTGAAGACTCTCCCTCATATAGACTGAAACTCCAATGCCTAGAAGATTTTATAAATCAGAAAAAGATAAGATATACTGTTATATTATTATATTAAATGAATTTCTTGTTATTCTTTGACCTCAACCTAATGGAAGCTAACTGTCACTGTATACTCTCTCCCTCTCTTTCAAGCTCGAGTATCCAACTCACACACCCGTATATCTTTTCTGAATAAATGTACTCATTTAAACCATGTAAATAGATAATCATTTGTCCAGGAAACTACTTGTCTATTTCATCCACAATTTTAGAGGTATACTTTCTACAATGTGAAAATTTCAATGGTCCCTCTAGACATCAAGTAAAACCCTTATAACTTAACATTCATGAATGGTTGTGAATCACGCAATCTCTTCACTTCTCTACTGATAGTATAATAAGAATCTTATAACGTAACATTCATGGACGATTTTCATGAATTGATGACTTTCCATTGATAAATAGTAGCATATATATTATGACATCTAAACCCATTGAGGCAAGTTAATTATTTAGGAAAATTATAAATTTTTATCTTTATGATTTGAAAAATGATCTTTGGGAAACAATTGTGATGTTACTATTATTATTATTTTTTAAATATGAAATTTTGTTTATTAATAACTTTTGCATAGAAACTTTTTGCAACACTTCATAAATTTGCAAAATTAGTTATATACTTTTCTTTCTTATATACAAGATAGAAATTCTATTCTAACATAATTTAAGTGTATATGTGTGTGAAACTCCCTCTTGAAAACTTGAACTCTAGCATTTGCCCTTCACATCCCACAGACACTTATATTTACAGAGTGCCCACTGCATCAAGAGTGCGCGGTGGTTAGACATATACTTAATCGTGTTTCTTATTCACATGTATTTAAGTTTGTCAATAATAATTTCATGTGTGTGTGTGTGTGTGTGAATATTTAGGACCATCTTTATCTAAGTTTCTCTGTCGCTAGTGAAAGGTGGGCTATCCATCTTCTCCTAAGTTGTAGAATTGTCATCTCTTTTTGGAAGAGTTTTTTGTACCTTAGAGTAACATGGTTACCTTAAGGCACGTTGGTTTTTTTCTTTTTTGGGGGTGTGGGAAACACTGATATCTTCCATGGAAGACCTCACAAAAAAGTGGTCCTAACTAACCATCTCCCATAGAGAAAGACCTAAATTCCGGCTACAGGATGAGATGGCTGCCTCTGTCTCCATTATTGCTGCTAAGTTTCTTACCAAGAGAGCCCTAAATACTGATGCCATCATAGCCACCTTTACACCAATATGGCGGTACAAAAGGGGCTTCAAAATCAAGAACCTTGGTAACCATATAGTGCTCTTTACTTTTGAAAGTGAATCCGATGTTGACACTAACCTTATAAATACACCATGGAGCTTTGACAAACATTTAATGATTTTGCAAAAATATGATGGGGTTAGTAAGATAGAGGACTTGGACTTTAATACCACCCCATTCTAGATCCAAATACATGGCCTCCTAGTGAAGTTCATGAACACGATGGTGGCTGAAAATTTGTGTGAAACTGCTGGGCAAGTATTGAGCTTACTGGACTCAAAGAATGAAGAATGTGGAGGCTTTATGTGGGTCAAGGTTATGGTGGATGTCTCACAACCACTATGCCGAGGGAGAGTAATCACACTCGATGATAGTAGAGAATTCTGTGTCTCCTACAAATAAGAAAGGCTTCCCAACCTTTGCTATTGGTGTAGACGCCTCACTCACAATGATCGAGACTGTGATCACTAGATTGAGAGCGAAGGATCAATTACTGAAGCTGACAAGGAATACGGGGCATGGTTGAAAGCTTCCCCATGGATTGGAGTTCGTAAATCTGTGAAAGCTATGCCAAGGTTTTACTCAAAGAAGAAGAAAGAACGGTCAGGCCAACGGCGGTCCAATGAGACGGGGGACTCAACGGCGGCTAGGGTAAAGCAAGCCACACTGAGTACCAACATGGTAAGTGACAAATATAGCAACTCTCCCTCTGACTCAATCAACATTGATTATTTCCATGCTGATAATCATACTGTGTTTATCCACACAGGCCTAGGACTTGACATTACCTCAACCAAAATTTTTGAAAAGAAATTAGAATCCATAGACCATGATTTAAGGAAATATGATATCCCCATACACACATCAGATGACCACATGTCCCTTATCACTATCCAACCTAGTCATATGCCACCTCAGCCTATATTTACTCACCCTCACTCCTAGAAAATTAATAATACCCTAAGCCCATCCACACAGATATTTGACCTCCCAACCACCAATTCCAAGCAGTACACACCAACTTACCCGAATCCACAAAGAGGTGCAACTATATCAAATAATCCCAACATGCCAAAACTCTCCACCCCACCCGACCCACACCTCCTTTTGGAAAAGAATGTTCAGAGTTGTTGTTGATCATACACACAATTTAAGCCCAGTCAATGGAAGTAAATGAGCTCTAACCCAGGATAAGGCTCAGTCTAAGTTACCAAGTAAACGTTATGCAGTTTCACAAGTTGATGAGGATAATAAAATGATATTGGTGGAGGTTGGTTTCTAGCCCTGCCAAAAGTAATGAGTCTTTTAGTATGGAACTGTCGGGAGCTTAGGAACCATCATACAAAATATCAGCTTGCAGATTTCATGTGGGCAAAAGATCCCTTTGTCATGTTCATAGCTGAGACATGGACAAGCAAAGCAAGGCTAGAACAGGTTCAACAATGTATCCAATTTAAAAATTTGTTTGTGGTTCCAAGATGTAATAAGGCGGGGGAGGGGGGGGGGGGGGGTGGCGTATTGTGGAAGGAAGATTTCCTTTGGATGTTGAAAAATACTCAAAGAACTATATTGATACAATCATCAACAAAGGCAAGGAGAATGCATGGAGGTTCACAGGTTTTTATGGAGAACTAGATACTAATAAGAGACATGAAGCATGGTCTAAGCTATGAGCTCTAAAAAACCGTGGGCCACTGCCATGGTTGTGTGCAGGAGACTTTAATGAGATCACACAACAATCTGAGAAGTACGGTGGGCGATCAAGACCCCATAATCAAATGCAGGCCTTTCAGGATATACTTGATGAGTGTGGATTTATGGACCTTGATTTTGTTGGTTTCCTTTTCACCTGGCACAAACACTATCCTAACTTTACTGTATGGGAAAGACTAGACCATTTAGATGTCACCTCTTCAGATCATAAAGCCTTATGGATTTCACTAGAACATATGAATTGCAATTTTCAAAAACCCTTCCGCTTTGAACAAATGTAGATGTCTGAAAAGGGTTGTAGAGACACTATTGAAGCCGTGTGGAGTATAAATTCCATTGAATCATAGGAAACCCGTGTACTAAGGAAGATTGAGAAATGTGGGGCGGCATTGCTAGGTGGAGTAAAAAATCCTTTGGCAGCATGAAGAAACAATTCGAAGTCACTCGCAAACAATTGGAAGTAACAAAACAACATGTTCTCGGGTCGGGTGACTCAAGCCGTATGAGCTTTTTGAAGGATGAAGTAAATCAACTCCTTGATAAAGAAGCACAAATGTGGAGGCAGCGGTCAAAAGTTGCATGGCCCCGTGATGGTGATCGTAATACTTAGTTTTTCCATAGCAAGGCTTCTCAACGCTGCAGGAGAAACTATATTACCAAGTTGCATGATACTAATGAAGGATGGTGCTCTAGCCAAGATCAAGTTTATGCCACCATAGTAGATTTCTACCAAACACTCTTCACCTCAGGTAGCCCTAACAATTTGAGTAGGCCATTAAGAATGTTCCACGGGTTGTAACCAATGAGATGAATGACATGCTTATGGCCAAATTCACCATTGAGGAAGTGGAGATCTCTCTGAAAGAAATGGCACCCCTAAAAGCACCCGGTCCTGATGATATGCCTCCTCTCTTTTGCTAAAGTTATTGGTCTTTACTAAAGCCTAATATGTCATCCACTATCCTACACTATCTCAAATCGAGCTCACTTCCTCAGGACCATTGTCATTCTTTTATTACATTGATTCCTAAGGTAAAAGATCCAACATATGTATTTAAGTTTAGACCTATTAGCTTGAGCAATGTTTTGTATCAAATTTTGCTAAAGTTCTAACCAATCGTTTGCAAGCTATTATGCCTAATCTTATTTCAGAACATTAGAGCACATTCATGTCTGATAGGTTGATTTCAGACAATATCTTGGTGGCATTTGAGACTTCACACTACATGTGGAATCACAATAAGGGGAAAACTAGCTTTATGGCCTTGAAACTTGATATGAATAAGGCGTACGATAGGGTGGAGTGGGAGTACATGGAGAAAGTAATGACCAAGATGGGTTTTCACCTTAGATGGATACAATTGATGATGATGTGTATTACTACAGCCTCATACTCGGTGTTAATTTAATAGGGAACCTTATAGGCATATCACCCCAACACGTGGTTTGCGCCAAGAAGACCCATTATCCCCTTACCTCTTCTTCATATGTACTGAAGGTCTACATGGTTTACTAAGTCGAGCAGCCAACAATGGTGACATTTGGGGTGTATCTCTTTGCCGGAATGGACCTAAAATCACTCATCTTCTCTTCACCGATGATAGCCTAATTTTCTGCAGAGCTAAAGAGGAAGAATGTCAGAGCTTACTTGAGGTACTGACCAAATATGAGAGAGCTTCTGGACAACAAATCAACCGTACTAAAACCACGACCTTCTTTAGTAAATCCACCACTGCAGACACTCAAACAGTGTATCAAAACAAGTTGGGTGTTAATATTGTTCGGCAATACTAGAAATATCTTGGCCTCCCCTCACTAGTTGACCGAAATAAGAATGAAAGTTTCACATACATCAAACAACAAGTGTGGAAGAGGATTCAAGGGTGGGAAGGCAAGTTACTTAATCAGGTGAGCCAAGAGGTATTAATTAAGGCGGTGACACAATCTTTCCCAACCTATACCATGGCTTGCTTTAAACTCCCTGTTTCACCCTGTCTCAAACTTGAAAGCATGATTGGTAGATTCTTTTGGGGGCAAAGGGGAGATAATAGGAAGATCCACTGGGTGAAATGGTCGGAACTCTGCAAGCCAAAGACACAAGGTGGTATGGGGTTTAAAGACTTGTCTTTGTTCAACGATGCACTATTGGCTAAACAAACTTGGCAGTTGCTCCATGACAAGTCATCTTTGTTCTACTATGTTTTCAAGGCAAAGTTCTTCCCTGATACTTCGATTATGGAGGCCAAAATTCCAGCCAACTCTTTGTATGCTTGGAAGAGTATTATGAAAGGTAAGGATGTGATCAAACGAGGGGCAAAATGAAGGATAGGGTCGGACAAGTCCATCAACATTTGGGGTGAAAATTGGTTACCCACCATAACTAATTCCAAGGTTCTTTCACCATGGATTGAAGGAACGGGAGTAAGCTTGGTTGATGACTTGATTGATCCAAACCTTAAGGAGTGGAGAACGGATGTTATTGATAATTTTTTATATGATTTTGAAGTAGCCATTATAAAAAACATGCCTCTCTGCAAATCAATATAGGATAATGTCTTAATTTGGCCGTTTAACCCCGATGGAGTGTACACAGTCAAGTCAGGATATAGATACTTACATGAACAACAAACTCATGGCCAACCTGAGCCATCTGATGGTTCGGTGCTCAAGCCACTATGGAAGAAGATTTGGGGGCTTCAAGTCCCAAATAAAGTTAAGCACCTTGCCTCGAAAGCTTGTAAAGATTCATTGCCAACCAAGACAAACTTGGTCCGAAGAAGAGTCATTACTAAGGACTGTTGTGATGCCTGGAAGATGCATCATGAAGATATTGTTCACACCTTATTCCTTTGCCCAACCTTGTAGCTTGTTTGGAGATCTCGGGCAAAATGGGACTATAGCACGCTTCAGGCGTGTTCCTCTTTCACTGACATTTTTTAGCTCGTTTTTGCAAGTAACAAGGACTCCAATCTCTTTGCTGTTGTGCTGTGGACAACATGGAATAGGAGGAATAATTTGCGCTTGGGCAAGCCAGCAATCCCACTCGGCCAAGTGATTGTTTTTGCTCAAGAACGAATCCTAGAGACAAGCACTTGCAGTGTTGGTGTTCAGTGACCCTGACAACGCCCATCAATAGATTGGAAAGCACCGACCCAGCATGCTTACAAGGTCAACTTCGACAGAGCTACATTTGCAGAGGAAGGTCTTGCTGGCTTAAGAGTGGTGATCTGTAATGAACAAGGACAAATCATGGCTTTGCTTACTTAGCAAATACCCCTGCCTGCTTCAGTTATAGAGGTAGAGGTCTTGGCTGCACAGAGAGCATTGGAACTCACACTTGAGCTGGGCTTCGACAACATTGCTCTTGAAGAAGACTCTAAAATCCTTTTTAAGTCCTTGGAGATGGGTCGCAACTCTCTGGCTCACCATGGCCACTTGACTACAAATATTTAAGTTCTTATGTCTCAGTTTTCATTGATGAGTTTATCTTATGTTAGGAGGCAATGTAATGGGTTGGCACATGCTTTAGCTAGACGAGCGTCCTCTACCCCTCTTATGTCGGTTTGGATGGAAGAATACCACCAGAACTTAACTCTGTATACATGGTTGATTTAAATGGCCTAAGCTAATAATATATCCTTGTCTTGATTCTCAAAAAAAAAAAAAAAGTTTGTCAATAATAATCACTATAATGATTCACCCACAAAGAAAGTGTTACAATCACCATGATAGAGTGGATAATCTTAAAACTTATCATCTTTGACTTTGTGACTAAAAAAAATAAAAAGTACCATAATTCAATTTTTTGTGAGTTATGAGAAAGATGGCAAAGTATGCAAAACCACACCAAACCCATTTTTTTTTCCTTTGCCATTGGCAGCACGACTTTGAAAAATGCCTTGTGCTAAAATTTACATTCAGCTGCACATCATGGAGCGTGGTGGTATTTAGACATGAAAGGTTCAAGCTTGCATTTACAATTATCAATAGCTCTATATTAAACTTATTGTGTTAATATAAAACATATTACACAAACACGCAACCGAGAGAGAAAGTGAAGCTGGACATATATTACTATTGGGATTCTGTTGTCTTGTTCAGATGACCATCATTTATCCATTTTTCTTCTATAGGGATATTAGCAGAAGAGGCAGAACCATTTTCATCTTTGGTTTGCTGTATAACTCCATTCATCCTAAGTTGTTGAGAAGTTTTAACCTTCTTCTTGGGATAGATATGCACCGAAGGAGGCAAAAGAGAATCCTGTATTGCCTACAAAAACTCAATTTCTAAATAAATTAATAACTTTACCAAACATCAAAAGTAAATTCTTATAAAAGAAAAGACAAATCAGAATGAATTGAGCAAAATTTCAATGATATTTCCAAAGAAAGTGCCAAAGATGCACTTTTCTGAGAAATTATTAGGTCTACTAGGAGGATTGCTGACGTTGTTCTCCTTAACCTTCCAACCATTAAAATGTCATTATTTATATAAATGTAACATCATATGGTAATTTTTATTTTTTATTTCTTATGCTGATTAGGAAGCTCACTCACACATTTGCGTAGATGGCATTGTCTCATTGGTTGGGAGAACCACGTCAACAATCCTCCTGTGATCTAATAATTTCTCCACTTTTCCTAAGATCTAACAAAAGTTAACAAATTTCCTTTTCCTTTGAGAGAAGTGATAAATAGTATTAATAATGGGACTATGAAAAAATATACAAGGCTCACATTAAAGATGGCATTTTTGGGCTCCATTCTTAAATTCCATTACAAACACAGAGGCATACAAAAGACTATAACAAAACAGAAAAGGAAATAGCATGCTTTATGGACTGGCTAATTATTTTTTATCAAGTGATACTGTGATAGATAAAATCTTCATGTGACAGACACAGAACCTAATCTGGAGAAAGAAAAAAAAGAAAAAAGATTAAGATGACTTTATTGAGCTCTTTTCTCTTTCAATTCATTGCTAAGGATAGGCCTTACATGGAATTTAACACAACTTTCTGAGTACATCAAGTAATTGGTAAAACCTGTACGTAAATAAGTGAAGTATCCTAGAGGAATATGTTTATACATTTTCCTGAATAATGTAAACAAAATTGTTCTGAATATGCAGTTGTGTGAGAGTGAGGATAAAACTGTAAAACCAGTCCTGGTTTGTCAATTCTTCAGAGCTCTGTTTTTCAGTGTTTAAGGCTGTATCTAACCACAAAAGTAACTCATTTATAGATACTCCCAACTACTGTAGTAGTCATAAAACATTGACCGAGGTTCTCTACTTTATAAACCAGTTCTAGTTATAATTTCCCTAAATTTCTTGACCCATGTACATGGCTTACAAGGATTCCTTGAGTTAAGCTGACTTGCACTTCTCCCTTTGATCAACCTGGGTCTTGAACTATTCATTCAATCAGTTCAAATTATGTACATATTCTTGACAAACAGGAACTTAAAATTCCTCAGCATGACCGCATCAAACATGTTGGGGCCACTCTTGCATGCATGTCCTTAGTGTGTTGGGAGGAAAAGAGTTTTCCTTTGATTTTAGATATGTTTTTAAAGATTTTGATAGTTGTTATTTATAACTTAAAATAAAAATATGCCTATAAATAAATAAAATAGGACAAAGTTTGGCTCCAACCACCAATAGGAAGATGACATTTGCCCTTGACATGTGCAATGCACATGTTATCTTCCTATTGGTGGTGATGCATGGATACTAAGAGTTTTAGGATTTTATTCTCTTTTTATATTGCATTTAATGTAATAGGTTACAAGTTATTTCCTTTCCTTATTGGGTTAGAAATTTATTTCCTTTCCTTCTATGATGTAATTTGGGTTGCATTTAAAAGGCCCCAAAATGCAGTATTGTAAGCAGTCGATTGTGGATTTAAAAAATTGGGGTGGAGGTTTACTTCCAGTGCTTGGTGCTAATTCCAAGCAAACCTAGGAGCTGACTATTGGGTTTCTATCACACTTGCTGCTAATTCCAAGCAACCCTAGGTGCCGATACAAAGGTTTTATCTATTTTTATGTTTTATTCACTTGATGTTGACTTCAAGCAAAACCCTAAGTCCTATCCATTTGCTTTGTTTTTTCTTTTCTTTCCAAATAAAATCCCCATGTAGAGCCTATCATCTTGAATCACCATGTCCATGCTTCTCAGCTTGTCAACAATTCCTAAGTTATGGTAGCTTTACAAATCTTGCATATGGTTATTGTTGGGTCTTGAAGTGGCTTTGAAATCCATGCAGAAAAAACATTTCATTAGGAAACTAGATTTTTTTTTTTTTTTTTTTTTTGAAAGGTAAAAAAAAAAATCAAGTTTCCTAATGAAATGTTTTTCCTGCATGGATTGAAATTTTTGAGTTGGAAGTGTTACAACTTACAACTGCAATATAGGTAGACAAAGTGATGATGCATCTATAACATGGTTAGATATGAAGCATCCTCTTTGGAAGCCTAAGGCAAAGTCAAGCAATATACTTGGTAGTTAATTAGGTCAGTAATAATTATATTTGTAGGTTTGGACTTTTATTTAACCTATATGTGAGTTATGTAGTTTATGAGTTCTACGTGTAGGCTTTAGTCCAATTCATTTAGGAGCTTGTTTACTAGTCAAAAGGAATTCTAGTCTTATTATGAGAGTTAAGATCTAGAGACTATAGAAGTGTACTTCTGTACTCAAATAATTCAGAGTTGATTAATACAAAAATGGAGCATATTGGTTTTTGGAAGGCTTGTGTGCCTAGAATGCTTATTGATCTGCTTTGTTTTCTTTTGTGGATACTATTCATGGGAACGTTCACAGCATTTTTCACAGGACTGTTCACAATCCTTGAGCAACAAGTGTTATTTTCTTCTTTGCAACCCAAAATAGAACCTTTTGCCTTCCACTAACAAACCCTAAAATCTCTCATATTTTACCTACCATATAGCTACCTAATTTCTAACTTTTCAAAACCCAGCTCTTTCTTCTGAAATTCTAAACCCTAAATCCACAAATTCTCCAAATCCTAAGCCCACAAGTATGTAGACAGATTTCCCTAAATCTATTCTTCCTCAACAAGTGTCAAGAGGGTGTCAGCACTCTGCACATCCAAATTCTTCTGTTGCATCGAAGCTCACATGCATATGATGTAGATGAACACAACTAACCTAGAAGTTACAGTCTCTTCATATATAACCAACCTACCATTACTTAAAAATTTTTAGCTAAGCAGGACTAAAAGTCATTTATAATTAGGATTAGTTACACAGATCTTGACACAACCAGATGTGGACCATTTACAACAAATGTATGAATGAAAAGAAACTAATATCCATGCTATAGGGGAAAACTGGTTGACATAGAGAGAAAAAGAATGAAAGAGGCATACCAACCACCCTTTGTCGCCTCTGACCCCACCTCTGATTGCGTAGGCCTCTTTGAAACCATTCTTGAACAATAACTCAGCCACTTTCATGGAATTGCCATCAAAACTACCTTACAAAAAGAGAAACTACTGATGAAATTAAGAATATTTTGGTGCAAACAAGGGAAGTTAAAATCAGAAAGCCTGGAGCTTGATGTAATCTTTACACCGTAGACATATGCTTTACAGGGCATTTATTTATCAAGAAAGAAAACTGAAATACTAAGACAGACAACAATTTTTACAGCTAACTAGTGGTCAACCAACTACAACATTCTTTTCATAAGTCATGAAAACAGCATAAATTTCAATAGGAAGTATTCGACTGACAGTTAAATTAGCTACAGAACAACAATAATACCAATAAAGAAAGGAAAAGAAACAGTCGTACTGAACTGAATTCATCTTTAACCTCTACAACAATACTTAGAACAAACAAATTTGGGAATGATATTCAAGTTTATAAAAAATTCAGTTGAGTTAAGGGAAACACAAAATAAGCCAAATGAGCAATCTCTGACAAGTTATTTCTCAACTCTTTATAAATTGCAAGCTTATAAGAAGAATGGTGCATTTTCATCTTTTAGAATTGAACAACTGAGCCACAAGAGAGAAGGGGGGAGGCTTTTTTTTTTACCAACTCCAATGCCCATTTTTTGTACTCTATTTCAATGTTTAAAGTTCTATCCTGTATGGAAAAAATAGCGAATTAATATGACAACATGCAACAGAATTATTTCCTTTTCTTAGTGTAAATCTAATGCACACTTCAAATATACTAAGCAACTACAACAATAACCAAGACAAAAAACAAACAAAAAAGTGAAGAAGTTGAAATAATATAACAAAACTGGCCCAAAGCTACAGTCTCAAGCTTTTGGGTTCACCAGTGTATCTATATGTTATATTAAAGCCTCAATTGGGTGTTATCTTCCCAAAAAATCCAATCTTCTTGTTTCTCAAAGGATACGAGTTACTTTGAATATAAAATTTTGACACTTACTTGTCCAGAACACAGACCACAGTACTTGACACATCCCCAAAACTTTGCAAGACCTTCTTCACAAACCCATCTTCATCTCCTTCAGAATACTGAACTTGGACCACACCCTTGTTCAGTATCTTCAAATTTGGAGACCTCAAATACTTCACAGTCTTATTGTCCCTAATATCCAAGAGCTGAACATTGGGTTCGTCCCTGAGTTTCCTAAATGCATCAATGGCAGAAATGAACCTGTACTTTCTTAAGAAAAACTCGTCGGTTAGAGGTATGACAATCAGCCAAATAAAAGTACACCCAGCAACAAAAAATGGGTTCCTGTTAAAAAAATCATCAATCGCAAGTAACACTGACTCCAGGTTAATTTTGTCAGAGACAACAGGTTCAGAAGCAAAGCAAGGAAGAGGAGTGAGGAGGTTGATTAGAGTGAGAGAGAGTTGGGTTTTTGTTAGATTTTGAAACAGGGGAGCCAAATGAGAGGTTTGGAGAAGCAGAGGATGGCTTTGGAGAGGGGTTTTGTTGGTGGGGAAATGGGGTTTATGAGAATCTAAATGGCAAGTGGAAATGGGCTTAGAGCTGCATGGTTTCTGGGTTTTGAGTGGACAAGATGAGACGACCATGGAAAGAGACTCCATGAGGAACATTTGGACAGAAAGAGAGGATAAAGGCAAGGGTGGCAATTTATGAGTTTATGCGATTGGCTTCTCTCGTTTTCCGTTGGGTCTTCTATTTTCTTTTCTTTTTCTTTTTCTTTTTTTTCGTTACTTTTCTCTTATTTTATTTTTCTTTTTTTTCTTTTTTGGTCCAAGAAGAAAGAAACTTTTTCAACTTGCTATTTGTCCTTGCAACTTACATATTCCTCCATTTTAAAAACACACTAATACTAGGATTTAAAATTTTAAATACACAAACTTTTGACCTGAAGAAAATAAAAACTCCCAAGACTGAAAGTAAAAATAGATTTCTTTTTCAGAAATTGAGAGAAGCGTGGTAAATATAAATTTAAGTAAACATCCTATAGATTGTTACTTTTATTTACAAGATGCCTTGCTACTCCAAAATTTTCTAATGAGAAATTGTTTTGGTATTTCTACTAAAGGAAAGGTGAATATAGAATAAAAGACCAATGATAATTATCTTAAGGGTCCGAAATTCTATTTCACCATTGTTCTTCACATGCAATTTCTAGTCACATATAAAAGAGCTGATACACAAAGTGGAAAGGCCAATCCTACTAGCCTAAAAAGACCTAAATTGAGTTATATGGAGTAAATTTTATATGCACCTAAAAGTTTATCTGTACAAGGATCATGTACCATTAATTTCCTGTACAACAGATGCTTACATCATTCCACTAGCTGAGGCCTATTTTCACCATTATTCTGCACATTACATTTCTTTTGAAAGCAATCAACAAAATCTTCCATGCATGCCTTGTAAGTCTCCATTCCTGGAATGCGCTTAGCAAGCTCCATACCAATATTCATCCATTTCTTGGCCATTTCAATCTGCCCCAATCGCACAGGCAGTGCTGCCCGATTCCATGCTGTCATGGCAAGCCATTTTCCCTCTTCAGTAGGATACTCTCCTTCCTTCAACCCCACCATTATTTGGTAAGCTTGCTTGTACATGCCATACACAGCATCATCATCTGTATCACCCTTATGAATACTTGCTACTGCAATAAGCTTCCGCAGAATAAGAGCCACATTTTGGAAATCTGGAGATGGAGAAGAAAGGAGTGATGAGAGGCACTCATTTAGAGCAAAGGTAGCTACTTCATGATTAAATTGTGGAGCCTGCGAGGCAGTAAGGCCTATCTGAAGGAGGTGCTTGGAATTGCAAGCTTTTGAACTGGCAAAACTTTTCACCAGGAGATGCTGCGATGCTAAATCATTTAGCCTTCCTCTTATATCATAGGCACTGAAGGTGTATATGAAGAAGAGATCAGGCTCAAGGGTGGTAATTTGATCATCATTTAGTCGAGTCCCAGTTGAGATTGACTTCAGTATCTGCTTCCATCAAAGAATGCCATTAAGAGGGAGTTAGGGAATATTAGAGCATAAATTGTAGGCCTGTATCATTCCAAGTGGATTATGATGGATACGATTTATTATTAATATTATATATCAATCATTGAGAGCAATATTTTGAGGCATCAAGTGCTTTATAAGTCAAACAAATAACTAATAATCCATACCTTCCCTGCTTTATCTAGCAGTTTAAGGGCTTCATTCACTTCACTTTCTGACAATGCAGCCTTCCTTTGTTTCTCTGAAGCTATCATGGAAGATACGGTCAGTATTAACGATTTGCAAACCATAACATTGTTTTCTTCCGCTTGCCCATCAACTGGAACACAGTATATTTCTGAAGCTAATCTAAAAAATTCAGCACATAGTTCGTAGTTACCCTCCTTTCCAGTTCTTGTCCCTAAGTTCCATGAAGTTACAGCAAACCAATTCCGTTCCCGTCTTCCAATCTCCCCTTTTCCAAAGAAGAGATCTGAACCAAGTTCAGATGCTCGATTATGAGCACGTTTTATAAATTTCACAACTTCCAGTTCATTGCCAGGCTGTTGAGTAAGGATTGTAACCAAGGTACGTAGCACTACAATTTCTGTTGTAGGCATTGATTTTCCTGGGGTATAGAAATTTAGTAGATTTGATAGAGCAGCCACAGCAACAGGAAGTGCACGGCAAGCAACAGCTTCATGAGCTGAGAGGGAGATAAAGTCTGTTGTAAAATCGAGGCAGGTTGTCATTGCTTGGATTTGACTAATAGCACCATCATGGTCATTCCTTTGCAGGTAAATCTTGAACTACATTATACAAAATATCAAGTTTGCTCATATGTTATTACATAATCTTGGGGAGATCAGGGAAGGGTGCGTCTGTTATCAAGCTTAGCACTGAAGCTAACAGTGGCAGTGCTTTGCTGGTCCAACATATGACAACAACTTGTCAGTGCTTGTATGAACACATGCAAGTGTGTGTGTGTGTGTGTGAGAGAGAGAGAGAGAGAGCGCACCTTAAGGAAAGCACAGGCTATGTTGGGCTCCAGCTACAGACATAGAAAACATTAAAAGTTAAAATATTAGTCATATTTATACAGTTCTAAGTGTTTAAAGATCTTAACTATCTTGGGAGGCCAGAATCCCAACTTATAGTAATTATTTAAAATACCTTTTCAGCCTCATTGATATACTCTAGAGCTCGATCAAGCTGAGATAGACCAAGGTGACAGAGACACAAAACTCTAAAGCCCTTAGCTCGGAGAATTTTACTCTCGATATCATATGGAATATAAAGCATTGATTTTTCAAACATCTCTGCACTTGTCCCATAATCTTTTGATCGAAAGAAGTCAGCAGCGCTGTAACAAAGACAGAAAAGCTGAAATAAATGCACTTGGATTGAAGAGAACTGCTTTCAATCAATAAAATATTTTCTTATGAGATAAAGGGCATCACTGTGTTGTTTCAAATGCAACATGTGATAAATTACCATGGGCCCAATACATGAGAATTCTAACATTTTAAGTGGGAGATAGAGTGGAGACAAAGTTCAAACCCAAGACCATTGACCCAAATAGTATGATAAATTACTAATGTCCTTAAGCTGTTAGGAATTTGTGAATTTAGTTATTTAACCAATATTCTAACAATATGAAACCTTGCTTGGCTGTCATGTGTCAGCAGTCTCATTGCCGCATGATCATTTACATAACTGCGCATGTCACAAAAATGGCTTCAATGACTTCATAGAAATATTCAGGATACAAAGTTGAAGCTAGAAAAATGTCATGTGTATTACTTCCAAGCAATGGAAGTAAACATGAGTAAGATTTGTTTTCGGGTTACACCAACACACACAAAGGACTAGACTCCAATGAGCAAATGAAAGTCCCACTTTAAAACTCCTATAGAATACCCTTTTTATATAGAAAAACTCCTATAGAATACCTCGGAATCCAAGAAAAGGCACCAATCAAGGAAGTGATAAAGGTCCAATAAATATATAGTTGAGTGACCTATCTCCATAGACCATATCTCCTCAACAAAATCATCCGCTTAAGGTCCTCACATCTGGATCCCTCAGAGGTGCCTTGATACCAATGTTTTTTTCAAACTTAACTTATTACTCTACCATTTGAGAATGAAAAGAGAAATAAGCAGATCCCATGTGGTTTAATATCCACCCTAGTTGTGGAGAGACCTCGCTTTTTTGTGTTAAAAATGCAATTTACCATGCAGAGAGAGCCTGGCAGGAATGGGTTTCGTTGATGATCAGTTCTTATAAAGGTAAGGATTCCCCAAAGTTAGTGGTTAAGATCATGTTTACTGCTGTTCTTTACTGCATTTGTAGGGAACACGACATTCGAATCTTTCAACATTAGTGGAAACATGTTTATGTGGTTCAGCAGGAAGTTGAGTATGCTGAAGAGAGTGGAGAAGAATCAACAAAATTGCTGGTTTCAGAGGTCAACTATCTGAGTCCATCTTCTCAAGAACTATTTAGTTTTGTAAATCAGTTTAAATTTGTATTGGAAAGCTGTGATTAGAATATTCTTCCTTGTCATAGGTTGGTGTGGATGCTAGTGTTCTTTTACTGCCCAGGCCTGGTTATAGTTTTTGGCTGGGGTATGATATGCCCTTATGCTTTTGTACTCATTTTCTCTGTGTAATACAAATTCACTTAAATAAATAAATAAATATATATATATATATATAATTAAAAAGAAAACCTTCATTCACCGAGTAATTATAGCTGTTCAGAGAGAAGAAATGAGCAGCAACAATCCCTAATATCCTACACCAGAAGATACATTATTAAATTACCTAGCAATGACCTAATGAAGATCCAAACAGACTAACTCTATGTACCAAAGTTTGGAAGTGTTCTCAAACATATAGAACACTACCCATATGATGCATGCAATGGTCAAAGCTGACAGACATATAGAACAGTACCCCAGGAATTCATTTTATTTTAGGAGACTCCTTTGAAGGGCTAGTGATCATCTGATCCTGGTTCAAACTTACTCAGGAATAGAAAAAGAGTTGCAGAGGGAACAAATAGGAACAAAAGGACTAAGATATTCTAAGTTCCAAGTATTTTGGCTCATTTAGATGTCAAACACAACAATCAGAATGAAAAATGCTTTGATATGGCCTTTCATTTCTTAAATCAGAGCCCTTGTAGAATCAAACCAAGTAACAATGTTATACTTTGTACTAACATTTTGTAGCAAACCATTATGAATCAACTTCTATAGTCGAAAAGTAGTTCCCTATGTTAGCAGTAATTAGGAACTTGATTGAGGGGTAGACGTTTTTTCCATGCGGCAAAGGAGACAAGGAATCAGAAGAAGCCAATAAAATCCCAACATAAAGTTTGATCCTCCATGGAGGGATTAGTACTGATTTTGATAAACCAGTCCCACATTCAAAATTTCAAATATAGATGGACTTTGTTATGAGAATCCAAATGCTAATAATAAAATACTAAATACAGCTTTAACTTATAGCTGTGATGAAATCAATATGGAATTGAAATTGACAATTTAATCATCATGAAACATAAAAGATTTGGAGTTCAGTTCAGTGATTACCAATTCCAAAGCACAGCGTGCATTGCCATCCTCTCCTTAGCTACCGCCTCGCCTGCAAATAGTGCCACAACTCTGTCATCGGAGACCAGCTCTGCCACCACTTTAGCCCTCACTTTAGACCCCTCACTCTCAACACCATCCCCAACCACCCTGTGAGCCACTCTCACCGCCGCCCCGGCGCTTACATGGCACCTCCCCATTAGCCCCAAGAACAGCCCCTTGGCTGTCTCTGCCCCGGCTGACCCTCCCACCGCATCGAAATAGGCTTCCACCGCAGACAACCAAACGCCCTCCGGAATTCCAGTATTTACCACCATGCCCCTGAGCTCCTTCTCTGCTTCACCGAACCTTCTTAACCCTAACCAGGCCTTCACCGCCATTACTGGCAGACTCGGATGCTGGTTTTTCTCCTCTTCACTCTGCCTCAGAACCCTTACGCACTTGATCACGCTCTCGTACTCTTCTTTCTGTAAATGGACGGCTGAGATGAACCGCAGCGTTTTCCATCTCAATTCTCTCAGATTTCCGTCTCCGACTTTCTCGCACAGATCCAATGCTTCCTTCATCAATTTGAGAGCTTCGGAGAGAGATTCAGTCTCATTCTTCTTCGATAGAAGAGATTTTCCGAAGGCTAAGTACTGGTTAGCGAGCGAACCGTAGTGATCGGAGCAGAGAAGCAAGGTCTTAGACCGGCTAAGCAAAGCGACGGCGAGGTTTCGGTCGGAGAGTTCCCAGGCGGTACGAGATCTGGCGAGATTGACATCGAGGAGAAGTTTCGTTGCATCGCCGGTGGAGATTGCGGCGGCGGCGTTGGAGTTAGAGAGAAGATCGGTGGCTTTCTCGAAGCAAGAGGAAGCGAGGTCGAAGCGGCGAAGGTCATGCCAGATGAGGCCGGTCTTGTAGTAGAAGGAAGCGGACTTGATGGACGGAGAAGGAACGCCGGACACGTTTCCGGCGAGGGAGAGGATATCGGCGGCGATGTGGCGGAGCTTGGCGAGGTCGAGAGACAAAGCAGCAGCAGAAGAAGAAGAAGGGGAGCGGAGTTTTGGATTGAGGTTGGAGAGGTCGACGCAGGAGTTCCAGAGACGGTAACTGAGTTTCCATAGATGGAGGTTGAACTCGGAGGAGAAGGGACCGAGTTGACTCAGCTGAGTAAGGGATTGACGGAGATTGGAGGAGATGGTGTTGGTGCTAGTGTTAGTGTTGTTGAGAGTTGAAGAGAAATGCTCTAATTGTTTGATTGAAGATTCGATTTGAGAGAGAAGGAGTTTGGAATCTTGTTGGTGTTGAGTTGAAGGTGATGGTGATGATGATATCTCTGCTATTCTCATTTTTTGCCTTTGGCGCCAATTCACACACTTCGCCTTTGTCTTTTTCAAAAATTTGAATGAATGCGTCCTGTAAATAAATATATATTTAGGCCGAAATACCTGGTTAGTGTTTTACCCCCAAATCTTATCACAATTTTGTATAATTTTTTGAAGTAAAATATTTTCAAATATGTTTTGTGTAATATGTTAAAAAATTATAGCTTAAGGGTATGTTTGGCATGGGCTAAAAAAGACAGTTAATTTTACTATTTATCTTATTGTTGTTACTATTCAATTTATTTTTACTGCTATTTATAAGCCCTATTATATTTTTTTGTAATATTCATGAATACTACTTTACTATTTCAGCTAGTTTTTTACTTTATTTATGGTACTTTTATTGTTTTTTCTAGAACATTGTGACTTGTGGTCTTTCTATAATGAGATAAATACTAGGTGAAGGTGAAGCAAAAATTTAGTTGGCTTTAACGAGTTTAGTAACTCATGTTTATGGTAGTAATTAGTAAATAACTATATGAGTTAATTTAATTGTTTAATCCAAATATTAATGATGCATTTTATGAATGTTTTCGTTTAAGTTTGTAATAGTAAAAAGAAACACATATAAATGATATCATTTACTAACTAAAAATGTACAAAGTGACATGATTGGTTAGTTTCACATCAACAATATAATAAACAAATTCCTAATGATTTTTAGTAATATTGTAGTTAGTATAGATTTTACTCCATAAAAGTCTTGATATCCAAAAGCTGTAGTATATAATAGTATTGATTGTTGCTAAATGCTATACTGTAGTTAGTACAAATCTATATGATATCTAAAAGTTATATCACAATATTGGTCCCATTCGATCTTATTCGGTTCATTTCAATCCATATCAGTCCATTTCAATTTATGTCAATCCATTCGGTCCTCTAAGCCTAATCTATCTCATGTGGTTAAGCTCTCCAAGCTCCTGCTACTAACAGACTTCTCTGAATCTTGTCTTTTCTATCTTTTCGGATCCCGCAATCTAGCCCAATTGCATTAGCCAATGAATGGCTCCTTCCAATACTTCCAAACAACACCAAAAACACACTTGACACTCAGAATGAGTGCAGTAAGTGTTTGGGAAATCGCTCAAAGATTTAGAGATGGAGATGTAGGAATTGAGGAAAACCACAAGGAAATGTGTGGTGATTGTGGGTATAACAATCTTTAACTCTCAAGTGTATTTACTAGGGTTTTCTCTTTGAAAAGCCCTCCTTACAATTCGTGAGTAATGAGGGGATATATAGTGTGGTTAAAAATTTTAGGAAAGCAACACAATTTTTTGCCAAATAGAAACTTTCGTTGGTTGGCTCTTCTGGTGAAACATTCACAAAATTGACAGTTTAGCAAAATTCTTCATCTTTCAATCATGTGTTCTACACGTGACCTTTTCGCAGGTTGTTTCTTGCGAGCTAGTCATGAAATCCACTGATTCATCATTTGAAACTTGATTCTTCACTGATCTCTCACACTCATCCCTTACAAGTAAATCCACATACAAATAGGAAAAATGATTAAAGAAATTACAATCAAATTTGACATAGAATTAAAACCAACATAATATAATTGGAAATTACAACTTTACATATTTTGTTCTCAAAAATGAAACTAAGTACTCAGTCATTAGCATAAATTATTAATATTCCGTAAGAACCTTTTCTTTTGACAAAATTTAATTTGACTTGGAACAGAGTAATCAATGCACTCGTTGGTTGTTAAGGAGATTAATGAAGAGGGGACTTTTTCTTTTAGTTTGATGTTATTCTAATTCATAGCTAGCTAAAGTGAACTCAGAAAGCTAAATTTTATTGCCAGGCTCATATCACATCATGGTTTTTGTTTTCACAAAGGGCCTAGAAAATAAATTCCATTTTAGAAATTTCTCTACCCACATTTTCTTAGTAGCCATCCAAGTTTTTAAGGTACATATACTGTACATACATTATATAATATAATATGACAAACAATAAAGTTCACATTGAGTTGAGTCACCAATAAGAGCAAAGACAAGAAACTTTTTCGATACAAACGAAAAAGATGATGATAAGAAAGTGAGTACCTTCAATCTTCAGAAGGGGTTTCTTCCATGACTACGATGACCAGTTGACCACCACCATTTGCATTCCTTCTTTTGTGTGTATTTTTTTTTACTCTGGTTCAATTAATGTTTGTTTAAGCATTAATTGTTGGGTCTCAAATAATATTATCACATATATTATCAATTTAAAATAGTAATCAGTCAATCACACACCAGAATACAAATATTTACATGAAAAATATTTCCTTCTTGAAAGAGAAAACTATGAAACAAATTCCGAATCTATTCATTATTATTAAATTTAAATGCTTCAGCTTATGTCTCAGGACTAAAGAAAATCACATTCTTTTATTTACTCTCACACACACAAATCACTTATCTCAAATGCAACAATACACGCACTAATTATTTATCTCAAAAATGTAGCAATACATTGCTCTCTCCACTCTATTTTCTTCTTCACACACAACTCTTTCTTTATCTTCTTTTTCTAGCACAGTAATTTTAAAATGAAAGAAGAATGATAAAGTGGGCTGGCAAAAAACGCAACTTTTTTATAAAGGGATCATTTCTGATCTGTCTCTCTTTATTAGTCTCTATTAGAAGTTAAACTTGTTTGTAATTAATCCTTCATAAATAAGTGAGTTTCATAAGTTAATGTAGTGGGAAGTTTATTGAAGTTATGTGTGAGATTTATGAATGTAAGAGTTAGAAAATAAATGTAGTGAGAGTTAAAGGTTGGATGGTGTACTATATAAACCCATTCATCCGTCAAATTCGATGCAAGAGTTGAAGAGAAATACAAAACCTTAAAGAGTTCTAACTCTTCCCTCTCCACTCTCTCTCTCTTTATTTTATTTGTGAGTGTGAGCCTTTTCTACACACTAAGTAGTGTGTGGATATTTGTGAGAGTAACTGAGGAAAGGCCCATCAATATTTTGTTTTATTTCCAACAAAGTGGTATCAGAGCCAATCGGTTCGTGGTGAGAATGGCTATTGCTAATGGGATGGTGTCATTCCAATTTCCTCGACTTACCAAACAAAACTTTGAAAATTGGAGTATCCGAATGAAGGCGTTGCTCGGATCCCAAGATGCGTGGGAGATTGTGGAGAAAGGTTATGTGCAGTCACAAGATGAAGAATCTTTAACCCCAAACCAAAAGGAAGCCTTGCAAAAAGCTCGAAAGAAAGATCAACAAGCACTTACGTTGATTTATCAAGGCTTGGATGAAACTATGTTCGAGAAAGTTGCAAATGCAACTTCATCCAAGCAAGCATGAGAGATTCTTAAAAACTCTCTAACAGGAGTTGATAAAGTGAAGAAAGTTCGCCTTCAAACATTGAGAGGCGAGTTTGAAGGTTTGCACATGAAAGAATCTGAATCTATTTCAGATTATTTTCCAAGGGTGTTGGCAATTGTAAATCAATTGAAGAGATATGGTAAGAACTTGGATGATGTCCGTGTAGTAGAAAAAATTCTACGGTCATTAACTTCAAAGTTTGACTATATTGTTGTAGCAATTGATGAATCAAAAGACTTAGAGTCAGTGACCATTGACCAACTCATGGGATCATTACAAGCCCACGAAGAAAGGCTCAATAAGAAGAAGCAAGAGCCTTTGGAGCAAGTCCTACAAGCAAATCTCACCTTGAATGAGAAAGGTTGGCGTAAAAATAGCCAAAGAGGCCGAGGACATGGACGTGGTAGAGGGAGAGGATCTGGAGGAAGAAATTGTCAAAACTCTCCCAATTATGAAGAGAGGGGTCAAAGTTCAAAATCCACAAGAGATCATGGAAGAGGAAGTTTCTCAAGACCATATAAAAGAAGGTATGATAAGTCTAATATCAAATGTTATAATTGTCAAAAGTATGGGCATTATGCTTCTGAATGTAAAAATGCCACTAACACTATTGAGGAGAAAGCTAACTATGTTGAAGATAAGAATGAAGAAGTAGAGCCGACTTTGTTGTTGGCATACAAAGGAGAAGGCAAAGAAGAAAATGGTGCGTGGTATCTTGACTCTGGTGCGTGGTATCTTGACTCTGGTGCTAGCAACCATATGTGTGGGAATAAAAGGATGTTTATGGAGATTGATGAATCGGTAGTCGGAAGTGTTACCTTTGGTGACTCATCCAAAGTTTCAATGAAGGGGATAGGTAAAATTCTTATCCGTTTAAAGAATGGAGATCATCAATTTATTTCTAATGTATATTATGTGCCAAGCATGAAAACTAATATTTTGAGCTTAGGACAACTTCTTGAGAAAGACTATGATATCCAATTGAAAGATCGTAGTTGCTTAATAAGGGATCATCGAAATAATGTGATAGCTAATGTGCCTATGACAAGAAATAGAATGTTCTTGTTAAATATTCAAACTGATGCTATTAGATGTCTGAAGGCTTGTTTTAAAGATTCTTCTTGGCTTTGGCATCTAAGATTTGGGCATTTAAACTTTGGAGGACTACAGTTGTTGACAAAGATGAAGATGGTGAGAGGATTGCCTTCCATTGAGCATCCTAACCAGCTTTGTGAAGGATGTCTCCTTGGCAAGCAATCAAGGAAAAGCTTTCCAAAAGAAGCTAGTACAAGATCAACCAAGCCATTGCAACTTGTTCATACTGATGTGTGTGGACCTATCAAGCCATCATCACTTGGTAAAAGTAACTACTTTCTTCTCTTTATTGATGATTTTAGTAGAAAAACATGGGTTTATTTTTTGAAGCAAAAATCTAAAGCATTTGGTGCATTTAAGAAATTTAAGGCATTTGTAGAAAAGCAGAGTGGTCATGAAATTAAGGCCTTAAGATCTGATAGAGGAGGCGAATTCACATCAAATAAATTCAAAGAATTTTGTGAAGCAAATGGGATTTGCCGCCCTCTAACAGTTCCAAGGTCACCACAACAGAATGGTGTAGCAGAAAGAAAGAATCGCTCAATTCTTAATATGGCCAGAAGCATGTTGAAGAGCAAGAAAATGCCTAAAGAATTTTGGGCTGAAGCTATAGATTGTGCAATCTATTTGTCCAATCGTTGCCCCACAAGAAGTGTACAAAGAAAAACCCCACAACAAGCTTGGAGTAGGAAGAAGCCTACAGTTTCCCATCTTCGTGTGTTTGGGAGCATTGCATATGCACATGTACCAGATCAAGAGAGATCCAAGCTAGATGATAAAAGCAAGAAGTATGTGTTCATTGGCTATGATCCAAGCTCTAAGGGCTATAAGCTCTATAATCCGAGCACTGAAAAAGTCATTGTTAGTCGAGATGTGGAATTCGACGAAGAAGGCACATGAGATTGGAGTACCCAAGAAGAGGAGAAGTATGATTTCTTTCCTCTATCTGAAGAGGAAGATCAAGGGAATGAAGTTCAGGAAGAGCCTACCACTCCATCTCCATCACCAACAGTATCATCTCCCATTCATGAAAGTCCATTATCATCATCTTTACTAGAAGGAAGTTCTAGTGAAAGACCAAGAAAAATGAGAAGTATCCAGGATCTTTATGATTCAACAGAGATTACTGATGATGTAACACTTTTTTGTCTGTTTGCTGATTGTGAACCTATAGGATTTGAAGAAGCAGTGCGAGACAAAAAATGGAGAAATGCTATGGATGAAGAGATAAAGGCAATAAAGAAGAATGATACATGGGAGCTTGCAACTCTTCCAACTGGAAAGAAGACAATTGGTGTAAAATGGTTGTACAAATTGAAAAAGAATGCAAAAGGAGAGGTAGAGAGATACAAAGCAAGATTGGTGGTGAAAGAGTATAGTCAACAGCAAGGTGTTGATTATGATGAGGTATTTGCCCCAGTTGCTCGTTTGGAAACTATACGATTGCTAATTTCTTTAGCAGCTCAGAATCAATGGAGAATTTTCCAAATGGATGTAAAATCCGCATTTTTGAATGGCTACCTTGAGGAAGAACTTTATGTTGAGCAGCCTATAGGCTATGTTGTAGAGGGGCAGGAAGATAAAGTTTTGAAGTTAAAGAAAGCTCTATATGGCCTAAAACAGGCACCAAGAGCTTGGAATAGTAGAATTGACAAATACTTCCAGGTTAATGGGTTTTCTAAATGCTCACAGGAACATGCGCTTTATTATAAGGTGCATACAAATGGAGATATCTTAATTGTTTGTCTGTATGTAGATGATTTGATTTTTACAGGCAACAATCCAAGTATGTTTGAAGACTTCAAGAAAACAATGACTAAGGAGTTTGAAATGACAGATATTGGACTTATGGCCTATTATCTTGGCATTGAAGTGAAGCAAATGGAGGATGAGATTTTTATTTCCCAAGAAGGTTATGTGAAGGATATTCTTGAGAAGTTTGAGATGTTAAATTCCAATCCAGTTAGCACCCCTGTAGAATGTGGAGTGAAGTTGTCAAAGCATGTTGATGAAGAGAAGGTTAATCCAACATTCTTCAAAAGTTTTATTGGAAGTCTGAGGTATCTAACATGTACAAGACCAGACATTCTTTTTGGCGTTGGACTAGTTAGTCGTTACATGGAAGCACCGAAGATGACTCATTTGAAGACTGCCAAGAGAATTCTTCGCTATTTAAAAGGTACACTGGATTATGGACTGTTATATTCACCCTCTAAAGATTTTAAACTTGTTGGCTACAGTGATCGTGATTGGGCCGGAGATACGGATGATAGAAAGAGTACTACTGGTTTTGTATTCTATATGGGTAATACTGCATTTACATGGACGTCCAAAAAGCAACGGATCGTGACGCTTTCCACTTGTGAAGCTGAGTACGTTGCTGCTACCTCCAGTGTTTATCATGCAAAGTGGCTTAGAAGTTTATTGAAAGAGTTGCAAATGTTTCAAGAAGAAGCTACGAAGATATTTGTGGACAATAAGTCTGCACTAGCTCTTGCAAAGAATCCAGTCTTTCATGACCGAAGCAAGCACATCGACACAAGGTATCATTTTATTCGAGAATGTATTGCAAGAAAAGAAGTTCATCTTGAGTTCGTGAAGTCACATGATCAGGTTGCAAACATACTCACTAAACCACTCAAGTATGACACATTCAACAAGCTGTGAGCCTTACTTGGAGTAATCAAGAAAACAAGTTTAAGGGGGGATGTTAGAAGTTAAACTTGTTTGTAATTAATCCTTCATAAATAAGTGAGTTTCATAAGTTAATGTAGTGGGAAGTTTATTGAAGTTATGTGTGAGATTTATGAATGTAAGAGTTAGAAAATAAATGTAGTGAGAGTTAAAGGTTGGATAGTGTACTATATAAACCCATTCATCCATCAAATTCGATGCAAGAGTTGAAGAGAAATACAAAACCTTAAAGAGTTCTAACTCTTCCCTCTCCACTCTCTCTCTCTTTATTTAATTTGTGAGTGTGAGTCTTTTCTACACACTAAGTAGTGTGTGGATATTTGTGAGAGTAACTGAGGAAAGGCCCATCAATATTTTGTTTTATTTCCAACAGTCTCCAGTACTCTGGTTCTGCTTTGCATGCTGGAGAGTGGGAAGAGAGAGAGAGAGAGAGAGAGAGAGAGATGGAGGAGATTAAACATTTTGATTATGAGCATCGATTATCACTAAGGAACCTGATTGCTTGCATTGCACTGCATGCTTGTTCATTTGGAATGATGATCAGACCTTGTACATTTGTAGCGAAGGATGTAGTTACGGCCTGCACCAATCATGTGCAATGCTTTCAGCTTCACAAGAGCTGCAAGGCCTCTTTCACCACCACATACACTTACCATACATCGATAGCTACGTGACCATATCAATTAATCCTATGTGTGATACTTGTATAGAAGAATATTGTGATTTTACAAATTTGGAGGCTCATTTTCCGCCGTGACGAGTGCAATTTCCAACTTGATATGGACTGTGTTTTAATGAGTCAGGTTAAATTAAGTGAAGAAGAAGAAGTTCATACACATCCTAACCACCAACGTCCATTGGAGACTACTTCTTGAATCGAAATACAGCCTATGGTTGCATCCCATGTCTCTTCTTTATCCATAAATCATGTTTTGAGAGGAAGTTGCCACTAGAGATCCAACACTTCTATCAACCCCATCTTCTATCCATCTGCACTAATGAATCAGATCAAGGTATTACTTGCAAAGCTTGCTGTGAACATCTCAGCAAGCCTCCTAAGTTTTGGTACTATAGCTGTAAACAGTGCTGTTGTGTGATGGATATTGATTGCGCTCTATCACTCACCACCACTAGCAATGAAGAACAGATTCACCGCTTCCTCCAGGACATCCATTGATACTTGGTAAGAACAAGCAGCTGCTAGATGATGAAGAAGAAGTAAATAATTGTTGTATTTGTGGGAAAGGATGTAGTATAGGTCCTACTTATGTTTGTGGAAGAGCTTCATCAGAATACTATTAAGGACATTTACTTTCACAAATCATGCCTTGAGTTGCTGCCACAGATCTTCCATCCCTTCCATCCATATCACCCTCTCACCCTGCTCAAGCACAGTAATGTTAGTGAGTCCTATTCATATTTTGATAACTTAGTCATGAATAATGAAAGCTTTTGCAATGCCTGTCGCAAGTTAATCCTTCCTTTCACATGTGGACAACAAAATAGTCAAAGCATCGCCTACATTTGTGAGAATTACAAATGTGATTTCCTCTTGCACGCTGAATGCAGCACTTTAATGTTGCCTGCCATAACATACGAAGGTCATGGTCACCTTCTACAATTCAGGGACCACAATATAGAGAAAAATAAACTTGATTGCAATGTTTGCCGATACAATATTTGTGAATCATATTCCTTCACTTGTCTCTATTGTGATCTTAATCTCCATCTTACCTGTGGTCCACTACCATGTACTATCAAAATTAAATGTCATCTACATCCCCTCGTCCTTACAAATTCTCCACTTCAAGAGGGAGAGGAAAACCAGGCATACAAATTGTTTTGATGCTTGTGAGGAAGAAAGAGACCCACTGTTACCCATCTATCACTGTGCAGAATGTCATTATGTTGCTGAACTTAAAAGCGTAATCTCTCGGGGAACCTAATATATATAGAATCTTATTATTATTTTTGAAGATCCAAAATTTAAAAGCATAATCTACTAGCTACTAGTGAAGTTCTTTTTTATTTCAGAATTGAAATCACCCTGAGACTTGAGTTGCATTCTAAATTATTATCCCTTTACTCTTTATGACTAACAAAAAATAATAATTACAATTATAATAAGTTATGACTTATGACAGGGAAAAAATTCCGGATAGCATGTTAAAACATAAATCGTAGTAATGTTAAGTTTTGCAACCATATCAATGATAACTATTGCACAGCATTGGATAAACACGACTTGTTAATGTGTGTTTGTAAAATATGGTGGAAACCAGTGACTTACAGAAAATATGGCATAGTGTAGAATGTGTCATCAAGGCAGAACTTCAAAAACTACTTAATTTCAAAGTTACACATGGCTTATTGAATGTAGGTTCAAACCTAAAAGAGATTTATTTGCAAGCCATTTCTTTAAAATCTTATTCAACTATCTAATTAATAAAAGACAAAAACTCATTAATAATGGCTCTGTTATTATTTTTACTAGTCATAGATCCACAGAAAGCACAGGAAATTTCAACCAATTTGCGAAGTTAAGATATGGCCAAATAAAAGGGTCATGAAGTTAAATAATTTTTTTTATAACAAAATATATGAAAATTTTCTCCTTATATAACCCGTAATCTGTTAATCCAGAGACTTCTATTATGCAACAGCATATACTATGTGTACATGTGTCTTTTATTAAAATTATCTTGAGAACAGAAGAGAACTAAAATCTCTGCTAATCAATATGATATATTTAAATAAGGCTTAAAACATAGGTACAAAGCAACAATCAATAGAACATTTGAATTGTAATTGCTTTTGATGTTCCTTGTTTGAAATCCTTGGTTTGGGGGGAGGGGGTGTTTCAATAGTTTTGCATTCTTCCTCTGTTGAACATTATACTATTGGTTTGTACTCGACTCAATCTCTAGTTGGTTCCTAGGTAACATCATCGCTAAAGGGAGAGTATGGAGACGTAGATTTGAGGAGTACTCTAGGACATTCTGGAAAGTTGATTTGTAAAAACACAGCAAAGAATATGGTGCCAAAAAAAAAAAAAAAGAACAAGTCAAGAAAGCTTTGACTTTATTTGATATTTTGGAATCTTGGAGTAAAGATGATATTGAGCAATTGAATAGTTATTTGGGGGCTCAAGAAAGGAAACAGGTTATTGATAAAGAGGATGGCCATGATGAAGAAGACAGTGTCCATGAAGCTTTCCTATTATTTGACAAGGCTTATACACGATTTGTGAAGATTCTTGATCGTGGTGTAAAGATACCTGAACCATTTAATAGTGTACATGAGATTATCGAGGTTAGCTCTAAGTGGGCTCCTAAAGAAGAGGTTGCCAGTGTTGTAGACATGGTTCCTTTGAGGTTGGCCCCTATCCTTAAGCAGTTGCTTTCCAAGCACGGGGATATATATCAGTGTCACATCTATGTTAAGGCCAATGGTGAAAATGTATTTATTTTACATGTTATGTGTGTGTATAACATGATAAACACCATGGTTGTGGATATAACAAAAGATTTGCTTCTCAATTGGTGGACAAGCTTGAAGATCTTACAATTCGAAAAATTTAAAATCCAATTTGCTTTTGACCATTTGAAGAGACTTGCGCTTGCTTACCACGGTCTTCATGTTAAAAAGAAAGCAGACAATGCTCTTGATGAACTTGGTAAAAATTTTCAAGCACTTAAACGCAAGTGTATAGTAGCTGCAAAATCCAGCTTAATTGAGGAATGCTTGAGAGAGACTTCAATATTAAAGCATGGAAAGTAGGTACCTTTTTGCTTTATAGGTGAGATTTTTGGCGCTAAGGGAAGGAGATAGCAGATGTTTTAACTAGTGATCACTGTTTCATGAGATGTGGTTCACAATTGATTGTGCAACATTTGGGTTAGGGGAATGAAATACTAGATTACTAAATACGCCTTGTATTAGTCTACCTTACGTGTCGTGGTATTTTTGTAAAGGAAACGTGACTGTCAAAATATATCAAATCATTGCTTATCCTTATGCTATTTTAGATCCAAACAAGTCTTTGGTCAATAAACCCATGCACACATCTTTATTGAGGCATTTTGGTTCCTTGTTCTTTCCATTCTTAGAATATTCTGTTGCCAACATATAAACTATCGTTGTAGTTTATCAACCCAAATTATATTGTACAAACCTATCCAAAAACAAAGGGAGAAGAAGAAAGTTTATACTTCACATAACATTACTCTCATGTTTGTGATACAGATTTTTTTTAAAAAAATCAAGCTTCTTTTGGCCAAAATTGTGTTTCATTTCAGGGGAAAACATTCTAGACCTCTAGCTATATATGAACTTAAGTCATATTCATCTGAATCTATTGACTGATATTGAGAAAGAAAAATCAAAGGTAACATCAAGCCCCATTATAATAACTAGAAGTTATAAGGTTTCTGGTAACGAAGTTGGGCAGCTGGTAGAGTCATTGCCCAATTTGTGGTCTCACATCGAAAATCTAGATGCACATGATGTTCATTGTCCTCTTAGCCACTCGCTGGACTCAAGATCCAAGTCCTTGTCATCAAAGATGCGGAGCTAGGATGATTCAAGCTATATGAGTTCAAACCAAGATCAACAATTGGCGGGGGAACAACCAACTAATGAGAACGCCCAGATTTCAGGGGAGCCTACAAATATTCCTGCCCTGCAATTGGTAAGAAAGCTTGGATATGCTTTTGCATGACATTTACATTTTGAGAAATTGAATAACTTTTTTGGGGAATTTGGACATAGCAATGAAATGAAATCATTTGTTTTTTCCCCTTTTAAAAATGTAAATGAAATTAGTCCATATTATCACTCATAGTGTGTTCAAGGTGACATTATGTTATCAAAAAAATGATATTATCACCATTTTGTGATATAATTGGATCCAAATTACCTATTGAAACCACTAAAATAATACTAGATTTTATTAATAAATAAATAAGCACTAAAATTTACAAGAAACAAAAAAAAGGAAAAAAAGGAAAAAAACAGAAAACAGAAAACATAGAAACCATATTTTTGGAATGCACCAGCAAAACTTCATCAGAATACTTTTTAGAAACCGTTCTCATTAGTTTCCCATTAGGTGCCATATTCGCCAGCAGTTGAAGCCTTTCAGCACAGAAGATGATTTCTCCTTTCGAATGAGATTGATTGGCGTTAAGAAATCTCCTCTTGGAACCATGGCTTTTCTTTAGCACGCACATTGCAGCATAAATGGCAGAGACAGCGAGTGTCGATGGAGAGTAATTGATGGCAGCATGGTAATCGTTAAGGGCCACTTCACCAAAAAACAATGCCATATTCTTGAATTCTCAATCAAAATACCCACAAGAATCCAAAATTTCAACCACAAAGGAATGGATGGTTGGAACTAATAACTAATTACTACCGATCCCATCCTCCATTAAAGTAAGAGCAGAAGGAAACCGTCTCTCCTCAAACTTAGAGGCGATGACTAATGCAACAATAGCCACCATTTTCAAGTCATGTTCAGACAACACAAGAAGGAGAGGAAACGATTGAAAATATTGACGGCGAGAAAGAGAGTCGGCCGCGTAAGATGGAGAGAAAAATGGAGGGACATCAACCAATCGACCATAGAGTCTCTTAGGTACTCAGTAACATGAGGTTGGAAACTCAAGAAGTTAGTGTTGAGTTGATTCTGCTTCTCGATGTGTTTGTAAAAGGCGTACATATTTTGACGTTGTTCTTGTTCTAGTGCTACGTTGTTGTGAGTATGATGGATTGATGGTGCACCTTCTTCTTGAAACAGCCCAGGAGATTAGCAAAAACAGTCATGGGTTAAGCGTAAATCTGCTCTGTAATCTCAAGCAGATTTAAAATAATAATAATAATAATAATGTAAATTTATTCAATGCAATGTAAACTTACAAATACCCAACAATTGTTTCCTTTTGGTATTCGGAATTCCTAATGAAACTCGTTCACCGACTCAACTATCAACAATCCAAGAAAGAGACGACGTCGTTTTTTTTTTATTTTTATTTAACGTAGTAAGGTTTTTATTTTGGATATCTGTATGAGTTGGGCTCAATCATGGGTTTAGTTAGACATGAGCCCAATTTGAAGAGAACTGGGCCCAAGGGATTTAGTTTAAGTTTGAGAGAGTTTCAGTCGAACCTGGGTTATTGAGAGACACGGTTTGGATATAATTGACCCCAATATTTTATGGGAGGTGGGCCAGGGTGAGCATTGGAGGTTTGTTTCAGATTTGATTGGGTATGTGTTTTGTGTTTGTTTGTCGTAGCATGACGAGATTGTGTCTGTGTAAATTCGGAGAGTGAAGTCTGGGAATTTGATTCGTAGAGTTGAGCTGATTTGTTTCCTCTGTTTCCATAACAAGATGCTGTCTGCGAGTCCTTGAGAAACAGAGAGATGTTGAGCAAAGAATGTTGGTTTTTTTTTTTTTTTTGACAGCTTTAAAAAAGAAAAAAAAAGAAAAAGCAATGAATGTTGTGCTTGAGTAATGTATTGTGTGTGGTATAAATAAAAATAGAAACAAAACTGTATTAATTAGTCTAATATTAATTACTAAAACGAAAAATTAGTCTTTTAAAAGTTTATTTGGTAAAGATATATAATATATTATTAAAATGGTTTGTTTTATCTGCCAATAAAAATAATGAATAATGTTATTATATTTAATTATATATATATATATATATTATTTGGTAAAGATGTATAATATATTATTAAAATGGTTTGTTTTATCCGCCAATAAAAATAATGAAATAATTGTTATTATATTAATTATTATATAATATATATATATATTATATATATATATATAATCTAGTAATAGTATATTAGATTAAGTGATACCGAAATATATCCTTATCTTGACAGCTTTTGATACAAAATTGAATTGCATTTGTCTCTTTGATTTTGCATTCATGTCTTGATTGGCTAAAAATAAAACATGGTTCTCAATTTAGAATTCTAAGTGATAAAAGAGAAAAACAGGTAAAAGGAGGGCAGAGAAGGGAAAGCTCATTGAGAAATCCTGTAGTTCTTTTATTGTTGAGTCTTTTGCCCTTCTTGCGTTTCCTTTTGATATAGTTGTGCCTTTTCTCTCTCCTACTACAATTATCACCCTCACTCACTCCCCAGAGCTCATCACAACATCACATCCCTTGCCTTTGGATTCATACTAAGGCGGATGTTGTTATAGTGTGTAACATTCTTTGCGGTACCTTAGACTAGTGCACTTTTGGTGGAAAACAATATCACAAGCACAATCATTTTGACATCTAACTTCACAACTTATTAACTTGTGTGACTGTGGGTGATCAACAAAAAGTGATGGGTCGCATAAGTCAGTAGTGACAAAAAATATCGATTACTCACAATCGCACAAGTCAACAAATTATGAAATTGAGTGTGCAATTATTTCAATTTGAGTATCAATTGACCACATCATCACTGAACCCCTTCTAAGAGCAAACAATAAAGGAATAAAACCAAAGTTGAATGCATTTTTATTCCAAACTTCTTTTTATTTTTTCTTTTTTTTGGGTGATATATGAAATCTTATGCCAAACTCTAAAATGCACTTTCATCAAGGTGACATTTTTATTGAAATTAGTCCATATTATCACTCATAGTGTGCTTAAGGTGACATTATGTTATAAAAAAAAAAAAAAAAAATGATGCTATCACCTTTTTGGTGATATCATTGTGTCCAAGTTACATATTGAAACCACTGAAATAATACTAGATTCTATTAAAAAAAAAAAGCACTAAAATTTACAAGAAACAAAAAAAAACAGAAAACATAGAAACTAGTGTTACTACTTTTTGGGATGTAAATATCAAAATTTGATCAGAATACTTCTCAGCAAGGGTTCTCATCAGTTTCCCAGTGGTTGCCACACTCGCCAACCGTTGAAGCCTTCTAGCACAGAAGGTGACTTCTCCTTTAGAATAAGATTGATTGGTGTTAAGAAATCTCCTCTTGGAACCACGGCTTTTCTTTAGCACGCACATTGCAGCATAAATGGCAGAGACAGCCAGTGTGGATGGAGAGTAACTGATAGTAGTATGGTAATCGTTAAGTGCCACTTCACCAAAAAAGAATGCCATATCCTTGAACTCTTGATCACAGTACCCACAAGATTCGAAAATTTCAACCAAAAAGGAATGGATGGTAGGAACCAATAATTTCCACCCCAACTTTTGAAGAATGTTTTTTTCGATTGCATTAATCTGCTGTTGACTGTAATAAGTACTACCATAACCATCCTCATCCTCCTCCATTAAGTAAGAGCAGTAGGAGACCAGTTCTCCTCAAATTTACAGGCAATGACTAATGCAACAATAGCCACCTGTTTCAAGTCATTTTCAGACGACACAACCTCAACAGAGAGGAAACGATCGACAATATTGACAGCGAGAAACAGAGTCGGTTGCAAAAGATCAAGAGAAAAATGGAGGGACGTCAACCAACCAACCAGAGAGTTTCTTACATCCACAGAAACTTGAGGTTGGAAACTCAAGAAGTCAGTTCTGAGTTGATTCTGGGTCTCAATGCGTTTGTAAAAGGCGTACATACTTTCTTCTTTTTCTTGATCTAGTGCTACGTTGTTGTTGTCGGTATGATGATGCACCTTGTTCTTAAAACAACCCAGGAGTTCAGCAATAATAGCCATGAATGAGGGTCGCAGATCAGAGAGAGTAAGAAAGGGTTTTGAAGGAAGAAGAAGATGTAGAGTAAATCAGATGGGTGAAGGAGAACGCTGTGGAAACTGGAATTTCAAAATATAAAAAATTGTAGTAATTATGCAAAGCATCGCAATCTTCTAAATACCCAACAATTGTTTCTCCTTTCGCTATTCGGAATTCGGAAATCCTAATCACACTCGGATTGTGATCACCGCCTCAACGGCTACTTCTGAGAAACGCAAGAAAGATGAGGCGGTGGACAAAATCCGAGTGTGATTAGGAAATAAGAATTTCGAATTCCTATCATTAGGCGGTGAACAATGTAACCTTTTGTTGATCTCTGTTTCTGGTTTTATCCCAAAAGGAGAGGGTTTTTTAAAAAAAAAAAAAAAAAAAACAACAGAGCAAACGACGGCATTCTTTATCCATTAATTAGTACAGCTTTTATTTTATTTTATTTTTGAAAAAAAAAAAAAAACAGAATCTTCTAGACTCCTTTACCCTTTTATCGTTAGAATTCTGAATTTTTATTTCTTTTTTTGGGGGGAAAAATTCTGAATTATTAGATATGTGATTTTTTTTAACAGGTTACATCGAAGGTACAGCTTTTTCCAACGAAATATATATATATATATATATATAAGTAATTAATTAATTGTTTAGTTGATATAATTCTAGTTCATTGGTAATTAAATGAGAGAATGTCAAACTATAAAAGAAAGTTGAAAAACTTTGACAGTCAAAACACACCATTTTTATTTTTTTAACAAAAGATAAATTATTTAGATAAATGTCAAAAATTTTAACTAGTCATTTATTTGAGGATAAAGTTATCAATGTACCTTTAAAAAAAGTTATGGAATCCACACTAAAAATATATTTTCATATATATAATTTATTTATATATAAAATATTCCCTCTAAATAATTTTTTATATAAAAATATCTTATTAAAATAGATTATACTTATTATATATATAATTTTTATTTTGAAAATCTAATTTATTAGTAGCCCTATTTGATGATACATAGAAAATCAACAGGCTAAATACTTCGGGCTTCAATGGGCTTGAAGTTGCTAGGAAGGCCTGAAAAGAAAGAAGCACATAATCAAAGGTGACCAGGGTGAATCGGTTAAAAACCCTCCGATGCTTAAGTTAGTTTTCTTCTCTTGAACTTAGGAATTCCAACTTTACAAATGGTGAAAACTTACTTTGATTTGACATGGTCGAGTAATTTTTTTGGAGTGGTTACTTGTTTAGTAACTTCCCTAATGTGGGTGAAAGTTAGAAGGTTCAGACTTAACTTTTACAACTGCCATTGGAAATTAAAAACTTAGTAGGAAGTTAGAGTAATGAATAAGGATTTTGCTCCCACTTTAGAATAGTAGAACATGGTCCGAGTTATAAGCCTTTGGATAGAGATTAATTCTGAAAGTTTTTAAGTGTTGAGAGGTCGTCTAGGTGACCTTATGCTGTACGACTTTCTTGCACTTGGACAACCTCCTTCGGAGGCACTCTTAGTTTAAATCTCTATTATGATTCTAAATATTTAATATATCAGGTGGACGACCCTTGTGGACCTGGATGACATGATGGACGAACTGGAGATGGTTCGATTTTTGGTTTGCCAGCACTATTTTTTAGGCAATATTTTAGTGAGAGTTAGAGTTTTATTTTTATCGGATTGTACTTTAGTTTTATCTCTACTTAAACATAGGGGTGTAGAAACATTTTTGAACAAAAAAAAAACAAGGAATCTAAATAGGGGAAGCCCCTTAAATAATAGTATAAATTACACAAATGTTCGCAAATTTCCAACTCATAAAAAAATTATTTTGAACGAGATTATGCCAAGAGTTTTGTAAATCAATTAACATCTTATAATGTTTCTAATGAAGAATCAATTAACTAAAGAGAAGTCAAATTAATGAGATGAATAACCCAACCTCTTTGTTTAAAGCTTTGCCATGAAGTTTCTATTTGCTGAAACTTTGCTTCTCCTAATTCCAAAACACAACAATAGACTTACAACCTTAGTATAGGGGAAAAAAAAAACTTCTCCTTGGTTTGTGAGTTTGTCGTTTTGTGTATTGTGAATTTTGTGTGTTGTGAATGTTTTATATGTTTAATGTTTTGCGGAATGTTGATTGACTTTTGTGACTCTTGTCTATTAAGTGGGGGGTGGATGGGGGCCATGGGGCTGTGGGGTGGGATATTTGAATTGAGGAATTGGACAGGTAGAGGCAGTAAAAGCATGCAGATGCAGTTAAGGTTAACTGACCAATACATTATAAAAAACAAAAAATTAAATTATGTTAGGTATTAGGTAGTGGGTTGAGCCATGGATAATGCACATGGAGTGTGTGTTACTACATAGTGGGGTGTGTGCTAAACAACAATAATTAATAATGAAGCAACTAAATAACAATAATTAATAATTTAATTAATCAAGGAGTGCATTATAAAAGACAAAAATATGTGTTTTTATTTTATTTTATTGTTGTTGTTGTCAATATATGAATTTTTCGTTTTATTAAATTGTGTAATTTATGCTTCTTAAGGAATACTTAAAAAAAAAAATTCTTGGACTCATCACTGCATAGAGTCTCTTGGTTACTCAGTAACATGAGGTTGGAAACTCAAGAAGTTAGTGTTGAGTTGATTCTGGTTCTCAATGTGTTTGTAAAAGGCGTACATATTTTGTCGTTGTTCTAGTTCTAGTGCTACGTTATTATGGGTATGATGGTACGCCTTCTTCTTCTTCTTGAAACAGCCCAGGAGATAAGCAGATATAGTCATGGATTGTAGTTGTTGAAGTTGAAATACACAGATCAGAGTGGGTTTTGAAGGAAGAATAAGCGTAAATCTGCTGTGTCAAATAATGTAAAATTTATTCAATGCAATGTAATCTTATAAATACCCAACAATTGTTCCCTTTTGGTATTCGGAATTCCTAATGAAACTTGTTCACCGACTCAACTATCAACAATCCAAGAAAGATGTATAAAAAAAAACACAATCCAAGAAAGAGACGACGTCGTTCTTTATTATTTAATGTAAACAAACGACGTCGATCTTTATCCATTAATGGCTGGTAGGGTTTTTTTTTTGGATATTTGTTTTAGTTGGGCTCAAATATGGGCTTGGTTAGAGAGGGGCTCAATTTGAACAGATCTGTGCCCAAGGGATTGGGTTTTAAGTTTGAGAGAGTTTCAGGGGGACCTGGGTTATTGAGAGACACAGGTTGGCTCAAATTGACCCAACCCAACTCAATTTTGAGAATTTGGAGGGTTTGGTTTTGGGTACTGCAGTGCGTGAAATTATGGATCGGGTATGTGTTTTGTGTTTACTGTAAAATGATGAGGTTGTGTATGCGTAAATACGGAGAGTGAGAGTTGTGCTGTGTTGGTTGCTGTTTTTCTCTTGTATTGAGTTGCTTTGTTTCCACAAACTGATGATAGGTGAATGGCTGCGAGTCCTTGAGAAACAGAGCTGATGCAGAGAGAGATGTTGAGCAAAGACTGTTGGGTTTTTTTTTTTTTTTTTTAAACAATGAATGTTGTGCTTGAGTAATGTATTATGTGTGGTATAAAAAAAATAAGGCCAAATTGCAAAATTACTCTCTAATTTTACAATTTTTCATGTCAATTTTCTAAATATAAATTTTATCATTTCAATCCCCTAAATTTCATTCGCTCTTATTGAATCCTCCATTAGTATTCTATTAGTTGATGCTGTCAAGTTACTAAAACATGATTTTGGCTTAATTTATAATTTATTATTTACTTCTATATTAAAAAAAAAAAAAAAACTAGAAATCAAAATAACCCCGCCCATCTCTTTTGAACTCTAAAGAGCACAAACCCATCAATAAGTGAGAGACTAAGAGGGAGAAAGAGAGAGAAAGAGAGATTGAGAGGGAGAAGGAGACCAAGAGATCGAGAGGGAAAAGGAGTGAACGAGTACATTTCCTGGAGCAGCGGAGTATTGAGATTGAGAGGGAGAAGGAGTGAATGAGTACAACTCCTAGAGCAGTGGAGTATTGGTTGGAGCCACCGAGTACAACTTTTGGAGTTGAGCAGAGCTGCCGAGAAACCCTGGAGCCAAGCCGCTGAAAGCCTCTCTATTTGTCTCAGTCTGTATCTGTTTTTGCAGGAACATGAACAATAGGAAGATGATGATAATAGTTGTGTCGCCCCAGTCTTACAAGCATCTCTCCATTTGATGCTTCATGGTAATCCCCCAAAAAGTACTAGTAATCCCTTGCCTTTGGATTCATTTATAGTTTGTAACATTCTTTGCAGTACCTTTGTCAAACTAGTGTACTTTTGGTGGGCAACAATATTATGAGCACAATCATTCTTACATCCAATTTCACAACTTACTCACTTTTGCAATTGCGGGTGATCGACAAAAAGTGGTGGGTCGCATAAGTCATTAGCGAATAGAAAATGTCAATTACTCACAATCGCACAAGTCAACAAATTGAGTGTGCGATTATTTCAATTTGAGTTTCAATTGGCCACATCATCACTGAACCCCTCCTAAGAGTAAACAATGAAGGGGAAAAACCAAAAGTTGAATGCGTTCCTATTCCAAACTTCTTCTTCTTCTTTTTTTTGGGTGATATATGAAATCTTATGCCAAACTCTAAAATGCACTTTCATCAATGGTACCAAACACAACCTAAATTCCTTTTGAAATATGGGTTGGATAAGGTTTGTTAGTTATTACCCCAAAGGCAAAATAACTGGTTTGACCAAAGTTCCATTACATTACACTTACAGCTGAATTTGAAAACAATACTGCTTGAGCTGAAGGCTATGCATCTGAGGAACACCGATAGCTCTTTCAGCATTGCAGTAATACGTTATGATTTATGTTAGAGAGTAACCTGTGGTGAATTCTTTATGATTTGTGGCCACCCCCTCCAACAGAGAGAACCCATGTGCTCAAACGCTTGACCCAATCTATCAGATGCCATTACATATGGATACTACTATGTTGGTCATCTGATTTTTCCGCTCGTAATCGTATGGCAGTTCTCAAATGAATGGATAACAAAGTCAAAGAAGATGGGGTACATAAACAAATACAACAATGGGACACAGTAATACATATTTACAAATGTCAAACGTGACAATTTTTTTAAAGTCTTTTTATAAAAATTAAAAAAAAAAAAAACTAAATTCATTCATACAAAAGAACAACATACAAAGAGCTCGAGGATCATGAAAGGATCACAGTCACCATTTTGCCATTTTTGCCAACTAGTGAAGTGAAGATATGGGGCTTGGTGGTACTTGTAGCCATTTCCAAAGAAGTTGCCAATGACTAGAAGACATATATGGCATAAGCATTTGGTCTATCTGTGAGAGACCTCGAAAATTGGGGTGCTCTCAGAAAAGATAGATTTTGTGGTGTGCTTTTAAGGGCACTTCTCTTTTTGAGTAAGTGGTGTGGAGTCGCCACTTATTTTTTATGCACAAAAAATAAGAAAAACTAGAATATAAATTTTCATGATTGAAATGCCTCATTGTCATTGATTGGTTAAAAATAAATACAAGTTTTGAAGATTACATGGCTTTGGGCTCTAGTTACAAACTACCAAAAATAAATGACTTTTTGTCCTAATTTAATCAAACCAATTTATTATGAATGAAGCCTCTTCTTTTGAAAATAATCAGATTTGTTTTAGTTGGCAGAAAAAATTGATTTTGATTTATCAAAATACCAGATCTGTTTTGTAGTATGTAGAAAAAAGTGACTTTAACTTTGTGAAAATCAGATCTGATTTGTGATGATTAAAAAAAATGATTTTTTTGATTAAAAAAAATTAGATCTGCTTGTATGTTGTAAAAGAATGAAAAAGATTTTTTTTTTTTAAGAAGAGAGTTTCACTCATAATTTAAATTTATGCAACATGAATCAAATAAAACAAAAGAAACACAATCCTGTTTTATCTTTTTCTTTATTTAAAAAATCGGCATATGTTAAAGAAAAATCAAATCTGTATCTAAGGAAGATACAAATAAGTTTTTTATTGTGAAAAATTCATATTTGCATTTAACGAAGATGCAGATCCAATTTTATTTTAAGAAAAAGTCAGATCTACATCTAAGGAAGATGTAGATATGTTTTTATTTGGAAAAAAGTCAGATCTACATCTTATGAAGATGCAGATCTGTTTTTTATTTGAAAAAAAAGTCAGATCTACATCTAATGAAGATTTAGATTTGTTTTTTATTTAAGAAAAATGATTGTTCACATGCAAATTATTGACAATCAAGAAAGAGATTATAACAATCACATAGAAAAATAATCATGCTTTAAATGAAACAATGGTGAATCATTCAAAGAAAGAAAGAAAAAATATTCATCATTTTAAACAAGAAGCATAAAAAGATAGGGTGATAAAAACAACCTCTTGCATGAGCACTCGTTGTTCTTGAGAGGATGTTTTAGGGTTCAAAGAAACTTATTCCGTTATCTTTGAAACTTAAAAACCCTAATTTAAGCAACAAATCTCAGAAAGGATTAGCAAGTACCAGCAATTTGAGAGTCTCAAAATGTATGCCTCTTAGAGTGTAAAGAAAAAGGTACTGAATTATGAGACCCAATCCCTAAATGAAACAATGGTGAATCATTCAAAGAAAGAAAGAAAAAAAATATTCATCTTTTAAACAAGAAGCATAAAAAGAGTAGGGTGATAAAAACAACCTCTTGCATGAGCACTCGTTGTTCTTTGAGAGGATGTTTTAGGGTTCAAGAAACTTATTCCGTTATCTTTGAAACTTAAAACCTAATTTAAGCAACAAATCTCAGAAAGGATTAGCAAGTACCAGCAATTTGAGAGTCTCAAAATGTATGCCTCTTAGAGTGTAAAGAAAAAGGTACTGAATTATGAGACCCAATCCCTATTTATAGAGGCCAGAAGACTCTAAAAAAAATAGGCACGGACGATTAGGATGTGAATTCGGATGCATCCTTTTGGGAAAAGGTAGAAAAGGGTGTGTCTTATTGTCACCCGAAAAAGGCCGTTAGGCCAAAGCCCAAAAAGGGGCAATTCAGCCCTTTTAGAGTGCCGTTCGGCACTACAAAAGTGCCGAATTGGCTCTTGGATACAGAACGTTCTTTTGTGTTCGGGTGCCATTTGGACTCGTTTTCTAGGGTTTCATGACCAGTCCTTGTATCTAGACATGTTTTCATCATCCGTCCATGATTTTTTTTTAAATCATTTTTCTAGATAATTCAGGCTTTTCAAGAACAATTATCTTGAACATTTATCTTGTGGATAAATCCCTTATATAAATCTTGATAAAGTTTAGATTATCCACAATTTTATTGTTATCAAATCATCCATTTTATTCCTATGCATGCAACCCTATTTTAGACACCAATCATCAACTAATCACAAAATTATTTAATTAATTTTAATTGTTTAACCAATCAAAATTAATTTAAATTAATCGTGTGTGGTCGACTCTCCCTAGGCACAATGCATATGGACTGTGCAAATTTGATCATGCCATATCTTTCGATCCGATGGTTCGATTTAGAAATCAGATACACAGTTGCGACTGTTAGAATCTTAAGATCATTTTTATGATATGAAATGAATGAATTGATGCATGTGATGCAAAGAGAAATTGATGCATGTGATGCAAGAATGATTTTTTTTTGGGGTTCAATTGGTCACTCCAGTCATCTTTCTTGATTAAATCATGGGTGCAAAATCAAGCGTCTGTAAAATGTCCCTCATTGACAGAGCTTGGAAAGCGAATGTCAACATAAAACAAAGACATTGATTTTAGCGACTATGATTTAATGGAGGTTGAATTTTCAAAGATTACCTAGCCCTCGAACCTAAAACTTTAGAACATAGAACTAGTGCTTTAACTTTTTTGACAAAAAAAAAAAAATTGAAAATTGTGAGCATTTAACCTAACTGGTAGCTGATGAACTTTGAAATAATTGTTGATAATTGATGTGACTGAGAGACTTTTTCATTGTGATCTTGATAATGGAGTTGTTTGCGACCAAGGGGGCTTGATCTCGATGGAGGTAGTGTCTGCGACCAAAGGACTTGATCTTGGCTGAAGTAATGTCTGTGACCAAAATATTGATCTTGGATACGTAGGTTCCTGCGACCAATGAATCTAATCTTTACTGAGGTAATGTCTGCGACCATAATATTGATCTTCGATACATAGGTTCCCGCGACCAATGAATCTAATCTTGACTAAGGTAATGTTTATGACCACAATATTGATCTTGGATACGTAGGTTCCTGAGACCAATGAATTTGATCTTGATTGAGATAATGTTTGCGACCACGATATTGATCTTGGATACGTAGGTTCCTGCGATCAATGAATCTGATCAGGTGATGTATCTGATCTTGACTGAGGTAATTAATGTCTGCAACCATAATATTGATATTGGATACATAGGTTCCTGCGACCAATGAATTTGATCTTGACTAAGGTAATGTTTGTGACCACAATATTGATCTTAGATACGTAGGTTCCTGCGACCAATGAATTTGATCTTAACTGAAATAATGTCTGCAACCACGATATTGATCTTGGATACGTAGGTTCTTGCAATCAATGAATCTGATCTTGATTGAGGTAATGTCTGCAACCACAATATTGATCTTGGATATGTAGGTTCTTGCGACCAATGATTTTGATCTTGACTGAGGTAATGTCTGTGAACACAATATTGATCTTGGATACGTAGGCTCCTGCGACCAATGAATCTGATTTTGACTAAGATAATCAAGGGCTTCTCATCCTTGAAACCAAGTTTTTGCTTGCAAAAATTAAAATTTGGAATCAGACTCTAACTGATGAGTGCTTTGTGGTCCCACTGTTTCTGAGATGTGTGTTTTTCATTTATCCCTTCTTGATTTGAACTTTATCAAGAAAAGTTTAATTGACAAAAGATTCTATTTTGAGAAACATTGATTTTTGAAACTTTGAAATTTGAGATTTTGACTTGAAAATAGAATTTAAACTTTGAAATTTTGAGATTTGGAATTTTGAAATTAAGACTTGAAATTTTGATCATGAAATCTGGGGTTTAAAATTTTTTCTTGAAATTTTGAAAGCTAGAGGTTCGAATTTTAAAAAACATTGGTATTGAGAATGTGAATTTCTTTTGCTTTCCCACCTTTTTTTTTTTTTGGAATGAAAATTTTGAAATTGGAGTTTAAAGATATTTGGAAGACTTAAGAAATTTTTTTTAAAGTTGACTAAGTTGACTTAGCTATATGCTGAGTTCAAGTGGGGGGCCAAAATTTGGCCCCCTCCTTTCGTTGTCTCTCTCTTTTTCCTTCATCTTTTCTTCCTCCATTGTCATTATTCACCTTCTTCTTTCCCTCGATTTTTCTTCTTCATCTCACCATTTCTTCTCACAAAAAACACTTTCCTAAGCTTCTCAAGCTTCTCTCATTCATCTCCATCAATATTTCTTTTGATTCTTGTGTTTTGAGCATTTTCACCACACAACCATTTTGGTGAAACCCATTTTCCAAATCCATTTTTCTTTGCATCAAGATGGTTTCTTCTTCCAAGGGACCTTCTTTTCTTACTTTTTATAATAAAAAATATGATCCTACATTTGATTGGCATGAGGAGGATGGACTTCTTCAAGGCCCTAGGACCCATGCTCCATATTGTCATGTAGACACCAAAGTGAGTTTTTCTTTGGTTTTTATGCTTTAAAAAATATTGTTGCATGTTTCATTGAAAGTTTTATGGTGAGATATTGTCATTTGGTTGTTTGAAATTTGGGGCATTGTGTGATTGGTTATGTTGGAAAATGTTGGTTTTGGAGCACTCTTGAAGTATTTTTATTTATTTATTTTTTTTATCATGGTGCAATTTGGACAATGTTGATGGCTTATGGAATTTTGACAATGTAGGTAGATATTGTGATGTTGTTGAATGAATTTTGGTTTCGATTTTAGGACTATTGCCATTGTGAAAAATTTGTGGTAGGCTTATGTGAATGTGTTCATGATAGATATGGAAAAAGTTTATTGGCAAGTGTAAACTTTGTTTTATGGACATGGCAAAATTTTATGGGTAAGTTTGTGGGTATGGAAAATTTTTGGTCATGGAAAAAATTTCATGGGCATGAAATTTTGAAAACTTTTGCTGGGTATGTAATGTTGGTTCTTTAAAAATTTTTGTGATAATGATTTTAGCCATGTGGGAATTTATTTTGTGCATGGGCATGAGCTTGTGAAGTTTTTTTGCTATTTTGGAAATGTAGGAACTTTTTTCATGGCTATGGAAAAATTTGGTGGTTGTGTATGGATTATGTGAAGAAATTTTGATTGTGGTGAAATTTTGGTGGGCATCGGTTTTTTTTTTTTTTTTTTTTGTGATGTGGGTTTGGCAATGGAAATTTTTTTGGACATGTAGCTTGGTCATGGAAATTGATGAGCTGAACTTTTGTGTTGCAGAGCCTCAAGAGTCGAGGTAGTCTCCAAATGTTAAAGAGTGCATGGGTAGTGTTGTCTCCTTGCATAAAAAACATCATTAATGAAGCAGGCTTTGACATTTTCTTTGAAGCATTGTTGAATCATGAGACACATGAATATAAAGATCTTCAGTTACTTTTTGCCTTGGTAGAATGCTTTTGGGACACTACATGTACCTTCCACTTTCCTTGTATTGGGGAGGTTGGGGAGGTAATGTTGACTCCTTATGATTTCTCTATTATCATCGGTCTGAGGTTGGATGGTGAAAGAATTCTTATCAATGATTCATTTACTTCAGCTGAACTCAAAAAACTTCTAGGTGTAGTGTCTTCTAGAATGAGGAGTAATAATATCCCTTTGTCTTGGCTATGTGAAAATAATCCTCATTGTGAGACTTTGGCAAAAGGTGCTCGTATGTTCATACTTCTTTTTGTTGGGACCTTCTTGTGTCCAGATTTAGGCAGTACTGTGAATCTGCACTACTTAGAAAGCTTGAGAAAAATTGGACAAATTTGGAATTATGATTGGGACGACATGGCCTATGCTACTCTGATGCATTTCATGCCCCAACTCTTTATGTAGAGTCTTTCAAGCTTGGGTGGGGCTCCATTTGTATGGCAGGTGAGGTTTGAGATTTTTTTGGCTATGTGTGAGCTTTGAAATTTTTTTTTTGCTTTGTGGTAATGGTGTTGTGGCAATTTTTAGGTTTGGATGTATGAGTATCTCGAAGTGGGTCATGAGACATGGGAGGAAGTTGCTGGCATCTTTCCTAGATTTCTTCGTTGGTTGTCCCAGTATCGTTCGTCAGTGACTATACATTTTTAGATAAATTATTTAGCCAAGTGATTACTTAGATAAATTATTCAGATCTAAGTTAACACAAACAAATCATATCATGTTAAGCAGTGCGAAAATATGAAGAACACACGATATGATAATCCAGGAAAATCAAACTGGTAAAAACTTGGGGAGGATTTAACCTAGCTATCCTTAAAGTAAAATAGATCCATTATGAAAGAATTGAAGTTTTTACAATGAGACTTAGACCATTAACATCCTAGTGCTACCTCGAGTAGAAAACTTACTACCACGATCACGTGACAGCTTCAAGTCCACGGACTACTTCTTTCTTTGATCCACAGCAACCTCAAGTTCTCCTACTTGTGTTTTTCTTTAAGCTCTTGAAACAGCAACCAAAGAGATTACTAAGTTCTTGAAATCAATCTTAATCTTGATAACCTTAAGTGTGTATGAAGGTAAACACTCTCTAGATCTCACAGAAGATTCACACACGCAACATATCAACAACCTCTAAAATGTGGCTAGGTTTTTTCTATCTATATGAGACATAAGACATAAGACATAAAACCCTACACATCAAACGAGTTTGGGCTGAGTCGAAAAATTTTGCAGAAAATTAATTTGCACGAGGTTTGATCAATCGAGTCTAATTTTCGATTGAGCGAGCCTTACAGATTTAGTTAATCACTCGATTCCAACTTTACATGTAAACACACTTTGATCAGCCTAAATCTAGACTCTACGTTTTGATCATGGTTTGCCAACACATTACAAATTGAAATTCTATTACATTAGTCCCTAAGGTCTTAGAACCTAACAGTGACCTTTAGGCGTTCTTTGGCAATTTGGCTTTTGGTGATTGTTAATTTGACTGTTGATGATGTGATTCCTTCTTCTTCTTCACTTCTTCTCTCTTTTTTTGTGCGGAATCTTTGGTGTTTGATTATAGTTTGGTCATTTCTCATTCTGAGTTTCTTTGTGATTTTTCATATATCTTTAGACTGTTGGGCTGGGTGTGAGGGGTATGCGGAGTGTGAATGGACTTTGGAGTTGAATGGTTGTCAAGCATTGTTTGAATGTGGGCATGGAAGGTATTGGTATCTCGGTGATTGGGTGTTATCCCTATTTCATCATGTGTATCCTCCTACAACAATTCTAGTTCCTTCTTGTCCCTCTGTTCGGTTAGCTGACTTTCTAACTGATGAAGAGATTGCTTAGGCCCTTGTGGGTTTGTTGTTCCAAGAACAGCAGGATCTTATTATGAATTTATTGAAACTTGTCTGCAAGGTTGCTTGGTTGGCCAAACTGTACTTCTTTTCTTTTCTAAAGTCAAATCTTCATTTTGCAAATTCTTTCTATATTTCTACTTGGTGACGAAATTTGTATGTTGGATTTTCAACTTCCACGTTCGGAAGGAGAGGAAGAGGGAGATGAAGAGGAAGAAATTTGTTCTTCTCATCATGCTGGTAGTATTTCTAGTTCTTTCATGGAGACTTATTCTCATTTTTCGGCATGGCAATACGAAGTGATGAATCCTAATGGAACGTATAGTTCCATGCCCTTGAATAGGCTAGAGCAAGTGTCGAATGTTCCTTGGCCCGATTTGATGTGTTCTTGAGTTTTTTGTTCTTTGTCCTTATTTCCTCTTGGCTTATTGAATGGTTCATGATCTGGTGGACTTATTCTTCAGGCTAACGTGGATTTTGTGGAGGAAAACATACGGATGATTGGAGGCTTGCCATCATTGGCTCATACTCAATCCTCCTAATATGTGCTCAATGATTTGAGCTGGGTATGCCTTGTTGCTTTCTGAGTATCTCTTGCTTGAATTGTGCTTGATGGTGGGATTAACACTTGATTCTGCAGACTTTTCAGACACATAGAATGGAAGCTGCTAATGCTACCAGAAGAGCTTTGGAGGAAAAGATCAGGAGCCTTGAACTTGAAAATCGTCAATACGATCCTCGCTTTTTCTTAAGTTAAGAAGGAAACGCTAAAGATGGCTCCTCTAGAGGTGGATCAAGGAGATCCTCATGGAGGCAGACTCGGAGTCCCAATGATGTATGACTTGTATTTTTATTTTTCCTACAAAACGAAAGGAAGTGTTCCTTAGACAATCTTGTATTAATTTCCATGTTTAGCACTTTGTCTTTGGCATCACCTTGGATCATGTAGAAACTTTAACTAAGATAAATTTAAAATTCACCTAATGAGGTCTTGTAGTATCAATTTAAACTTATTTTGATTAGCTCTATTGGAATCTGCACTTGCTTGAATGAAGTAAAGACGAATGCCCCTAGTTTTAAATGAATGCATGATTTTTGGAAATCTTGGTTTTGAATCTTTTTTATTTAGAAAAAATGATGATGGTGCCCCCCCTTTTTTTTTTAAAGATAAATGAGCCAGTGGCGAATGCCCCTTGTTTAAAAAGGAATGCATGAATTTTGGAAATCTCGATGATGATTTTTTGAAAAGATGACGATGATCTTTTTTTTAAAAAAAAAATTGCATGAGGCATGGGCGAATGCCCCTAGTTTGGAACATAAATTCATGAGTCTTTAAAAAAAAAAAAAAAAAAACTTGATTTGATCAATTTTTTGAAAACAATGATGCAAGTGATAATTTTTGAAAACAAGTGAGTTAGACACGTTAGAGTGTCCCAATTTGACTGAAACAAATCTTTTTGAGTGTTAAATAATCTAAAAAAAAAAGTCTAAAAACACGAAATTGCATGGGTGTACGATGGAGAGGCTGTGTGCCACTTGGCACGTGAGGAGTGCCATTTGGCACTTTTGGAGTGCCGTTCGGCACTGGGCCACATTATGACATTCGCGCCATGGTGGGCTATCTCCTTATGATTTTCCAATGCATGTTTCTCATTTTCGTGTTTTTTGAAAACATGTACTACGTTTGTGATAATGAAACACCCTCCTAGTTAGCTGCAAACTCTCTGAAACCTATTTCAAACCTGATTAGGAATTAATGTAGCTTATATAAATGAATTCTTCTGCAAAAATTCTTTGCATAAAGGTTAGCAACACACAATAATCACAAGCAAAAGTCATCCATGGCTAGCAATCAAAATTTTTCTCATTCAATAATTCGTGATATCAACAGATGAGTTTGTAGCTTTGATTTCAGCACCAAGACCAATTTTACAGCCTTCAAACTAAAGGGAATTAAGGCTTTAAGGAACGTCAAAATCAAGTGGGACTTCCTTCGTGCTGCAGTGAAATTCTGGGATCCCGAAGATCATGTGTTTTAGATTAACACTACTAAACTTTGTCTGACGATTGAGGAGTTTTTCGCTATCCTAGGCTATGATCCAAGCAGAAAATCTGTTACAGTTTCTTATGATCCTAGGCATAAGGAATCTTTGTCTAATGCTCTCGGTTTTCCTACGTCCATTACCGATAGTATGATTGAAGGCCATATGGTGAATCTTCGTGCGATTATCTCCAGGCTGATTAGCAAACGCACCTATGGAATGACCGACAATATGCAGAAAAACTTTGATTTAGCCTTATGCTTTGTGGGAGAATTTTTACTTTGCTTTGGGAGATATGGTTTTGTGGATGTTTGAGCCATCAGTGTTATGAGCCAAATTAAGGATGGTGACAATCTTGTTTCTTTGATCTTGGCAGAAACTCTTCTAGGGCTGGATGTCGTATTTCATGGCGAAGAAACTCGGAACTTCTTAGGGAGTCCTTTGACTTTGCAGATATGGTTGATGGAGCAACTGGACTTGATTTCCAAGCCTACCACCGGTAATTATGGGCCTAGCAGTTTCCTTAGTAGGGTTGTAATCAAAATTGAGTGCCAAACTGAGAATGATTGGGTGAATCTCTTGGGCAAGAAATCTAGTGCTTCAATTTAGTGGGACTGTTATTGGTGGAAGTGCCCACCCCTTCCATTGCAGTCTTTAGGATCAGATCACATCTTCCTTGTTGGGTTGCGGAGGGCAACTTTCTACAAGGGAGATAGACTCTTGAGGCAATTCAAATATGAGTAAGGAATGCCTGGTGGCAGAAGAAGAAGACCTTTCTCTCTTATGGACACAAATCCTACTTCTGTAAAGAACATGTTATTGGGTTTAGAGATGGCTGACTAGGTAAACCAATCTTTTGTCAAGGTTCAATTTCATAGGATGACTACAAAATATTCTAACTGGTTGATAGACAAGATTGTTGACAAGGAAGTTGAGAGCATTGCTATGAGAGAACAATTTCTTAGAGACAACCATGAAAAACTCGATGAAGACAATTATGAATTCAAAAGAAAAGACAAGGACGATGAAGCACCTAACACAAAAGAAATCAATGATTGATAGAAAAAGAAAAGACTGAAGACAAAGTAACCTCCTTATTTTTTTTGGCTTTGAGCATGTTTATTTAGAAGTTGATGTAGAAACTTTTATTTTTAGGAATTATTTAAGGTTTGCAAGTTAGGGGTTTTGTTTATGGTGTAGGCTTTTGGGGTTTGGTTTTTTATGGTTTGGCTTAGGGTTTAGGTTTTTGTGTAATGACATGGTTTAATGGAATGGTTGAATTTCTGGTAAATTTCGGTTATCAGGCAAATGGTGGGTTTTGGGAAATTGTGACTAGACTAATGCATGGTTGCCTACGTACCCCTTTAACAGAAGGATCAGGTCATTATGTAGTTCATTGATTTTTTTTATTTGCCTTAATTTTTACCTAGGCTGCCCTTTCTGGTTTTCAACCTAGTAGGCTCTCTCATTCTCTCTTTTTTACTCTCCTTTTGGGTAGGTCGCCCTTTCAGGTTTTCAACCTACCATATTTCCTCTTTTTTTTTTTTGTTGCTCTAATTTTTGCCTAGACTGCCCTTTCGAGTTTTTAGCCTAGCGAGCTTTTTTTTGTTTATCAAAGCTAGGAAGGGAAATAACATAATTTACAACCACTTCAAAGTACATCTGCTTGATAATGTATGGGCGGGCCTGCCCAATTTTGGTTGAACTTCCTGTTTGCATCTTGAATTGGGGTTCAGATTTCTTTCAACACTAGATCTCCTAACTTCAAATCTCCTGTTCTTACTTTCTTCTCCTTTGGTATCCTTGAATGTGATATAGGGCTTTGAGTATTTTTTCGTCTAGCATGCATAACTGGTCATATTTGCTTTGCAGCTAATTTGCTTTGAAATGGGTATCCGTTCACTATGCATAACTGGTCACTATGAACGGACACCCATTTCAATATGAAGGACCGCTTCTATCCCATACACCAATGAATAAGGGGTGGCTCCTATGGAAGATCAGATTGATGTTCTATACCCCCAAAGTGCATAAGGTAATTGTAGGTGCCAATCCTTGTAGTTCTTTGTGCTCTTCTTCAAGATTCACCCTATATTTTTGTTAGCAGCCTTAACTGCTCCATTAGTCTGAGGATGGTGAAGATTTGTGGTGCTAAATGTTGAATTGTCACAGTAGCTTCTCTGTTTCTCCTTTAAAATGTAACCCATTGTCAGAGATAATCTCATGTGGTACCCCATATCCGCAGATGATGTTGGTTTGAATGAATTGAGCAACTTTATTTGAATTTAGAACTTTGTATAAGGTAGCTTCTACCCATTTTGTGAAGCAGTTTATAGCAACAAGTATGAATTCATGGCCATTGGATGCAGTTGGATGAATCTTCCCAATAATGTCTATCCCCATGTAGAGAAGGGCCAATGTGATGTCATAGTATGTAGTGGCATGGGTGGCATATGTTTTAGATCTCCATGGACTTGGCATTAATGGCATTGTTGAACATGAGCCACACAATCGGTTTTCATAGTAGTCCAATAATAGCCTTGTCTCATTGTCTTCCTTGACAACATGTGCGCATTCATATGTGGTCCATAGCTTGATTCATGAATCTCTTCAATTATCTGCTATGTCTTCTTAGCGGTGTGAGATGTGAAAAAACATAAAAATGTAACACACAAAAAGGTAATCACACGACATAAGAAATTACGTAGTTCAGCATTTAGCTTACATCCACAAAGTTGAATATAACTTTTCGCTCTTAAACAACACACTCAACCCTAATATGAAGCAACAATATTTATATCCACACAATGAATTCACAATAGGCTAGAGACAGGCAAATTTTTTCTCCTAAACACTCAGCTTCTGCCCCATGGACTGAGTCTCAAAAAATATCTCATTAAAAATAAAAAATAAACTAGACTTCACATAGTCCAACAAATCCTATTTGTGGGTATTTCAATCTTAGTATGTATCATATTTGAAGGCCTCTGTTGTATCTGCTGCTTTTGCTTTGCGTTGAAAAGAAAATTTTCATTCCTACAAATAAAAGAAAAAAGCTTTGTAACTGTACTATTGTACTGAAAAATTGAGTGGGGAAGACTAGTTCGTATATAAGGGCTCCCTCTGTATAGTATTTACAATTATTTTCTATCGGTCCTACTGTCATCATCATCATGTCCACCATTATGGTTGTTATCACTACTACTGTCACTCTTGTCATTGCTTTCATCCTCATCATCACTTGGGGCTGCTCCCCCTTCCTTGTCTTTGTTATGGGCTCTTAGTTCATATGGGCTCTTCAATGCATGCTGACTAGCCTTCCAATACTCTTCATCTTCAATGTTGTAGATAGGATCTCTAAGAAGTGTAGTCATGGCATCAAGATCCATGTTCCAATCAATAGGAACCCAAGTTGTGTTTTCTTTTTTCAACTCTAGAGCCTTGTTGTGGCAGTCAAGTAGTATCTCGAATCCGGGTACCATAGTCTTAGTCATAGTATCAAATCTCGGTTCGGGGAATCCCTAATAACGTTGACTCTCTCCAGCTTTTACAAACTTCCCATTCAACGTAGGAGTGTAGGGTTTTAAAGGTTCTGGAGGATAAGGAAGTCCTTTTGCTTTGGCTTTGGCTCGAGCCATCTTCCTCACTTCTATCTCTAGCAAATCATCATCAGTAGGCTTATAACCTAGCCTAAAAGTTAGTGTGGTAGTAGGGATCGTCGTGTCTTGAATAGTTGGCTTCTTTGCAATTCCCCCCAAATTCATCCCTGGAAGGTAGTTCATTCTCCTCATCATTGCTACCACATTGTTGTTACCATAAGAAGCAAAGTCCATTGGGATCTTCTCAACTTCTTCTTCTTCTTTTTTCAAAACTAGACCTTTCAATTAGGAAGCCATCCAAGGTCAATGTCTCTTTCTCAGAATTTATACCATAAATAGGCTTAGGCAAGGTCAAGGTGTCCCCATAGATGGTCACAATAGCTCCTTCATGTGGAACCGAACCTTTTGATATAGAGAAGAAGGTACGGCCTCGGTGTCATAAATTCACGGTCGCCCAAGGAGCATATTGAAACATGAGACTATATTAAGGACCTAAAAATCCACCTTCTTAACCATTGGTCCTATGGTAAGCTCCAATGTTATGGTCCCTAAGACCTCTCTTCTACTGTTGTCATATGCCCTCACATGTTGATCAGTAGGTACAAAGTCTTCGATACTAAGGCCCAGACAGCTTGCAGTCTTTAAAGGACACACATTTAAAGCGCTTCTATCATCTATCAAAACCATTGGTATCCTTTTCCCCATGGAATCTACAGTGATATGAAAAGGGTCGTTGTGGTGCTTCCCCTTCTTAGTTAGATCCTTGTCAGATTAGGAGATGGCAAATTCACTATTTATGGACCCAATCATAGCATTCTGATCCTGGGAGGTTGTGGTTGTAGGGACTTGGATTTGGTTGAGTAATTCTATTAGGTTTTGATGGTGTTTGTATAAGGCCATGAGTAGACCCCATAGGGATATGTTGCCTTGTGTCTTCTGTAGTTGCTTGAGGACTTCATCTTCCTCGGCAAGTGTTTGTTGGGTAGATCTATTCAAAGCTTCCACTAGGTTGTCGGTCTCTAAACGTGGAGGTTAGAAGTGTTTCCCCTCTTGTGATGTGGGTAATTCTTGTTGGATTATTGAGGTTGGTGTCTTAGGGTTTGAAGTGTCTCCCCCCATTTGTGGGTGTTTGGTCCTTTCCCAAAATTGTGATTGGGCAAGGGATTATTAGTGATGCTAGGTCTTGTAGGCGACGCAATCACCTTATTGTCTATTAGGTCCTAAAGTGCATGACGAAGGGTGAAACAATGGTTAGTGTCATGAGTAGGGCCTTGGTGGTAAACACATCTTTTATTCACACCAAACTTTGAGTGCAAGGGGTTTGGAATTGGTCTTGGGTCTAAGGGTTCGGTAACCCTTTGTTTAGCTTATCATAGTTGGTATGGGCATGTACAACTCATGAAATTGCCTCCTAGGTCTAGGCCTTGTGGCACTTGCACAGGTGCAATAGGTGCAATTAATTGATAAGGATCATGTTATGGATGTTGAAAATTTCTACAGCCTTAAATACTACATTCTTTTTAAACCTTGGTGGGTCATCAGTCTTTATGGTTGCATTATATAGCATCCTCAATTTGGGTTCCAGCAGCAATTAGAGCTTTAAAGTTGGGAAAGTATGTGCAAACAAATATTTATGAACATTTTGTAGTGATAATGAGTTTTGTGGCCAGTTGTGGGAGTAGTGATGATAGTTTTGTGGCAATAGGTTTTGTAGCCGGTTGTGGGTTGTTGGGTTTAATGTCGTTTTGAGCCTAGTGTAGTGGTGGGTGGTGGTGGTGGTGTTGGTTGTGATTGATTGTTGGGGTTGCTGTTTTTGTGGCCAGTTGTGTGGGTAGGTTGTTGGTTTTTGTGCCAGAGAGAAGAGGAGGAAGAGAGAAAGAAATTAATTACTAAATAAACAAGGTTTGGCTTAGATGTGAAAAATAAGAGAATTGATGTAGTGAGAGTTATGAAATGGTGTGTTAAAATAGATAAAGTAAGTTTTGGGATGTTAAAAACTAAAAATTTTACCTTTACCATTATGAATGCTCTCATAATGCATATTTAATTTAAGTTGTAATGGTCTTTGTTACATTATTAATTTCATTTTAAGTTCATATATCAATAATATTTAATTTGAGATATATATATATTATAAAAATAAATCATAGAAGAGGAATTTATTTTCAACCAAAATAATAATAATAATTCTCTTTACTAGATACAAGTCCTTAGAGAATGCATTCAAGTGAATCTCCTTCCATACCCCCACCTTGATTTGGAGTGTCTCTCAACTCTCAAGTACTTTGTACTCTATAATATACTATAGAGTACAAAGTACTTGAGAGTTGAGAGACACTCCAAAATCGGGTTTATCTACTAGGCAGCAAATCTCAATTTGAGCATAATGGCTTTTAAGAAGTTGCACTTGACGTGATTATAAGCCTTACTAACATGATTATAAGCTTGAAATTACGTCCTAATTTTCTTTCCGTAGAAGTCTAACATGTAATTTTGCTAAATCAAAGGGGCGAAATTTCAAGGCAACAGCCAACAAGACCACTAAAAAAAAAGTGGAAGGCAAACATTTATTTTTCTAATCTATATTTAGATCTATACTTACATGATTTTTTATATAATTTTTTTTGGGTAAACTACGTATTTGATTCTATCCTTTACAACGTATTTCAATTTGGTTTCTAACCTTTCAATTGTGTCAATTTGGTCCCTAACTTTTTAGTGTTGTGTCAATTTAGTCATTGACGGTTATCTTGGAGGAAATTGCTCACGTGGTTATAAGCACAAACTATTTTACAAACTGTTGATATGACACGATAATATAGCTTTTTAAAAAATACTAAAATACACATAAAATAAAACAAGTCAGATTTAAAGTATTCATTAAGATTTTAAAAATACTAACTAATTAGAACACCATAACATCTCCACCCAGTTTTCACCGCCAGCATCCCTTCATCCTTTTGCTTTCTGGTGACTACCCACCACTTGTCTAATGCTTCTCTGAAACCAAAGCTTCTTTGCTTGGAGAACACATCTACATATACAAGTATGCTATGTACATCAAACTTGTATCTTTCTTTTATTCTTTGTTATTTATGGTTTTTAAAAGAGGTAATAAATATGATATATATATATTTTCCAATATCATGAAACAAAATTTGTAAGCTTTGCTTCAAACTTACATAGATTTGAATTTGTCATTAATTTTTTGCAAATTTTTCATTATTTTAAATGTTAGTAATTAGATGTTCTTATTATTGAATTGAGGTTTCCACCTAATTTGATTTCAATTATTGTTTGAATAGTTTTTAATTATTAAATTAAGGTTTTTCTATTTAAATATATGTGTGATTAATTGAGCCTTATATATATATATAATATAATATATATATATATATATATATTATATATCTCTGCTTTTTTTTAATATTAAGTATTTTAACAGACACACGGAAAGAGAGGAGAAGGTATAAAAAAATGACAATGGTGTATATCTAAAAAGATGTAACTCTTGGATACACAGCATATGCTTTATAATACTTAAAAGTAATATCTATGCATTTATTTATATTATTTAAAAGTTAAACTGTTCAATTCTGATTGATTTTGTTTTTTTTTTACTGAAATACAATTTGCCAAGTGTTCAATTTTTATGCTTTGAATTACCTATTGGTTCATTCTTGATCTTCGTATGATTCATTTTCTTTTTCTTTTTCTTAATGGATTTGTAGAAAGTTTAATTCTTGATGCGATAACATATTCAGGTGCCAAGCTTTGAAAAGTTCTTAGTTTTTTTCTGTGTTTTCGAGGCCTTAGTAAAATTTGATGGTATTTGGAACTTTGGATGCAGTTAGAAGAACATTCATAGATGCAGGACGGATGAGATGGGTACTTACACTTTATTCTTTCCCCCTTTAGTTCTATTAGCTGAATCTTACTAAATTTAAAAAAAGTTTTAATTAATATTTAACTTACAACTTTTTAGTATTCTATATCCTCTAAATTTCTCTTTGGTTTATTCATTTGCAAATCACTGGTGAGTCTTTTACATGAAACAAATACTTTGTATTTTGTTTTTTAACTAGAAAGCCTCTAATTATATCAGGACCTACACTGCGCTTTGTACTACTCTTTTTTTGGGGCTGATTTTGCTATTTGTAGTCGCCTTTGTGTCTTCTCTTGTATGTATTCCTAGATCTTTGATATGTATGTGCTACTGTTTGGTAAGGCTATTAATTTGTATGTAGCTTTGTTTTTGTTCAGTGAAAATTTACTGATTTATCAAAAAACAATCACCTATTTATTTATTTCAATTGTAGAGAATGCTGTCATCTGTGCTCTAAACAATTTAAACAAAGTTTGATATGTTAATGAAATTGGTAGTTCTTGTATATACAATTCTTGTAGATTAGTCATTGCATTCTTCTTTCATACCCTTCTTAAATTTTTTGTACTACTTTCATTCTTTTCTTTGGTATGACAGCCAGCTAAAGGATCTCAATCTAATGCGTAGGTTTGTAAATAGATTTTTGGAATTATTACCTTGTATTGTTAGTGTAATAGTATAGCTGTTCCGAGCAGCTTGATGTTGATTTATTAACTTGAGTTGGGCCGTGATAATTTGTTGATTTGATTTTTGAAATATGAAAAGTCTATTTAAATAACCAAACTAAATGTAGTACTCTGTTTTTTGTACTTGGGTCCTAGATATAATGTTTATTTTTTATTTTCTTGACCAAAGGTTTGTTGTGGATTATTGATATGTGGATTGTAATAGTTTCAGTTTTCATGAGAAAGAGTTTGGTGGAATTTTTTAACTAAGAGGGGTAAAAAGAACAACTTTTGATTGGGTTCATGTTTGAGTGTTTTAAATCATTGGTTTTTACTGTATTTTTTAAATTTGATATTGTTTCTTATGTTGGACTTTCTGTTGGTTAAGTATTTGTTATACCATCATAAAACCAACTATGATTATAATTGTTGGGTTCAATTCAGTGGCACAATGATATCACTTGGTAAGATAAGAGATTTATGGTGGTGAAAGTTCTCTGCTGAACTTCGAGATCAAACATTCAAAATTATCATTTCAAGAAGAAAATATGGGATCAACTTTGGTGTGCAAGGACAAGCTAGAGAGAATTATAGTGCTTTGCTGTTATCATTAAGAAGCTCTTGTGTCTTTTTGTTGAAGGAGTATATAATGTAGGATTTTACTAACGTGTGCCCTAACGGCACACGAGAGTATACTATTTTTAGAAAAAGTTTTATCGGGAATTGAAAATATTTTGACAATTTTTTCAATTCCCGCTAAAATTTTTTAACCGGACCCATAATGTTATTATCATGTTGGGTGATTACCATCTTTTGTTGGAGCTTCTTAATGATAGATGTAGTATCCATTTGGATAGAATTTATTGCTGAAAACTGAAAACACTGTATCAAAATAATTTTTAAATGTGTGAATAGTGCCATGAGACGTATTTTTAGTGAAAAAAAATTGTTAAAAAGTACATGAACAGTGCATGCACAGTAACTTGTCCCATAAAGCTGAAATGCGCAATAGAGAAAAAAAGAAAAAAGAAAAAAACACAAACGTGTGGCAACAAAATGTGAATCCAAACAGGCAAGTAGTAAGTAGAAGTTGTTACGTTTTATATAAAAAAATTAAAATGTGGAGTAGGGCTTTTGTCAGTGTATGGAATAAATATGTTAATAGGGAGGCTGTTGGATGGAGTCAACGGGTTTCCTTGGGAATAAACTACAGACTATATTAATGTACTTTGAAATGATTCTTATTAAAATTATTTTGTATCTATGCTTAGTATTTTTTTTTAAAGACAATAAAGTAAAGGCTAGATATCATAGTTCTTATTTATGGGTAAACCTTGAAGACATAAGTTGGGATTTAAAGTTTAAACAAGTTAATTGTCTTATGTTGCTTGCATTAATCTGCTGGGAGGGTTTTTTATTTTTATTTTATTTTTATTTTTTATTTTTATAAATTTTATGTTGTGTGCAGTTGAGTAATTTCATTTCTCAGGAGTTGGTCAAGCTCTTGCAATATAATGGGTTGGGAACGTTGTACATGACTGGCAGAAATAGAAATATATGCATCCGCAAGAGTATATTACTTTATATTATCTTCAAAGTATGAAATAGGCATTTTGAAATGGTTCAAAACATGCTTCATCCAAATGCAATGTGCTCAACTTTAAAACACATTTAAGCTACATTGGGTGTAATTATATTAAACCGTTTTTTTTTTGTGAACAATTGATCAATATTTCTTTAAACATTGTGTTGAATGGTTTGACTAATATGGCATATCACAAGTTGTTAGGATATGTTAGTAATTGTAATTAACAAAATGATTAAGAAATTTGAATATAATATTTTTTAATAAAAGCTTTGATAACATGTGCTTTAAAAAAAATAGATTTCATTAGAAATTAAGCTAAATGAGTATGTCAGTCAAACTTACAAGTTACAAGGTAAAGGCATAGTAAAAAAATCATAATTTATAACAAAATTTTCATTATGCATGATTATAAGTGTTTAAAGAAGAAATTTCAACCAAAGCATAGCACAATATTTTTTGTGAATTTAATTATTGTTTTCTAATTCAGAGCCAAATTATGGTTTTTGTCATAACTTTTGGAAGTTTTTAGAGAGTGATTAGATTATACCTTTACACTGTTTTTTTTTTTTTTTTTTTGGTAAAGAAAAATGGGAGCGTTTATGGTTGTATTAAACCCCCGGACAGGGGGCCGCGCGCCATACAAATTCATAAGCATCGCGTGTGAGAGTCACCTCATTGCTGAGAACACCCCTCACTAAGGATGTCCACCAACGAAAGGCCGTTGGTAGGACTCGAACCCAAGCCTGGCAAGTAGGGAAGCGAAATCCTGACCAACTCAGGGAAGCGAAATCCTTTACACTGTATAGCTCTAAAAAGATATCTTAATTATATGGATATATCCATATCTTACGTAGTTATTCTAATCATGTAGAAAAGTTTATTAAGATTAAGAAAATAGTATTACCTAAGCATACAATCATGTTCAAAAAAAAAAAAAATTAGTGCAAAATTTAGTGATTTTGTGTTATCTAATGAAAAATATAATATTTTTTTAAAGTAAAACAAAAGAGCAGCAAGTGCTGCCCTAACTAGTTCTTTTCTAAAGCCAAAGTATTTAGGACCTTCAAAGTAAAAGTGTAAAACAAAGGAGCAGCACATGCTGTCCTAATTAATGCTTTACTAAAGTCTAAAAGTATCTAGGACCTTCAACCTTTCGGCTCCAAAAGTGCCTCATAGCCCTATAATAAAATTAAATTAAAAAAAGAAAAAGAAAAAAGGTGTGCGTCATAGCCTCATAAAAACTAAAGTGACTATTTGGTTTCGGTTAACAAAAGTCTTTGGGCTTCTCGTTCCCGGCGACAATGTCGAACCAAGGAGAAGGTCCAGCGATTGGGATTGACCTGGGAACAACGTACTCGTGCGTGGCAGTTTGGCAACATGAAAGAGTAGAGATAATAGTGAATGATCAGGGTAACAGGATCACTCCCTCCTACGTTGCTTTCACTCCTACGGAGCGCTTGGTTGGTGATGCCGCCAAGAACCAAGTCGCCAGGAACCCCATCAACTCTGTATTCGGTAATCTTGATCAAAGGTTTTTTTTTTTTTTTTTTTGGTTAATGTTATTCTAAAGCACTTCTTGTTCTACTCCCATTAATAATAAGGTTACTCCAAAATATAGCTTGGATGATCACATCCATTCTTAGCTCATGACATTGAATAATAATTCCAAATAAAATGATTTTTATTTTTATTATTATTAAATTGTGATTGGGTCAAACAGTACTAGCTAAAGCTGCAAATTAATTGTTAATTTTTTCATTTCTTATTTCTATTTTATTAGGGCCGCCTATATGAACTAGAAAATGTTCTCTTTCGCTCCTTAAATTCACAAGAAATGAAAATTTTATTTTCTGCTCTTTATGCTTTATTGTGGTCTAATTCTTTAAGATGGTATTATCATGTAGATGCGAAGCGGTTGATTGGTAGGAGATTCAGCGATCCCTTAGTTCAGGAAGATATCAAGCTTTGGCCTTTCAAGGTCATTTGTGGTCTTGATGACAAGCCTATGATCGTTGTCAACTATAAGGGCGAAGAGAAGAACTTTTCTGCGGAGGAAATCTCATCTATGGTCCTTAGAATGATGCGTGAGATTGCCGAAGCCTACCTGGGCACAACTGTGAAGAATGCGGTTGTTACTGTCCCCGCCTACTTCAATGACTCCCAGCGTAAGGCTACCAAGGATGCTGGAGGCATTGCAGGCCTGATGTTCTGCGTATAATCAATGAACCAACAGCTGCAGCCATTGCTTATGGTCTAGACAAGATTGCAGATAGCATTGACAAGAGTAATGTCCTTATTTTTGATTTGGGTGGTGGTACTGCAGACGTCTCTACTTACCATTGAAAAGGGTGTTCCAAGTGAAGGCCGTTGCTGGAGACACTCACCTTGGAGGTGAAGACTTTGATAACCAAGTGGTAAAGCACTTGTTGAAATATTTAAGAGGCAACACAAGGTGGACATTAGTGGGAATTCCAAAGCTCTTAGGAGGTTGAGGTTGAGAACTTGTGAGAAAGCAAAGAGATTCTTTCCTCTGCAATTGATACTACCATTGAAGTAGACTCTTTATATAATGGTATTGATTTTCTTTCAACTCTTACCCGTGCCAAATTTGCAGAACTCAATATGGATTTATTCAGGAAGTGCATCGCTATTGTGGAGAAGTGCTTGACTGATGCTAATATGGATAAGAGCTGCGTCCATGTTGTTGTTCTTTCGGGTGGTTCTTCCCGAATTCCCAAGGTGCAGCAGTTATTGCAAGAATTCTTGATGGGAAGGAGCTTTGCAAGAGCATTAACCCGGATGAGGCTGTAGCTTATGGAGCAGCTGTTCAAGCTGCAATCTTAACTGGTATGAAAAATGAGAAACTTCAAGACATCTTGCTCTTAGATGTCACCCCTCTGTCCCTTGGCGTACGTGTTAAAGGAACGGAGATGAGTATTGTGATTCCAAGGAATACGGCCATTCCCACCGAGAAGGTGAGGAATTACACCACTGGCTCTGACAACGAAACTTCCATATTGTTTTCTGTCTATGAGGGTGAAAGAGCAAGAACTTGTGATAACAACTTGTTGGGAAAATTTGGGCTTCCTGGTATTCCTCCAGCACCCAGGGGTGTTGCTAGCATGAACGTTTGCTTTAATATTGACACTAATGGTATCTTGAATGTTTCTGCTATGGAGATGACCACTGGTGTGATGAGGAATATCACCATCACTAATGATGAGTCAAGACTGTCCAGTGAAGAGATTGGCAGGATGGTCCAGGATGCAGAGACATACAAGGCCGAAGATGATGAACACAGGAAGAAGGTCAAGGCTAAGGATGCTTTGGAGAACTATACCTACAACATGAGGAATACTATCAATGATGAGAAGATTGGTGCCAAGCTTTCCCGTAAAGGTAAGAAAAAAATTAAAAATGCTATTGAACAGGTGATTGAGTGGTTAGATGGCCTCCAGCTCATGGATTCAGAGGAGTATGCGGACAAGCTGGAAATGCTCGAGAGCATCTGCAATCCCATCATGGAGAGAATTTATGGATAAAAACAAAATAAATTGAGCAGAACCTCTCAACGGTGCAACATATGTAAGGGTGAAAACCATGTAACTAGTGTGACTATTTCGACTTTATTTGTCCAAACTTTAACTCGATTATTTTCTTGCTAATTATTAGTAATTTGTCCTTGGTTGGAAATTTATTACTTAATTTATGGTTTGTCATTTTTATGTCCACTGGACCACTGATAAGGTTGAGCCTCAACCTGTCTAGCTTGGATGTGGATTAATCCTCGTAAAAGCCACAGTTTGTTTGGATTTTAGAGTCTTAGATTAGATTGAGAAGCCATATGAATTGATAAAGGGTTAGCTCTGACTCTGTTCATGGAGAGGATAAATTGCCGCTGTTACGTAGCCTTTGTGAAATGTATCATGGCCCTGAATTTACATTGAGAAAAAAAAAATTCTGAAATTGATGCTAATGGGTGTTGTTCGGATAAAAGCTTGTTTTGAAATTGATGCTAATGGCATCTTAAATGTTTCTGCTGAGGAGATCACCACTGGTGTGAGGAGGCAGATGACTATCACCAATGACAAGGCAAGGCTGTCCGCTGAAGAGATTGAGAGGATTGTCCAAGACGCAAAGAGATTCAAGGCTGAAGATGATGATTGCAGGAAGAAGATTAAGGCTAAGGAAGCTCTGGAGAACTTTGCCTACAACATGAGGACTACTATCAATGATGAGAAGATTGGTTCCAAGCTTGACCCTGCAGTTAATAAAAGGATTGAAGATGCTATTGAAGAGGCGATTCAATGGTTAGATGATCTCTAGCTCGTGGATTCACAACTGTATCATGACAAGTTGAAATGGCTTAAGAGCATTTGCAGTCCCATCAACATTTCTGGAAAGCAATAACAAATTTGTGCCAAACCCTTTCAACAAAATGATGATGGTCGTTAGAATATAAAGCCTTTCTAATATTTCTGTAAAAAGAATAAATTAAGTTGGTCTAAACTCTAAAGAGATCCCAAAAATTAGAAATTTAATGAAAAATAATCATAAATGAATTTTGGGATTTAAAAGAATATTGAACTACATGGATCTTGATGTGATTAAGTTGAAATGTGCTAAGAACAAAATATCCTATCATATATTTTATTTTATTTATATTTTGTCAATAATGGATAGATGTTAATTTCACTTTTCAACTAGTCGCAGGCCCGCGCGTTGCGCGTGATAATTATTTTAGGTAAAATACTATTTTAGTCCCTATACTTTATAAAGAGTTTTTTTTAAAATATATAGTTTTATCATATTTTTCATAATCTTGTCAATAACGTATCATATATTTATTGGTTTATGATTTACATAACATAGATGTTAGGGACATATTTTATGTAATTGGCTAATCCTTTGACAAAATGCACTTTACTTGTAATTGGGTAGATCTAGGATCAATTTAGTACTTCAAGAAACAAGAGTTCAAGTCAAGTGTTAAAGTCATGAAGATCTGACCAAGAAATAAGTGAAAAAAGAATTGTTCACTAAAGCTCGACAGAATCCTTTCTATCGAGATTTAATGTTGAAGCTTAACACAAGCTGTTTTTGTCGAGACTTACGGAATTAGAATTTTCAGATCTGATTTTCGACCCATGCTGAAATATTTGTATAGGGTTTCTTCTCTCACAACCTTAGGCATATATAAGACTTATTTTAAAGACCATCGCACAAGCAGACAGTGCCCTAGTTCATTATTCTCTCTGAAGAAGCTACTGTGTCTTTATGCCAAGGGTTTTGTGACCAAGGAGCTTCCTGATCTTCATTATTGATGAATTGAAAAACTTTGCAGCCAACAACCTCTTCAAGTTGCTAGAGTTAGTCACGTACTAGGATCTGTGCGTCATTGGTTAGTCACATACTAGGATTCGTGCATTGAACGGAAAGACTGCCGCTACAATGCAAGTCCAATTGGGTATTAGGATAAGGGTTCAACTATAGGTTGGTATTTCGGGATAGGCTAAAGGGTTTGGTAAGATTTCTTATACTTGTAACCGCTAGTGATTGATAATAGTGGATTCTTGGGAGTGGTGACCTTAAAATCACCTAGTGGGGTTTTGACTCGGTGGTTTTCCCCATTCGTAAACAAATTATCTGTGTCAAATTTATTTTACGTTGTATTTAGTATAATTGGTGATTTGTTTGTACTACCATGCTATTGCATGTAATTTGATCTAATTAATTAACTTAGATAATTAATTAATTTACTAGGGGTCAATTCATTTTAACCCAACAATGCACATTAAATAAGAGGTAGAATTATTCATTAGATTTTCTAAGTCATGGTGTATAAGATTATGATTTTATTATATATATATAATATATATATATATAATAAAATGTTAAATGAAATATAAAAAAATGAGATTATAAAATTTTCCAGCTTTATTTCTAATATAATTTATAAATTACTTAAGAACATCTCATTTTTAGTTATGAAAGGATATATAATTTCCCTAGTTAGAGTTTGATTAGTTTTAAGTTTAAATTTTGTATTATTATATTTAATTATTGATTATTAATTTGATTAAGTGAATGTAATGGTTGATTTTATTGCACTATAAAGTTTTTAATATCCATTGTATAGCCATCTCTATTTTATTTTTTACTTCTCTTCACCACCTTTTTATTTTCCAAATAATGGTTATTAATTGACGTTTGATTTCATTTATTTTTTCTTCCTTCATTTATTCTTTATTACTTTGTATGTTCCCTTGCTAGTTGTAAATTTTATGGTTATCAATAAGAAATAGATATCATGGATGTCTTAAATAGTCGTAGATGTAGTTACACCAGTGGTATGTCAAAAGTTTTTTTTTTTTTTTCCTTTTGAATTTTCAAGGAAATATTAAAGACATTTCTCTAGTTTGGTCTCAATCAATTAAGATATCCATAATATATTGACGGAAGCAATAATAAGCCTTAAATTTTTTTTAATGTATGAAGTGGTTAGGTTAGTGGTATGTCAGAGTTTTTGTAAAAAACAATTTTAAAAATAATTCCAAGGAAATGTAAATGGCTTTTTTTTTTTTTTTTTTTTTCCTTTTAAAGAAATTGTGACTTTTTGAATTGTAGAAATATGATTGTTTTAATTACCTTGTTTATAGATTTTAATATTAAGTTATAAACATCTAAATTAAAGTAGATGAATATATAAATGCAAAATTATATGTAAAATTAGAACCGTACAAGATAAATATGTATAGATAATTTTTTTTTTTTTGAATATTCATGAATCATTATTTCATTGTTTACTTATAAATATCTAAACTAAAGTTTTTTTTCCTGAAAAAAAAAATATAAATTAAAATAGATGAATATGTAAAGGTAAAATTTTATGAAAAGTAAAACTACCCAAGATGAACATTTAACCACTAGTAGATATGTAATTTTTAAAGACTAAAAGTATACTCGATTGCTTTAGCTGGAACTATATTACTATGAAAATATTGTTGTGAGTGGTTCCATCATTTATAAATTATCAAGTTTGGTGGCCTTACAAAATAGATATTTTATTTTGCAAAAAACTTTACATGAACTCCTCTTTTGTGACATTTTTTTAAAAAAATTTTCTTTTTGCCGAAACAACTTAATTATATTAAGACTTTAATTAACACATATGGTAGTTGTAGAACACGTTAATGATATGAAAAATGGAAAGGTTTAAATATTTAAAAAGCATTTTTAGTAGATTGTAATTGTAGGGTCATAAGGCCCAGGAATATATGTAGGGTGGCCCAAGAGTATTCTTCGGGTTGAAAGCCCAGTCCGAGGACATTGAATGGTCCAAGGGTGTATGAATGTTAACTCATAAGAAAACACTAGGTAAAGAAAAGATAATGTCTGAATGAATATGTCCGAGGAAGATTGTGTCCTCGGCGAGGTGAAGCCGAGGTAGGGGAAGGGTTGTTTGATATCCACATGCTACGTTCTAGAAATTCCTATAGGATAGGGAAGACATGGTACACATGGGAGATAAGAAGAAGGGCGGTGGAATATCTAAGATGAAGCTGTTACCACCGCCCCCGCATTAAATGCTCTGCAACAGATATTCTGGCCGCATTAATGGAAAAGTGAGACCTAAACATCAGGTTTGAAACTTGGCCCTATCTCCAGAGATTTCAGGCAAGGTGGATGGGACAAGTATCTAAACCAGCGGTCTAACCATAAGGTGGAGGATGAGAAGGGGAAGAAGAAGGGAGTATAAAAAAGAGAAGGGACCTTCGGTAAAGAGGGGGATTTTTTGAAAGAGAAAAAGAAAAAGTATAGGGTAGACCTAATCATCCACAATTCTAATCTACCTTGAGAAGCAGTAATATAAACTATCCTCGGATTGTGTCCGAGAAGGAGTTTTCCTTCATATTTATATAAACAACTCCTTGTACGTGCCATTGGGCCCAAATCCCATCATTCTTTGTTATTTGAACATCTTTAGAACTTAGATTTCAAGCCCACTCTCTACAAATTTATTGTAAAAAGGCTTTTCAGGCCCATTCTCTTCTGATTGTGGGTCAGGGGCTTGAATTGTGTCCTTACAATTGGTGCCGTCTGTGAAAAATCTTGTGTTCTAAGAAGTTTTGGCATGATGGTAGGCTCAGGTCCACACCATATGGAGTCTGTGGGGTCTCAACATGAGGATCATTCCTTGCATCGTGAGCACGAAGAAGACCATGAAGGGAGTGTACACACAACGCGCACCAGCAGGAGTACGAGTCACTCTCAAGGGGGAAGTAGAGTTCCTCATGAGGAGAATACAAAGGCCATGCAGAAGGAAACTGACAACTTGAAGAGGAAGTTGCGTCATGAAAGGCGAAGGCGAACTCCTTCTTTCTCTAATCCTTCATTTGAGGGCTCCGAGGATGATAATTACAGGCCGAGGTCAAGGAGTCCCCCGGATGAATCTTTCTCTTACGACGATGACAACCTTCATGGGCGGAAGGGTAAAAATTCTTCTACCAAGGGCTTGGGGAATGATGCTATGGGTAAGGCATTACATCAAATCTCCAGGTCACCCTTCAGGCGCAAGTTGGAAGAGGGGAGGCTTCCTCGACGCTTCACACAACCAGCCTTTACCATTTATAATGGCCGAACAGATCCTGTGGAGCATGTGAGTCATTTCAGTCAAAGGATGGCGGTACATTCTAAAAATGAGACTTTGATATGAAAGATATTCCCCTCCAGCCTAGGACTTGTGGCGATGAGGTGGTTTGATGGCTTAAGGGCATGCTCTATCAATTCTTTCAAGGAACTTACTAGGACATTTGGCTCTCATTTCATCACATGCAGTATGGTTCCTCGGCCTTTGGATTCATTATTGTCCATGGCCATAAGAGAAGGGGAAATCCTGAGAACGTATTCAGACAGGTATTGGGAGATGTTCAATGAGATTGACGGGGACTTTGATGATGTGGCAATAAGGACCTTCAAGGTTGGCCTACCTACGGAGCACGACTTGAGGAAAATTTTAACCAAAAAGCCTATTAGGAGCTTGCGTCGACTCATGGATCACATTGATGAGTACAAGAAGGTTGAGGAAGATCAGCAGCAAGGAAAGGGAAAGGTGAAGGTTATCCCTCAAGAAAGAAGGAATTTCAGGTCAGACGGATACAACAATAACAGGCTTGGGAGAGATTTTTCCAGACAAGCTAGTCCTATCGCCCCACAGGTGGTCAACACCATTTTTAAGGAACCAGTGCAACAGTTGTTGGAGAAAATCAGACATGAGTCATACTTCAAATGGCCCAATAAGATGGCGGGGGACCTTTGAGACGCAACCAAAAGCTCCATTGCCATTATCACCTAGAGAGGGGTTATACCACTGAGGATTGTCGAACTCTGAGGAACCATTTGGAGCAATTGGTTAAAGAGGGAAAGTTAAAGCAATTCTTGTATTAGCCTAATGGGCAAGGAATCCACTCAGGGGCGGCGAACCATAGTAGCACTTCATCAAGGCCTCCTCTGGGTACAATCAATGTTATTCTCGCTGCACCTGGAAGAACTGGCTCAAATCCTTCTAGGGTGATGTCTGTAGCTCGGACCCTGGGCGAGAAGTCTAGGGATCAGCTGAAGAGGATTAAGACGAATATCCTACCAGTTTTGGGGTCTTAGAAGAGGACAAAATCGAGACTATCCAACCACATGATGATGCCTTGGTTGTTACCCTAAGGATAGGGGAATACGATGTGAGAAGGGTGATGGTTGATCAGGGGAGTGGTGCAGATATCATGTATCCTGACCTGTTTAAAGGGTTAAACTTAAAACTTGAAGATCTTACAGCTTATGACTCACCCTTAATACGCTTTGAGGGAAGGGTTGTCATACCAAAGGGGCAAATTAGGCTGCCTGTGCAATCAGGACCAGAAGTAGTAAACATAGATTTCATTGTGGTAGACGCCTATTCTCCCTATACGGCTTTGTGGCAAGACCTTGGTTGCATGCTTTAGGTGCTGTTTCCTTAACCTTGCATGTCGAGGTTAAATTACCGTCTGGGGATCAGGTGGTGGAACTGCTTGGAAGTCAATCTGTGGCTCGACAGTGTATCACGGCTGCAATTCTGCGTTAGCCTGAATCGGAGTCCTCGACCTCGGTTGACGGAAAGTCATAGCAATCAAAGTCTCTGGCCACAACCAGGGTACCATCGGTAGAAGAACTTGCATGTGAGGAACTAGAAAAAGGTTCTTATAGACGACGACCCTGAGAAATTCTTTCAGGTGGGAGTTCAATTGCCACAGGAGGAGAAAGCAGAGTTGGTTTTATTTTTGAAGAAAAATATGGATATTGTTCGCGTAAAATAATCTGTAAGCGCACAAAATTGTAACAAGTAGTAAAATGTTTTTAGAAAACGAATGTCAAACCCATAGGGATTAATTATGTTATTGAATACTGAAATTCACTAAATTAATTACTATTTGGAAAATCGAAAATAAATAGAACGCTCTACTATCTGAATTAAATTAAACTATTTAATAAAAATAAATCTACGAATAAAAGATTAACAAAATGCAAAAATCTAAAAGTGTAAAAATATGATAAGAATGGATCTAGAGCGGTTGATTTCACCTAGCAAATCCCACACAATTTATTCTTCCTAATTATTAAATTCTAATAGTCTCCCATTGATGATTAAAAATTCCTTAAGTATTCAATATCTTCTCTCGAATAATATCAAAAATATCTTCAACTAACAATCCCATATCTCTATGTGAATTTAATTAATTGGAGACTCATTACGTACTTTGAATTTCCTGAAAAATCACACTAATCACGGTAAAGCATCTCTACTTTCGCTCAACTAATGATGTTTAATTCTAGAACTAAAATAACAAATCACCTCTCGGTCTCATTGTTATTCAATTGATCAAACGATAATTCATAAAAAAATAGTAAGCATTAAGAATAAGAATTAAACACTCAATCATGGAAATATTAAAAAATAAAATAACTCATAGTATAAATTGTGTGTTCATTGCTAGACTACATCAACGCTCTAGAAAATAAATTTAGTTCATAATAAAATTGAAAAGAAAACAAATAAAACTTATGTTTTTCATCTGAATTGGTTGATCAACATGAAGCTCTTGCCTTTGTCCTCAGATCCTCCTCTTCATAATGAATCCCAAAACAAGTTCTTCTATGCGGCACCCCCTTTTCCTCCTTGGTCCTCTTTCTTTTTTCCCTAAAGAGCCTTTAAATAGGTCAAGGAATCCTATTCCCATGAGGAGAAAATCCCAGATTTTTAGGCTTCACTTAACCGATGATTTTGGCCCATTTAACTTCAGAATTTGGACTTCTGGTAAACTACAAAGTTGTAGCCCTGTAAGTTAAATTTCCAGCCCAACTTTAATCATCTCGATTGGATATCTGAGTCGAAAGTTATGCCAAAAATACTACTAATGTGCAGGCTGGAATCCTAATCTGAATTGGACTTGGATTTGGTGCAAATTTCCTTTGATTCCTTGCTCCACTTGGACTTGAATTTAATTGGCTTGGTCTTCTCTTGAATTCATGCTTGGCTGGATGAAAGTTGGCTTGATTCAATTGGCTTAGCCCCACTTTGCATGTAAAACTCTTGTTACCTATAACACAAATATATTATATAATCAGTAACATAATAACATAAAAGTAGGGCTAAATATGTAGATATATGAGTACTTTATTGTATATATTTCATGCACATCAAATACCCCCAAACCTACATTTTGCTAGTCCTCGAGCAAAACAGATAAAGAGTAAAACAAAACAAAGAAAATATCCTAACTAATCCACTTTCACTGGAAATTTCATTGCATTTAGCGTATGCAACAAGCCTTTAAACCCCTAGCTTACACTAGTGGACGAGTTGTAGTCTCGTAAGGGTTTGCAGGGAATATACTCACAAAATTCTGAGAATGAATACTAAAATAAACAAAACAAAGAAAATCAAAAAAAAAAAATATATATATATATATTTTAAAATTTCAATTGCCTTTTGCAAAAAGAATTAGTTCAAGTTCAAAAACACTACAAATGCTAAAGAAATTTCTCATGCCATCAAAACTCAATGTGAGTGAAAAGTGGTAGCCAACCCAAACATACTCTTAGTTTTAGAATAAACTTGACTCAAATTTCTATTTGAAAGTATGCTCCAACTCAAACCTTTCCGGTGTTATCGCTCAACAAATGAAATCACTCTGAAATGGGGTGTAACACTCTCAACAATATATGTGAGTGGAATAATGTAAGCAAAATAAAACTCTCACATATGAAACACATGAAAAATGCTTAATCAAGAAAGAACAAGTAGTCTTATGAAAAGATGCCAAAAAGAATTTATACCACACTTTTTATTCAGTCATATCAATATCTGAACTACACAATCTTCAGGATCAAATAAGGACTTTATTAGGACGTAATGTAAGGTAAAAGTAAAGGGAATGAAATAAAATGGGTAAAGGTAAATATAAGAAGTGTTTTCAAAATTTGTCGGAATGTCAACTCTTTTTGGAATTTCCATTCAACATTTTTTTTTTCAATTCTTCTTCTTCAAAGCAATACTCCTTTACATTTCACTTCTCAAAATTTGATAAAAACCCTTTTTATTTACTTTGTTTTTTTTTACTCACTTACTTCAAGTCGTCACTTATCTTTTGACGTGAATGCAGGCATTTGTGATGGATGCACCCAGTTACTCAACAAGTAAAAAACTTGAAGTGCTTTTGCATACTCATATTTCAAGTTACGGTTTGACGTAAGAGTAAACATTGGTAATGAATACCCCTAGTTACTAAGCAACTCAAAACATTGGAGTAAATGGAACTCTGTACAAATTTTCTTCTTCTTTGAATTCTCGTACAAACCACCACATTGAAACAAACTGATCAAATTCCATCTTGAAACACTATGAACAAGGGCTTTAAGAAAGAAAGGCTAATTAAAAGGCTCAATGGGGTGACTAGCGAAAATGTATCAAAAAAAAAAAAAAAAAAACACACACACACACATATATGGCTCAAAGTAGACAAAAATGGCATAATCTCATCTCTCAAAGACTAGTATAGTTCATTCAACATCAATGACTTCAAAAGGTTCAAGTGTGGCATAAAATCATTTTTTATTGGCCAAAAGAAAGAACAATGAGACTACAACAAGGGAAATATGTTACACACTTCCAAATGAACTTTAAGATTAGAAAAAAAATTAAATAACCCTCCAAAAATAATGATTGGTTCAAAACTCACAAGGGTTACAATTTCCACATTGTTATCATCAAGATTTTCTAATCATTTTTATCCTTCAACAACAAGTTGTACCTGAGTGGCTATGTGCATGTGCAATGAATTGAGCATGAAAGCAATGAAATTCTTTAAGCAAGAGTAGTATAATGAACTTAAAACACAAACCTCAAGCTAGAAAAAATAAAGTTTTTTTTTGAATAAATAAAATAAATTCCCTTCCCCCAAACCTAAATTTCACATTTTCCTCAATGGGAAAAAGGAAGAAAAACTAAATAAAAGAATGAGAAAGGAGAAGAGATGCTCCCCTGATTTCTAATTGAATATTTTTCCTTGAGGTCCAGCCGTGTACCCAGTGAAGATTTCTGTGGTCTCTTTATTCCTACAAAATGGAAGAAAATAAACAATAAGATAAAGAGAAAAAAAAAAATCAAAACGGAAACAAAAAATGAAAAACTTGGGTTGCCTCCCAAAAGCGCTTTATTTAACGTCTGTAGCTAGACGTTATCCTTTCATCCTTTTTTACAGATGGGATCGATGGAGCAATTTTCTGAGTAAAAGTCTCCATCCATATAGGGTTTTAATCTATGTCCATTTACTTTAAATGTCCCTTTTTGTTCATGATGGACTTTAACCGCCCCATAGGGAAAAACTTGGGTTACCACAAACGGTCCTGACCACTGAGAGCGCAGCTTTCCTGGAAAGAGTCGAAGTCTTGAGTTAAATAATAGAACTTTTTGCCTGACTTCGAATTCCCTACTTAGAATATGCTTATCATGACATCTCTTAGTTTTATCTTTGTAAATTCAAGCATTCTCATAAGCATCATTGCGGAACTCATCCATCTCATTGATTTGCAATACTCTCTTCTCGCCAGCTGCTTGTAGATCAAAGTTCAATATCCTTGTCACCCAACAGGCTCTGTGTTCTAGTTCCACCGGTGGATAGCATGCTTTTCCATAAACGAGCCGGTATGGTGACATCCCGATTGGTGTTTTGAATGCTGTTCTATAGGCCCATAAAGCATCATCTAACTTTCTCGCCCAATCTGTACGAGAGATATTCACAGTCTTTTCCAATTTACGCTTCAGCTCTCAATTAGATACCTCGACTTGTCCGCTCTTTTGAGGATGGTATGGTGTTGCCACGTGATGTGTAACTCCATACTTAGTCAATAGTGCTTCAAATTGGCGATTGCAAAAATGCTTTCCGCCATCACTAATTATTGCCCTTGGAGTACCGAATCAGGAGAAGATATTCTTTCGTAGAAAATTCACTACGACTCTCGCATCATTAGTCGGCGAAGCAACTGCTTCCACCCATTTGGAGACATAATCTACAGCCACCAAAATAAATTTGTTAGAATATGAGGATGGAAAAGGACCATGAAATCTATACCCCAAACATCAAATAATTCAATAACTAAAATATTGTTTAAAGACATCTCATGTTTCCTAGAAATATTTCCAACTCTTTGACAATGATCACACAACTTAACAAATTTAAATGCATCTTTAAAAATAGATGGCCAATAAAACCCTGATTGTAGAATTTTTGCCGCTGTTTTTGCACCACCAAAGTGGCCGCCAACTTCCAATGAATGACAATGTTTGAGTATGTTCTCCATCTCCTTCTCAGGCACACATCTTCTAATTATCTGGCCCGCACAGTGCAGGAATAAAAAAGGTTCTTCCCAAAAATAATATTTCAAGTCGGAGAAGAACTTCTTCTTTTGTTGATATGTCATCCTAGGAGGTAGAATTTGCGACACCAAGTAGTTGACTATGTCGGCATACCATGGAACAACTTGTATAGCCATCAAATGCTCATCCGGGAATGCTTCTTTTATTTGAACTTGCTGCTCATCATCCGTACCTAGAAGCTCCATCCAAGACAAGTGATCTGCCACCAAATTTTCAGTACCCTTCTTGTGCTTAATCTCCAAATCGAATTCTTGTAGAAGCAAAATCCATCGAAGCAATCTTGGTTTAGCATCCTTCTTTGCAAGCAAGTACTTCAGACTAGAGTGATCGGTGTAGACAATCACCTTCGAACCTATCAAGTAAGAACGAAATTTGTCAAAAGCAAAAACAATTGCTAATAATTCTTTTTCAGTAGTGGCATAATTTAGTTGAGCTTCTATTAAGGTCCTATTTGCATAATAAATAACATGAAAATTTATATCTTTTCTCTGCCCTAAAATAGCCCCTATAGCATAATCACTGGCATCAAACATTAATTCAAACGGTAAATTCCAATCTGGTGACACAATTATAGGTGATGAAATTAATTTCTTTTTAAGTGTTTCAAAAGCATGCAAGCATTCATCAGAAAATTCAAATCGAGTGTCTTTAATCAACAAATTGCAAAGAGGTTTAGTACTTTGGGAAAAATCCTTAATAAACCGTCTGTAGAGTCCGACGTGTCCCAAGAAACTTCTCACGCCCTTCACGTTGGTTGGTGGTGGGAGTTTTTCGATCACTTCTATTTTTGCTCTGTCAACTTCAATTCCCTTAGAGGAAATGTGGTGGCCCAGCACTATCCCCTCCTCTACCATGAAGTGGCATTTTTCCCAGTTCAATACTAAATTTGTCTCCTTGCATCTCTGCAAAACTGAAGATAAGTTAGACAAACAATTATCAAAAGAATATCCAAAGACAGAGAAGTCATCCATGAAGACTTCTAAAAAATTTTCCACCATGTCCGAGAAGATGGACATCATGCATCTTTGAAATGTGGCTGGCGCATTGCAAAGGCCAAAAGGCATCTGCCTATATGCAAATGTTCCATATGGACAAGTAAAAGTGGTCTTCTCTTGATCTTCAGGCACGATGGCTATTTGATTATAACCAGAGTATCCATCCAGAAAACAGTAGTAAGCATGCCCTGCAAGTCTTTCTAGCATTTGATCAATAAAAGGTAAAGGAAAATGATCTTTCTAAGTTGCATCATTAAGCCTTCCGTAATCTATGCACATTCACCATCTCGCGACTGTCCTTGTTGGTATAAGTTCATCATTATCATTTTTGATCACGGTTATTCCACCTTTCTTTGGGACGACTTGTATTGGACTTACCTATGCGCTGTCCGAGATAGGATAAATAATTTCGGCATCTAATAGCTTCAGCACTTCTTTATGCACCGCTTCTTGCATTGATGGATTCAATCTTCTCTGGGGTTGGATAATCGGTTTATATTTATCCTCCATTAAAATTTTGTGTGTGCAAATTGAAGGACTAATTCCTTTGATGTCAAAGATGGTCCAACCCAAAGTCATCTTGTGTTCCCGCAAGATTCTCAGCAACTTTTCCTCCTCTACATCACTCAAAGAACTGTTAATAATAACTGGAAGAGTAGAGTCTTGACCTAAGAAAGCGTATCTTAACTTTAATGGAAGCAATTTGAGCTCAAGTTTAGGTGGCTTTTCTGGTGGAGATGTTGGCTGACATGATTTCAAGTCTTCCACTTTTGGTTGCATTGAAAAAGGAAAGAGTGGTGTAGCCTCCAAATATCTTTCACACTCCTTAACCTCTTCATCATTGAATTTAACAGGCGTAGAGTGAGTAAGACATACCTGTAAACACAAAATTTTCAATTGAAGAAAAATCAAACAAATTAAAAAAAAAAGAGTTCTACAAATATATTTTTTGTATTAATCAAGTAATGAGTTCAATCTCAGTTTTGACAAATGCTCCTCTGATTCTATCTTCTTTATGGTCTTGACTCAAACGCGAAACTTTCTTCAATTTGGTTGAAAGATGGATCGAACGGTCTTCACAACGAATCTCTGGCTTTAAGCTTGTTAGAGATTTGTTGTCCTTCAAGTTCTTCAAGCCCTTCGAATGTTCTTCAAGTTCTTCAAATGTTCTTCAAGTTCTTCAAAGATTCTTGAGACAGAATTTCTCCAAAGCTTGGGCCTCTTGAAAACCTTTTTTTTTTTAAAATGAGAGGGGATGTCCTCTATTTATAGTGATTTTAGAGGATAAGCTCCACTTTGAGTTGATATGCTTGAAAGTATGTAGTAGACTTTTGATTGGCCCAAATTCTTCTTAGAGATAATTATCTCTATTTATCTATATCATATTTTGATAAAGATAATAATCAACAAAGATAAATAATTATCTCTATTTAATTTATTTAATAAAGATAATTATCTACCAATTTTGAATAGAAAATTTATCTTTATTTTATTTATTTATTTATTTTATAAAGATAATTACCCATAAACTTTGAATAGGAAATTTATCTTTATCTTGTGGGCCAAACGACACGTGGCAAATTTTGATATGCCAATGTGATGCCAATTTGGATGACACATGTCATTATCTAATTTAATTAATTTAATGACATTAATTTAGAATTCGCCACTAAACTTTGATGTGGCATTTTATAATTGGCTGAAAATTTTGCCTCTTACAAATGCCCCCTCGAGACTTGGTCATGTTCACAATTTTGAATGTGGAAAGTGATCAAGTCTCGACAACTTCATGCTTTGATGCAATTAGTTTCAGCACCTTTCATTTATCTAGAAATTTGCAAGCAGGCATTTCTCCAAGAGCTTGAACATGTGCAGGAGTCTACCACCATGAGAAGAGCTTTGCTCCTAATCGATTTGTCTTGCGAAGATAACTTTAAGAAGGAAATTTGTTTCCTAGTCAAAGTAGTAACCATATAAGGACTTGCAATTTATCCTTTGCAATGATGATTCTTCATGCCTTCCATCAAATACTAGAATTGTCCTTCATTTTGACTTCTTTTCATAGCCAATTTGGTCTTTGACTAGATAAATACTTCTAATAAGCAATAACCATCAAACTAGTAGTAGGACTTCTGTTGGACTTCCTTTTCTAGTCAAACTAGGACTGAATTTCTATACCAATAGGACTCCACGTGATAGTATTCTTTTGGATAACCTCAATCCAAGTAGTAGGACTTTTGTTGGATTTCCTTTTCTAATCAAACTAGGACTGAATTTCTGACTTTTGTTGGACTTCCTTTTCTAGTCAAACTAGGACTGAATTTCTATACCAATAGGACTCCACATGAATATTAACATTGGACATTGGATAGTATTCTTTTAGATAACCTCAATCCAAGTAGTAGGACTTTTGTTGGACTTCCTTTTCTAGTCAAACTAGGACTGAATTTCTGACTTTTGTTGGACTTCCTTTTCTAGTCAAACTAGGACTGAATTTCTATACCAATAGGACTCCACATGAATATTAACATTGGACATTGGATAGTATTCTTTTAGATAACCACAATCTGAGTAGTAGGACTTCTGTTGGACTTCCTTTTCTAGTCAAACTAGGACTGAATAAGTATTAAACTCCTATCTTTCGAAGAGTCCCACTAGTTGAGCTATTTAGTACTCCTGATGCTTTATCCTTATCGCAACTCAACACTTCTTCTCCCATTTAAATTCCTCCTTCATACAAGAATTCTTCTTTATTTTGACTTCTTTTCCTGGCTAATCTAGTCTTAACTAGATGAGTTTTAGTTGCAATTAAACTCTCTCTAACCAACACTATAAAAGGGTAGCCTCAGTTGCACATAATTCACAAATTTTTTTTTTCATAGTGCGTAAGTTCATAATCTCAAAAAAAAAAAAAAAAAATTCTTGGAAAAGGCATAAGATTTTTTTTCTTCTTCTTTCTCAGTCAAGTAACTAGGTATACTCTCCTCTTCTTATAATTTTTTTTTAAAACTAATATCACATATGTATGATATTTTGTTCGATAGATTCAATCTACACTAGTTTCTTCATATAATCTTCACTACTTGATGATTTTCTTTGCATGCAGCGGATCCATCTTTAAGGATTTGGCGTTAAGTTTTGCAAGAGTTCAATCACACAAACCTTTGGAGGTACATTCTTGATCAAAGCTTTTCACTTGTGCATGTCCCTTTTTTTTTTTTTTTTTTTTTTTTTGTGTTGTTTCACCTTCATTTAGGATAGGTATGATGACTTAGTGGCATTGCGAAGAGTTTATTTTGTTCCTTAAGCCAAGTAGTCCTCAAGGCAAGTAGCTACCAAGACAACGATCTCGATGACAATCTTGACAACGAAGTCTATCTGTGATACGAAGACTTCCTTGCAGACGAAGACAATCTTGACAACGAAGTCTATCTGTGATACGAAGACTTCCTTGCGGATGAAGATAACAACGAAGTCTATCTGTGATACGAAGACTTCCTTGCAGACGAAGACAATCTTGACAACGAAGTCTATCTGTGATACGAAGACTTCCTTGCAGACGAAGATAACAACGAAGTCTATCTGTGATACGAAGACTTCCTTGCGGACGAAGATAACAACGAAGTCTATCTGTGATACGAAGACTTCCTTGCAGACGAAGATAACAACGAAGTCTATCTGTGATACGAAGACTTCCTTGCAGACGAAGACAATCTTGACAACGAAGTCTATCTGTGATACGAAGACTTCCTTGCAGACGAAGATTGCATTGAAGAAGAAGGCTACTTTGAGGATGAAAATTGTTTATGCCAGGATGTGTGTCCATTGATATCTTGTAATGGAGCAATACTTGCATATGAGGATATAATAACTTTGCTCCTTTTTTCTTTTCTTTTTTTTTTTTTTTTTTTTTATTGCATGTCCATGCCCCCTTTTTTTTTTTAACCTTCTTTGCACCGTAGTTTATATTCTTTTGTACACATTTTTTTTTTTTAGGTTTGCCCTTTCATCATGGTGCTCTTCAAGGACTTCTCTTCATCCGGCAAGAAGTATCTCGTTGTTACTAAAGAATCGAATGACACTAAGGAAGTAGACATATCAATGCTCGTTGAAAGGCCGATTATTGGTCGATTTGCGGAAAGGTGGCCTGAACTTAAAGACTCAAGAGACATTGTGGAGTGGACCTATGATGTCTCTCGGAATTCTGATTCCCCCTCTAAAGCGTGGTCTTTGCATAGCTCTCTTCACAAGAACACTGCAGAGTCTCGTTATCTAGTGACTCTTGGCCGTCGTATAATTTCAGGCGGAACACGTTGGGGCACTCTTTTCAAGATCAATGGAGAGTGGAATTACATACCTCTATATTGGGAATGGCTCGAAGATGTTCTTTTTAGAAGCAAGAAGACTCTTGACAAGGCCCATATTTATGACGCAGTTTCAGCATCTCTGTACACATATGATCGAAATGCTGATGTAATGCGAGCATTTTGCGAAGGATGGTGTCCACAAACCAACACCCTCCACACATCACTTGGTGAGATGTCTATCTCACTTTGGGATTTGTACCGACTTGGCGGGCTTCCTATCTTTGGTCGTCTTTACGATGAAGCCATCCCTTGCCGCGAGGAATTGACAGGAAGTGACGAGGTAGAGAGGTTCATCCCAAAGAGTTGTGAGCACCTATTCGCGGCTTTTCATCTTCTTAATTCTAAAAAGGAAGGAGAAGACCCGCGTGTTTCGGCGAGCGATTGGGTTAACTTTTGGTGTAGATATGGAATGAAATATTCAAAACCACCAAGTCGAAGGACAAAGAGGTTAAGTCGTGCAATCAAGACTCATAATCCTAATGGTTCGCTTAATAAAATTCAAGGTTGGTCCAAATGTGGGAAAAAGCCTTTTATTGAACTCAAGATTGAGGATGGGCTATGGGAAGAGACCTACTTAGCTGCATTACTTTCTTGTTGGCTTTGCACCTTTGTTTTGCCAAGTGAAGATCCCAATACAATTCGCCCTGGAACTTTCAAGATTGCAAGCTTCATGGCAACAGGTCGCCCTTTTTGTCTAGCAATACCAGTTCTAGTTAGTCTCTACCGAGGACTAAACAAGATTGCTCATTCTTCTCCAATGATTAGTCGTTCGGGTGCCTGCTTCCCTGTTCATTATATTTATGGCTGGCTAGGTCTTTATTTTAGGACTCATTATGAGATTGATGTCCCAGGACCCAAGATGGTTGCATATTCTGGGGAAGGAGGGGCCAAACACTTTGATGAACACGAAGCAAGGAAGTTGATACAAGGTACTTCTATGCAATGGGATGCAAATTTGTATGTCAGGAATAGGGAGGAGACTTTTCTTGATGATGGAGGACTTTCTCGTAATTCATCGTCATATTTTATAAGTATCCGTTCTTCTTACTTGTCTATGCGTCAAGAGGGTCATCTCATAGTGGAACCTTATAGTCCTTTTCGGTTTAGCCGTCAATTTGGACTTTGCCAAGACATTCCAGGTACCATTAAAGAGGACATTCGTCAAGGAACTTTGGATAAAATTGTGGAGTTTTGGAGATTATGTACTCTCTACAAGACTGGTTGCAAAGCATTCTTTCCAGTGCCTCCTACCCCAGCTAATTTCAAACTTCATACTACAAGTGGCTACAAAAAGTGGTGGAATCATATTCATGGGAAGTATCTTGATGACGGTGTAAATATTTTGATTGCAAGTGCACATCCTCCTCCTTCCAAGAGTAAGGTAGTTCAGCCTATCAATGTCAAGAGCAACAATTATAAGGATATTCGATTACCCAAAGTTCATGTGGCAAACACCATCTCAAAACCTGTGAACCACCATATTCAGCCCAAGGAGTCTCAAGGTGTCACAACTAAATTGAAGAAGCCTCTTCCAAGGGCCCCATCTGTTGAAAGATCCTTAGAAGTGCATGATGCATTTGAGGGAGGAGTAAATCCAGTCCTTGAAGAAATGAGTGATGATAATGATAGTGATCATCATTGGAATCAGACTAAAAAGCCCAAATTGACAATACCTATCAACCTAAATTCCCTTAGAGGCATCACAAGTGCTTTTGAAAACCTTGAGGGTGCAAAGGATCAGGTTTTTTTTTTTTTTTTTTAGAAGAAACTTTCCTTTTGTTTATGCAAAGTATATCTTACATGAACAATGTGTATTTGATTTCAGTCTGGTCAACAAGTTTTGAACATGGAGGTTGACAATGAGGCGGCTTTTGAGAATAATTCCAATCCACAATCTCTTGCTACATCATCAAGAAACAAAGTTCAGGTATTCATGATTAGTCTTTGACTCTTCTTCTTGCTTCTCTTTTTTTTTTACTCCTTATGAACTATGTATTATTTTTTTTTTAGTCCGATCAACGAACCTTGCCATTGGACATTGATAATGATGTGGCCTCAAATGATAGTGAAAGTTCAATTTCCGGTCCACGGTCATCTACTGCATTGCCAAGGAGCATAGAAGAGGTGGCTAATACCGATTCTAGGAAGAATGTTACAAGATCTCCTCAAAGAACTAAGTCTTGTGCTCCTGAAGTTTCTGAATATAATCCTAATGATGAAATTTTGAAGCGCCGCATTGATCTTGCATTGAATCTTTGGAAAAGTCTTCAACAAAAGATTGTTAGAACTCCATTTAACAAGACATATTTACTCCTTGATGGGGCTAACAAGATTTTTGAGGCCATAACAACCAATCAAGCTATTGATCCTTCACCATTAAAAACATTGGTTGCAGAATATTTCGATAAGGCCAATACTTTTACATCTCTACAGTCTTCCTTTTCCTCATGTATGACGCCCGAGCAGCGTGACAAAAAGTTGACAGAATATAAAGTGCAACTTGATGATCAGCTAAAGGTAGAGGGTGAATTATTAGCACATGGTGAGGCACTTAAGGAGGGATTAGTGAACACCGATTCTAAAATAGCCGAGCTTCAAGAAGAACTGAAACGATTATTCACCCACAAGCAAGAACTTGAAGTTTCCGCCCTCAAAAATGATGAAAAGCTGTCAAGCCAGAAAGTAATTGTTTCAAACATTCGAGAAGAGATTTCTTCCGTAGAGACTTCTTATACTTTAAGCAATGCAGACACTGAATCCTTGGAGTTGTTAGAACAAGAATTAAGGACCACCCGTGATGAATTAGAGAATTACAATTGGAAATATTGACTTGTAATAGATAATCATTATAACCATCTTCTTCTTTTCTTTTTTTTCTTTTTTTTTTTTTTTTTTTTTTTTTTTTGTGAACAATAAAGGAATTCCATCATGTCAATTTTTTTAATGGATTGTTTATTTCTCTAGCTCTTGCTTCAATGATTGTTAAAAGATTTTTTTTTTTTTTTTGACATGTGACTGAACTTAGTATAGAATACCAAGTTGCCTACGTACCCCTTGAGGGGGATCAAGTCATTACGTAGTTCAAGGAGGTTTTTTTTTTTGGACGTGACTGAACTTAGCATAGAATGCCAAGCTGCCTACGTACCCCTTGAGGGGGATCAAGTCATTACGTAGTTCAAGGAGGTTTTTTTTTTTTTTTTTTTTTGGTGAACACCTTCAAAAGTAATGGAAAAACATCATGTACCCTTTGAGTGTTGAGGTAGGCAGTTTAGGCTCCTACCAAGGAGTGCTTCAATCTTTAGGCATAATAACGTTTCAAGAATTTTCCGTTGATAGGACCAATTCTTAAACCATCTTCAGCAACCAACTTGTATGCTCCATTTGTATAGGCTTCTTGAACAACATACGGTCCATCCCATTTTGAAACAAACTTGTTCTTAGTGCGATGGGTGATAATGATGGGTCTTCGTACAGCAAGAACCAAATCTCCAACTTGAAAAGATCGAGGACGAACCTTTTTGTTGAAAGTCCTAGAAATGCGAGCTTGATAACACTCAAGGCGTTGTTGTGCCTCCAATCTTTTTTCATCCAATGCTTCTAATTCTTCAAGTCGTAGACGAACATTGTCTTCATTAGAAAGACCTTCTTGAATGGCAATCCTTAATGAAGGAATTTGGCGTTAAGTGGTAGAATAGCTTCTACCCCATAAACAAGAGAATAGGGCGTGGCTTGGGTAGGTGTTCGATATGTTGTACGATACGCCCATAAGGCTTCCTCAACTCTTTCATGCCAATCTCTTTTTGACTTCCCTACAACTTTCTTGAGCAAATTGCATAGAGTCTTGTTAAAGGCTTCTGCAAGACCATTGGCTGGAGCATTATACATGGAGGAATTATGCTGCTTAAAACCAAAGTCATTGCAAAGTTTGTCCATCAACTTGTTGTAGAATTCCTTCCCATTATCAGTGATGATGTAACGGGGTACACCATACCTAAAGATGATATTTCTTTTGATGAAGTTCACGACAGTTTCCTTCTTCACTTCACGAAATACAGTAGCCTCAGCCCACTTTGAGAAATAATCTGTTGCAGCTAGGATATATGAATGTCCATCAGAAGATTTTGGCGTCAATGGCCCAACCACATCTAATCCCCAAGCATCAAATGGCCATGAAGCTACAGTAGGATGTAGGGGTTCTGGAGGTTGATGAATGAAGTTTGCATGGAATTGACATGCTGAGCATCTTTTTGCATATTCCATACAATCCTTGACCATAGTGGGCCAGTAATAACCCATCCGCTTAATTTGAAAATGAAGTTTAGGACCTGACTGGTGAGCACCACAAATCCCTGAATGAGCTTCTTCAAGTGCCTTAGCAGCTTCCTCATCATCCAAGCAACGAAGGAGAAGACCATCAAAAGAACGGCGATATAAAGTATTCTTGTAATAAACAAAACGTGGAGTTCGCCGCCGAATTTCAGTTCTATGTCGAGGATCATTGGGCAATTTTCCATGTTCTATATAATCAATGATAGGTTGTCGCCAATCTTCTCTTTCTATGTCAAAAACTGAAATTGCGTTTACTTCTTCTTCTATCTCATCCTCATCAAAGTTTGGAGGTATTACCCATGTTTGGCATATTGGAATCTTTATTTCGGGATCTTGTAAGGTAAGAGCCGTTGCTAATTTTGCCAAGGCATCAGCTTGTTTATTCTCATTTCTTGGGACATGTGTAATACTAACGTGATCAAACCATCCCAAAAGCCTCTTGGCGTATTTGCAATATGGAATCAATTCTGGCTTTTTCACATCATAGTGCAGAAGCACTTGATTTATGATTAACTTTGAATCACCAAAGACTTCCAAACGAGTTGTTTTTGCATCCATTGCCATTTCAAGACCTAGATTAGTGCTTGATATTCAGCAACATTGTTTGAACAACATTCTGTAAGAGTAAATGCATATGGGAGTATATCCCCTTCTGGAGTTACAAACACTACTCCAGCACCGGCACCACAACGTTGAGCAGCTCCATCAAAGAACATCCTCCAAGGCTGTGAAATTTCAACGAGCATTACTTCTTCATCAGGAAGGTCATCAGACATCTCCCAATCATCAGGAATAGGATGGTCAGCAAGGAAATCAGCCAAAGCTTGTCCTTTCACTGCTTTTTGTTGGACATATATTATCTCGAACTCTTGGAGTAAAAGAGCCCATTTTGCTAGCCTTCCCAAGAGAACTGGCTTAGTCATAATGTATTTAATGGGATCTGCCTGTGAGATGAGCCGTATTGAATGGGCATGCAAGTAATGTCTTAGCTTTTGAATAGCAAACATCAAAGCTAAACATGTCTTTTCAATTGGTGAATAATTGAATTCAGCACCATGCAAGGTTCTACTCAAGTAATAGAGAGCATTCTCCTTTCCTTCTTCATTTTCTTGAGCCAGAAGCACTCCTAATGATCGTTCTTGTGCTGCTATGTAAAGAATAAGTGGCCACCCCTGTATGGGTGCTTGTAGAACAGGGGGATTTAGCAAGTATGTTTTGATGCTCTCGAAAGCGTTTCTACATGCTTGATCCCACTTGAATGGGACATCTTTCTTCAAAGGCGACTGAAGGGTTGACAGCGTCCTGCCAAATTGGATATAAACCTTCTGATGTAAGCAAGCTTTCCTTGAAGACTTTTGAGCTCGTGAATATTTCGAGGTTCTGGCATTTTTTGAATAGCATCAATCTTCGATCTATCAATTTCAATTCCTTGGTGTCGAACTATGAATCCTAGGAATTTTCCTGATGTAACTCCAAATGCACACTTCATGGGGTTCATTTTAAGTTGGTACCTACGAAGTCGCTCAAAGACTTGACGAAGGTCTTGTAGATGCTCCATTCTTTTCTTCGACTTCACAACCAGATCATCAACATAGCACTCTACATTCATGTGAAGTAGGTCATCAAATATTCTTTGCATCGCCCTTTGATAAGTGGCACCTGCATTCTTTAATCCGAAAGGCATAACTTTATAGCAGTATATTCCTTTTGGAGTACGAAAAGCAGTGAGCTCTTCATCTTTTGGAGCCATGCGAATTTGATTGTAACCAGAGAACCCATCCATAAATGAAAGAGCTTCATGGCCTACTGTAGCATCAACCATAATTTCTGTTAAAGGAAGAGGAAATTCGTCTTTTGGACATGCCCTGTTAAGGTCACGAAAGTCGACACAAACACGAATTTGCCCATTCTTCTTTCTTACAGGGACAATGTTTGATACCCATGTGGGATACTTGACTTCACGAATAAAGCCAGCTTCAATAAGCTTGTTAACCTCTCCTTCAATCTGGGAGATTAACTCAGGCCGGAACCTACGTTGTGCTTGCTTCGTTGGTCGCACCCCATGCCTTACTGATAAATGGTGAACAGCGACCTTTGGATCTAGGCCTGGCATTTCTTTGTATGTCCAAGCAAAAACATCCCTATATTCTTTGAGGAGTTCAACATAAGCTTCTTCTTCCTCTAGGGACAAATTTGCATTTAAAAAGACTGGCCTATGGTCTTTAGTAGCGCCAATGTTAACTTCCTTCAATTCATCAACTGTAGCCTGCATGCCTTCTTCAAATGTGGGCGGAGCATCTTTAGCATCGTCTTCAATAGGGGACTCCACCTTTGTGACTTCAGTGATTGTTATATGATTTACTGAAACGGTAACCTCGTCTTCCACCTTTTGTTTTGTGGACACCATTGTACGTTTTTTTGCAGTCAAGGTTTCTCCAGTGTTTACTTCCCAAATACTTCTACGCTTCATGCGAGATGGAATGGAGCTGCGAACCTCATTTGAATCTTGATCCATAAGGAGTGTCTTGTCAACATCTCTGTGAAGGAAATTTGACATCTTATTTTGCTTTTGTCTTAACTTCTCATCCTTTGAGAGTTGAGAAGAAGTAGCATAACTAAGTCTTGTAAGAGCGGAACTTCGAGTGCCATTTTGGGAAGAAGTTGAACGACTGAGTCTTATAAGAACAGAGCTTCGAGTACCGTTAACAAAGTTATCATCTTCTTGTGTCCCCAACCTGTCGAAGACTGAGATAGGGGGAGTGGGTTGGCCAATGCGATCAAAAACAGATGGTTTCTTTGATGGCTTTGAAAATTGTTCTTCTTCTTTATCATCTGTCGAAATCACCAAAACACTAACTTTCCGAATTGGGATATGGATGGGGGTTGGTGGAGTATATCCAATTCCGGCCTTAGAACTTGTTGCCCTAACACCTTGGGCTTTCGATGTCTTTTGTCCTTTTCCAGAGGCTTCAGGGATGAGCTTACCCAAACCAGTTGGCTTCTCATGGTTATAACCAGCCTTAGCCATGAGTCTATACGCGTTAGGGTCAAAACCCTCTTCTGTTCTTTTAGTGGGCAAAGTCCCATGCTCAACAATCGGCCCTTGGGATGGTCTTGTAAACCCTTTCAATGGTTGACTTGAGGATTTCGGTTTTATGATTTTAGTAACTGGCATGTTTAATCCTTGCAAATCCTTTGATATTGACTCCTCATCTCCTGAAAATGGGGATTGGCCTTCTTTTCTTTTGGAGATTGGAACATAGTGTAGCACAGGGGCTACTCTAGTTACTTCTGGAGTATGATGCTTCCTATTTTCTATAAAAGTCTCGGTTTGCTTGGTTTCCTTCTCCTCAATTGGAGAATTAATCCTTGAAGCTTTGGAGTGGGGCTTTTCTTCTTTGCTAGATGGTGAAGCCACAACTTGGGTTTCTTCCATCTTATCATCCTCCAAGTAAAATTTTGCATCAGCAAAGTGTGACTCAGCTACAGTAAAAGGCTTGTCATCAGCCACTATCTTCTTGAGTTCTCCATCTTGGAAATATTTAAGGCATTGGTGATATGTAGATGGCACAACACCATACTCATGCAACCATGGTCTTCCAATAAGCATCTTATAAGTGGTCTTGGCATCGATGATGTGAAAGAGTGCACTTGATTCCATTTCACCAATGAGCATTTGAAGTCTAATCTTCCCAATAGCTCTTTGTCCACCCTGATTAAAGCCTTGAATCATTAACTTACTGGGAAGTAGTTCATCTAAGGAGATTCCTAATTCTTTCAATATTTTGAGTGGGAGAATATTGACTGCAGACCCTCCATCGATAAGGATACGATTAACTCGTTGTTCTCGAATGTACCCAGTTACAAACAAGGGGCGATTGTGAATCTTAGGGCCCAATAAACGATCATCATCAGTGAAAATGATTGAAGACCAGCATGCCCTGTATACGATAGCTCGTTCTGTCTCCTCCTCATAATCTAATTCTTCCTCATCACTTATTTGATAGCATGTGAGAGATGAAAAGACATAATCTTGAAAATGCCGAGGGATGAATTCTTGTAAAGTAACTGGTTGTCGTGGGCTTTGCACGGATTTTCCTTCAAGAGATAGTACTGCTACTTCAGTTCTAGGCTTCATCACCTTCGTTGGCCTTTTTACTGCACAAGGTGTCTTTGGACTCTCCTTTGCATGTACATTGTACTTTGCTTTATGATTCTTTCGTCGAGTCACAAGGGTCCATCCTTCTTCATCGGTAACTGAAGGTTCATCTTTATAAGCATGTTCATCCCTATGAGGGTCGTCATCAGATATCTCAAGAATTGGTATTGGGGGGAAAGGTACCTTTACCTCAATGGGCTCAAATGAACCAAATTGAATGGTAAGAAAAGTAGAAGTGGTTGTTGAGGCCACCATGGCAAGATTAGAAGTCACAACTTCATCATCAAATGTGATCTTTCCTTGGTAGGCTAGCTCCATAATTTTATCTTTCAACACAAAACATCGTTCTATAGGGTGGCCTATGAGGCGATGATACTTGCAATACTTAGGGTCATTTGTTTGGTCAGCTTCTTTAGGACGCTTCATCTCTGGTAGCTCAATCAACTTCAACTCAAGTAAATGATCCAACATATTGGAGATATCGGAATCAAGGAATGGATATTGTTTTTCTTGCATCTCTTGTAATGTTGGTCTTCTTCTTCCTTTATCTTGAGTGAAAGTAGGCATTTGTTCTTTCATCTTGGGCTTAATCGGAACTTTGAGAGGAGCAGTAGTTACAATCAAAGACTGCTTGTTTTCCGGTTTAGGAGGGAATTTGCCCCCTTTGCGAGTATCTTGTCTTTCTCTCCCCTTACGAGGTTCTTGAACAGGGGGACCTTGGTGGCCATTGGAGGCAATACTAAGCTCCATGTCATGAGCATGTGTTGCTAATTCTTCAAATGTTTTAGGCTTTATTCCTTGAAGAATATAGCTTATAGCCCAATTCATTCCTTGAATGCACATCTCAATTGCAGACGCCTCTGATAATTGATCCTTGCAGTTGAGACTAAGATTCCTCCACCGCTGAATATAATCAATGACAGGCTCTTCTTTCCATTGCTTTGAATTGGTGAGTTCTATCATGCTAATAGTACGTCGAGTACTATAGAAATGGTTTAGGAATTCTCGCTCCATTTGATTCCAGCTATCAATGGAGCCAGGTGCTAGATCGGTATACCAATCAAATGCATTTCCCTTCAAAGAGCGAACGAATTGCTTGACCATGAGATCCCCATAAGTTCCAGCATTATTACAAGTTTCCACAAAATGGGCTACATGTTGCCTTGGATTGCCTTTACCCTCAAATTGTTGGAACTTCGGTGGCTGATAGTTTTGAGGCATCCTCAAGAGATCTATCCTTTGAGTGTATGGTTTAGCATAGGCAATGGATGCTTGACTTCCGCCCCCAACTTGATCTTTGATAGCTTCCTTGATTAACTCCTTGAGCTGGTTAGGAGAGATAGACCCATCTGTAGAGAAATTGAGATCCTTTGTTGAACTCTCGGGTTTGTCATTATGGGTTTGGTTTGGCCTAGAGCTTTCATCTTCGCGATTCAGTCCAGATGTATTCCCCATCTTATCCATTAGGAGAGTTATTTGCGCGTCTCTCAATGCTTCCCTTTCTTTCATAGACTTCATTAATTCTTCTAAAGTCTGAGCTATAGTCGAGACTTGTTCCTCCAAAGATGTTGTGTTAGTCATCATGACTGGCATGGCAAATGAACTAACAGAGCGAGGAGAATCCATAAGCTTGGAAGTAGGGATATCTTCTGAAAAGGAGAACTCAGAGCCGTCATGTGATTTGTTCTCTTCTTCAGCTATTGGAACTTCTTGGATTGATTCTGAAGTTCGAGACAAAGCTGGCTGAGACAACATTTCTTTGACAAGACCAGCTACATCTTTGCCTGCCCTTTGCGTAGACGAAGCTGTTCGCGACTTCTGAGCTTTAGGAGCGTTGGAAACAAGTGAGGGCTGAGATATGGGTGTTGTTTGAGCATAAACCTCTGCAAGAGCCTTTGTTCTTCCCCTTGTCATAGGTCCAGCATAGGAAGTGTCAAAACTTGATGAAGAGTTTGAATCCATCATAGGATCAAGTTCACTTGTTCCAAAAAGAGGGTTGTTGATTTGAATATTCTTTGAAGCCATAAGACTTCAAATGATATGACAAATTGATGAAGAAGAGATGAGAGGCAGAGATTGTCCCACCGGGCGTGCCAAAAATTTGTAAACACAAATTTTTCAATTGAAGAAAAATCAAACAAATTAAAAAAAATGAGTTCTACAAATATATTTTTTGTATTAATCAAGTAATGAGTTCAATCTCAGTTTTGACAAATGCTCTTCTGATTCTATCTTCTTTATGGTCTTGACTCAAACACGAAACTTTCTTCAATTTGGTTGAAAGATGGATCGAACGGTCTTCACAACGAATCTCTGGCTTTAAGCTTGTTAGAGATTTGTTGTCCTTCAAGTTCTTCAAGCCCTTCGAATGTTCTTTAAGTTCTTCAAATGTTCTTCAAGTTCTTCAAAGATTCTTGAGACAGAATTTCTCCAAAGCTTGGGCCTCTTGAAAACCTTTTTTTTTTAAATGAGAGGGGATGTCCTCTATTTATAGTGATTTTAGAGGATAAGCTCCACTTTGAGTTGATATGCTTGAAAGTATGTAGTAGACTTTTGATTGGCCCAAATTCTTCTTAGAGATAATTATCTCTATTTATCTATATCATATTTTGATAAAGATAATAATCAACAAAGATAAATAATTATCTCTATTTAATTTATTTAATAAAGATAATTATCTACCAATTTTGAATAGAAAATTTATCTTTATTTTATTTATTTATTTATTTTAATAAAGATAATTACCCATAAACTTTGAATAGGAAATTTATCTTTATCTTGTGGGCCAAACGACACGTGGCAAATTTTGATATGCCAATGTGATGCCAATTTGGATGACACATGTCATTATCTAATTTAATTAATTTAATGACATTAATTTAGAATTCGCCACTAAACTTTGATGTGGCATTTTATAATTGGCTGAAAATTTTGCCTCTTACAATACCTTAAGTGGTAACTTTAGAAAATCAATTACATAAGTCTCATCAGCCATGATCATGTCTCGGTCACTTATTTGAAAACAAGAATGTGTCTCGGAAAGAAATTCCATAGACTTAAATATATCAAAAGTGACCTCATCCTCTCCGACCCTCAAAACAAGTTTTCCTTGCTAGACATCAATTAAGGTCCTCCCCGTCGTAAGGAAAGGTCGACCCAATATCAAAGGGATCTCCTCGTCCTCATCCATATCAAGGACAATGAAGTCAGGTGGGAAGATGAACTTGTCAACTTTTACTAATACGTCCTCAATGACTCCTCTTGGATATTTAATGGATCTATCCGCCAATTGTAAAGAGATAGTGGTCGGCTTTACTTCTCCAAGACCCAATTTCCTGAAAACAGAGAAAGGCATTAGATTAATACTTGCGCCTAAATCACATAAAGCTCTATCAAAATAAGATTTTCCTATAGTGCAAGGGATGGTGAAACTCCCTGGATCTTTCAACTTAGGCGGCAGCTTCTTTTGTAAGATTGCACTACTCTCCTTTGTCAGCATTACTGTTTCATGCTCCTCCAATTTCCACTTCTTTGATATAATATCCTTCAAAAATTTAGCATATTTAGGCATTTGTTCCAAAGCTTCAATGAGAGGAATATTAATATGCAATTGCTTAAATATACTTAGAAATTTAGAAAACTGATCATCCACATTGTTTTTTCTTAATCTTTGCGGAAAAGGAATTGGTGTATCATAAATTGAAGGAGAATAAGTCTCAAAAGTAACTTCCCTGGATTTTTTTGATTTTGAAGCTCTTTCATTCTCCTTAGTCTTCTCAGCTTGCTCCACTTCTTTCATCTTTGACTTGGCCTTCTTCATCTTTGACTCCTCATTATCTACAGCTTCATCTTGTTTTGCATTTGTTACTTTTGGCTCCTCATATGTTCGTCCACTTCTCAATGATATTGCCTTTACATGTTCTTTCAGATTAGTGACAGTGTTGCTTGGCAAAGTTCCTACAGTCCTCTCTGTGAGCATGCTTGAGAGCGGACCGATCTGCACCTCAAGATTACGGATTGAAGCTGAATTGTTTTGGATTGCCACATCTGTCTTCTGCAAGTATTGCATGAACATGTCCTCAAGTGTCGGCTTCTTCTCTTGCTGTGGAAATTGCTGAAGTGGTTTAGCCTGCCCTTGGTTATTGCTCCATGAAAAGTTGGGGTGATTCCTCCATCCAGGATTGTACGTGTTCGAGTATGGATTATTTTGACTTTGAAAATTTGACACGTAATTTGCTTGTCGGTAAATTAATTAGGCAAAAGGATTTCCCACTTGGCAGTCAGCACTTGAACTTTAGTTTAAATAACATTAACATTCATTTTACCTAGTTGTTGAGACAAAGTTGCCATTTGTGCCGCCAATGAGGTAATAGAATCAAGTTCTAAAACTCCAGCTGTCTTTCTTGGCATTGATCTTTTTGTAGGCCATTGATAGTTGTTGGATGACAATTCTTTCAGAAGTTCATAGGCTGCCTCAAGAGTTTTACTCATTAAAGCTCCACCAGCTGCTGCATCAACCATAGACCTGTTTTTAGCTCCTAGACCATTGTAGAATGTTTGCACTTGAAGCCATGCTGGAAGGTCATGATGAGGACACCTTCGCAATAAATCTTTGTATCTCTCCCATGCTTCATATAATGATTCACCCTCAAATTGGATGAACGTGGTGATATCATTCCTTAGCTTTGCTGTCTTTGCGGGAGGGAAACATTTTGCTAAGAATTTTTGAGCCAACTCCTCCCATGTAGTAATGATGCCAGGTGGCAAAGAATTCAACCAAACTTTTTCTTTATCCCTAAGTGAGAAGGGAAAAAGTCTTTGTCGAATCGCATCATCTGTCACTCTGTTATGTTTAAAAGTATCACAAATTTCCAAGAAATCTGCAATATGGACATTAGGATCCTCTTGTGACAACCCCCCGAACTGGACAGTCTGCTGTATCATCTGAATGATGGCCAACTTGATCTCAAAATTATTGGCTTGTATGGTTGGCCTCCTTATGCTCGATGTAGCTACATTTACCGAGGGCGTAGCATAATCTCTTAACACCTTTTGCTCTTGATCGGCCATATTAGATAGAGATGTGTTGGCCTCTTTCTTCTTTTCTTTCTTGAGCTGACGTAAGGTTCTTTCAATTTCAGGATCAAAGAGTGTATGCTCTAATAGTTTAGATCTAGTCATGCACTTCTAATTCCTAAAAAGAAAGAAAACAAACTCAGATGCACCTAATTTAAATAATTTTTTTTGAATAAATAAAATAAAATCCAAAGTAGTAAATATCTAGAAAGTATCAATATCAATAACAAATAGTTAATCCCCGGCAACAGCGCCAAAAACTTGTTCGTGTAAAATAATTTGCAAGCACACAGAGTCGTTACAAGTAGTAAAGTGTTTTTAGAAAACGAATGTCGAACCCACAAGGATTAACTATGTTATTAAATACCGAAATTCACTAAATTAATTACTATTTGGAAAATCAAAAATAAATGGAACGTTCTACTATTTGAATTAAATTAAACTATTTAATAAAAATAAATCTACGAATAAAAGATTAACAAAATGCAAAAATCTAAAAGTGTAAAAATATGATAAGAATGGATCTAGAGCGATTGATTTCACCTAGCAAATCCCACACAATTTATTCTTCCTAATTATTAAATTCTAATAATCTCCCGTTGATGATTAAAAACTCCTTAAGCATTCAATATCTTCTCTCGAATAATATCAAAAATATCTTCAACTAACAATCCCATATCTCTATGTGAATTTAATTAATTGGAGACTCATTATGTACTTTGAATTTCTGGAAAAATCACACTAATCACGGTAAAGCATCTCTACTTTCGCTCAACTAATGATGTTTAATTCTAGAACTAAAATAACAAATCACCTCTCGGTCTCATTGTAATTCAATTGATCAAACGATAATTCATAATAAAAATAGTAAGCATTAAGAATAAGAATTAAACACTCAATCATGGAAATATTAAAAATAAAATAACTCATAATATAAATTGTGTGTTCATTGCTAGACTACATCAATGCTCTAGAAAATAAATTTAGTTCATAATAAAATTGAAAAGAAAACAAATAAAACTTATGTTTTTCATCTGAATTGGTTGATCAACATGAAGCTCTCGCCTTTGTCCTCAGATCCTCCTCTTCATAATGACTCCCAAAACAAGTTCTTCTATGCAGCACCCCCTTTTCCTCCCTGGTCCTCTTTCGTTTTTCCTTAAAGAGCCTTTAAATAGGTTAAGGAATCCTATTCCCGTTTGGAGAAAATCCTAGATTTTTAGGCTTCACTTAACCGACGATTTTGGCTCATTTAACCTCAGAATTTGGACTTTTGGTAAACTACAAAGTTGTAGCCCTTTAAGTTAACTTTCTATCCAACTTTAATCATCTCGATTGGATATCTGAACCAAAAGTTATGCCAAAAATACTACTGATGTACAGGCTGGAATCCTAATCCGAATTGGACTTGGATTTGGTGCAAATTTCCTTTAATTCCTTGCTCTACTTGGACTTGAATTTAATTGGCTTAGTCTTCTCTTGAATTCATGCTTGGTTGGATGAAAGTTGGCTTGATTCAATTGGCTTAGCCTCACTTTGCATGTAAAGCTCTTGTTACCTATAACACAAATATATTATAAAATCAGTAACATAATAACATAAAAGTAGGGCTAAATATGTAGATATGTGAGTACTTTATTGTATATATTTCATGCACATCAGATATATTTGCATGGAATGCTTATGAAGCCCCTGGGGTTGATCCGAGTTTCATTTGTCATCATTTAAAAGTCAATCTAGCTGCAGTATCGAGGAGGCAACCACCTCGGTGCTCCTCAAACTTAAGAAGGCGGGTGCTATCAAAGAAGTTTTTATTTTTTTTATTTTTTTTTTATCCTGAATGGTTAGCTCATACAGTGGTGGTAAAAAAGAAAAATGGGAAGTGGAGAGTGGAGAGTGTGTGTGGACTTCACAGATTTGAACAAAACTTGTCCTAAAGACTCTTTCCCAATGCCTCAGATAGATCAGTTGGTGGATGCTACTGTTGGGCATCCTCGAATGAGTTTTTGGATGCTTTCCAAGGTTATTACCAAATACCTTTAGTTGTGGAGGACTAAGAGAAGATTGCATTTGTCACTCTCACGGGAAATTATCATTATAAAGTAATGCCCTTCGGTTTGAAGAACGCAGGGGCTACTTATCAAAGGATGATGACTAGGATGTTTGAGTCACAGTTGGGAAAAACTATCGAAGTATATGCAGACGACATGGTGGTGAAAAGTAAAGCGGTTTCCACGCATCTGGAAGATTTGAGTGACACTTTTCAAACGCTGAGAAAGTACAAGTTGCGACTCAATGCCTCTAAATGTTCTTTTGGCGTGGGGTTGAGAAAATTTCTAGGCCATATGGTAACTCACCGGGGAATTGAAGTTAATTCGGCCCAGGTCAAAGCCATAAGCAACTTACACCCATCTCAGAATCCTAAAGAGGTTTGAAGGCTGACAGGAATGACTGCTGCCTTCAACCGATTTATTTCTCGGTCCACGGACAAGTGTAGGCCTTTCTTTCAATTGTTGAATAAGTGGAAGGGATTCAAATGGACCGAGGAATGTGCGTTGGCTTTTCAACAGCTTAAGGAGTATCTTTCGTGACCATTCATTATGTCTCGACCAGAAATAGATGAAGTTCTGTTCACATATATTGCGGTAGCTAATCATGCAGTTAGTTTGGTTCTTATACGGGATGATGATAATGTACAAAGGCCAGTTTATTACGTGACCAAGTCTTTACATGAGGCCGAGGTGAATTATTTACTGTTGGAGAAAGCAATCTTGACAGTGGTGCACGCTACGCGTACGCTTCCCCACTACTTCCAGTCTCATACAGTTGTTGTCCTAACTCAACTCCCTCTTAAGTCTATACTTCAGAGTGCAGACTACATGGGAAGGATTGCCAAATGGGGTACTATCCTAGGGGCTTTTGATATTAAATATATGCCTCGCACCTCTATAAAAGGACAGGTCATTGCGGATCTGGTGGCGGAGTTTTTTGAGCCCTCGTTAGAAGAGTATATTAAGGGATCAGCCATGGATGAAAAATCAGTTGGCATGATTTTGTACAAAGAGCCTCCATTATGGAAGGTGTATGTTAATGGAGCAGAAAATCAAAGAGGATCTGGTGTGGGGCTAGTTTTGGTATCCCCTGAGGGAATTACTTTTGAGAAATCCTTGAGATTGGGGTTCTCGGCCACTAACAATGAAGCAGAATATGAAGCTCTCCTCTCCGGAATGAACATGGTTCATAAAATGGGAGGAAAGATGGTACAAATGTTTTCGGATTCACAATTGGTGGTAGGCCCAGTGGAAGGGAAGTTAGAGGCAAGAGATTCAAGAATGCAAGGATACCTAACCTAGGTCAGGTATATACAATCCAAATTTGAGTCTTTTTCTTTACTACAAGTATCCAGGTGTGGGAATACCCATGCTAATTCCTTGGCCACACTCGCAACATCCTTGGCGCAAAGCCTACCTCGGGCTATCCTTATTGAAGATTTGTGGAAACCCACTAGGACGAGTAATGACGCCATCCGAATTCATCAAATTAGGATGGGGCCTAGTTGGATGGATCCAAATGTGACATTCCTCAAAGATGATATCTTGCTTAAAGAAAGGTCTGAAGCAGATAAGGTACGCAAGAAAGCACCTCGGTTCTGGCTGTCCGAGGACCAGAAATTATATAAGCGCTCTTTTTCAGGACCATATTTGCTATGTATACACCCAGAAGCAACGGAGTTACTTTTAGAAGGGCTGCATGAAGGGATTTACGGAAGCCACACTAGAGGAAGGTCTTTAGCTCATAGAGCTCTTACTCGGGGATATTGGTGGCCCAATATACAGAGAGAAGCCGAGATTATGCGAAGAAAAGTGACCAATGTCAAAGATTCGCTCCTAACATACATCAACCAGGGGGTGTTCTTAATCCTTTGTCTATTCCTTGGCCTTTTGCTCAATAAGGCTTGGACATTGTTGGGCCTTTCCCAAAAGCAGCAGGGAATAGGAGGTGGCTACTCGTTAGAACAAATTATTTCACCAAATGAGTTAAAGCTGAGCCATTATCAAATATCAGAGACATGGAAGCAAAAAATTTTGTATGGAAGAACATTGTCACCAAGTTTGGAATCCCTCATACTCTCATCTCAGATAACGGTCTACAATTTGATAGTAAGGCCTTTAGAAGATACTGTTGTGACCTAGGCATCACGAATAGATATTCCACTCCAGCTTATCCTTAAGGGAATGGGCAAGCCAAGGCGGTCAATAAAGTGATAGTCAATGGGCTCAAGAAAAAGTTAGATGATGCTAAGGGAAGATGGGTGGAATAATTACCACACGTCTTGTGGACATATCGAACTACACCACGAGGTCTACAAGAGAAACACCCTTCTCTATGACTTGTGGAGTCGAGGCTATAATACCCCTAGAAACTGGGTTCCCAACACTAAGGATGAGCTCCTTCACTCCAGGCAGCAATGATAATCTATTGGAGAGAAGTCTAGACTTAGTTGAAGAATAACGAGAGAATGTCATGGTTTAACTAGCTTATTATCAACGCAAACTCAAGCAGGGTTATGATTTTCATGTAAAGCTACGACTTCTTGCACCTGGAGACTTGGTACTGAGGAAATTTTTGGGTACTACAAAGAACCTAGCATGGGGAAACTTGGGGTCCAATTGGGAAGGACCTTATCGTATTACCTCAGTTACAGGCATAGGGGCTTATAATCTTGAAGATCTAGATGAATATGCTATACAACGTCCCTGGAATGTAAATAACCTACGAATGTACTATTATTAAATGAAAGCACTTCGGCTATTTTTATTTCTACTGACACTATATTATGTTGATTATCTTCATTTGTCTAAGTATCAAATTGAAACTTGGTCATATTTGGATCCTCGGACCACATACCTTATCTAAATTGATATTTTATCAAGTGTTAAACAGAACCTTAGTTATGTCTGGTCCTTGAATCATCTACTTTGGGAAAATTAACACTCAGTTCTTTTCATTAAGTATCAAGCTGAAGCTTGGTCATGCCTGGATCCTTGGACCATATACCTAGTCTAAATTGATATTTTATCAAGTGTTAAACAGAACCTTAGTTATGTCTGGTCCTCAGATCATCTACTTTGGGGAAATTAACATTTCAGTTCTTTTTATTAAGTATCAAACTGAAGCTTGGTCATGCCTGGATCCTCGGACCATATACCTTGTCTAAATTGATATTTTATCAAGTGTTAACGGAATCTTAGTTATGTCTGGTCCTCGGATTATCTACTTTGGGGAAATTAAAACTTCAGTTCTTTTTATTAGGTATCAAACTGAAGCTTGGTCATGCCTAGATCCTCAGACCACAAACCTCATCTAAATTGATATTTTATCAAGTGTTAAACAGAGCCTTAGTTATGTCTGGTCTTCGGATCATCTACTTTGGGAAAATTAACACTTCAGTTCTTTCTATTAAGTATCAAACTTAAGTTTGGTCATGCCTGGATCCTCGGACCACATACCTCGTCTAAATTGATATTTTATCAAGTGTTGGATAAAAACCTTAGTTATGTTTGGTCCTCGGACCCATTAGTGGGTATGTAGTAAAAAGGAAACAAGAGCATGCATGCACGTCCCATGCTGAGTGTTTCGAGATAAAAAAGAAGCTGCGTATGGAGGAGGAAACCAGGCAACTTAATACTTTGTTGTTTGAACATTTGGGATTGGCAGAGGCTGTGAGGCAGCCCCGCCGGACACAATGAGGTTGCTTAAGCTGGAACTGCCGGGGGCTTGGGAACCTCCAATCAGTCAACGCCTTGGAAAAGGTTGTTAAAAAAGAAGATCCCAAAATTGTCTTCCTCATGGAGACTAAGTTTGATAAGAAGAATTGGATGGATATGGTCAAGGATAAATGCAACATGAAAGACGGCTTGTTTGTTTCGAGTGTTGGGAAAAGCGGGGGCCTGGCCTTATTTTGGGAGGAAGGGGTAACAATGGCGGTTCAAACGTACTCTCAAACACATATTGACGCATTAGTGGATGGGGGAGTAGATATAGGATAAATAGAGAACCAAAGTGCTTTAGCCATAGGGCAACATAAGAAGATATGGGCAAATGTTTCCACCCCCTAATTACACAGCACATAGCAAGGATCCTCAACCTGCATTCGGCACATTAAATTTTCTTTTGTAGGCAAGGCATTGACAGCAACTCTCCAAAGAAATAATTTTATCCTTTCAGGACCTTTAATCTTCCAAAGCTTCCTTTAGTCCACATTAGGGGTGGTTGGATGGGATGAGAGATTGACTATCTCTTTATAGGCAAACTTTATAGAAAAACGCCCTTTGGAATTAGGAATCCAAACCAACTTATTAGGACGAGGTTTGGAAGGAATAGGGATAGAGAGGATGGCATTGGCAGAGTTTGGGTTAAAGAGGTCAAGGACTAAAGTTACCTTCCATCTGTGATGATTAGAGTTGATGAGGTGGGCCACCTTAAGAGATGTTTGGGGCGTGGACTGACCTTTAGGGGTTGGAATAAAGCCCTAGATCCATGGCACCCAAGGATCTAGCCAAACGTCTATTGAGCTGCAATCTCTGATAATGAAACAAGCTCCTTTTGAAATAGTGGCCTTAGCTTTCTCAATAGCTTTCCAAATTAGTGAAACATGCTTCGATGCTTCAGCCCTGAGCCAATCTTCCTTGACCTTGTATTTTGATCTTAGAATCCTCATACAAAGGCTATCCCTTTTGGATGCTATCATCCAAACCAGCTTGGCTAGCAATGCGGAATTCACATTCTTTGCTTTTTTGAAGCCTAGACTTCCAACACTCCTTGGATAGCAAAGTTTATCCCATGAGTTCCAAGCAATAAATTTGCCCTCTCGTTGACATGGCTTCCACCAAAACCTTTTGGTTAAGAAGTCCAATTTGTCGCACACCTTATTGGGAATGCTAAAAGTGGACATGGTGTACATAGGTAGAGTTTATGCTACAAAATTGATGAGGGTTCTTCTCCCTGCCCATGACAAACATTTACTTCTCCTTCCCATCAATTTTGCTTCGAGCTTGTCTTAGAGGAATACAAAATCTTTGGAGGGACATCTGGATAAGAACAACGGTGCTCCTAGGTAGACTGCATCTTTTTTAGGCTTTTCACTTGGAGAATGCTCTTAACTGATCTACAGGATTGGCCTTGAGTGTGCTTGGAGAAAAAAAAAACCCCTGACTTGTTCCTATTAATGGATTGCTCTGACCATCTGCAATATTTTTACAAAGTTTTCACTAGATTTGCTGCATCTCTTCTAGAGGCCTTTGAGAACAAGATAATATCGTCGGCATACATGACGTGAATGATGGTTGGCCCACTGATGCTAGTTTTGATGTCGTTGATATTTTTCAGATTTAACTCATGATCAATCAGCCTTGATAACACTTCTTGGCCCAAAATGAATAGGTAAGGTGAGAGAGGATCACCTTGCCTTATTCCCCTGCTCATCTTAAATGACTTAGTTTTGCCACCATTCACAAGCACTTCAAAAGAGACTAAGGATACATAAGCTATTACCCATTTAGTGAAAGTCTCTTTGAAACCAAAATGGAGTTGGACATTTTGGATGAACTTCCAGATAACCCTATCATACACCTGTTGGAGGTCAAGCTTGATTGCCATAAGTCCAGGCTTTGTTTTACAGGATTTGAAGCTGTGTAAGATTTCTTGGACAATAATTTGATTCTTAGCTATCCATCTGTCTGGAATGAAGGCTGACTAAGTAGGCGAGATGATTTTGTCCAGGTGTAGTCGAAGCTTAGCAACAAACAGCTTAGAAATAATTTTGTATATTACGTTACACAAGCTAATAGGCCTGAAATGATTTACATAGGTCGGGTTAGAAATCTTAGGGATAAGCATAATTAAGGAACTATTTACCTCTTTTGGCATGGAACCCATTGTAAAGAAGGATGTGACTGCCTTGACGAGATCATCACCCATCGTAGGCCATAACTACTTATAGAATAAGGCTAGAAATCCGTTTGGGCCTAGGGCCTTTAAATCTTGCATTTGGAATAACATTTCTTTAATCTCCTCCGGGGAGGGGAATTTTTCTAGGAGCACATTTTCTTCTTCAGTGATGTTGGGTAGAATAAGTTGCTCAGGGAAGCTGATTTCTTCCACCTTAAACCGGTCGATAAAATTGTCACGGAACAACTTTCTTATTTGGTTAGGCTAAAAAATCCAAGAACCATCCTCCTTTTTGTCTGCATCAACATTGTTGTTTCTTCTGCGAATTATAGTGGACAAGTGGAAGAATTTGGAATTCTTATCACCAAGCTTGAGCCATAGTTCTCTAGATTTTTCCCTGCCTACATTGGAACAGAGTAGCCAATGCACTCTTTGGTTGTTAAGGAGACCAATGAAGAGGGGACTTTTTCTTTTAGTTTGATGTTATTCTAATTCATAGTAAGCTAAACTGAACTCAAAAAGCTAAATTTTATTGCCAGGCTCATATCACATCATGGTTTTGTATTCACAAAGGGCCTAGAAAATAAATTCCATTTTAGAAATTTCTCTACCCATATTTTCTCAGTAGCCATCCAAGTTTTTAAGGTACATATACTGTACATACATTATATAATATAATATGACAAACAATAAAGTTCACATTGAGTTGAGTCACCAATAAGAGCAAAGACAAGAAACTTTTTAGATACAAACGAAAAAGATGATGATAAGAAAGTGAGTACCTTCAATCCTCAGAAGGGTTTTCTTCGACAACTACAATGACCACCACCATTTGCATTCCTTCTTTTGTGTGTGTATTTTATTTTTATTTTTTACTTTGGTTAAATTAATGTTTGTTTAGGCATTAATTGTTGGGTCCCAAATAATGTCATCACATATATTATCAATTTAAAATAGTAATCAACCAATCACACACAAGAATACAAATATTTACATGGAAAACATTTTCTCCTTGAAAGGAAAAACTATGGAACAAACTCTTAATCAATTCATTATTATCAAATCTAAATGCTTTAGCGTATGTCTCACGACTAAAGAAAATCACCATATTTTATTTACTCTCACACGCACTAATTATTTATTTCAAATGCAGCAATACATTGCTCTCTCCTCTCTATTTTCTTCTCCACGCACAACTCTCTTTTCGATGTTGTTAGGACATATATATGTTTCACTTGTTTAGAACATATGTCATTCATTATTGATGTAATTGGTTAATCCCTTGACAAAACGCACTTTACTTGTATTTGAATTGATCTAGGATGTGTTTAATACTTTAAAGAACATGATGTTCAAGTCTAATATTAAAGCCGTGAAGATTGGACCAAGAAAAAAGTGAAGAAAAGGTGTTTACTAAAGCTGGACACCTGCTGAACACCTGCTCGACAGCTGCTCGACAGATAGCTATCTATCGAGGTTTAATGAGGCTCAATAGATGCTATCTATCAAGGCTATCTATCGAGGTTACGAAAATCAGAATTTTCAGATCTGATTTTCGGGCCAAGCTTTTGTCTTTGTGTAGGGTTTCTTTTCTCACAACCCTAGACATATATAAGACATATTTTAGAGGTCGTCACACAAGAGAATACAAGGAGAACATATGCAAAAGGTGACCGAAGCCTTATTCTCACTAGAAGAAGCCACTGCGTCTTTGCGCCTTAGGGTTTTGTAACCAAGTGCTTCTTGATCTTCATTGTTAATGGAGTGAAGAACTTTGCAGCCAACATTCTTTCTTCTCTAGTTGGTATTTGAAGTCACGTGCTGGGATCCGCGTAATTGGTTAGTCACGTACTGGGATTCGTGCATCAAAGGGTGGTGTTCATATATTGAAGAGTTCAGAGGTTTTGAAGCGGTAGAAGGTTTCTACCGTGAGTTCATCTACGGTGATTGTAGAGTCTAAGGACAAAAGTTTTGTACTAGATTTGAAACTTATCTTTACTATAGTGAATTTCTTTTTAGGAAGGTTTCCCCCCAGGATTTTTACTATGAAACTGGTTGGTTTCATTGGTTTGCTTGGGTCATCATATCTTGTCTTATTTATTTTTCCACTACACTTATATTTGACATGATATTGATGTTTGTTTGTTTTAACAAGTTTTATGCATAATAAATCTAATTAACAACTTCGATTTAAAACTTGTTAATTCTATCAACCGGGGTCTAAATTTCCCAACAAGTGGTATCAGAGCAGGTACACTTTGATTGGATTAATTTCCTGAGTGTGATCCTTGACCCATGTTGTCATGGATCGTGGACAATTTCTTTTGATTCCTCCTTTATTTGATGGCACTAAAGTTCGTATGAAAGTTTCCTTGTAGGCTCTAGGTGAATAAGTATGGCAAGCTGTTGAAGTTGGCTAGATTAAGCCAAAGGAATCGCCAGTGGATTGGGATGATGCAACAATCATAGCGGAAAATTTTAATAGTAGGGCCTTGAATGCTTTGTTTTGTGGGGTGACCAATGAGGAATTCAAGAAAATTTCATCCACGGAAGTTGCCAAGGAAGCATGGTCTATTCTTAAGACCACCTATGAAGGTACCATGGCAGTAAAGACTGTGAAGCTTCAAAGGCTCACTAGCAGTTTTGAAGAAATAAGGATGGAGGAGGATGAGACCTTTGATGATTTTTATGTTAAACTCAAGGATATTGTAAATTCTGCTTTCAACCTTGGAGAGTCTATAGCAGAATCCAAAATTGTTAGGAAAATCCTTAGATCCTTACCTGAAAGATTCCATGCCAAGATCACTACCATTGAAGAAGCAAAGGACATTGATCAAATTCCTTTGACTGAGCTTGTAGGGAACTTCCAAACCTATGAGATAGGATTAGGCTCAATGGAAAAAGGTGGAAAGAGTAAAAACTTGGCTCTTAAGGGTATAGAGGAAGAGATTGAGGACTCTGAAGATGAAGATGATGATGATAAGGATGAGGATGAGGATCTAACCTTCATAACTAATGAGATTATCAAGCTTCTTCAATTCAGAAAAAAGGATAAGGGCAAATCCTCTAGGAAGGGTAAGAATGAGAAACCCCTCATCCAATGCCATGAGTGCAAGGGTTTTGGTCATATGAGGATAGAGTGCCCAAACTACCTTATGAGGAAAAAGGCCAATAAGTCAGAAGATAAAGGGTTGGTTGCTACTTGGAGTGACACCGAGAATGACTCTTTTGATGAGTATGTGGATGAATGTAGGCACGTTATGGCCTTTGCTGCCTTAACTGATAAGGTGGTTGTGGAGAGTGCTAGTGACAGTGATGATTCTTTTGATGATGAAGTGTCCAAGAAGATGACTCCTCAGGAAGCCTATGATAAGCTATGCACTGAATTCATAAAATCTGAAAAGACTTCTTATCTTTATAGAAAAGAGCTTAATGAGGTAAAAACTAAAAAGGCTAATTTATTAGTCAAACTAGATGAGACTACAAGGTTAGTTGAGACTCTCATTATGGAGAACACCTCATTAGAAGAGAAGGTCAAGAATTTCAAGGTTGAGCTTAGTCAAGCTAGAACTCAAATAGAGAGGATGTCTAGTGCAAAGCTTGAAGAGGTCTTGAGTGCTCAAAAGTTTAGTTCTGATAAGACTGGCTTACGATATGCTGTCTCCTCCAGCCCTTCCTCTTCCACGGTTTCTGGATCAAGGACTGTCATTTTGCCCCAATTCAAGAAAGGTAATAAAGGTATGAAATCCAAAACTCTTTTAGCTAATTCTAAATTCTTTGTTAGACCTCATGTTTGTCACCATTGTGGTGTTTCTAGACACATTCGTCCTAATTGCTTTAAGTTGTATCCTCAAAAGCAAGTGTCCAAACGGTCACAAGTTTTCTCTCATGGACTTACACCTTTGTTTGGAGAGTTATTAAAAGTCTTGAGCTTTTTAACTCAATTTCAGAAGAATTCTAATTCTTCTATGTCCTTTAGCAGACATACTAGGACATGTGCCTTTTCATCTTCACGGTCAAAGACTCGTGCTGTGTAGGTGAGAAAGGAGCTTAAGACTTAATTTTCTTTTCTGTTTGTCCTCTGCTTTAATTTTTTTCTATCTGTAGTAGGACTCTCTTTGCTTGATTTCTTATCTGCTTTAAAATCATGCTTTCATGCATTTGCATTCTGTTTTCATGCATCTGCATTCTTCTATTATGCCTTCATGCATTTGCATCTTTCTTTCATGCTTTCATGATTGTTTGTCTGTTTTTGTTTGGTTGATTAGTTTTTATTTTGCTTTATTTTCCAAATAAAATAAAAAATTAAGAAAAATCAGAAAAATACAAAAACAGCGTGTGTTTTGTGTACATCAGTTCTTGTGAACCTTAAAATGGCCATTGAAACAGAGTTTTCTAAATTTTGTATCACTTGTAGCTTAGATAAGCATCTATGCACAACTAAGCAAGTGAGCTTTGTAGCTATTTGTTTGTGATGAGTAAGGTTAAGTAATCTCTTGAACTTAACACTCGTATCACTCTTTTTGACGGGTTGAACTAGAAAATTCTAAGAGAAAGGCATAAATAACCATCTCACCACTGTTATTCGCCAATCATGATTTGACATCTGTATGTTTCGGCATAGCAAAAGTACAATGTCAATGACATCTGTATGCTTCCTCATAGCAAAAGTGCAATGTCAAAAACTTAACATAACTAGGTATCTCTTTTCTCTCTTTCATATACCCATGCATGATATGCTTAATAAAAAGAAAATATGCAAAGAAAATAAAAGCAAAAAGATAAAAAAAAAATGTTTTAAATATGATTGCAAGCGTGTTTTCTAGGAGATGTGAGAGTTATAGGATGTACCTCAAATGTGATAGTCCCCATCAAACAGTTATGGATGTGTGTGAGTTAGAGTGATTTTCTCATATCTCAAATCGTCATAACATAGAGACACTTGTGCAATCTTGCGATGTTTTCACACACAACATGCAATATTCTTTGCTACTTTTGATACATGTGCAAGTACAATGTGATTTAGCCATCACAAGGTTTACATGCATTGATGTATGCTCACTAAATTGTCTTAACTTGTTTTTGAAATATAAAATTGGTTAGACATGTTTAGTGTGTGAGTGCATGTTTTGAGATCCATGTGCTTAAGATTGTTGTTGAGAGATGTTTTTGAGAGTCTTTTGTGTTGATTGGATCATTTGTTGAGTTGCATGATTGATTGCATTCATGTTTGTTTTTTTCTCTTCTTTGAAAAACTGTTTTCAAGCCAACTCGACACCTCCTTAACACCTCTCGATACTTGGCTTATCTGTCGAGATCTTCTATTGCATCTTATCGCAATCTCGACACCTCTCAATAGCTAGATAGATCAATCGAGAAATTTTTTGTCTCCTCGATAGCTTCTTGATAGCTGTTCGATCCATCGAGGTATGCTCGATAGCTCCTCAATTCCTCTCGATCCATCGAGATCCTTTGCATGCATTTTTTTTACATGTTTTTCATGTCTCTTCTATCTTGTCATCCATAGCATATTGTTTCATTACATTCATGCATTTATATGGATTCTTTGTACTCCTTTGATCATACTTGATCATCTTTATGTTTCTCGGGTGAAGCTTTATAGCTTATTGTACCCATTGTTAATCGTGACAAAAAGGGGGAGAATTTGTAGTTTCTTTTTAAGATTCTACAAGTTAGAGGGAGAAATACATGACCTTGTAAGGGGGAGATGTGTTTCATCTTGTTAGGGGGAGTGTTTACCTCCTTGATTGTTGTAGGAGTTACTTTAGTTTCTTGTTCTTGTACCTTAGGTCTTGTGATCATGTTTTCATACATTGTGTTTATCTTTGATATATATGTGATGATGTATGTTTTTTTCACCTACCTTTACATTGTTGTTTCTTTTCTCTCTTTATACACATGTTTCTTTATTTGTATGCAATCTATTATTTTTGTTTCACACTAAGATGCTTTGATGAGTTTTGTTTAAAGTGTTTCAGAAATACAGGTTGTTAAAGTCTACTTGTCATAAACTCTCTTCTTGCAAAGTTTTTTAAGAGTTTGTGTTAGGATTGACTTTATTGTATTCAACATGTGAATATGAGCTGAGTGATTTATGACTTCTCTCATATGTTCATTTGTTGATTGTGGTTTTGTCACGGATTGCCAAAAGAGGAGATTGTTAGGACATATATGTTTCACTTGTTTAGAACATATGTCATTCATTATTTATGTAATTGACTAATCCTTTGACAAAACGCATTTTACTTTTATTTGGATTGATCTAGGATGTGTTTAATACTTCAAAGAATATGTTGTTTAAGTCTTATATTAAAGCCATGAAGATTGGACCAAGAAACAAGTGAATAAAAGGTGTTTACTAAAGCTGGACACCTGCGGATAGCTGCTGGACACCTGCTGGACAGCTGCTCGATAGATAGCTATCTATCGAGGTTTAATGAGGCTCGACAAATGCTATCTATCGAGGCTATCTATCAAGGTTACAGAAATCAGAATTTTCAGAGCTGATTTTTGGGCCAGGCTTTTGTATTTGTGTAGGTTTTTTTTCTCATAACCCTGGACATATATAAAGTATATTTTAGAGGCCGTCACACAAGAGAATATAAGGAGAACATATGCAAAAGGTGACCGAAACCTTATTCTCTCTAGAAGAAGCCACTGCGTCTTTGCGCCTTAGGGTTTTGTAACCAAGTGCTTCTTGATCTTCATTGTTAATGTAGTGAAGAACTTTACAGCCAACATTCTTTCTTCTCTAGTTGGTATTTGAAGTCGCGTACTGGGATCCGCGCAATTGGTTAGTCACGTATTAGGATTCGTGCATCAAAGGGTGGCGTTCATATATTGAAGAGTTCAGAGGTTTTAAAGCGGTAAAAGCTTTCTGATGTGAGTTCATCTACGGGGATTGTAGAGTTTAGGGACAAAGGTTTTGTACTAAATCTGAAACTTCTCTTTACTATAGTGAATTGCTTTTCGGGAAGGTTTTTCCTCAGGTATTTTACTGTGAAACTGGTTGGTTTCATTGGTTTTCCTGCGTCATCATATCTTGTCTTATTTATTTTTCCGCTGCACTTATATTTGACATCATATTGATGTTAGTTTGTTTTAACAAGTTTTATGCATAATAAATCTAATTAACAACTTTGATTTAAAACTTGTTAATTCTATCAACCGGGTTCTAAATTTCCCAACAAATGTCTTCTTTTTCTTGCACACCTTATGCAACAACCATTTTTTGCTTCTATAAGCAAGCAACCTCCTCTTATTCCTAATCTTATTCGAATTTGGATCTTTGCCAGTCGCATTAAGTCTCCCATTTGAAATAAGATTCTTGTACATCATAAACTAATTAAATGATCGAGCACTGATAGGTATGGGCTGGACTTTGGTGCCCACATGCACTGAACATTACTTTATCTTTTAAAATTACTGGGTACTTCCATAGTCATGGATTCAAAATGGACCCTCTAAAAAGAAAGAAGAATGATAAAGTGGGCTGGCAAAATACGCAACTTTTTTTATAAAGGGATCACTTCCGATCTGTCTCTCTTTATTTGTCTCCAGCACTTTTTTAAGAATTACAAGGCTCATTTTCCGCTGTGACGAGTGCAATTTCCAACTTGATATGGACTGCACTTTAATGATTCAGGTTAAGTTAAATGAAGAAGAGGAAGAAGAACTTCGTACACATCCTAACCACCAGCATCCATGGCTACTCTTTGAGAACATGCCCGGCAGGCTAATTTTTTACTGTCCCGTATGTGGAGACTACTTCTTGAATCGAGATACGGCCTATGGTTGCATCCCATGTCTCTTCTTTATCCATAAATCATGTTTTGAGAGGCAGTTGCCACTAGAGATCCAACGCTTCTATCAACCCCATCTTCACTAATGAATCAGATCAAGGTATTACTTGCAAAGCTTGTTGTGAACATCTCAGCAAGCCTCCTAAGTATTGGTACTAGAGCTATAAACAGTGTTGTTGTGTGATGGATATTGATTGCGCCCTATTACCCACCACCACTATCAATGAAGAACAGATTCACCACATCCTCCACGGACATCCATTGATACTTGGAAAGAACATGCAGCTGCTGGATGATGAAGAAGAAGTAAATAATTGTTGTGTTTGTGGGAAAGGCTGCAGTGCAGGTCCTACTTATGTTTGTGGAAGAGCTTCCTCAAAATACTGTTAAGGGCATTTACTTTCACAAATCATGCCTTGAGTTGCCGCAACAGTCTTCCATCCATATCACCCTCTCACCCAGCTCAAGCGCAGTGATATTAGTGAGTCCTATTCTTATTTTGATAAATTATTCATGAACAATGAAAGCTTTTGCAATGCCTGTCGCAAGTTAATCCTTCCTTTCACTTGTGGACAACAAAATAGGCAAAGCATCGCCTACATTTGTGAGGATTACAAATGTGATTTCCTCTTGCACGATGAATGCAGCACTTTAATGTTGCCTGCCATAACATACGAAGGTCACGGTCACCTTCTACAATCCAGGGACCACAATATAGAGAAAAATGAACTTAACTGCAGTGTTTGCCAATACAATATTTGTGAATCATATTTCTTCACTTTGTATCTATTGTGATCTTAATCTCCATCTTACTTGTGGTCCACTACCATATACTATCAAAATTAAATGTCATCTACAATATTTGTGAATCATATTTTTTCACTTGTATCTATTTAAAACCATAACTTACTTGCTACTAGCGAAGTTCTTTTTTATTTCAGAATTGAAATCACCCTGAGACTTGAGTTGCATTCTAAATTATTATCCCTTTACTCTTTATGGCTAACTCACACAAAAAAAAAAAAAAATTATAATAAGTTATGACTTATGACAGGGAAAAATTTCCGGATAGCATGTTAAAACATAAATTGTAGTAATGTTTAGTTTTGCAACCATATCAATGATAACTATTGCACATCATTGGATAAACACTGCTTGTTAATGTCGTGTGTTTGTAAAATATGGTGGACGTAACTTATAGAAAATATGGCATAGTGTAGAATGCGTCATCAAGGCAGAACTTCAAAAACTACTTAATTTCAAAGTTACACATGGCTTATTGAATGTAGGTTCAAATCTAAAAGAGATTTATTTGCAAGCCATTTCCTTAAAATCTTATTCAACTATCTAATTACTAAAGTCAAAAACTCATTAATAATGACTGTTATTATTTTTATTTATCACAGATCCACAGAAAGCACAGGAAAATTTCAACCAATTTGCAAAGTTAAGAAATGGCAAAAAAAAAAAAGGGTCATGCAGTTAAATGATTTTTTTATAACAAAATATATGAAGATTTTCTCCTTATATAATCCGTAATCTAGTAATCCAGAGACTTCTATTATGCAGTAGCATATACTATGTGTACATGTATCTTTTATTAAAATTATCTTGAGAACTAAAATCTCTGCTAATCAATATGATATAATTAAATAAGGCTCAAAACACAGGTAAAAAGCAACAATCAATAGAATATTTGAATTGTAATTGCTTTTGATGTTCCTTGTTTAAGATCCTTGGTTTGGGGGGAGGGGGTGTTTCAATAGTTATGCATTCTTCCTCTGTTGAACATTATACTATTGGTTTGTACTCTTGACTCAATCTCTAGTTGGTTCCTAGGTAATATCATCGCTTAAGGGAGAGTATGGAGACGTATAATTGAGAAGTACTCTTGGACATTCTGGTAAGTTGATTTGTAAAGACACAGCAAAGAATATGGTGCCCAAAAAAAAAGAAAGAATAAGTCAAGAAAGCTTTGACTTTATTTGATATTTTGGAATCTTGGAGTAAAGATGATATTGAACAATTGAATAGTGTTTTGAGGGCTCAAGAAAGGAAACAAGTTATTGATAAAGAGGATGACCATGATGAAGAAGACAGTGTGCATGAAGCTTTCCTATTATCTGACAAGGCTTGTACACGATTTGTGAAGATTCTTAATTGTGGTGTAAAGAACCTGAACCATTTAATAGTGTACAGGAGATTATCGAGGTTAGCTCTAAGTGGGCTCCAAAAGAAGAGGTTGCCAGTGTTGCAGATTACATGGTTCCTTTGAGGTTGGCCCCTATCCTTAAGCAGTTGCTTTCCAAGCACGGGGATATATATTAATGTCACATCTATGTTAAGGCCAATGGTGAAAATATATTTATTTTACATGTTATGTGAGTGTGTATATAGCATGATAAACACCATGGTTGTGGATATAACAAAAGATAAACACCATGTTCATTGTCCTTTCAGCCACTCGCTGGACTCGAGATCCAAGTCCTTGAAATCAAAGATGCGGAGCATGGATGATTCAAGCTATATAAGTTCAAACCAAGATCAACAAATGGCGGGGGAACACGAGCAACCAACTAATGAGAACGCCTAAATTTCAGGGGAGCCTACAAAATGTTCCTGCCCTGCAATTGGTAAGAAAACTTGGATATGCTTTTGCATGACATTTACATTTTGAGAAATTGAATAACTTTTTTGGGGAATTTGGACATAGCAATGAAATGAAATCATTTGTTTTTTCCCCTTTAAAAAATGTAAATGAAATTGGTCCATATTATCACTCATAGTGTGTTCAAGGTGACATTATGTTATTAAAAAAAAAAATGACATTATCACCATTTTGTGATATAATTGGATCCAAAGTACCTATTGAAACCACTAAAATAATACTAGATTTTATTAAAAAATAAATAAGCACTAAAATTTACAAGAAACAAAAAAAAGAATAAGGAAAAAGAAAAAAAACAGAAAACAGAAAACATAGAAACCATATTTTTGGAATGCACCAGCAAAACTTCATCAGAATACTTTTTAGAAACCGTTCTCATTAGTTTCCCATTAGGTGCCATATTCGCCAGCCGTTGAAGCATTTCAGCACAGAAGATGACTTCTCCTTTCGAATGAGATTGATTGGTGTTAAGAAATCTCCTCTTGGAACCATGGCTTTTCTTTAGCACGCACATTGCAGCATAAATGGCCGAGACAGCGAGTGTCGATGGAGAGTAATTGATAGTAGCATGGTAATCGTTAAGGGCCACTTCACCAAAAAACAATGCCATATTCTTGAATTCTCAATCAAAATACCCACAAGAATCCAAAATTTCAACCAAAAAGGAATGGATGGTTGGAACTAATAACTAATTACTACCGATCCCATCCTCCATTAAAGTAAGAGCAGAAGGAAACCGTCTCTCCTCAAACTTAGAGGCGATGACTAATGCAACAATAGCCACCATTTTCAAGTCATGTTCAGACAACACAAGCTCAAAGGAGACGAAAAGATCGAAAATATTGACGGCGAGAAAGAGAGTCGGCTGCGTAAGATGGAGAGAAAAATGGAGGGACGTCAACCAATCGACCATAGAGTCTCTTAGGTAACATGAGGTTGGAAACTCAAGAAGTTAGTGTTGAGTTGATTCTGCTTCTCGATGTGTTTGTAAAAGGCGTACATATTTTGACGTTGTTCTTGTTCTAGTGCTACGTTGTTGCGAGTATGATGGATTGATGGTGCACCTTCTTCTTCTTCTTGAAACAGCCCAGGAGATTAGCAAAATAGTCATGGATTAAGCGTAATCTCAAGCAGATTTAATAAAATAATAATAATAATGTAAATTTATTCAATGCAATGTAAACTTATAAATACCCAACAATTGTTTCCTTTTGGTATTCGGAATTCCTAATGAAAACTCGTTCACCGACTCAACTATCAACAATCCCAGAAAGAGACGACGTCGTTTTCTATTATTATTTAACGTAATAAGTTTTTTATTTTGGATATTTGTATGAGTTGGGCTCAATCATGGGCTTAGTTAGACATGGGCCCAATTTGAAGAGAACTGGGCCCAAGGTATTTAGTTTAAGTTTGAGAGAGTTTCAGTCGAACCTGGGTTATTGAGAGACACGGTTTGGATATAATCGACCTAACCCAACTCTATTTTATGGGAGGTGGGCCAGGGTGAGCATTTGGAGGGTTTGGTTTCGGATTTGATTGCGTATGTGTTTTGTGTTTGTTTGTCGTAGCATGACGAGATTGTGTCTGTGTAAATTCGGAGAGTGAAGTCTGAGAATTTGATTCGTAGAGTTGAGCTGATTTGTTTCCTCCGTTTCCATAACAAGATGCTGTCTGCGAGTCCTTGAGAAACAGGGAGATGTTGAGCAAAGAATGTTGGTTTTTTTTTTTTTTTTTGACAGCTTTAAAAAAGAAAAAAGAAAAAAGCAATGAATGTTGTGCTTGAGTAATGTATTATGTGTGGTATAAATAAAAATAGAAACAAAACTGTATTAATTAGTCTAATATTAATTACTAAAACGAAAAATTAGTCTTTTAAAAGTTTTTTTTTTTTTTTGAGAAGGAAAATGCTAGAATAAAAATTCGGAGTGAGAAATGGTTTGTTTTATCCGCCAATAAAAATAATGAAATAATTGTTATTATATTTAATTTTATATATATATATATATATATATATATATATATATATAATCTAGTAATAGTATATTAGATTAATTGATACCGAAATATATCCTTATCTTGACAGCTTTTGATGCAAAATTGAATTGCATTTGTCTCTTTGATTTTGCATTCATGTCTTGATTGGCTAAAAATAAAACGTGGTTCTCAATTTAGAATTCTAAGTGATAAAAGAGAAAAACAGGTAAAAGGAGGGCAGAGAAGGGAAAGCTCGTTGAGAAATCCTGTAGTTCTTTTATTGTTGAGTCTTTTTGCCTTTCTTGCTTTTCCTTTTGATATAGTTGTGCCTTTTCTCTCTCCTGCTACAATTATCACCCTCACTCACTCCCTAGACCTCATCATAACATCACATCCCTTGCCTTTGGACTCATACCAAGGCGGATGTTGTTGTAGTGTGTAACATTCTTTGCGGTACCTTAGTTAGACTAGGTGCACTTTTGGTGGAAAACTATATCACAAGCACAATTATTTTGACATCTAACTTCACAACTTATTAACTTGTGCGACTGGAGGTGATCAACAAAAAGTGATGGATCGCATAAGTCAGTAGTGACAGAAAATATCGATTACTCACAATTGCACAAGTCAACAAATTATGAAATTGAAAGTGCGATTGTTTCAATTTGAGTATCAATTGGCCACATCATCACTGAACCCCTTCTAGGAGTAAACAATAAACAATAAAGGGGGAAAACCAAAAGTTGAATGCATTCTTATTCCAAACTTCTTTTTATTTTTTCTTTTTTTTGAGTGATATATGAAATCTTATGTCAAACTCTAAAATGCACTTTCAACAAGGTGACATATTTTTATTGAAATTAGTCCATATTATCACTCATAGTGTGCTCAAGGTGTTATCAAAAAAAAAAAAAAAAAAAGATATTATCACCTTTTTGGTGGTATCGTTGTGTCCAAATTACATATTGAAACCACTGAAATAATACTAGATTCTATTAATTAAAAAAAAAAAAAAGCACTAAAATTTACAAGAAACAAAAAAAACAGAAAACATAGAAACTAGTGTTACTACTTTTGGGATGTAAATATCAAAATTTGATCAGAATACTTCTCAGCAAGGGTTCTCATCAGTTTCCCAGTGGTTGCCACACTCGCCAACCGTTGAAGTCTTTTAGCACAGAAGGTGACTTCTCCTTTAGAATAAGATAGGTTGGTGATAGTGACGCTTTCAAGAAGCTGACGGGAACATGCAACCCGTCAACCAGTCTCATTAGGACGCCGCCTTTTGGCGCTCAGCCATACCCCTTACGTAGCAGCATTAAGCTGACGGATCACGTTGACGAGCCAGGGATGACGACCTTGGCTGAAAGGGTCCTTGGCTGACGTTCTTTGTGGAGACATGCGCAAGCTGACGACAGTGTGGGCTGACGACCTTGGGAAGTGAGATCTGAAGGAGTAGTCCAACCTTCATCTTTAGCCTACCTTGACTTCTGTGTGAGCATGGGGAAAGTTCTTACGCTACACGGTCAACTTTGGTCTAAAAGATCCCTATAAGGAAAAGAATTCTATACGATATGCAAAGTTCCGCGAATTGTTCTCCTAAAAGGAAAGTATTCCCCCGCCAAGGCGTTTATTTCGGCTCTACACCACTATATAAACCCCGGAAACCCTCATGGCAAAAGGTACGCACAATTACCTCGACTCTGGCACTCTAGGGTTGTTTTAAAGACTCTAACTTGATCGTCGGAGGGTCCTTGGCCGGCACCACACCGGTGCCCTTTGTCGATCACCTACTTTCTCCTTGCAGGTGTCGCATAAGTCGAGGGAGTACTCGCAGCTTACTGGTGATTTTCTTCGGCATCATCAGTTGGCGCCGTCTGTGGGAAGAAACATTCAGCCTTGCTCTATTCCTGAGACAAAAGTATGGTACTCACTCGATCGATGGCAACAATCAACAACCAAGGCGACGAACCGCGTGCTACAGCACTAGAAAGGCAAGTTCAGACGCTGGCTGCTGCCGTCGAGCGCCTTACCAAACAGAATCATGACTTAGAAGAGCAACTACGGCAGATGACCGCGCACCAAAGTGCGCCAGGGGGAGGACCAGGAAGTAGCGAGCCCGGAAGGGAGGAATGTCGTCAGGCCTGAAGGTAGCACCGCGCCAACAAGGCTGGAACGGCCGAAGACAAATCCGCCATCTGCCTCGGACTCCCTACCACCTCATATCACAGCCGAGATGCAAGAGATGAGGGAACGCATGGACATGATGATGAACGCCCTTAGAGGACGAGTGTCCAGCAACCTAGACGACCTAGTCCATAGAACGGATTCGCCCTTCACAGCGTTGGTGAATTCATGCCCCGTTCCTCCAAAGTTCCGCATGCCCCATGTGGAAAACTACGACGGATCCAAAGACCCGTTGGACCACCTGAAGTCATTTAGAATCTTAATGCATCTTCAGGGTGTACCAGATGAAATCATGTGTAGGGCTTTTCTCACCACCTTGAAGGGGCCTGCGAGGGATTGGTACACCAGGCTGACGCCTAACTCGATCGGCACTTTTAAGGAACTGGGCGCACAGTTCGTGTCACACTTTATTGGAAGTCATCGACGCAAGAGGTCTATTGCGTGTATACCGGGCATCAAGCAGCGAGAAGACGAGACGTTAAGGTCCTATATAGCCCGCTTCAACAAGGAATCCCTCTCGATAGACGAAGCAGACGACAAGATACTCGTGGCAGCATTCACGAACGGGCTACGAGAGGGTAAGTTCTTGTTCTCTCTATGCAAGAATGATCCAAAGACTATGTCCGACGTATATTATAGGGCGACGAAGTATATGAACGCGGAGGACGCCTTGCTGGCCAGAGACGACTATAAACCTAGAAAAAGGGAGAGACAGGAAGATACAAAACCCGATAACGGACGAAAAAGGGGGAGAAACAGAGAGGGACGAGATGATCAACGACCCAAGCAGCCCACAGGAAGGTACACAAACTTCACTCCCCTGAATGCGCCCATCGACCAGGTGTTGATGCAGATTAAAGATGAGGAAACTTTGGCCTTTCCTGGAAAACTGAAGGGAGATCCCAACCGGAGACCAAGGGATAAATACTGCCGATTTCATCAAGACCACGGCCATGACACAGCCGATTGTTACGACCTAAAACAGCAAATAGAAGCTCTCATTAGACGAGGGAGGTTGCAGAGGTTCGTCAGCAAAGAGAGGGCGGACCCGCCACAAAATCAAGCCCCTCGGCGAGACAATGATCGCCCCAGGCAGCCCGTAGGAGACATAAGGGTGATTGTAGGAGGCACCACGAGGGCCGGACCTTCCAAGAAAGCCTGGAAAACATACATCAGAACGGTCCAGAAAGGTCCAGTCGGCAAGTCCTGCGCTTGGAAGGTCACGGATTGGAAATCCCCCTATTGAATTCTCGGAAGTCGACGCCCAGCGCCTTCACCATCCCCACGATGACGCCTTGGTCGTCACCATACGGGCAGGGGACTACAACGTACACCAGGTCCTCGTAGACAACGGTAGTTCAGCAGACATCCTCTACTATCCCGCTTTCCAACAAATGCGGATTGAAAGGGAGCGACTGATTCCGGTTGACGCCCCACTCGTTGGCTTTGGAGGGGCGAGGGTACATCCGCTCGGCACTGTCACTTTAGCGGTAACCGTCGGAGACTACCCACAGCAGGTCACCCGGAACGTAACATTCCTGGTAGTCGATTGCTCATCGGCCTACAATGCCATCATAGGACGTCCAACCCTCAACTCGTGGAAGGCCGTAACTTCGACATACCATTTGATGATAAAGTTCCCTACTGATCATGGGATTGGAGAGTTAAGAGGAGACCAAGTATCCACACAAGAATGTTACGTGGCCATGATGGAGATGGACAATCACATCCCAGCCATGAACATCGAAGAGCAACGGGTGGCGACAGAGCCGGTCGAGAGGCTCGAAGACGTACTTCTCGACGAAGCCCACCCGGAGCGAACGACAAAAGTCGGAACCCTGGCCGACCCCGCGATACGTCAAAAACTCGCAACTTTCTTGAAAGAAAACAAAGACGTATTTGCATGGGGCCCCGAAGACATGCCGGGAATTGACCCGTCGGTCATGGTGCACAGGCTGAATGTGTCGCCATCTTTCCCACCTGTCCGACAGAAGAAAAGAACCTTTGCCCAAGAAAGGGACCAAGCAATAGCAGAAGAAGTCCACAAACTGCAAGAAGCGGGATTTATCAGGGAAGTGTATTACCCCGATTGGTTGGCAAACGTCGTAATGGTCAAAAAGAATAACGGGAAGTGGAGGATGTGCGTCGACTTCACGGACCTAAACAAAGCATGCCCCAAAGATAGCTAATCCCTCCCGCGAGTCGACGTCCTGGTGGATTCCACGGCCAAATATCAGTTGCTAAGCTTCATGGATGCATTCTCCGGATACAACCAGATCCGAATGGACGAGGCTGATCAAGAGAAGACTTCGTTCGTAACAAGCCAAGGCCTTTTTTGCTACAAGGTCATGCCCTTCGGCCTGAAAAACGCTGGCGCAACCTATCAGAGGCTCATGAACAAGATGTTTGCATGACAGATTGGAAGGAACGTTCAGGTGTATGTCGACGACATGTTGGTCAAAAGCCAAAGGGAAGAAGCTCACCTAGAGGATCTTAAGGAAACGTTTGATACTCTTCGCTCCTACAAGATGAAGCTCAACCCAAGCAAATGTGCCTTTGGAGTGACGGCAGGAAAGTTCTTGGGGTACATGATATCCCAAAGAGGGATCGAGGCCAACCCGGACAAGATTCAGGCCATTATGGGGATGGCCCCTCCTAAAAATATTAAGGAAGTCCAAAGCCTCAATGGTAGGGTCGCTGCGCTTAGTAGATTTGTGTCGAAGGCTGCAGATAGATGCCTACCTTTTTTTCGAACATTGAAAAGATCCTTCGAATGGACTGCCAAGTGCCAACAAGCCTTCGAAGATCTAAAGGCCTACCTCTCTTCGCCGCCATTGCTAAGCCCCTCGCAACCCGGAGAAGAACTGTTCCTCTACCTGGCCGTTTCCCCAGCAGCTGTCAGTGCGGCCTTAATTAGAGAAGACGATAAGGTCCAACGGCCCGTGTACTACGCAAGCAAGGCGTTGCACGGTGCAGAAGAGAGATATCCCCCCATAGAGAAACTTGCCTTTGCTTTGGTTACAGCGGCCCGTAAGCTTAAGCCATATTTTCAAGCCCATACAATAATCGTCCTAACTGACAAACCTTTGCGGCGAGCAATGGGCAGCCCTTCGGCTGCCGGACGAATGGCGTTGTGGTCAGTGGAACTAAGCGAATTTGATATACAATATCGCCCCCGCGTCGCCATCAAGGGGCAAGCGGTGGCCGACTTCATTGCGGAGTTCACCAGTGCGGAAGGCGAAGAGGAAAAGAATCCCCAGTGGAGCATTTTCACTGACGGGTCATCCAACAAGAAGGCTGGCGGCGTAGGGGTCGTGCTTAACTCTTCGGAAGGCGACGAGCTCAAATGTATGATTCGCCTTGATTTTCCTACAACCAACAACGAAGCTGAGTACGAAGCCCTGATAGCGGGTTTGGACCTCGCTCGAGCTGTAGGGGCCACGAACGTGGCTGTTCATTGCGACTACGAATGCAAGGGTGAAAGAATGAAGAAGTACTGGGAGCAAGCGCAAAAGAGAATGGACGGGCTGCTAGCCAAAATAGTCCAAATTCCAAGGGGAGAGAATGAACACGCCAACCGACTTTCCAAAGCCGCATCTGCGGAGCCTATGACCACCATTGACAAGGTACTCTCTTTTACCCAGTACTCCCCGCTAATTGACGTTGTCAGCATACAGGAAATTGGTTCCGGAAACAATTGGACCGCACCCTTGATCTCCTACCTGAAAAATGGCACGTTGCCTGATGAGAAGGAGGCTGCCAGGAAGCTGAAGGCCCGGTCTGCACGGTTTGTCTTGATAAAGGACGTCCTCTACAAAAGGGGCTTTTCTCGACCGTACCTAAGATGCGTAGGTCCCGAAGAAGCAGACTATGTTATGAGAGAAGTACATGAGGGAATATGCGGCAACCACTCTAGATCACGGTCGTTGGTACAAAAGCTGATTCGGGCCGGGTACTATTGGCCGACAATGCAAAGTGACGCCCAGGTTTATGTGAGAGCTTGCGACAAGTGTCAAAGGTTCAGCAACATTATTCGGCAACCGGCGGAAGAATTGACCCCCATAACGGCCCTATGGCCATTCGCCTAATGGGGGCTGGATATCATGGGACCATTCCCGGCGGCAGCAAGACAGCTGAAGTTCCTTGTCGTCGGCATCGATTACTTCACCAAATGGGTCGAAGCTAAAGCCCTAGCCACAATCACTGAAAAGAATATAAGGGGTTTTGTATGGAGAAACATTGTTTGTAGGTACGGAATTCCAAGAGTCTTAATTTCGGACAACGGTAAACAATTCGACAATGACTCCTTCCGAACATTCTGTTCAGAGTTAGGAATCAGGAACCATTATTCCTCTCCAGCCCACCCTCAGGCAAACGGACAAGTGGAAGTCACCAACCGATCCTTGCTTCGAATCATCAAGACTCGGCTCGAGGGGGCAAAGGGCATATGGCCTGAGATGCTACCCAGCGTGTTATGGGCATACAGAACGACAGTACAAACCCCCACAGGAGAAACCCCTTTCCAGCTGACATACGGAAGTGAAGCGGTCATTCCAGCCGAGATAGGACTCACAAGTTATAGGGTGGACAATCATGACGAAGGAAGAAATGATCAAGAGCTTCGTTTACAACTGGATCTAATTGACGAAGTAAGGGCGGTGGCTGAACAGAGACTCGCATGATACCAGGACCTCGTAAGCAAGCACTACAACTCCCGAGTCAAGCACCGAGACTTCAAAGTCGGAGATCTTGTTTTAAGGAAGGTAATGGGCGCAGCAAGGGACCCCGCACAAGGAAAGCTCGGCCCGAACTGGGAAGGACCCTACAAGATCGTATCATGGCTAAGAAAGGGCACCTATCACCTAGAGACTCTTGACGGGCAGAAACTACGACACCCGTGGAACGCCGAGCATCTCAGAAAGTACTACCAGTAGAAGATAGCAAGCAGAACGTTACTCCTCATCACCAGTTTATGATCCTTAATTATTTGTCTTAGCTTATACCTGTCTACAGTATATTTTAAGTCCAAAGGGCTGAAAGTTCATCTTTCCTATCTTCGAACAAAATTTTACTTATGCATTTATCATAATAAGAGGAAGCTCATTCAGAAACGACTAGTAAATTTTTTATGTCATGAAGAAAACAACAGGTTCTCTACAAATAAGTCCACAAGTTGGACAATCTAATAGCCAAGTCCACAAAGTGGACGGCCTACTTCTAAGCCCACAAAGTGGACGGCTTACTTATAAGTCCACAAAGTGGACGGCCTACTTCTAAGCCCACAAAGTGGACGGCCTACTTCTAAGTCCACAAAGTGGACGACCTACTTCTAAGTCCACAGAGTGGACGGCTTACTTATAAGTCCACAAAGTGGACAGCCTACTTCTAAGTCCACAAAGTGGACGGCTTACTCATAAATCCACAAAGTGGACGACCTCATTACTAGGTACGGGGCTTCACCGCTAAGTACATAAGTTGTACATGGGCAATAAAATGCTAATATGTTCCTCCTTTGGGCTCGTCACCTTGCCATGACATAGCAAGGTGACGGTGTTATGTTCAAAGTAACGGTGTTGTGCTCAAATGGGTATATCGAGCAAGGTTAGCTGAGATAGAAGCCGACGCCGTTAGGACACTAACAGGCACACAGTTAAGTTGTCAAACGGCGTCGCTCATGAAACTGACGGTTCTAAGTTTTCCTGGAAGAGAAGCTGACGCCGTCATTAGTTCAAAAAGTGAATTAAAAGAAAAAAAAAAGGAAAAAGGAACGTCACCCTTAAGCTGACGAGCTCATCGCGGACGAGTGACTTATAATAAAAAGAACACGACGGATACATGGCAAACATTAGTCAACGCCGTCGCTCATGAAGCTGACGGTTTGACAGGGCAGCTAAAAGTCCGAGTCAGATGGGGCTGTAATAACCGACGCCGTCAAAAGATTGATGAGCATAAATGTTTTAGACAGTAAACAGGCTGATGTTATTTTCTTTGTAGCACGAAATAGTTAAAACAATGCCGTCAGCTAGAAGCGACGGCGTCATCATGATTTTAACATAAGAAGAAACATGCTTTGGACATAAGGCAAAACATTAAGATTAACATAAACACTGTCTTTACAAAAGCCCAAAAAAAGCGGGTGTCAAGCGTTAAAGATCGTTTACATTCCCTTTTTTTTTTTTTTTTTTTTTTTAAAAAAAATGAAAGAGAGAGAAAAATGCTCCGGTTCATGAAGTCGGGGGATCTTGTGGGCTTCCGTCATCATTAACAACAAAGGGCTGAACGGAGGGGCTGACGGTACAGAGATCGTTGCTGGAAGGATTTGTGGGAGTGAAGTTGACGGGCTGGTCTGCGGCCGGCTGAGCAAGGACGACATTATCGTCCCTCCGATTAACGTCGTCACCTTCCTCATTGACGGTGTCTCCTGCGGGGGTTGACGGGATAGATTCATCCATAGAGATCTTCGACAAGTCCAAGTCAGGATAAATAGACTTCACTTGCTTCAAGCAATCCTCAAACCCGTCCCCGTAATAGGCAGCACAAGCGTCAATGAAAGATGACGAGTCCTTGAACTCCGTCACCGCGTCATTCCTAGCCGTTTCCACCTGGACGAGGATGGACTTCAACTCTCTCTCTGCCGTCAGCTTAGCCTCTTCTTCCCGCTCACGACGGCGGCTTTCCTCCGCTAGTTTTTCCTTGAAGTCCTTCAGCTCCTCGCCCAATATGCGGTTCGCATCCCTGTACTGCATCTGGCCGTCAGTCAGGTACTTGACACGCTCTTGCAGACGGGTAATCACCCCTTCCTTAGCAGAGCACCTGCGTGACAGGGCCTTCATGCGAACCATGGCCTGGAAGAAAAAGGGGACAAGACGACGTCAGGATACAAAAATAAGTCGGACACCAAAGTAGAAAACGAAGCTTACCCTGGTTAGGTCAAAAAGGCCTGACGCCTTTATCTCGTCAACAGCCTGCTCAGCAAGAGGATCCATTTCCTCGTCCTTCAAAATAGACTCCGTCACCTCTACAGCGTAGTCCTTGTGGGCCAACAGACGGCGCACGGATCCTTGGACAATGGGCCCTGACGAGGTCATCGGTCCCTTGCCTGCCCCATGAGCAGACCTGGGAGGTGACGGCCTTCGAGAAGACGTGTCCTCGAGAGTGGGGGCAACCTTCTTCCCCTGACAGTCTTCCCTGCCGTCAAGTTTTCTCTTGGCTCCGGCCTTCCCAACGGGCCTGAGGGCTGACGGTGGAGTTAACTCGCCCCCAGTCCTCTCTTGCTGTTTTTTCTTAGCCGCCGCTGCAGCTCTGACCCTTTGCCTGGCTGACTCCATTTCTGCAAAGAATAAGGATTAGAAAGAAACCACGTCAGGTTAAAGACAAGAAGCTGAAGGATACTCACGACGGCGGGAATAGGCGTTCAGTTTGCAAGCTTCCTCCGTCAGCTCAGGTCCACCACAATATAAGTGAAGAGTATCTAATGTGATTAGATCCCGACACTTCCTCTCGTCCAAGGGAATGGCCATCACTCGACGAATGAAAGCCTCTTGTTCCGCGGAGATACGTGGACGGTTGTTAGCTGCAATAAAAAGTGACGGGTTAGGACAGCAAATAAGTAGACGAAGCGAGAAGGGTCGACGAGATTAACCTGAATCTCTAACATATGCCCATGTGTTGTCAAAACCATTGGGCATCATCTCCCACTCCTCTGGACGACATACCCAATTCGTCCCTTCTACAAAAAAGTATCTGCCCTTCCACTTCCTATTGGAATCGGGCATATCGGACACTAACTTCAACTCCTTGTCCCTCACTGCAAAATGGTACACTCCCTTTGACGAGGAAATGTGCTGAGGACGATAAAACCAAAAGAACTCGTCCAAAGTCAGCTGACGGTTCCCACCGCTCAGACGACCCCATAAGATCTCAGCACCAATGAAGGTTCGCCAAGCATTGGGGGCAATCTGGCTGACGAATATCCCCAGGAAGTTAGCCAGCTGACGGTGTAATGCCGTCAGCGGTAGCCTTAGCCCGGCCGCGAACATGGCGTCATACATGCCGACGTCCGCGGTTCGTCCGGAGTAACACTTCTCACCTTCCTCTGGAAGACGAATGGGAATGTCGTCTGGTATTTGATAACGGGACCGCAAACTTTTAAAAACATTCTCTGACATCGTTGGGAGAAAATTGTTGACGGACCACTCTGAGGGTAAGATGAAAGGACGATCATCACCAGAGGACCCCGAGGTGCTCTCTAAGGCTTCCTCGTCGCCGTCACTCTCACCCCCGTCACTGATACTTGCATTTTCGCAAATCCCCTGGGCTTCGTCGCCTACATCACCGCTCACCTCACTTCCTCTTGAACTCTCTATTTCACCGTCAGAAGGAGTTGACGATTCTCTTTCTGACGACCAGGATAGGCCCTCTGCGGGCTCACGACCTGACGGGAAAACTTCGTCGTAACCTGCTCCGTCGCGGATCGATGACTGGTCACTCGGCGTCTCCCTAGACATCTGACTACCTACAAACGACGAGTTTCTTTCTAAGATCCTAGGCCGACGACTTCACTAAAGGGCGACGCTGTAAAAATAAAAAGTAAAGTAGCGAAAACTTACGTGTAGGAGGACGGTCTCAAGAAGCTGACGGCTGAGCGATTGACGATGTGATAAGGTTGGCAGTGACGAATTCGTTTTCTCAAGATGGACAAGGCGAAAAAGTGGGAAAAAGGTAAATAGTGAAATATATATAGGAGAGAGGAGGCGCGGAAGACGAAGCGACATACCTGTCCAGACGCGGAGCCAATCAGTCTATGACATGTGTCCCACCATTTAATGAAGATGGCACAGACTACCACGCGCGAACCATTTCCCCAGTAACAAGAACTCCATGACCCGTCACTCCTATCTGACGGGACAATGGAGTGGGGGGCAGCTGATAGTGACGCTTTCAAGAAGCTGACGGGAACATGCAACCCGTCAGCCAGTCTCATTAGGACGCCGCCTTTTGGCGCTCAGCCATACCCCTTACGTAGCAGCATTAAGCTGACGGATCACGTTGACGAGCCAGGGATGACGACCTTGGCTGAAAGAGTCTTTGGCTGACGTTCTTCGTGGAGACATGCGCAAGCTGACGACAGTGTGGGCTGACGACCTTGGGAAGTGAGATCTGAAGGAGTAGTCCAACCTTCATCTTTAGCCTACCTTGACTTCTGTGTAAGCATGGGGAAAGTTCTTACGCTACACGGTCAACTTTGGTCTAAAAGATCCCTATAAGGAAAAGAATTCTATACGATATGCAAAGTTCCGCGAACTGTTCTCCTAAAAGGAAAGTATTCCCCCGCCAAGGCGTTTATTTCGGCTCTACACCACTATATAAACCCCGGAAACCCTCATGGCAAAATGTACGCACAATTACCTCGACTCTGGCACTCTAGGGTTGTTTTAAAGACTCTAACTTGATCGTCGGAGGGTCCTTGGCCGGCACCACACCGGTGCCCTTTGTCGATCACCTACTTTCTCCTTGCAGGTGTCGCATAAGTCGGGGGAGTACTCGCAGGTTACTGGTGATTTTCTTCGGCATCATCAGTTGGAATTAAGAAATCTCCTCTTGGAACCACGGCTTTTCTTTAGCACGCACATTGCAGCATAAATGGCAGAGACAGCCAGTGTGGATGGAGAGTAACTGATAGTAGCATGGTAATCGTTAAGTGCCACTTCACCAAAAAAGAATGCCATATCCTTGAACTCTTGATCACAGTACCCACAAGATTCGAAAATTTCAACCAAAAAGGAATGGATGGTAGGAACCAATAATTTCCACCCCAGTTTTTGAAGAATGTTTTTTTCGATGGCATTAATCTGCTGTTGACTGTAATAAGTACTACCATAACCATCCTCATCCTCCTCCATTAAAGTAAGAGCAGTAGGAGACCAGTTCTCCTCAAATTTACAGGCAATGACTAATGCAACAATAGCCACCTGTTTCAAGTCATGTTCAGACGACACAACCTCAACAGAGAGGAAACGATCGATAATATTGACAGCGAGAAACAGAGTCGGTTGCAAAAGATCAAGAGAAAAATGGAGGGACGTCAACCAACCAACCAGAGAGTTTCTTACATCCACAGAAACTTGAGATTGGAAACTCAAGAAGTCAGTGCTGAGTTGATTCTGGGTCTCAATGCGTTTGTAAAAGGCGCACATACTTTCTTCTTGTTCTTGATCTAGTGCTACGTTGTTGTTGTCGGTATGATGGTGCACCTTGTTCTCAAAACAACCCAGGAGTTTAGCAGTAATAGCCATGAATGAGGGTCGCAGATCAGAGAGAGTAAGAAAGGGTTTTTAAGGAAGAAGAAGATGTAGAGTAAATCAGATGCGTGAAGGAGACGCTGTGGAAACCGGAATTTCAAAATATAAAAAATTGTAGTAATTATGCAAAGCATCGCAATCTTATAAATACCCAACAATTGTTTCTCCTTTCGCTATTCGGAATTCGGAAATCCTAATCACACTCGGATTGTGATCACCGCCTCAACGGCTACTTCTGAGAGTAAAACGCAAGAAAGATGAGGCGGTGAACAAAATCCGAGTGTGACTAGGAAATAAGAATTTCGAATTTCTATCATTAGGCGATGAACAATGTAACCTTTTGTTGCTCTCTGTTTCTGGTTTTATCCCAAAATGAAAGGGGGTTTTTTATTTTTTATTAACAACAGAGCAAACGACGGCGTTCTTTATCCACTAATTAGTACAGCTTTTAAATTTTTTTTTTTTTTAAAAAACAAATCAGAATATTCTAGACTCCTTTCCTCGTCGGCCCTTTTATCGTTAGAATTCTGAATTTTTATTTCTATTTTTGGGGAAAAAATTCTGAATTATTAGAAATATAATTTTTTTTAACAGGTTACATCGAAGGTACAGCTTTTTCCAACAAAAAAAAAAATTATATATATATATATATAAGTAATTAATTAATTGTTTAGTTGATATAATTCTAGTTCATTGGTAATTAAATGAGAGAATGTCAAACTATAAAAGAAAGTTGAAAAACTTTGACAGTCAGAACACACCATTTTTTTTTTTTTACGAAAGATAAATTATTTAGATAAATGTCAAAAATTTTAACTAGTCATTTATTTGAGGATAAAGTTATCAATGTACCTTTAAAAAAAGTTATAGAATCCACACTAAAAATATATTTTCATATATATAATTTTATTTTATATATAAAATATTCCCTCTAAATAATTTTTTTATATAAAAATATCTTATTAAAATAGATAAAACTTACTGATTATTAGATTACTGGTCTCATCACACGCGTTTCGCGCATGCGTTGAGTTTTTTTTTTTTTTAGTGTCATAATTTTTCTTTCATTCCAATTTTAGATTTACACGTTTTCTTATTAATATTACGCATTTAAAATTACTAATACAATCAAGAGTGTCATGAGTCTTAGTGGTCTTATTTTGTAGCAAAAAAAAAATGTGTATTTATTTTATATATATAATTTTTATTTTGAAAATTTAATTTATTAGTAGCCCTATTTGATGATACACAGAAAATCAACAGGCTAAATACTTCGGGCTTCAATGGGCTTGAAGTTGCTAGAAAGACTTGAAAAGAAAGAAGCACATGATCAAAGGTGACCGGGGTGAACCAGTCAAAAACCCTCTGATGCTTAAGTTAGTTTTCTTCTCTTGAACTTAGGAATTCCAACTTTACAAATGGTGAAAACTTACCTTGATTTGACATGGTTGAGTCATTTTATTGTGAGTTTTGGAGTGGTTACTTGTTTAGTAACTTCCCTAATGTGGGTGAAAATTAGAAGGTTCAGACTTAACTTCTACAACTGTCATTGGAAATTAAAAACTTAGTGGGAAGTTAGAGCGATGAATAAGAATTTTGCTCCCACTTTAGAATAGTAGAACATGGTCCGAGTTATAAGCCTTTGGATAGAGATTTATTCTGAAAGTTTCTAAGTGTTGAGAGGTGGTCTAGGTGACCTTATGCTGTACGACTTTCTCGCACTTGGACAACCTCCTTCGAAGGCACTCTTAGTTTAAATCTCTATTATGATTCTAAATATTTAATATATCAGGTGGACGATCCTTGTGGACCTGGATGACATGATGGACGAACTGGAGATGGTTCGATTTTTGGTTCGCCATCACTATTTTTTAGACAATATTTTAGTGAGAGTTAGAAATTTATTTTTATCGGATTGTACTTTAGTTTTATCTCTACTTAAACATAGGGGTGTAGAGGCATTTTTGAACAAAAAAAAAAAAAAAAAGAATCTAAATAGGGGAAGCCCCTTAAATAATAGTATAAATTACGCAAATGTCCGCAAATTTCCAACTCATAAAAAAATTATTTTGAACGAGATTATGCCAAGAGTTTTGTAAATCAATTAACACCTTATAATGTTTCTAATGAAGAATCAATTAACTAAAGAGAAGTCAAATTAATGAGATGAATAACCCAACCTCTTTGTTTAAAGCTTTGCCCTGAAGTTTCTATTTGCTGAAACTTTGCTTCTCCTAATTCCAAAACACAACAATAGACTTATAACCATAGTATAGGGAAAAAAAAAAAAAAAAAAACTTCTCATTGGTTTGTGAGTTTGTCGTTTTGTGTATTGTGAATTTTGTGTGTTGTGAATGTTTTATATGTTTAATGTTTTGCGGAATGTTGATTGGCTTTTGTGACTCTTGTCTATTAAGTGGGGGGTGGATGGGGGCCATGGGGCTGTGGGATGGGATATTTGAATTGAGGAACTGGACAGGTAGAGATAGTAAAGGCATGCAGATACAGTTAAGGTTAACTGACCAATACATTATAAAAAACAAAAAAATTAAATTATGTTAGGTATTAGGTAGTGGGTTGAGCCATGGATAATGCACATAGAGTGTGTGTTACTACACAGTGGGGTGTGTGCTAAATAACAATATTTAATAATGAAGCAACTAAATAACAATAATTAATAATTTAATTAACCAAGAAGTACATTATAAAAGACAAAAAATATGTGTTTTTTTTTTTTTTTTGTTGTTCTCAATATATGAATTTTTCTTTTTATTAGATTGTGTAATTTATATTTCTTAAAGAATACTTAAAAAAAATTCTTGGACTCATCACTGCATAGAGTCTCTTGGTTACTCAGTAACATGAGGTTGGAAACTCAAGAAGTTAGTGTTGAGTTGATTCTGGTTCTCAATGTGTTTGTAAAAGGCGTACATATTTTGTCGTTGTTTTAGTTCTAGTGCTACGTTATTATGGGTATGATGGTGCGCCTTCTTCTTCTTCTTGAAACAGCCCAGGAGATAAGCAGATATAGTCATGGGTTGTAGTTGTTGAAGTTGAAATACACAGATCAGAGTGGGTTTTGAAGGAAGAATAAGCGTAAATCTGCTCTTTCAAATAATGTAAAATTTATTCAATGCAATGTAATCTTATAAATACCCAACAATTGTTTCCTTTTGGTATTCGGAATTCCTAACGAAACTTGTTCACCGACTCAACTATCAACAATCCAAGAAAGATGTATAAAAAAAAAAAAAAACAATCCAAGAAAGAGACGACGTCGTTCTTTATTATTTAACGTAAGCAAACGACGTCGATCTTTATCCATTAATGGCTGGTAGGGTTTTTTTTTTGGATATTTGTTTTAGTTGGGCTCAAATATGGGCTTGGTTAGACAGGGGCTCAATTTGAACAGATCTGTGCCCAAGGGATTGGGTTTTAAGTTTGAGAGAGTTTCAGTGGGACCTGGGTTATTGAGAGACACAGGTTGGCTCAAATTGACCCAACCCAACTCAATTTTGAGAATTTGGAGGGTTTGGTTTCGGGTACTGCAGTGCGTGAAATTATGGATCGGGTATGTGTTTTGTGTTTACTGTAAAGTGATGAGGTTGTGTATGCGTAAATACGGAGAGTGAGAGTTGTGCTGTGTTGGTTGCTGTTTTTCTCTTGTATTGAGTTGCTTTGTTTCCACAAACTGATGATAGGTGAATGGCTGCGAGTCCTTGAGAAACAGAGCTGATGCAGAGAGAGATGTTGAGCAAAGACTGTTGGGTTTTTTTTTTTTTTTCAAACAATGAATGTTGTGCTTGAGTAATGTATTATGTGTGGTATAAAAAAAATAAGGCCAAATTGCAAAATTTACTCTCTAAATTTTACAATTTTTCATGTCAATTTTCTAAATATAAATTTTATCATTTCAATCCCCTAAATTTCATTCGCTCTTAATTGAATCCTCCATTAGTATTCTATTAGTTGATGCTGTCAAGTTACTAAAATGACATGATTTTGGCTTAATTTACAATTTATTATTTACTTCTATATTAAAAAAAAAAAAAAAAAAAACTAGAAATCAAAATAACCCCGCCCATCTCTTTTGAACTCTAAAGAGCACAAAATCCCTAGCCTAACCCATCAATAAGTGAGAGACTAAGAGGGAGAAAGAGAGAGAAAGAGAGATTGAGAGGGAGAAGGAGACCAAGAGATCGAGAGGGAAAAGGAGTGAACGAGTACATTTCCTGGAGCAGCAGAGTATTGAGATTGAGAGGGAGAAGGAGTGAATGAGTACAACTCCTGGAGCAGTGGAGTATTGGTTGGAGCCACCGAGTACAACTTTTGGAGTTGAACAGAGCTGCCGAGAAACCCTGGAGCCAAGCCGCTGAAAGCCTCTCTATTTGTCTCAGTCTGTATCTATTTTTGCAGGAACATGAACAATAGGAAGATGATGATAATAGTTGTGTCACCCCAGTCTTACAAGCATCTCTCCATTTGATGCTTCATGGTAATCCCCCAAAAAGTACTAGTAATCCCTTGCCTTTGGATTCATACCAAGGCGGATGTTATAGTTTGTAACATTCTTTGCAGTACCTTTGTCAAACTAGCATACTTTTGGTGGGCAACAATATTATGAGCACAATCATTCCTACATCTAATTTCACAACTTACTCACTTTTGCAATTGCGGGTGATTGACAAAAAGTGGTGGGTCGCATAAGTCATTAGCGAATAGAAAATGTCAATTACTCACAATCGCACAAGTCAACAAATTGAGTATGCGATTATTTCAATTGGCCACATCACCACTGAACCCCTCCTAAGAGTAAACAATGAAGGGGAAAAACCAAAAGTTGAATGCATTCCTATTCCAAACTTCTTCTTCTTTTTTTTGGGTGATATATGAAATCTTATGCCAAACTCTAAAATGCACTTTCATCAATGGTACCAAACACAACCTAAATTCCTTTTGATATATGGGTTGGATAAGGTTTGTTAGTTGTTACCCCAAAGGCAAAATTACTGGTTTGACCAAAGTTCCATTACATTACACTTACAGCTGAATTTGAAAACAATACTGCTTGAGCTGAAGGCTATGCATCTGAGGAACACCGATAGCTCTTTCAGCATTGCAGTAATGCGTTATGATTTATGTTAGAGAGGAACCTGTGGTGAATTCTTTATGATTTGTGGCCACCCCCTCCAACAGAGAGAACCCATGTGCTCAAACGCTTGACCCAATCTATCAGATGCCATTACACATGGATACTACTATGTTGGTCATCTGATTTTTCCGCTCGTAATCGTATGGAAGTTCTCAAATGAATGGATAACAAAGTCAAAGAAGATGAGGTACATAAACAAATACAACAATGGGACACAGTAATACATATTTACAAACGTCAAACGTGACAATTTTTTTAAAGTCTTTTTATAAAAATTAAAAAAAAAAAAAACTAAATTCATTCATACAAAAGAACAACATACAAAGAGCTCGAGGATCATGACTGACAGTTAAAATGAAAGGATCACAGTCACCATTTTGCCATTTTTGCCAACTAATGAAGTGAAGATATGGGGCTTGGTGGTACTTGTAGCCATTTCCAAAGTAGTTGCCAATGACTAGAGGACATATATGGCGTAAGCATTTGGTCTATCTGTGAGAGACCTCGAAATTGGGGTGCTCTCAGAAAAGAGAGATTTTGTGGTGTGCTTTTAAGGGTACTTCTCTTTTTGGGTAAGTGGTGTGAAGTCGTTACTTTTTTTTTATGCACAAAAAATAAGAATAACTAAAATATAAATTTTCATGATTGAAATGCCTCATTGTCATTGATTGGTTAAAAAAAAAAATACTAGTTTTGAAGATTGCATGGCTTTAGGCTCTAGTTACAAACTACCAAAAATAAATGACTTTTTGTCCTAATTACAATCTACCCAAAAATAAAAACAAAGATAAAGCCTAGGTCTACCTATTCAAAGAATATAAATTCGGGGCTAGGTTACAGAATGAGAAGGTGTCAAGCACCCATTCTGCCCAGACAAAATCTAGTCTTATAAATTATTGTTACCAATGTACCATTTTATGCATGTCATGAATGATATGTTGAACATGTAAAATAAAATTTAATCAAACCAATTTATTATGAATGAAGTCTCATCTTTTGAAAATAATCAGATTTGTTTTAGTTGGTAGAAAAAATTGATTTTGATTTATCAAAATACCAGATTTGTTTTGTAGTATGTAGAAAAAAGTGACTTTAACTTTGTGAAAATCAGATCTGATTTGTGATGATAAAAAAAATGATTTTTTGATTAAAAAAATCAGATCTGCTTGTATGTTGTAAAAGAATGAAAAATATTTTTTTTTTAAGAAGAGAGTTTCACTCATAATTTAAATTTATGCAACATGAATCAAATAAAACAAACAGAAACACAATCCTGTTTTATCTTTTTCTTTATTTCAAAAATCTGAATATGTTAAAGAGAAATCAGATCTGTATCTAAGGAAGATACAAATAAGTTTTTTATTGTGAAAAATTCAGATTTGCATCTAATGAAGATGCATATCCAATTTTATTTTAAGAAAAAGTCAGATCTACATCTAAGGAAGATGTAGATATGTTTTTATTTGGAAAAAAGTCAGATCTACATCTTATGAAGATGCAGATTTGTTTTTTATTTGAAAAAAAGTCAGATCTACATCTAATGAAGATTTAGATTTGTTTTTTATTTAAGAAAAAGAATTGTTCACATGCAAATTATTGACATTCAAGAAAGAGTTTATAACGATCACATAGAAAAATAATCATGCTTTAAATGAAACAATGGTGAATCATTCAAAGAAAGAAAGAAAAAATATTCATCATTTTAAACAAGAAGCATAAAAAGATAGGGTGATAAAAACAACCTCTTGCATGAGCACTCGTTGTTCTTGAGAGGATGTTTTAGGGTTCAAAGAAACTTATTCCGTTATCTTTGAAACTTAAAACCCTAATTTAAGCAACAATTCTAAAAAAGGATCAGCAAGTACCAGCAATTTGAGAGTCTCAAAACGTATGCCTCTTAGAGTGTAAAGAAAAAGGTATTGAATTATGAGACCCAATCCCTATTTATAGAGACCAGAAGACTCTAAAAAATAGGTACGGACGATTAGGATGTGAATTCAGATGCATCCTTTTGGGAAAAGGTAGAAAAGGGTGTGCCTTATTGTCACCCGAATGCCGTTAGGCCAAAGCCCAAAAAGGGGCAATTCAGCCCTTTTAGAGTGCCGTTTGGCACTACAAAAGTGTCAAATTGGCTCTTGGATACAGAACGTTCTTTTGTGTTCGGGTGCCATTTGGACTCCTTTTCTAGGGTTTCATGACCAGTCCTTGTATCTAGACATGTTTTCATCATCCATCCATGATTTTTTTTAAAATCATTTTTCTAGATAATTCAGGCTTTTCAAGAACAATTATTTTGAACATTTATCTTGTGGATAAATCCCTTAAATAAATCTTGATAAAGTTTAGATTATCCACAATTTCATTGTTATCAAATCATCCCTTTTATTCCTATGCATGCAACCCTATTTTAGACACCAATCATCAACTAATCACAAAATTATTTAATTAATTTTAATTGTTTAACCAATCAGAATTAATTTAAATTAATCGTGTGTGGTTGACTCTCCCTAGGCACAATGCATATGGACCATGCAAACTTAATCATGCCATATCTTTCGATCTGATGGTTCAATTTAGAAATCAGATACACCGTTGCGACTGTTAGAATCTTAAGATCATTTTTGTGATATGAAATGAATGAATTGATGCATGTGATGCAAAGACAAATTGATGCATGTGATGCAAGAATGATTTTTTTTTTTAGGTTCAATTGGTCACTCCAGTCATCTTTCTTGATTAAATCATGGGTGCAAAATCAAGTGTCTGCAGAATGACCCTCATTGACAGAGCTTGGAAAGCGAATGTCAACAAAAAACAAAGACATTGATTTTAGCGACTATGATTTAATGAAGGTTGAATTTTCAAAAATTACCTAGCCCTCGAACCTAAAACTTTGGAACATAGAACTAGTGCTTTAACTTTTTTGACAAAAAAAAATTGAAAATTGTGAGCATTTAACCTAACTGGTAGCTGATGAACTTTGAAATAATTGTTGATAATTAATGTGACTGAGAGACTTTTTCATTGTGATCTTGATAATGGAGTTATTTGTGACCAAGGGGGCTTGATCTCGATGGAGGTAGTGTCTGCGACCAAAGGACTTGATCTTGACTGAAGTAATGTCTGTGACCAAAATATTGATCTTGGATACGTAGGTTCTTGCCACCAATGAATCTAATCTTTACTGAGGTAATGTCTGCGACCATAATATTGATCTTGGATACATAGGTTCCCGCGACCAATGAATCTAATCTTGACTAAGGTAATTTTGTGACCACAATATTGATCTTGGATACGTAGGTTCCTGAGACCAATGAATTTGATCTTGATTGAGATAAAGTCTGCGACCACGATATTGATCTTGGATACGTAGGTTCCTGCGATCAATGAATCTGATCAGGTGATGTATCTGATCTTGACTGAGGTAATTAATGTCTGCGACCATAATATTGATATTGGATACATAGGTTCCTGCGACCAATGAATCTGATCTTGACTGAGGTAATGTTTGTGACCACAATATTGATCTTGGATACGTAGGTTCCTGCGACCAATGAATTTGATCTTGACTGAAATAATGTTTGCGACCACGATATTGATCTTGGATACGTAGGTTCTTGCGATCAATGAATCTGATCTTGATTGAGGTAATGTCTGCAACCACAATATTGATCTTGGATACGTGGGTTCTTGCGACCAATGATTCTGATCTTGACTGAGGTAATGTCTTTGAACACAATATTGATCTTGGATACATAGGCTCCTGCGACCAATGAATCTGATTTTAACTAAGATAATCAAGGGCTTCTCATCCTTGAAACCAAGTTGTTGCCTGCAAAAATTAAAATTTGGAATCAGCCTCTAACTGATGAGTGCTTTGTGGTCCCACTGTTTCTGAGATGTGTGTTTTTCATTTATCCCTTCTTGATTTGAACTTTATCAAGAAAAGTTTAATTGACAAAAGATTCTATTTTGAGAAACATTTGATTTTTGAAACTTTGAAAATTTGAGATTTTGACTTGAAATATAGAATTTAAACTCTGAAATTTTGAGATTTGGAATTTTGAAAATTAAGACCTGAAATTTTGATCATGAAATCTGGGGTTTAAAATTTTTTCTTGAAATTTTGAAAGCTAGAGGTTTGAATTTAAAAAACATTTGGTATTGAGAATGTGAATTTCTTTTTGCTTTCCCACGTTTTTTTTTTTTTTTTGGGATGAAAATTTTGAAATTTAGAGTTTAAAAGATATTTGGAAGACTTAAGAATTTTTTTTTTAAAGTTGACTAAGTTGACTTAGCTTATATGCTGAGTTCAAGTGTGGGGGCCAAAATTTGGCCCCCTCCTTTCGTTGTCTCTCTCTTTTTTCCTTCATCTTTTCTTCCTCCATTGTCATTATTCACCTTCTTCTATCCCTCGATTTTTCTTCTTCATCTCACCATTTCTTCTCACAAAAAACACTTTCCTAAGCTTCTCAAGCTTCTCTCATTCATCTCTATCAATATTTCTTTAGATTCTTGTGTTTTGAGCATTTTCACCACACACCCATTTTGGTGAAACCCACTTTCCAAATCCATTTTTCTTTGCATCAAGATGGTTTCTTCTTCCAAGGGACCTTCTTTTCTTACTTTTTATAATAAAAAATATGATCCCACATTTGATTGGCATGAGGAGGATGGACTTCTTCAAGGCCCTAGGACCCATGCTCCATATTGTCATGTAGACACCAAGGTGAGTTTTTCTTTGGTTTTTATGCTTGGAAAAATGTTGTTGCATGTTTCATTGAAAGTTTTATGGTGAGATATTGTCATTTGGTTGTTTGAAATTTGGGGCATTGTGTGATTGGTTATGTTGGAAAATGTTGGTTTTGGAGCACTCTTGAAGTTTTTTTTATTTATTTTTTATTTTTATCATGGTGCAATTTGGACAATGTTGATGGCTTATGGAATTTTGAAAATGTAGGTAGATATTGTGATGTTGTTGAATGAATTTTGGTTTGGATTTTAGGACTATTGCCATTGTGAAAAATTTGTGGAAGGCTTATGTGAATGTGTTCATGATAGATATGGAAAAAGTTTATTGGCATGTGTAAACTTTGTTTTATGGACATGGCAAAATTTTATGGGTAAGTTTGTGGGTATGGAAAATTTTTGGTCATGGAAAAAATTTCGTGGGCATGAAATTTTGAAAACTTTTGTTGGGTATGTGATGTTGGTTCTTTAAAAATTTTTGTGATAATGATTTTCGCTATGTGGGAATTTATTTTGTGCATGGGCATGAGCTTGTGAAATTTTTTTGCTACTTTGGAAATGTAGGAACTTTTTTCATGGCTATGGAAAAATTTGGTGGTTATGTATGGATTATGTGAAGAATTTTGATTGTGGTGAAATTTTGGTGGGCATCGGGGTTTTTTTTTTTTTTTTTTGATGTGGGTTTGGCAATGGAAATTTTTTTGGACATGTAGCTTGGTCATGGAAATCGATGAGCTGAACTTTTGTGTTGCAGAGCCTCAAGAGTCGAGGTAGTCTCCAAATGTTAAAGAGTGCATGGGTAGTGTTGTCTCCTTGCATAAAAAACATCATTAATGAAGCAGGCTTTGACATTTTCTTTGAAGCATTGTTGAATCATGAGACGTATGAATACAAAGATCTTCAGTTACTTTTTGCCTAGGTAGAACGCTTTTGGGACACTACATGTACCTTCCACTTTCCTTGTATTGGGGAGGTTAGGGAGGTAATGTTGACTCCTTATGATTTCTCTATTATCATCAGTCTGAGGTTGGATGGTGAAAGAATTCTTATCAATGATTCATTTACTTTAGCTGAACTTAAAAAACTTCTAGGTGTAGTGCCTTCTAGAATGAGGAGTAATAATATCCCTTTGTCTTCGCTATGTGAAAATAATCCTCATTGTGAGACTTTGGCAAAAGGTGCTCGTATGTTCATGCTTCTTTTTGTTGGGACCTTCTTGTGTCCAGATTTAGGCAGTACTGTGAATCTACACTACTTAGAAAGCTTGAGAAAAATTGGACAAATTTGGAATTATGATTGGGACGACATGGCCTATGCTACTCTGATGCATTTCATGACCCAACTCTTTATGCAGAGTCTTTCAAGCTTGGGTGGGGCTCCATTTGTATTGCAGGTGAGGTTTGAGATTCTTTTGGCTATGTGTGAGCTTTGAAAAATTATTTTTGCTTTGTGGTAATGGTGTTGTGGCAATTTTTAGGTCTGGATGTATGAGTATTTCGAAGTGGGTCATGAGACATGGGAGGAAGTTGCTGGCATCTTTCCTAGATTTCTTCGTTGGTTGTCCCAGTATCGTTTGTCAGTGACTATACATTTTTAGATAAATTATTTAGCCAAGTGATTACTTAAATAAATTATTCAAATCTAAGTTAACACATACAAATCATATCATGTTAAGCAGTGTGAAAATATGAAGAACACATGATATGATAATCCAAGAAAATCAAACTGGTAAAAACTTGGGAAGAATTTAACCTAGCTATCCTTAAGGTAAAACAGATCCATTATGAAAAAATTGAAGTTTTTACAATGAGACTTAGGCCACTAACATCCTAGTGCTACCTTGAGTAGAAAACTTACTACCACGATCACATGACAGCTTCAAGTCCATGGACTACTTTTTTCTTTGATCCATAGCAACCTCAAGTCCTCCTACTTGTGTTTTTCTTTAAGCTCTTGAAATAGCAACCAAAGAGATTACTAAGTTCTTGACATCAATCTTAATCTTGATAACCTTAAGTGTGTATGAAGGTAAACACCCTCTAGATCTCACAGAAGATTCACACACGTAACATATCAACAACCTCTAAAATGTGGCTACGTTTTTTCTATCTATATGAGACATAAGACATAAAACATAAAACATAAAACCCTACACGTCAAACGAGCTTGGGCTGAGTTGAAAAATTTTGCAGAAAATTAATTTGCACGAGGTTTGATCAATTGAGTCTAATTTTCGATTGATCGAGCCTTATAGATTTAGTTAATCACTCGATTCCAACTTTACACGTAAACACACTTTGATCAGCCTAAATCTAGACTCTACGTTTTGATCATGGTTTGCCAACACATTACAAATTGAAGTTCTATTACATTAGTCCCTAAGGTCTTAGAACCTAACAGTGACCTCTAGGCGTTCTTTGGCAATTTGGCTTTTGGTGATTGATAATTTGACTGCTGATGATGTGAGTCCTTCTTCTTCTTCACTTCTTCTCTCTTTTTTTGTGCGGAATCTTTGGTGTTTGATTATAGTTTGGTCATTTCTCATTCTGGGTTTCTTTGTGATTTTTCATATATCTTTAGACCGTTGGGCTGGGTATGAGGGGTATGAGTGTGAATGGACTTTGGAGTTGAATGGTTGTCAAGCATTGTTTGAATGTGGGCATGGAAGGTATTGGTATCTCGGTGATTGGGTGTTATCCCTAGTTCATCATGTGTATCCTCCTACAACAATTCTAGTTCCTCCTTGTCCCTCTGTCCGGTTAGCTGACTTTCTAACTGATGAGGAGATTGCTTAGGCCCTTGTGGGTTTGTTGTTCCAGGAATAGCAGGATCTTATTATGAATTTATTGAAACTCGTCTGCAAGGTTGCTTGGTTGGCCGAACTGTACTTCTTTCTTTTCTAAAGTCAAATCTTCATTTTGCAAATTCTTTCCATATTTCTACTTGGTGACAAAATTTGTATGTTGGATTTTCAACTTCCACGTTTGGAAGGAGAGGAAGAGGGAGATGAAGAGGAAGAAATTTGTTCTTCTCATCATGCTAGTAGTATTTCTAGTTCTTTCATGGAGACTTATTCTCATTTTTTGGCATGGCAATACGAAGTGATGAATCCTGATGGAACATATAGTTCCATGCCCTTGAATAGGCTAGAGCACGTGTCGAATGTTCCTTGGCCCGATCTGATGTGTTCTTGAGTTTTCAGTTCTTTGTCCTTATTTCCTCTTGGCTTATTGAATAGTTCATGATCTAGCGGACTTATTCTTCAGGCTAACGTGGATTTTGTGGAGGAAAGCATGCGGATGGTTGGAGGCTTGCCATCATTGGCTCATACTCAATCCTCTTAATATGTGCTCAATGATTCGAGCTGGGTATGCCTTGTTGCTTTCTGAGTATCTCTTGCTTGAATTGTGCTTAATGGTGGGATTAACACTTGATTCTACAGGCTTTTCAGACACATAGAATGGAAGCTGCTAATGCTACCAGAAGAGCTTTGGAGGAAAAGATCAGGAGCCTTGAACTTGAAAATCGTCAATACGATCCTTGCTTTTTCTTAAGTTAAGAAGGAAACGCTAAAGATGGCTCCTCTAGAGGTGGATCAAGGAGATCCTCACGGAGGCAGACTCGGAGTCCCAATGATGTATGACTTGTATTTTTATTTTTCCTGCAAAACGAACGGAAGTGTTCCTTAGACAATCTTGTATTAATTTCCATGTTTAGCACTTTGTCTTTGGCATCACCTTGGATCATGTAGAAACTTTAACTAAGATAAATTTAGAATTCACCTAATGAGGTCTTGTAGTATCAATTTAAACTTATCTTGATTAGCTCTATTGGAATCTGCACTTGCTTGAATGAAGCAAAGACGAATGCCCCTAGTTTTAAATGAATGCATGATTTTTGGAAATCTTGGTTTTGAATTTTTTTTTATTTAGAAAAAATGATGATGGTGCCCCCCCCTTTTTTTTTAAAGATAAATGAGCCATGGGTGAATGCCCCTTGTTTAAAAAGGAATGCATGAATTTTGGAAATCTCGACGATGATTTTTTGAAAAGATGACGATGATCTTCTTTTTTGAAAAATTGCATGAGGCATGGGCGAATGCCCCTAGTTTGGAACATAAATTCATGAGTCTTTTTTTGGAAAAAAAAAAAAAAAAACTTGATTTGATCAATTTTTTGAAAACAATGATGCAAGTGATAATTTTTTAAAACAAGTGAGTTAGACACATCAGAGTGTCCCAATTTGACTGAAACAAATCTTTTTGAGTGTTAAACAATCTAAAAAAAAAAGTCTGAAAACACGAAATTGCATGGGTGTATGATGGAGAGGCTGCGTGCCACTTGGCACGTGAGGAGTGCCATTTGGCACTTTTGGAGTGCCGTTCGGCATTGGGCCACATTATGACATTCACGCCATGGTGGGCTATCTCTTTATGATTTTCCAATGCATGTTTCTCATTTTCGCGTTTTTTGAAAAACATTTACTACGTTTGTGATAATGAAACACCCTCCTAGTTAGCTGCAAACTCTCTGAAACCTATTTCAAACCTAATTAGGAATTAATGTAGCTTATATAAATGAATTCTCCTGCAAAAATTCTCTGTATAAAGGTTAGCAACACACAATAATCACAAGCAAAAGTCATTCATGGCTAGCAATCAAAATTTTTCTCATTCAATAATTCGTGATATCAACAGATGGGTTTGTAGCTTTGATTTCAGCACCAAGACCAATTTTATAGCCTTCAAACTAAAGGGAATTAAGGCTTTAAGGAACGTCAAAATCAAGTGGGACTTCCGTTGTGCTGCTGTGAAATTTCGAGATCCCGAAGATCATGTGTTTCGGATTAACACTACTAAACTTTGTCTGACCATTGAGGAGTTTTTTGCTATCCTAGGCTATGATCCAAGCAGAAAATCTGCTACAGTTTCTTGTGATCCTAGGCATAAGGAATCTTTGTCTAATGCTCTCGGTTTTCCTACGTCCATTACCGATAGTATGATTGAAGGCCATATGGTGAATCTTCATTCGATTATCTCCAGGCTGATTAGCAAACACACCTATGGAATGACCGACAATATGCAGAAAAACTTCGGTTTGGCCTTATGCTCTTGTGGGAGAATTTTTACTTTGCTTTGGGAGATATGGTTTTGTGGATGTTTGAGCCATAAGTGTTGTGAGCCAAATTAAGGATGGTGACAATCCTGTTTCTTTGATCTCGGCAGAAACTCTTCTAGGGCTGGATGTCGTATTTCATGGCGGAGAAACTCGGAACTTCTTAGGGAGTCCTTTAACTTTGCAGATATGGTTGATGGAGCAACTGGGCCTGATTGCCAAGCTTACCACCGGTAATTATGGGCCTAGCAGTTTCCTTAGTAGGGCTGTAATCAAAATTGAGTGCCAAACTGAGAGTGATTGGGTGAATCTCTTGGGCAAGAAATCTAGTACTTCAATTTAGTGAGACTGTTATTGGTGGAAGTGCCCACCCCCTCTATTGCAGTCTCTAGGATCAGATCACATCTTCCTTGTTGGGTTGCAGAGGGCAACTTTCTACAAGGGAGATAGACTCTTGAGGCAATTCAAATATGAGCAAGGAATGCCTGGTGGCAGAAGAAGAAAACCTTTCTCTCTTGTGGACACAAATCCTACTTCTGTAAAGAACATGCTATTGGGTTTAGAGATGGCTAACTAGGTAAACCAATCTTTTGTCAAGGTTCAATTTCACAGGATGACTACAAAATATTCTAACTGGTTGATAGACAAGATTCTTGACAAGGAAGTTGAGAGGGCTGCTATGAGAGAACAATTTCTTAGAGACAACCATGAAAGACTCGATGAAGACAATTATGAATTCAAAAGAAAAGACAAGGACGACGAAGCACCTAACACAAAAGAAATCAATGATCGATAGAAAAAGAAAAGACTGAAGACAAAGTAACCTCCTTATTTTTTTTGGCTTTAAGCATGTTTATTTAGAAGTTGATGTAGAAACTTTTATTTTTAGGAATTATTTAAGGTTTGCAAGTTAGGGGTTTTGTTTATGGTGTAGGCTTTTGGGGTTTGGTTTTTTATGGTTTGGCTTAGGGTTTAGGTTTTTGTGTAATGACGTGGTTTAATGGAATGGTTGAATTTCTGGTAAATTTCGGTTAACAGGCAAATGGTGGGTTTTGGGAAATTGTGACCAGACTAATGCATGGTTGCCTACGTACCCCTTTTAACAGAAGGATCACGTCATCATGTAGTTCATTGATTTTTTTTATTTGCCTTAATTTTTACCTAGGCTGCCCTTTCTGGTTTTCAACTTAGCAGGCTCTCTCATTCTCTCTTTTTTACTCTCCTTTTGGGTAGGTCGCCCTTCCAGGTTTTCAACCTACCATTTTTCCTCTTTTTTCTTTGTTGCTCTAATTTTTGCCTAGACTGCCCTTTCGAGTTTTCAGCCTAGTGAGCTTTTTTTTTGTTTATCAAACCTAGGAAGGGAAATAAGATAATTTACAACAACTTCAAAGTACATCTGCTTGATAATGTATGGGCGGGCTTGCCCAATTTTGGTTGAACTTCCTGTTTGCATCTTGAATTGGGGTTCAGATTTCTTTCAACACTAGATTTCCTAACTTCAAATCTCCGGTTCTTACTTTCTTATCAAAAGCTTTCCTAAGTCTCCTTTGGTATCCTTGAATGTGATATAGGGCTTTGAGTATTTTTTCGTCTAGCATGCATATCTGGTCATATCTGCTTTGCAGCTAATTTGTTTTGAAATGGGTATCCGTTCACTATGCATAACTGGTCACTATGAACGGACACCTATTTCAATGTGAAGGACCGCTTCTATCCCATACACCAATGAATAAGGGGTGGCTCTTATGGAAGATTAGATTGATGTTTTGTACCCCCAAAGTGCATAAGGTAATTGTAGGTGTCAATCCTTGTAGTTTTTTGTGCTCTTCTTCAAGATTCACCCTATATTTTTGTTAGCAGCCTTAACTGCTCCATTAGTCTGAGGATGGTGAAGATTTGTGGTGCTAAATGTTGAACTGTCACAGTAGCTTCTCTATTTCTCCTTTAAAATGTAACCCATTGTTAGAGATAATCTCATGTGGTACCCCATATCCGCAGATGATGTTGGTTTGAATGAATTGAGCAACTTTATTTGAATTTAGAACTTTGTATGAGGCAACTTCTACCCATTTTGTGAAGTAGTCTATAGCAGCAAGTATGAATTCATGGCCATTGGATGCAGTTGGATGAATCTTCCTAATAATATCTATCCCCATGTAGAGAAGGGCCAATGTGATGTCATAGTATGTAGTGGCATGGGTGGCATATGTTTTAGATCTCCATGGACTTGGCATTAATGGCATTGTTGAACATGAGCCACACAATCGGTTTTCATAGTAGTCCAATAATAGCCTTGTCTCATTATCTTCCTTGACAACATGTGCGCATTCATATGTGGTCCGTAGCTTGATTCATGAATCTCTTCAATTATATGCTGTGTCTTCTTAGCGGTGTGAGATGTGAAAAAACATAAAAATTTAACACACAAAAAGGTAATCACACGACATAAGAAATTATGTAGTTCAGCATTTAGCTTACATCCACAAAGTTGAATATAACTTTTCGCTCTTAAACAACACACTTAACCCTAATATGAAGCAACAATATTTATATCCACACATTGAATTCACAGTAGGCTAGAGACGGGCAAATTTTTTTCCCTAAACACTCAGCCTCTGCCCCATGGACTGAGTCTCAAAAAATATCTCATTAAAAATAAAAAATAAACTAGATTTCACATAGTCCAACAAATCTTATTTATGGGTATTTCAATCTTAGTATGTATCATATTTGAAGGTCTTTGTTGTATCTGCTGCTTTTGCTTTGCGTTGAAAAGAAAATTTTCATTCCTACAAATAAAAGAAAAAAACTTTGTAACTGTTCTATTGTACTGAAAAATTGAGTGGGGAAGACTAGTTCGTATATAAGGGCTCCCTCTGTATAGTATTTACAATTATTTTCTATCGGTCCTACTGTCATCATCATCATGTCCACCATTATGGTTGTTATCACTACTACTGTCACTCTTGTCATTGCTTTCATCCTCATCATCACTTAGGGCTGCTCCCCCTTCCTTGTCTTTGTTATGGACTCTTAGTTCATATGGGCTCTTTAATGCATGTTGACTAGCCTTCCAATACTCTTCATCTTCAATGTTGTAGATAGGATCTCTAAGAAGCGTAGTCATGGCATCAAGATCCATGTTCCAATCAATAGGAACCCAAGTTGTGTTTTCTTTTTTCAACTCTAGAGCCTTGTTGTGGCAGTCAAGTAGTATCTCGAATCCGGGTACCATAGTCTTAGTCATAGGATCAAATCTCGGTTCGGGGAATCCCTAATAACGTTGACTCTCTCCAGCTTTTACAAACTTCCCATTCAACATAGGGGTGTAGGGTTTTAAAGGTTCTGGAGGGCAAGGAAGTCATTTTGCTTTGGCTTTGGCTTGAGCCATCTTCCTCACTTTTATCTCTAGCAAATCATCATCAGTAGGCTTATAACCTAGCCCAAAAGGTAGTGTGGTAGTAGGGATCGTTGTGTCTTGAATAGTTGGCTTCTTCTCAATTCCCCCCAAATTCATCCCTAGAAGGTAGTTCATTCTCCTCATCATTGCTACCACATTGTTGTTACCATAAGAAGCAAAGTCCATTGGGATCTTCTCAACTTCTTCTTCTCTCTTTTCAAAACCAGACCTTACAATTAGGAAGCCATCCAAGGTCAATGGCTCTTTCTCAGAATTTGTACCATAAATAGGCTTAGGCACAATCAAGGTGTCCCTATAGATGGTCACAATAACTCCTTCATGTGGAAACCGAACCTTTTGATATAGAGAAGAAGGTACGGCCTCTGTGTCATAAATCCACGGTCGCCTAAGGAGCATATTGAAACATAAGACTATATTAAGGACATGAAAATCCACCTTCTTAACCATTGGTCCTATGGTAAGCTCCAATGTTATGGTCCCCAAGACCTCTCTTCTACTGTTGTCATATGCCCTTACATGTTGATCGATAGGTACAAAGTCTTCGATACTAAGGCCTAGGCAGCTTGCAGTCTTTAAAGGACACACATTTAAAACGCTTCTATCATCTATCAAAACCATTGGTATCCTTTTCCCCATGGAATCTACAGTGATATGAAAAGGGTCGTTGTGGTGCTTCCCCTTCTTAGTCAAATCCTTATCAGACTAGGAGATGGCAAGTTCACTATTTATGGACCCAATCATAGCATTCTGATCCTGGGAGGTTGTGGTTGTAGGGACTTGGATTTGGTTGAGTAAGTCTATTAGGTTTTGACGGTGTTTGTATAAGGCCATGAGTAGACCCCATAGGGATATGTTGCCTTGTGTCTTCTGTAGTTGCTTGAGGACTTCATCTTCCTCGGCAAGTGTTTGTTGGGTAGATCTATTCAAAGCTTCCACTGGGTTGTCGGTCTCTAAACGTGGAGGTTTGAAGTGTCTCCCCCCTTGTGATGTGGGTAATTCTTGTTGGATTATTGAGGTTGGTGTCTTGGGGTTTGAAGTGTCTCCCCCCATTTGTGGGTGTTTGGTCCTTTCCCAAAATTGTGATTGGGCAAGGGATTATTAGTGATGCTAGGTCTTGTAGGCGACGCAATCACCTTATTGTCTATTAGGTCCTAAAGTGCATGACGAAGGGTGAAACAATGGTTAGTGTCATGAGTAGGGCCTTGGTGGTAAACACATCTTTTATTCACACCAAACTTTGACTGCAAGGGGTTTGGAATTGGTCTTGGGTCTAAGGGTTTTGGTAACCCTTTTGCTTTTAGCTTATCATAGACTTGGCTTATGGGCATGTACAACTCATGAAATTGCTTCCTAGGTCTAGGCCCTTATAGCACTTGCACAGGTGCAATAGGTGCAATTAATTGATAAGGATCATTTTTATGGATGTTGAAAATTTCTACAACCTTAAATCCTACATTCTTTTAAACCTTCGTGGGTCATCAGTCTTTATGGTTGCATTATTTATAGCATCCTCAATTTGGGTTCCAGCAGCAATTAGAGCTTTAAAGTTGGGAAAGTATTGTGCAAACAAATATTTATGATACATTTTGTAGTGATAATGGGTTTTGTGGCCAGTTGTGGGAGTAGTGGTGATAGGTTTTGTGGCAATAGGTTTTGTAGCCGGTTGTGGGTTGTTGGGTTTAATGTCGTTTTGAGCCTAGTGGTAGTGGTGGTGGTGGCTGGCAATGTTGGTTTTTGTGACTGATTGTTTGGGTTTGCTGGTTTTTGTGGCCAGTTGTGTGGGTAGGTTTGTTGGGTTTTTGTGCCAGAGAGGAAGAGGGAGGAAGAGAGAAAGAAATTAATTACTAAATAAACAAGGTTTGGCTTAGATGTGAAAAATAAGAGAATTGATGTAGTGAGAGTTATGAAATGGTGTGTTAAAATAGATAAAGTAAGTTTTTGGGATGTTAAAAACTAAAAATTTTATCTTTACCATTATGAATGCTCTAATAATGCATAATTAATTTAAGTTGTAATGGTCTTTGTTACATATTTGTAATTTCATTTTAAATTCATATATCAATAATATTTAAATTTGAGATATTACATATTATAAAAAATAAATCATAGAAGAGGAATTTATTTTCAACCAAAATAATAATAATAATTCTCTTTTACTGGATACAAGTCCTTAGAGAATGCATTCAAGTGGAATCTCCTTGTCCATACCCCCACCCTTGATTTTGGAGTGTCTCTCAACTCTCAAGTACTTTGTACTCTATAATATACTATAGAGTCCAAAGTACTTGAGAGTTAAGAGACTCCAAAATCGGGTTTATCTACTAGGAAGCAAATCTCAATTTGAGCATAATGGCTTTTAAGAAGTTGCCCTTGACGTGATTATAAGCCTTACTAACATGATTATAAGCTTGAAATTACGTCCTAATTTTCTTTCCGTAGAAGTCTAACATGTAATTTTGCTAAATCGAAGGGGAGAAATTTCAAGGCGACAGCCAACAAGACCACTAAAAAAAAAGTGGAAGGCAAACATTTATTTTTCTAATCTATATTTAGATCTATACTTACATGATTTTTTATATAATGTTTTTTGGGTAAACTACGTATTTGATTCTATCCTTTACACCGTATTTCAATTTGGTTTCTAATCTTTCAATTATGTCAATTTGGTCCCTAACTTTTTAGTGTTGTGTCAATTTAGTCCTTGACGTTATCTCTTGGATGGAAATTGCTCACGTGGTTATAAGCACAAACTATTTTACAAACTGTTGATATGACACGATACATATTAGCTTTTTAAAAATACTAAAATACACATAAAATAATAACAAGTCAGATTTAAAGTATTCATTAAGATTTTAAAAATACTTAAACTAAATTAGAACACCATAACATCTCCACCCAGTTTTCACCACCAGCATCCCTTCATCCTTTTGCTTTCTAGTGACTACCCACCCACTTGTCTAATGCTTTCTCTGAAACCAAAACTTCTTTGCTTGGAGAACACATCTACATATACAAGTATGCTATGTACATCAAAACTTGTATCTTTCTTTTACTCTTTTTGTTATTTATGGTTTTTTAAAAGAGTGTAATAAATATGTTTGTATGTAGAATGCATAAGATGATTTTTTTTCATATATATATATATATATATATATTTTTTCCAATATCATGAAACAAAATTTGTAAGCTTTGCTTCAAACTTACATAGATTTGAATTTGTCATTAATTTTTTTGCAAAATTTTTCATTATTTTAAATGTTTAGTAATTTAGATTGTTTTTAATTATTGAATTGAGGTTTCCACCTAAATTTGATTTCAATTATTGTTTTGAATAGTTTTTAATTATTAAATTTAAGGTTTTTCTATTTAAATATATGTTGGTGATTAATTGAGCCTTATCTATATATATATAATATATATATATATATATATATATATATATATATATATATATCTGCATTTTTTTAAAATACTAAGTATTTTAACAGACACACGGGGAAGAGAGGAGAAGGTATTAAAGAAATTGACAATGGTGTATATCCAAAAAGACGTAACTTTTGAATACACAGCATATGCTTTATAATACTTAAAAGTAATATCTATGCATTTATTATATTACTTAAAAGTAAAATATTCATTTATTTGTATGTATGTGTATGTGTGGTTGTATATATATAGAATGAGTATTGGATCAACATAGGAAGATCTGATTGCAAATTATGAGACCCATAAATGTTTTTGTTTCTGGTTTTGTGTTTTTCTACTATTATTTTGAATTTCTTGGAGTTTTCAAAGGTTATGAAGTTAAACTATTCAATTCTGATTTGGATTTTCAAAAGTTTTTTTTTTTTAGAAATACAATTATGCCAAGTGTTCAATTTTTATGCTTTGAATTACCTATTGGTTCATTCTTGATCTTCGTATGATTCATTTTCTTTTTCTTTTTTCTTAATGGATTTGTAGAAAGTTTAATTCTTGATGTGCATAACATATTCAGGGGCCAAGCTTTGAAAAGTTCTTAGTTTTTTCTTTGTTTTCGAGGCCTTAGTAAAATTTTGATGGTATTTGGAACTTTGGATGCAGTTCGAAGAACATTCATAGATGCAGATGGATTGAGATGGGTACTTACACTTTATTCTTTCCCCCTTTAGTTCTATTAGCTGAATCTTACTAATATTTAAAAAAAGTTTTAATTAATATTTAACTTACAACTTTTTAGTATTCTATATCTCTCTAAATTTCTCTTTGGTTTATTCATTTTGCAAATCACTGGTGAGTCTTTTACATGAAACAAATACTTTGTATTTTGTTTTTTTAACTAGAGAGCCTCTAATTATATCAGGACCTACACTGCGCTTTGTACTATTTTTTTTTGGGGGCTGATTTTGCTATTTTGTAGTCGCCTTTGTGTCTTCTCTTGTATTGTATTCCTAGATCTTTGATATGTATGGTGCTACTGTTTGGTAAGGCTATTAATTTGTATGTAGCTTTGTTTTTGTTCAGTGAAAATTTACTGATTTATCAAAAAACAATCACCTATTTATTTGTTTCAATTGTAGAGAATGCTGTCATCTGTGCTCTAAACAATTTAAAACAAAGTTTGAAATGTTAATGAAATTGGTAGTTCTTGTATATACCAATTCTTGTAGATTAGTCATTGCATTCTTCTTTCATACCCTTCTTAAATTTTTTGTACTACTTTCATTCTTTTCTTTGGTATGACAGCCAGCTAAAGGATCTCAATCTAATGCGTAGGTTTTGTAAATAGATTTTTGGAATTATTACCGTGTATTGTTAGTGTTAATAGTATAGCTGTTCCGAGCAGCTTGATGTTGATTTTATTAACTTGAGTTGGGCCGTGACTTAATTTGTTGATTTGATTTTTGAAATATGAAAAGTTCTATTTAAATAACCAAACTAACTGTAGTACTCTGTTTTTGTACTTGGGTCCTAGATATAATGTTTTTTTTTTTTTTTTCTTGACCAAAGGTTTTGTTGTGGATTATTGATATGTGGATTGTAATAGTTTCAGTTTTCATTGAGAAAGAGTTTGGTGGAATTTTATAACTAAGAGGGGTAAAAAGAACAACTTTTGATTGGGTTCATGTTTGAGTGTTTTAAATCATTGGTTTTTTACTGTATTTTTTAAAATTTGATATTGTTCTTATGTTGGACTTTCTGTTGGTTAAGTATTTGTTATACCATCATAAAACCAACTATGATTATAATTGTTGGGATCAATTCAGGTGGCACAATGATATCACTTGGTAAGATAAGAGATTTATGGTGGTGAAAAGTTCTCTGCTGAACTTCAAGATCAAACATTCAAAATTAATCATTTCAAGAAGAAAATATTGGGATCAACTTTGGTGTGCAAGGACAAGCTAGAGAGAATTATAGTGCTTTGCTGTTATCATTAAGAAGGTCTTGGGTCTTTTTGTTGAAGGAGTATATAATGTAGGATTTTACTAACGTGTGCCCTAACGGCACATGAGAGTATACTATTTTTAGAAAAAGTTTCATCGGGAATTGAAAATATTTTGACAATTTTTTCAATTCTCGCTAAAATTTTTTAACCGGACCCATAATGTTATTATCATGTTGGGTGATTACCATCTTTTTTTGGAGCTTCTTAATGATAGATGTAGCATCCATTTGGATAGAACTTATTGCTGAAAACTGAAAACATTGTATTAAAATAATTTTTAAATATGTGAATAGTGCCGTGAGACTCATTTTTAATGAAAAAATTGTTAAAAAGTACATGAACAGTGCGTACACAGTAACTTGTCCCCTAAAGCTGAAATGTGCAACAGAGAAAAAAAAAATAAAGGAAAAAACACAAACGTGTGACAACAAAACGTGAATCCAAACAGGCAAGTAGTAAGTAGAAGTTGTTACGTTTTATATAAAAATATTAAAATGTGGAGTACGGCTTTTCTCAGTGTATGGTATAAATATGTTAATAGGGAGGCTGTTGGATGGAGTCAATGGGTTTCCTTGGGAATAAACTACAGACTATATTAATGTACTTTGAAATGATTCTTATTAAAATTATTTTGTATCTATGCTTAGTATTTTTTTTTTTAAAGACAATAAAGTAAAGGCTAGATATCATAGTTCTTATTTATGGGTAAACCTTGAAGACATAAGTTGGGATTTAAAGTTTAAACAAGTTAATTGTCTTATGTTGCTTGCATTAATCTGCTGGGAGTTTTTTTTTTTTTTTTTTTTTAATTTTATTTTATGTTGTGTGCAGTTGAGTCATTTCATTTCTCAGGAGTTGGTCAAGCTCTTGCAATATAATGGGTTGGGAATGTTGTACATGACTGGCAGAAATAGAAATATATTGAATATATGCATCCGCAAGAGTATATTACTTTGTATTATCTTCAAAGTATGAAATAGGCATTTTGAAATGGTTCAAAACATGCTTCATCCAAATGCAATGTGCTCAACTTTAAAACACATTTAAGCTACATTGGGTGTAATTATATTAAACCGTTTTTTTTTTTTTTTTGTGAACAATTGATCAATATTTCTTTAAACATTGTGTTGAATGGTTTGACTAATATGGCATATCACAAGTTGTTAGGATATGTTAGTAATTGTAATTAACAAAATGATTTAAGAAATTTGGAATATAATATTTTTTAATAAAAGCTTTGATAACATGTGCTTTAAAAAAAATAGATTTCATTAGAAATTAAGCTAAATGAGTATGTCAGTCAAACTTACAAGTTACAAGGTAAGAGCATAGTAAAAAAAATCATAATTTATAACAAAATTTTCATTGTACATGATTATAAGTGTTTAAAGAAGAAATTTCAACCAAAGCATAGCACAATATTTTTTGTGAATTTAATTATTGTTTTCTAATTCAGAGCCAAATTATGGTTTTTATCATAACTTTTGGAAGTTTTTAGAGAGTGATTAGATTATACCTTTACATTGTATAGCTTTAAAATGATAACTTAATTATATGGATATATCCATATCTTACGTAGTTATTCTAATCATGTAGAAAAGTTTATTAAGATTAAGAAAATAGTATTACCTATGCATACAATCATGTTCAAAAAAAAATTTAGTGCAAAATTTAGTGGTTTTGTGTTATCTAATGAAAATATAATTTTTTTTTTAAAAAGCAAAAGAGCGCAGCAAGTGCTGCTCCTTTGTTTTACTTTGAAGGTCCTAAATACTTTAGACTTTAGTGAAGCACAAGTTAGTGGTTTTGTGTTATCTAATGATTTTTTTTTTTTTTTTTTTTTTTTTTTTTTTTTTTAAAAGCAAAAGAGCGCAGCAACCTTTCGGCTCCAAAAGTGCCTCATAGCCCTATCAAAAAAAAAAGGTGTGCGTCATAGCCTCATAAAAACTAAAGTGACTATTTAGTTTCGGTTTACAAAAGTCTTTGGGCTTCTCGTTCCCGGCAACAATGTCGAACCAAGGAGAAGGTCCGGCGATTGGGATTGACCTGGGAACAACGTACTCGTGCGTGGCAGTATGGCAACATGAAAGAGTAGAGATAATAGTGAATGATCAGGGTAACAGGATCACTCCCTCCTACGTTGCTTTCACTCCTACGGAGCGCTTGGTTGGCGATGCTGCCAAGAACCAAGTCGCAAGGAACCCCATCAATTCTGTATTCGGTAATCTTGATCAAAGGTTTTTTTTTTTTTTTTTGTTAATGTTATTCTAAAGCACTTCTTGTTCTACTCCCATTAATAATAAGGTTACTCCTAAATATAGCTTGGATGATCACATCCATTCTTAGCTCATGACATTGAATAATAATTCCAAATAAAATGATTTTTATTTTTATTTTTATTAAATTGTGATTGGGTCAAACAGTACTAGCTAAAGCTGCAAGTTAAATTTTTTTTTTTTCATTTCTTATTTCTATTTTCTTAGGGCCGCCTATATGAACTAGAAAATGTTCTCTTTCGCTCCTTAAATTCACAAGAAATGAAAATTTTATTTTCTGCTCTTTATGCTTTATTGTGGTCTAATTCCTTAAAATGGTATTATCTTGTAGATGCGAAGCGGTTGATTGGTAGGAGATTCAGCGATCCCTTAGTTCAGGAAGATATCAAGCTTTGGCCTTTCAAGGTCATTTGTGGTCTTGATGACAAGCCTATGATCGTTGTCAACTATAAGGGCGAAGAGAAGAACTTTTCTGCGGAGGAAATCTCATCTATGGTCCTTAGAATGATGCGTGAGATTGCCGAAGCCTACCTGGGCACAACTGTGAAGAATGCGGTTGTTACTGTCCCCGCCTACTTCAATGACTCCCAGCGTAAGGCTACCAAGGATGCTGGAGGCATTGCAGGCCTGAATGTTCTGCGTATAATCAATGAACCAACAGCTGCAGCCATTGCTTATGGTCTAGACAAGATTGCAGATAGCATTGACAAGAGTAATGTCCTTATTTTTGATTTGGGTGGTGGTACTGCAGACGTCTCACTACTTACCATTGAAAAGGGTGTCTTCCAAGTGAAGGCCGTTGCTGGAGACACTCACCTTGGAGGTGAAGACTTTGATAACCAAGTGGTAAAGCACTTTGTTGAAATATTTAAGAAGCAACACAAGGTGGACATTAGTGGGAATTCCAAAGCTCTTAGGAGGTTGAGAACTGCTTGTGAGAAAGCAAAGAGGATTCTTTCCTCTGCAATTGATACTACCATTGAAGTAGACTCTTTATATAATGGTATTGATTTCTTTTCAACTATTACCCGTGCCAAATTTGCAGAACTCAATATGGATTTATTCAGGAAGTGCATCGCTATTGTGGAGAAGTGCTTGACTGATGCTAATATGGATAAGAGCTGCGTCCATGTTGTTGTTCTTTCGGGTGGTTCTTCCCGAATTCCCAAGGTGCAGCAGTTATTGCAAGAATTCTTTGATGGGAAGGAGCTTTGCAAGAGCATTAATCCGGATGAGGCTGTAGCTTATGGAGCAGCTGTTCAAGCTGCAATATTAACTGGTATGAAAAATGAGAAACTTCAAGACATCTTGCTCTTAGACGTCACCCCTCTGTCCCTTGGCTTACGTGTTAAAGGAACGGAGATGGATATTGTGATTCCAAGGAATACGGCCGTTCCCACCGAGAAGGAGAGTTACTACACCACTGGCTCTGACAACCAAACTTCCATATTGTTTTCTGTTTATGAGGGTGAAAGAGCAAGAACTTGTGATAACAACTTGTTGGGAAAATTTAGGCTTCCTGGTATTCCTCCAGCACCCAGGGGTGTTGCTACAATGAACGTTTGCTTTAATATTGACATTAATGGTATCTTGAATGTTTCTGCTAAGGAGATGACCACTGGTGTGATGAGGAATATCACCATCACTAATGATGAGTCAAGACTGTCCAGTGAAGAGATTGGCAGGATGGTCCAGGATGCAGAGACATACAAGGCCGAAGATGATGAACACAGGAAGAAGGTCAAGGCTAAGGATGCTTTGGAGAACTATACCTACAACATGAGGAATACTATCAATGATGAGAAGATTGGTGCCAAGCTTTCCCGTAAAGGTAAGAAAAAAATTAAAAATGCTATTGAACAGGTGATTGAGTGGTTAGATGGCCTCCAGCTCATGGATTCAGAAGAGTATGCGGACAAGCTGGAAACGCTCGAGAGCATCTGCAATCCCATCATGGAGAGAATTTATAGATAAAAACAAAATAAATTGAGCAGAACCTCTCAACGGTGCAACATATGTAAGGGTGAAAACCATGTTACTAGTGTGACTATTTCGACTTTATTTGTCCAAACCTTTAACTCGATTATTTTCTTGCTAGTTATTAGTAATTTGTCCTTGGATGGAAATTTATTACTTAATTTATGGTTTGTCATTTTTATGTCCGCTGGACCACTGATAAGGTTGAGCCTCAACCTGTCTAGCTTGGATGTGGATTTATCCTCATAAAAGCCACAGTTTGTTTGGATTTTAGAGTCTTAGATTAGATTAAGAAGCCATATGAATTGATAAAGGGTTAGCTCTGACTCTGTTCATGGAGAGGATAAATTGCCCCTGTTACGTAGCCTTTGTGAAATGTATCATGGCCCTGAATTTACATTGAGAAAAAAAAAATTCTGATTTAAGGATATGAAAATTTTTCTTTTGAGAGAAATAGTGGAGAGCAAAGGATCCTGAATCAATCGGGACACCAATGGGTGTTGTTCGGATAAAAATTAGTTTTGAAATTGATGCTAATGGCATCTTAAATGTTTCTGCTGAGGAGATCACCACTGGTGTGAGGAGGCAGATGACTATCACCAATGACAAGGCAAGGCTGTCCACTGAAGAGATTGAGAGGATTGTCCAAGACGCAAAGAGATTCAAGGCTGAAAATGATGATCACAGGAAGAAGATTAAGGCTAAGGAAGCTCTGGAGAACTTTGCCTATAACATGAGGACTACTATCAATGATGAGAAGATTGGTTCCAAGCTTGACCCTGCATTTAAGCAAAGGATTGAGGATGCTATTGAAGAGGCGATTCAATGGTTAGATGATCTCCAGCTCGTGGATTCACAACTGTATCAAGACAAGCTGAAATGGCTTGAGAGCATTTGCAGTCCCATCAACATTTCTGGAAAGCAATAACAAATTTGTGCCAAACCCTTTCAACAAAGTGATGATGGTCGTCAGAATATAAAGCCCTTCTAATATTTCTGTACAAAGAATAAATTAAGTTGGTCTAAACTCTAAAGAGATCCCAAAAATTAGAAATTTAATGAAAAATAATCATAAATGAATTTTGGGATTTAAAAGAATATTGAACTACATCGATCTTGATGTGATTAAGTTGAAATGTGCTAAGAACAAAATATCCTATCATATATTTTATTTTATTTATATATTGTCAATAATGGATAGACGATAATTTCACTTTTTAACTAGTCGCAGACCCGCGCGTTGCGCGTGATAATTATTTTAGGTAAAATACTATTTTAGTCCCTATATTTTATAAAGAGTTTTTTTTTTTAAAAAAAAAAAAAATAGTTTTATTATATTTTTCATAATCTTATCTATAACGTTTTTTACCATTATCATATATTTATTGGTTGAGGATTTGCATAACATAGATGTTAGGGACAAATTTTATGTAATTGTCTAATTCTTTGACAAAATGCATTTTACTTGTAATTGGGTAGATTTAGGATAAGTTTAATACTTCAAGAAACAAGAGTTCAAGTTAAGTGTTAAAGTCATGAAGATCTGACCAAGAAACAAGTGAAAACAAAACTATTCACTAAAGCTCGACAGAATCCTTTCTATTGAGATTTGATGTTGAAGCTTAACACAAGCTGTTTCTGTTGAGATTTACAAAATCAGAATTTTCGGATTTGATTTTCGACCCATGTTAAAATATTTGTATAGAGTTTCCTTTCTCACAACCCTAGATATATATATAAGAATTATTTTAAAGACCATCACACAAGCAGACAGTGTCCCAGTTCATTATTCTCTCTAAAGAAGCTACTGCGTCTTTATGCTAAGGGTTTTGTGACCAAGGAGCTTCCTGATCTTCATTGTTGATGAACTGAAGAACTTTGCAGCCAACAACCTCTTCAAGTTGTTGGAGTTAGTCACGTATTGGGATCCGTGCATCATTGGTTAGTCACATACTGGGATTCATGAATTGAACGGAAAGATTGCTGCTACAATGCAATTCCAATTGGATATTGGAGTAAGGGTTCAACTGTAGGTTGGTATTTCAGGATAGGCCAAAGGGTTTGGTAAGATTTCTTATACTTGTAACCGCTAGTGATTGATAATAGTGGATTCTTGGGAGTGGTGACCTTAAAATCACCTAGTGGGATTTTGACTCGATGGTTTTCCCATTCATAAATAAATTACCTATGTTAAATTTATTTTTCCCTGCATTTAGTATAATTGGTGATTTATTTGTGCTACCACGCTAATGCATGTAATTTGATCTAATTAATTAACTTAGGTAATTAATTAATTTGCTAGGGGTCAATTCATTTTAACCCAACAATAGACATTAAATAAGAGGTAGAATTATCCATTAGATTTTTTTAAGTCATGGTGTATGAAGATTATGATTATATATATAAATATAAGGTTAAATGAAATATCAAAAAATGAGATTATAAAATTTTCCAACTTTATTTCTAATATAATTTCTAAATTACTTAAGAACATCTCATTTTTAGTTATGATAGGATATGTAATTTCCCTAGTTAGAGTTTGATTAGTTTTAAGTTTAAATTTTGTATTATTATATGTAATTGTTGATTATTAATTTGATTAAGTGAATGTAATGTTTGATTTTTTTGCACTATAAAGTTTTTAATATCCATTGTATAGTCATCTCTATTTTATTTCTTATTTCTCTTGACCACATTTTTAGTTTCCAAATAATGGTTATTAATTGGCGTTTGATTTCATTTTTTTTTTCTTCCTTCCTTCATTTATTCTTTATTACTTTGTATGTTCCCTTGCTAGTTGTAAATTTTATGCTTATCAATACGAAATAGATATAATGGATGGCTTAAATAGTTGTAGATGTAGTTACACTAGTGGTATGTCAAAAGTTTTTTTTTTTTCCTTCTGAATTTTCAAGAAAAGTTTTTGCCTTTTCTTTTTGCCAAAACAACGTAATTATATTAAGACTTAAATTAACACATATGGTAGTTGTAGAACACATCAATGATATGAAAAATAGAAAGGTTTAAATATTTAAAAAGCATTTTTATTAGATTGTAATATAAAATTTTTTTCTCAATATTTTATGTAATTTTTCCCTTAAGATCAATATTGTTGGCATCCTTTAAAGATGATACATAATATCTTTGAGAAGAAGAAGAAGAAGTCGAACCTTTCCCCCCCTAGACCTCCAAGTACTTTGTACATGGGGAGGTGTCAATTCGGCTACAAGGCCATTGGCGATGCTAACACATAATATAAAATTATTAAGTTTGCGTGATTTAAATTTGTGGCCAAAAAAAAAATGTATCTATGATAAATTTTTTTATCTAAATGATATATAGTAGTTTATATTTTTGTAATCTTGATTCAAAAAGTTCATTCTCAATAGCCTTTTAAGTCTACAAATTGTTCAATCTGTAGGCCTAAACACATTCAAAGAGTGCTATTTTAATTATAAATTATATGACCCTTTATCACACAAATATTTTGATTCCCCCAATGTATGGTAAAGGAAGGCAGGTTTGTGTCTAGCCATAGCATTATATTATTATATACTATATGTATAATGTAGTAGGAAAATATTTAATCATAGAGAATATAAAAGATAACAACTTAAAACACAAAAATAAATTGCATAAACCCAAAGTAGAATTCTAATTAACACAAATTCATCAACCTAAAGAATTGATGCAGTAAAAAAAATCAAACAAAAAATGAAAAAAAAAATTGAGAGAGAGAGAGAGACAGGTAGGTAACCTTTTTTGTGTGAGAAAACTATGCATAGAATGAAAAAGAAATTGCCAAATTTATAGTAAGATGTTGAGAATAAGAAGAGTCAAAATAAAGAAAAATAAAAGGGTGGAAAAAGAATGATAATAAAGTAGAAAGTAGTGGGGAGATGAAGAGGTAAAAAGGGAGGGAGAGTTTTGGAAAATTAATAATAAAAATAATGGTTAAAAGATATTTTAATTTTTAAATAATGGAGTTTTTAAGTCACCTTAAATGAGAAAATGTTATAAAAAAAATATATAAGAAAAATTGGAAACAAAAAATGATGATGTGGCTGCTGATGTGGCTCAATGTGAGTATAGCAATATTAAATGTTATGCTTTAGCTTTTAGTAATATATAGACAAGTCATTCTATGTAATATAATAACATTATATGATTATATACTATATGTATAATGCAGTAGGATAATATTTAATCAAAAAGAATATACAATATAACAACTTAAAACACAAAACTAAATTGCATCAACCCAAAGTAGAATTCTAATTAACACAAAAATTCATCAACCTAAATAATTGATGCAATTAAAATTTTAAAAAAATAAAACAAAAGATGAAAAACAAATTGAGAAAGAGAGAGAAAGAAGTAACATTTTTGTGTGAGAAAATTATGCATAGAATGAAAAAGAAAATGTCAAATTTATTTTGAGAATAAGAAGAGTCAAAATATAGGAAGATAAAAAGGTAGAGAAAGAATAATATTAAGGTAGAAAGTAGTGGAAGGATGAAGAGGTAAAAGGAATTGAGAGTTTTGGAAAATTAATAATAAAAATAATGATTAAAAAATATTTTAATTTTTAAATAATGTAGTTTTTATGTCACTTTAAATAAGAAAATGTTTTAAGAAATATATAAGGAAATTTTGAAACAAAAATTGATGACATGACTGCTGATATGGCTCAATGTGAGCATAACAACATTAAATGCTATGTTTCAACTTTTAGTAATATAATAATATATAGATATAAATTATCACTAGCATTATGCCTTTGCGATGCATGGCTTAATACGGTTTAATCAAAATTCATATATAAACTAATTTAGAGAAAACTAAAAGCCACTAATTTGTCTGTCTATGTGAAGACATATGCCAAATTCTGGTATTTCACTAACTCCATAGAATACTAAAATGTATAAAATCTGTTAATAAAATCAACCCTAAATTGAACACCCAAATCAAACCCCCAGATGATGGCCCTAAATCAAACACCAAAATTAGATCTATATAAACCCCAACTTAAATCCCTAATACAATACACCAAAAAAAAAAAAACCAAAAAACAACCACCGTTATACCTTCTTCATTTGATAATTCAGTAGTTAAAATTTTAAGAAACGAAACCAAAAAAAATGGAAAGAAGAAAATAAGCAGACCATGGGGAAGATAAATTTTTTGGAGAGAAAAAAAATGCTTGTAGTGTGATTTTAACCTCTCAATTTTGTCTCCCACTGACACCTCACCCAAATGCACCGTTTTACTAACCAAAATTTGAATAAACGAAAATTCTGTAGACAGAGCTATTTGCTCTTTTTATATACTTAGTAGAAATAGCTAGATAGATCGTAGAAAAAGAAATAGCAGAGAGATGTTTTTAAGACACTCTTGCCCGGACAATGAAAGTGTTTTTTTTTTTTTTTTGACAAGCTATGTACCTTAATTAACCTCGAAGTTTACTTCCACGGGTGAGAGCGGGGAAAGTAATGGCCAATTGGTCCTATATTTTGACAACTTGTTAGAAAAGAAGTTAAAATTTTTTTTTTTAAAAAAAAAAAAAAAAAAAACTTAATCTATTATCTACGTCTATGATCTATAATAAAGTCAAAGATATTTAACTTTTTGTTGATCTCACAATATTTGTTTGTCACGTAAATTTTTGAGATCTTATAATTTTACACCTTATTGTTATTCTATTATATATTTTTAATCAATTTTAATTTATATTCTATATTTAAACCATATATTAAAACCTTACCAAATCATATTTTATCTAAATAGTCATGAGTGTGGGGGAGTTTGAAGAGAAGGACCCTTGACAAGATCAACTCGAGAAGTACTTGAGCCCAATTGTTTATTAAGTCAAGCCTAGCCAAATCAAGACAGTCTAAGTACAAGGCAGATCAGGAAAACCGAGGGTTGTAATGTAGACACCGCTAGGGATGGCAATTTAGATCCAGCCCGCGGATACCCGGCCCGGCCCGACCCTAATGGGCCGGATTTTACCCGGCCCGATAAAGAATAGGGTCGGGTATGGGTTTTTTTTTTAAAAACCCGAAGCGGGTTTGGGTCGGGTCCGGGTTTTATAAAAAAAAATCCGAAACCCGCCCTGGATAAAAACCCGGTTATGGAGGATAAGACATTTTGTAAGAATTTCTTAGTCTTTTTCATTTGTTAGTTGAAGGATAAGACATTTTGTAATTTCTTAGACTTGTGAGATTTATTTTGTAGCTTTTTAAGTGATTTGTTGATTTAAAATCTTAGTTGTGATTTATTGATTTATGATTAACTTATAATTTGGTTTGATTTGGTTGCACTATAATGTGGCCTAAATGCCAAATTTTGGCATTTGGGTCATGTTAAATGGCTTGAATAGGCTTGAATCTAGGGAAAAAATTTAATGGGCTTAAAAAAAAATTGTTGGGCTAAATTTGGGCCCAAGAAGATAAACGGGGCCCGCGGGGCCCGTGGGGCCCGGCGGGGCGGGTATGGGCCTCGAAAAAAAAACCCGATTAATAATCGGGCCGGGTCCGGGTTCCGGGTCTTGGCCCGCGGGTCGGGTCCGGGTATGCAAAAACCCAACCCGAACCCGACCCGTTGCCATTCCTAGACACCGCATTTTGTACTCGTTAATAAATTTTGGTCCCCGTTCCCCAATGATGCTTAAATTATAAGACCTAAGATTGGTTTAGGGCGCAATCAAATTCTAAATTGACTTAAGAAATGTTAAAATGAAAAATATAACTTTTTATGAGCAAATAAATTTATTTTTGGAAAATAAAGGCCAAAGAAACCCTCGGCCTGCGTATGCATACATAGGTCTGATGCATGCATACGCCAATAGCTATGAAAGGCAAATTTTTTTGCAGTAAAGCTGAGGTTTGGAATAAATCCCACATCGTCTGTTCCAAATCCTAATTTTTCAACTATATAAAGTCTTACATGGTATATTTCAAAAACACACAGAAAATCCTAAAGAAAAACCTAAGATTTACTAGAAATAGTGAATCGAAGAGGGAGTTTTTCACGAAACATCCTTAAGTCAATTTTATTTGATTATGACATTTTCTGGTCTTGATCTTTCAAGTTTAAGATTACTAATCACTATTATATTTGATTGTGAATAGATTGACTGAGGGGAACGGTCAAAATCAAGTTTGCAAAGCTTCTTGTTTGAGATATCGAGTTCTAAACTTTTCCTTTTCATTCCTTTATTCTAATTCTGTTTCCTAGTTGTTTTCTTGCTTTGTTTATGTTTTAATATGTTTGTTTAGTTTAGGTTTATGTAGTTTTTATGTTTTAAAGCATGCTAGGTTGTTAGATTTATAGTTTTGAAGCTCTACTCTATTCTATGTTCTTGTTTTCTGGGTTAGGGTTCTTCAAGGCGTGTCTGCGCGTGCATGCGTACGCAAGCTCTAAGTATGCGTACGCATACAACTAGCCTGTGCACACAAGCTTATATATGCGCACGCATACTCTTGCCCAAAAACCCTCCTTTGAGTTTTTTGCCTCTATTTCTTTATTTCTTTCATTTAAAATGCCTTTGTTTTGACCCTTTCTTATTTTTTTGAGTCTTTATCTCTTTGTTTACTTGTTGTTTGTTCTTCATATGTTAGATTAGGGTTTCCCTTTAAAGTTTTCTTTGTTTTGTCATAAACATGCATTCATATGTCCATCCATTGATGTATAGATGTTGTGATGTAGTAAGGTAAGTGAGGTAAGCCATACATTCATATGTACATGAATTTGATTGGGATATGATATGTAAACTTGGAATATGTTTATGTTCTTGATGATCTTAATGCTCTCCAATAATTCTTTGATGCTGCCATGACCATGTGATATCTTTATTCGTTTTCTGCCTTGGATGAGATGATATGATATGTATGATAGATGTATGCTAGGTTTGATGTGAGTTGTCATGATAGATGTATGTTAGGGTTTTGGGATAATTGATGCTATATTGATTGCTAAATATATGCTAATGTGTGTGTGAGTATAGATAACAATATTGAATAGGCCGTTAATGAGATTAAGGCGTAAGACACAATGAGTGGAAGCCAACCCACGGGTCGGACAATTTTGGGTGCCTAACACCTTTCCAAAGTCATATCTAAACTTCGAACCCATACTCTGGTAGTAAGATTAGTCCTTCCACGTAAGGGTGTTATATTGATGGTTCCTAAACCTAATCTAGGTGGCGACTCCATTTTTTCTCCACATCAGTCCACTCTACCGAGGTGTACTCCCCTTTCCTAAGGAGAAAACCGTTGCGCCCACAAGTAGCACACCTAAGAAGGCTGAGGAGCAATTGCCCCTCAAGAGACAAAAAGTAGGCTGGAAGATCTATGAGGACGGGAGCCGAGGAGGACTAGGGTGACGTACGGATAAAAGGAGGAAACTTCTAGATAAGGCGTCCATCACCTTCACATTAACTGCCCTGCAACAACTCAACGTGCCGCATTGATAGCAGAATGACCCCTGAACAATGTCCTTATTGCCTGTATCCTACCACTACCAGCAAGGCAATGATAGGACAAGTATCCAAAGAAATATTAGTAGCCCTACAAGTGGAAGGTTGGGATACGATTCGAATGGCTATAAAAGGAAGGAAGATCCCACTGGATTGGAGGAGGGTAAAAAAAGAAAAGACGGATATCAAAAGTTATAATTTCCTTTAAGAACAAGCGATCCTCGATTAGACCGAGGAGAGTGATAAATGAGATTTGACTTCTCCTTGTTTAGTTCCTGTCTATGTTAAGCTATCCCTACAGTTTTTTCTCATTTCATTAATCAGTAAGCAATGTTTTTCAAGGAATCTAAGTGTTGGCCTGCATTCCTATCTTTATAAATTAATTGTATAGGGTTCCCATCCTAACCCATTCTAAGTGGGTTGGGCTCGGGTTTATTCCACCCCCTACAATTGGCGCCGTCTAAGGGAAGGTCGCCTTCAATCCTTACTTATCGCTTCAACAAATTAAAGAATGGCCAATCCAGGAACGAGTGAAATAGTAGCTCAAAGTAAAGATCATGAATTTGAGGGATCAGGGCATAGAGAAAATTTGGTAAACTTGGAGCCCAGGAGAGCCAAAGCGCAAGCCCAATCTCGTAGCAGTATAAGAGCTTCACCTGTTTTTTCTGCACATAGAAGCCAAAGCAATTCAGTTCCTTTAATGCCCTCCCCAAGGGACCGATAAATATATGACCTTAGAATTCAAGTTCACCAACTATGGTGGCAACTTTGTCAAAGGGTGCATTTGAGGGAGCCTAGAAGCTCGACGTCAAGCCCAAACTCCAGCTCAGGAGATGAGTAGAGATACAGAAGGAGGACTCAAAGCCCACGAAGCAATGCTCATAGGGAGCCTTCTCTCTTTGTGATGGGAGAAAGACTCAACATGGGAGGAATAAAACCCCCCACAGGAATATGGGGGGTGATGCCGTGAGTAGGGCCTTGCGCCAAATATGTCGGCCACCATTTTCCAATTATATCGAGGATGTAGAGCTTCCTCACCAATTCACCCAACTAACCCTCACTATCTATAATAGTTAAACAGACCTAGTGGAGCATGTTAGTCACTTTAACTAGAGGATGGCCATCCATTCTAAAAATGAGGCCCTTACGTGCAAGGTTTTTCCCTCGAAACTCGGTCCTACAGCCATGAGATGGTTCAATGGGCTTAAGGAAGGGTCCATAAGGTTGTACAATGAGCTGACAAGGGCATTTAGTGCTAGATTCATGACGTGCAGCAGAGTCCCCAAGCCTCTCTACTCCTTTCTCTCCATGGCCATGAGAGAGGGAGAATCTCTACGGACGTATTCCGATAGATTTTGGGAGCTCTTTAATGAAATTGATGGGGATTTCAGAAACGTGGCTGCTAGCACCTTTAGAGTGGGGATGCCTATGAATTCTAATTTAAGAAAGTCTCTCACCATAAAGCCTGCTAAAGATATGCATCAATTGATGGACAGGACAGAGGAACACAAAAGGGTAGAAGACGACTAGGCTCAAAGCAAGGGAAAGGCTAAGGTTTTTACGCCCGAAAAAAGATATTCTTGACCTAATCGTTTCGATCCCAGTAAATCGAGGAGGGAATTCTTCAATCAAGTGTAACATAACACACAGGCAGTAAAGTCAATATTCAAAGAGCCCATGCACCAAGTGCTAGAGAAGATAAAAAATGAGCTTTACAATAAATGGTGGGATAAAATGGGAGGAGACTCCACCAGAAGAAATCAGAGTTTGTATCGTCAATATCACCAGGACCGAGGACATATAATCGAGAATTGTAGTACTCTATGGGATTTTCTTGACCAGATGATTAAAGCGGGGAAGCTAAAACAATTCATGCATCAACCATCAGGATGAGGGGAGCAATCAGGCTTTGGACCTTAGAGGGACACGACACCACACCCACCCTTGGGGACCATCAATGTCATTTTTGCAACTCTAGGAAGAGGGAGAGGAATTGGCCCCTCGTCTGAGATCATGGCTATCTCCCCACAATTTCTGATAGGGGAGGACCATAGGGTGTCCAAGTGGAGAAAGGGCCAGGAATAGCCAATCTTGGGTTTCTCCGAGGCTGATAAGATAGGTACCTTCTAGCCCTATGATGATGCACTTATGGTTACGCTCCGAATTGGGGGATTTGATGTGAAAAGAGTGATGGTAGATTAGGGAAATGAGCATGAAATTATGTACCCCAATTTGTATAAGGAGTTAGGTTTAAAGCAAGAGGATCTCAATGAATATGATACCTCATTGGACAGATTCAACGGAAAGATAGTGATTCCTATGGGGATGGTTAGGTTGCTTGTCTAGATGGGAAAGGAGGTAGTTTAAGTTGATTTCATCGTCATAGATGCATACTCTCCTTATACTACTATTTTGGCTAGACCTTGGCTCCACGCTGTGGGCACAATTTCATCAACCGTGCATGTAAAGGTGAAGTACCCATCCAAGGGGGGCTTAGGGGAGTTGATGGGCTGCCAAATAGTGGCAAGATAATGCATGGTTATGGCCATGAGACATCAAATGCCACAGATCAACTACCTCAACCCAAACCCCACATCATAGCAATCAATGATTCATGGGACTGGGGCTCAAGGGAGGATAGAGAGAGCCCATGTTTAGTGCGAATAGCACGAGAGGATAGTCCTTAGGCTAAATGAGGATAAATATTTCCAGGTGGGAGCATAACTTCCACCGGCCAAGAATATTGAACTGATGGCTTTCCTAAAAAGAAACTTGGATGTGTTTGCATGGAGAGCATATGAAGCCCCAGGGGTTGGTCCGGAATTTATATGCCATCACCTAAATGTAAATCCAACTGTAGTGCCTAAGAAGCAACACCCTCAACAATCCTCCAAGGAACATACTGAAGTGGTGAAAGAAGAGGTCAATAAATTAAAAAAGGCAAGGGCTATCAAAAAGGTTTTTTTACCCCGAATGGCTAGCCATCACTATTGTCATCAAGAAGAAGACGGGCAAATGGAGGGTTTGTGTGGATTTCATTAACCTTAACAAGGCTTGCCCTAAGGATCCTTTTCTAGTCCCAAAGATTGATCAACTTGTCAACAAGGTGGAACTATCATGATGTGTCTTCCATAGGAGTTGCCTTGAGAGTACATAGGACCACTTGTTCTTTGAATATCCTCTCTCAAAAAGACTATGGGAGCAAGCTAAGTCATGATGTTTAGTAAAATCCCTGGTATATAGCTTGCGTTAAGTGATTATGTGAGGTATGGATTGGTTGAAGGGTAAAATTTTTGAAAGCACCATATGCAAACTTGCTTGGTCTATGGTGGTTTATTATATTTGGCTTCAAATAAATGCTCTTGTATGTAGCAGCAATGTAAAGTCTGAGAAAGCTATCCCGCTTTTGATTAGAAGAGAGATTAAGGCCTAGGTTAAGTTTGTAATGATAACGAAAAAATTGTTAGTGAATAATCTTATGTTGTAATTCTTTAGAAGAGAGGGTAGGGGCTGACATTTCACTATCTTGTATGATAGCCATAATTGAAGGGTCATAGTTTGATTATCTATAAGATTGGTTTAGTTGCTATTTAGTTTGCTGCTTGCTATGTTTGTATAGTTTGTTTACATTAAAAATTCATTCATTCATAGGGGGAAAATGTTATGCTTATCTTTGATTCTCCTTGACCATTTTTTCTGACTTATTTTCTACAGCATGAAACAAACCACAAAGATAGCATCCATTCAGACTTGAATTCACTCACTACCAAACCTTACTGGAATTCAAACCTGTTAAGGACATATTTTATGTAGTTGGCTAATCCTTTGACAAAACGCACTTTCCTTGTATTTGGATTGATCTAGGATGTGTTTAATACTTCAAAGAACATATTGTTCAAGTCTAGCATTAAAGCAATGAAGATTGGACCAAAAAACATGTGAAGAAAATGTGTTTACTAAAGCTGGACACCTCCTAGACACCTGCTGGACACCTGTGGATAACTGCTCGACAGCTGCTCGATAGATAGCTATCTATCAAGGTTTAATGAGGCTCGACACCTTTTATCTATCGAGGTAGCTATCGAGATTACGGAAATTAGAATTTTTAGATCTAATTTTTGGGTCAGGCTTTTATATTTGTGTAGAGTTTCTTTTCTCATAATCCTAGGCATATATAAGGCTTATTTTAGAGGCCGTCACATAAGAGAATACAAGGAGAACATATGCAAAAGGTGACCAAAGCCTTATTCTCTCTAAAAGAAGTTACGGCGTCTGTTGCGCCTTAGGGTTTTGTAACCAAGTGCTTCTTGATCTTCATTGTTGATGAAGTGAATAACTTTATAGCCAACATCTTCTTATCTAGTTGGTGATTGAAGTCACGTACTGGGATCCGCGCAATTGGTTAGTCACGTACTGAGATTTGTGCATCAAAGAGTGGTATTCATATATTGAAGAGTTCAGAGGTTCTGAAACGGTAGAAGGTTTCTGCTGTGAGTTCATCTATAAGGATTGTAGAGTCTAGGGACAAAGGTTTTGTACTAGATCTGAAACTTCTCTTTACTATAATGAATTTCTTTTCAAGAAGGTTTCCCCCCAAATTTTTTACTATGAAACTGGTTGGTTTCATTGGTTTTCCTAGGTCATCATATCTTGTCTTATTTATTTTTCTCCTGCACTTAGTTTGTGACATGATATTGATGTTTGTTTGTTTTAACAAGTTTATGCATAATAAATCTAATTAACAACTTGGATTTAAAATTTGTTAATTCTATCAACCGCGGCTTAAATTTCCCAATAAGTGGTATCAGAGCGGGCACACTCTGATTAGGATTTAATCTTTGTTGTGTGATCCATTGACCCCTGTTATCATGGAAACTCTTGATTGTTTTGATTTGCATGATGTTGTGTTGAATGATAATGATGATATTCCTGATGCCTATTGCAAGCTTTATAATTTTTTTATGAAATCTCTTGAATTTTCTACAAAATTAAAAGCTAAATTTAAAAAGGTCAAGCTTGAAAAAGATTATTTGATTGCAAAATTGGATGAAGCCAATAATTTGAATGAGAATTTTAAAAATCAAATTTCATCTCATGTGGACAAAATTAAGAGTTTGGAAAAGCAACTAGTTGAATTTAAAACTGAAGTTGAAAATTTAACTAGTGACAAACTTGTTGTTAAGCCTAACTCAAAAGAAAAAGATTTTTATATTACCCCATTTAAAAGGAATAATGAAGAGTTGAAGGCTAATATTGCTACGATAGACAAAGGTAAACAATCTGATGTTAATGTTGAAATTTCTAAACCTATGTCTAAAACTCCTCCTAGGTTGAATAAAAATTCTGAATTTATCCCCACTTGTCATCATTGTCATATTGTTGGTCATATTAGGCCAAATTGTCCTATGTTGAGGTCTCTGTCAACCTCTAAGGTTAGACCACTTTCTAGAAAGCCGAGTAGCTCTAAAACTACTCATGTTTGTCACTATTGTAGTGCTTCCAGTCACACTCATCCTAATTGTTTCAAATTGTTTCCTCATAAGCGAGTGTCCAATAGGTCTCATTCTTTACCTAAAGGCTCTGTACCTATTCTTGGTGAGTTATTACAAGTTTTAAGCTTTTTAACTCAATTTCAAGGGAATTTTAATTCCTTTATGTCCTTTAGTAGTCCTACTAGGACACATGCCTTTTCATCTTCACGGCCAAAGACTCGTGTTATGTGGGTGAGAAAGGAGCCTAAGACATAATTGTCTTTTCTGTTTGTCCTCTGCTTTAATTCTTTCTATCTAAAGTAGGATTCTCTTTGCTTGATTTTTTATCTGCTTTTAGAATCATGCTTTCATGCATCTGCATCTTTTCTTTCTTAATTTCATGCATCTACATCTTTCTTTCATGCTTTCATGATGTTTGTTTGTTTTTGGTTGGTTTTTTAGTTTTTATTTTATTTTGTTTAAAAAAAAAAAGGGAAAAATCAGAAAAATAAAAAAACAGTGTGTGTTTGTGGACATCGGTTCTTGTGAACCTTAAAATGGCCTTTGAAATAGAGTTTTCTAAACTTTGTATCTCTTGTACCTTAGATGAGCATTCTTATGCACAACTAAGCAAGTGAGTTTTGTGGCTCTTTGTTTGTGATGAGTAAGGTTAAGTGATCTCTTGTACTTAACACTCGTATAATTCTTTTTTACTCGTAGGACTAGAAAATCTTAAGAGAAAGGCATAAATAATCATCTCACCACTGTTACTCGTCAATCATGATATGACATATGTATGCTTCGGAATAGCAAAAGTGCAATGTCAAAATTTTAACATAATTGGATATTTCTTCTCTTTCCTTTATATACCCATGTATGGTTTGCTTAATAAAAAGAAAATATGCAAAGAAAATAAAAGCAAAAAGATCAAAAAATGCTTTAAATATGATTGCAAGCATGCTTTCTAGAAGATGTAGGAGTTATAGGATGTACCTTAAAGGTGATTGTTCTTATCAAACAATTATGATTGTGTGTGAGTTAAAGTGATTTTCTCATATCTCAAATCGTCATAACATAGAGACACTTATACAATCTTGCGATGTTTTTACACACAACACGCAATATTCTTTGCTACTCTTGATACATGTGCAGGTACAATGTGATTTGGTCATCATAAGGTTTACATGTGTTGATGTATACTCACTAAACTATCTTGACTTGTTTTTGAAATAAAGAATCGGTTAGACTTGTTTAGTGTGTGAGTGTGTGTTTTGGGATTCATGTGCTTAAAATTGTTATTGAGAGATGATTTTGAGAGTCTAATATGTTGATTGGATCTTTGGTTGAGTTGCATGTGTGATTGCATTCATGTATGTGTTTTTCTCTTCTAGAAAATTACTTTTAAAAGCTGGCTTGACACCTCCTTGATACCTGGCTGTCTGTCAAGCTTCCTAGCTTTTTCTTATCACAATCTCGACATCTTCTCAACACCTGGTGGATCGATCGAGAAAAATTATGTCCTCTCGATAGCTTTTCAATAGCTGTTCGATCCATCAAGGTCTGCTCGATAGCTCCTCGATACCTCTCGATCCATCGAGATTCCCTACATGTAGTTTTTTTCATGTTTTGCATGTTTCTCTTATCTTGTCATTCATAGCATCTTGTTTCATTACATTTATACATTTATATGGATTCTTTATAACTCCTTTATCCTTTTTTTATCATCTTTATGTTTCTCGAGTGAAACTTTCTAACTTCTTGTATCCATTGTCAATCGTGAAAAAAAGGGGGAGAAATTGGAGAATTTGTGGTTTCTTTCTTTAAGATTTTACAAGTGAGGGGGAGAAATACATGCCCTTGTAAAGGGAAGATGTGTTTCATCTTGTTAGGGGGAGTGTCTACCTCCTTGTTGTTGTAGGAGCTACTTTTAGCTTCTTGTTCTTGTACCTAGGTCTTGTGACCATGTTTACATACATTGTGCTTATCAAGTGGTATATGTGATGATGTATGTTTTCTTCACCTACCTTTACATGTGTTGTTTCTTTTCTATCTATATACAAATGTTTCTTATATTTTGTATGCAATCTATTATTTCTGCTTTACACAAAGATGCCTTGACGTGTTTTGTTTAAAGTGTTTTAGAAATACAGGTTGTCAAAGTCTTCCATACCATGAACTCTTTTCTTGCAAATTTTTTTAAGAGTTTGTGTTAGGGTAGATTTTATTGTATTCAACAAGTGAGTATGAGTTGAGTGATTTATAACTTCTCTCATATGTTCATTTGTTTGTTGTGATTTTGTCACGGATTGACAAAATGAGAGATTGTTAAGGACATATTTTATGTAGTTGGTTAATAATTTGACAAAACACACTTTACTTGTATTTGGATTGATCTAGGATATGTTTAATACTTCAAAGAACATGTTGTTCAAGTCTAGTATTAAAGCCATGAAGATTGGACTAAGAAACAAGTGAAGAAAAGGTGTTTACTAAAGCTGGACACCTCTTGGACACCTGCTGGACACCTGCGGACAGCTGCTCGACAGCTTCTCAACAGATAGCTATCAATCGAGGTTTAATGAGGCTCGACACCTGCTATCTATCGAGGTAGCTATCAAGGTTACGAAAATCAAAATTTTCAAATCTAATTTTTGGGCCAGACTTTGTATTTATGTAGGGTTTCTTTTCTCACAACCCTAGGCATATATAAGGCTTATTTTAGAGGTCGTCATATAAGAGAATACAAGGAGAACATATGCAAAACGTGACTGAAGTCTTATTCTCTCTAAAAGAAGCTACTGCGTCTTTTGTGCCTTAGGGTTTTGTAACCAAGTGCTTCTTGATCTTCATTATTGATGAAGTGAAGAATTTTGTAGCCAACATCTTCTTATCTAGTTGGTGATTGAAGTCGCGTACTAGAATCCACGCAATTGGTTCACGTACTGAGATTCGTGCATCAAAGGGTGACGTTCATATATTGAAGAGTTCAGAGGTTCTGAAATGGTAGAAGGTTTCTGCTGTGAGTTCATCTACGGGGATTGTAGAGTCTAGGAACAAAGGTTTTGTACTAGATCTGAAACTTCTCTTTACTATAGTGAATTGCTTTTCGGGAAGGTTTCCCCCCAGGTTTTTTACTATGAAACTGATTGGTTTCATTAGTTTTCCTAGGTCATCATATCATGTCTTATTTATTTTGCTGCTGCACTTAGTTTGTGACATGATATTGATGTTTGTTTGTTTTAACAAGTTTATGCATAATAAATCTAATTAACAACTTGGATTTAAAACTTGTTAATTACATCAACCGAGGTCTAAATTTCCCAACAAAACCAACATTTTTTTGACAAAGCAAATTACACACTGGGGATGGTTTTAATTTCATCCATACATATTAAATTGTGGCAATTTTGTTTCTCAACTTACAAAAGCAAGTCAACATTTGAGGATACAATTGATTTGATTTTGAAGAGTTGAAGTATGAAATTGCCACGATTAATAGTTGAGGGACTCTGATTTTAAAATTTGAATGACAAAAGTGACACAATTAAATGTATAGGGAAAAAATTGGCCCACACTTTTTTATTGATGACATTGCTCCTATAATTACTGTTTTTTGCTATTTATTGTCTTTTCATTTTTGGTTTTACTATTGAGAACTTTTAGATTTGGATAGAAAGTGCAAGTCAAAGAAACTCATGAGAAATGTCTTGCAATAATCAAGATTCAGATCCTTTATGAGTTAAAAGGCAGGTGATTGAGATTTCTATATGTTGTGCAATTGTATCTTCTTTTTATTTTGGTCAATTTTATAGTTGGTTTTATATGGTTATGATATTAAATTCAATGATGAAACAATTTATGTATTTTAGGTTCAACTTTTAGAGACCAAAATACAATAGATCTATCAAGGCTGGTTGAATCATGTAATGCTCAGAATGGTAAAAACTAAGGTCCTATTAATCTAAAGGTTTGGCTTAGCTTTTTCATTTTTCTTTTTAGGTTGTTTGAAGTGTTCATTGTAGTTTAAAACCTAGAGGCAATAGAGATAAGTTTTTGTGGATCTTCTGCTTTTGTGATGTTTCACTCCCTTTTCCAACTTATTGGACTCTTCCACTACTAATATATTTTGTTTCACAAATCAAAGAGTTTCTCCTATAGAACTGCAAAGCTATGTTTTACTCATAACATGGCTCAATGCATTATTTGTTATTCTTTAAGTAGAAGGGAGAAGATGTAACTAAAGAAGGAAGCCTAGCTTGGCAAGATGGAAGCAGGAGAAATATTACTTTGAAGTCTGATTAATATGTTCTAATTTTCTTTGATGATGGATACAGACTGGAATTGGAATCATCGTTGACAAAGGTAAGGATTGAAGATGAACCCAAATCAAATGCATCATTAAATCCCAAACCTAGCCAACCTAGAGGTAAGAATAATCACCAGAATATTGATCACTACAGCTAAACCTAAATCGTAAAAAGAAAAAACAAAGCTAAACCTTTAGGCTAAGTGGACCTTTCAAGATTTTTCCCCACTAAGCATTACATGATTCAACATGCCTAGATAGATCTATATCATTTTGGTCTCTGAGAGTTGAACTTGAAACACTTAAATTTGTTTATAATAAAATTTAATATCTTAATAGCAAGATACATTAGATAAAAATGCAAATATAGAAATTGAAAAAAAAAAAAAAAAAAAAAAAAAAAAGGAAAAGGGATTGCACAGCTACCGTTGAAATCTCAATTACCTTTGACTCTTAACTCTTAAAGGATATGAACCTCAACTGTTGCAGAACATTCCTCAAAAGTTGCATTTTCGTTCGTTTTCTATCTGAATCTAGAACTTCTCAATAATTAACTCTCAAAAAAGAACACAGTAAATGGAAGAAAAAAAAAACTATAGCAATATTATCAACAACAAAAAAAAGTTCATTTAGTTAGAACATTAAAGTTTGGCTGCAAGGGAATTCAAGTTTAAATGACTGTCGTTCTAGATTGTTTGGAAATGTAAAAACAAAGCGAGCAAATATAATCAAAGTCCTTAAGGAAAATCATATATAACTGTAACTTTTTCCTTTTAATGAATGAAACCATACAAATGGCAAACTCCAGCAGCTAAATGCTGCAACATCTAACAACAAAAACAAAGCAAGCAAGAAACTAAGTAGAAGCTGCAACTAACCTTACAAAGAATCAAACCAAAAGTCTAAAACCCTCAATAATGCCTATCATCAAAATCAGTGAAATGTCTCCCCCAATTACAACATGACTATTCTCTAACAAAAAATTCTCTTTGTAACCTCAAACCAAGCCTTAATGTCCCCTCAAACTAACACTTGGTACCAGGTATACCTGGGATTTCATTAGATACCATGACTTAACTGCCATAGCCTCTTTGAGAAATGATACTTGTTAGAATATGGTTAAATGATTAAATTAACAATTTTCTAACTGCTTAAACTTTTGCGAGAATTAGTATTTTAACATGGTAATATATTACAATCCAATCTCAATATCATCCTGAATCTTCAACCAAGTTGAATTCTCATTTTTTTTTTTTCTTTTTCAATCAAAAAGTGACAATATTCACATTCAACATAGATAACAACTGTTAAACATTAAGAAATGCATTCACCAAAGAAAAAAAAATGGACACAAAAAACAAAAGCAAAATTTGAATATATAAGGATATGGTTAACAAATTTAAAAATCAAGAAAGAGAGAAATAGGACCTTTGTGTTAGCCGTAGAGGTCTTGATCTATTTAAGAGCACAAAGGTTATTAATATGTTTCGAAACATTGGAGGCAACAACCTTGAACCTTACTGGGTAAACAATTGCAGAAAGAAGCCAATGGCTTCATCAAAAGGTGTGACAAGTGCCAGAAGTATGAGAACATCCAGAAAATACCAAGAGAGAAGATGACGATCATTACCTCCCCATGGCCATTTGTACAATGGGGGATCGACATAGTGGGTCCCCTGCCCCAAGGTAAAAAACAGGTAAAAATTTTACTCATAGCAATTGATTACTTTACAAAATGGGTAGAAGTAGAGCCTTGGCAACAATCAAAGAGGCAAAGATACAAAACTTTGTGTGGAAGAACATTGTTTGCAGGTTCAGCATACCAAGGACGATCATATCAGACAATGGCAGGCAGTTCGACAACTAGGCATTCTGTTCCTTTTGATTATGACTCGGAATCCAAAATCAGTTCTTGTCACTTGGGCACCCACAAGCTAACGGACAGACGGAGATAACCAATCGAACCTTGCTAAAAGTCATCAAAGTTCGACTGGAGGGGGCAAAGGGTGCATGGCTTGAAGAATTACCAAGTGTCCTTTGGGCCTATAGAACCACAACCAGGACCCTAATAGGAGAACGCCAATTAATCTTACCTATGGTACGAAAGTAGTAATTCTTGTCAAGGTTGGAGTCACCAGAATAAGGAGAGAGTTTTTTGACGAAGAGACCAACAACGATCAACTAAGGACGAATTTGGATTTCCTCGATGAGACGAGAGATGAAGCATCTACAAGAATGGCAAGGTACCAACAAAAGATGGCCAGATACTATGACCAAAGAGTAAAGCTCAGAAGATTCAACATAGGAGACCTTGTCTTACGAAAGGTTATGCTTGTGATAAAGGACCCAGCTAATGGAAAGTTGGGACCAACCTAGGAATGCCCCTACAAAGTCACTCACTACTCAAGACAAGGAAGTTACCACCTGGAGTCCATGGACGGCAGCAAGTTACCCCGTCCTTGGAATGTTGAACACCTGAAGAGGTATCATCAGTAAGGGTATAATCATTTGTAATCATTGACAAATTCTTGTTTCACTACTTTCATTATCACACACTACAAATGGTTCCTAAGAGCACACTGCTGAGCAAATGGCTCAAATGCAATAAAGTGGAGTAAAGCTTAATTAACCTGAGACTTCATTCCATGTAGAGATTTATATAACAGTAGAGTGAAATCAAGAAAATTAAAGGTATAGGGTAATATCATCCTATCATTGATTGCATCTTCTCTACAACAAAATAAAATAATTCCATTTTGATTCAAACCTCATAAACATTGAAATTTCTATTAGGGGCTGGCAAGATGAAATAGAAAATATGTGATCAATATCAAATACTAATAAAAAGAACAAGACCCTCAGGTATTTTATCAAACACTTTGTGTGAATGTAACTAAAATCATAATTTATGGGAGGGAGAAGGGGGGTGATTTTTTTTTTTTTTTTGAGATTATATATGCAGCTTCTTGTGTAGCAAATATATATTTGATATTCAAGTAGACAACAGAACCCTTTTATTTTAATAATGGTAGACAACAGAACTATTTAGAGAATAAAAATGACAAAAGAAAATAAAAGGTAGAAAACACCTTAAGTTTTGCCAAGAAGATGTCAATTTCTTATAGGTCAAAATAAAATAATAAAATATAGATTGTGACTAACCACAACTGAAAATAAATGTTTTGTGAAAATGTTGTAACACTTGTTGGGTGAATATGTAAAAGTTACAATACTTTTTGGTTTGTTCAATATGTGTTGTTCATCACTTCACTGGCTTTTTTTTATATTTTTTTTCTAGTCATCGGTTGTGCTCTTTTTTAATATGTATATATATATATATATATATATATATATATGAGATGGCATATATATTGTTATACTGACACGACAAATTTCACAATATTCTCACAATTATTGAAGTGTCAATTCTTATAGGTCGAAATAAAATGATAAAATATGAGATTGTTACCAACCCCAACTGAAAATAAATATTTTGTGAAAATATTGTAAGTTGTAACCCTTGTTGTTATCACAATATTTTACAATTGATGAGATCTCAGTTTCTTATAGATAAAATAAAAAAAATGCTAAGTTAACAACATTTTCACATTAACTTCACAATAAATCATAAGCAAGCTACTATTGATAGATAAATTGTGATATCAGTCGTGGGTCCATTTTAAAATCAGTAAGACAATAACAACTTGCTATCTAGAATTTGTTTTGAAAATATTATGGAGATAGCATTTCTTTAAATAAATAATAATATATCAGACTGAAACTTACCGCAACTGAAAATAAAGGTATTGTGAAAATATTAGACATTTTGTTGTGTTCTTAGACTTCTTTTTGGTTTAGTCAAATTTGGTGAGCAAAAATTCATTGTTTCACGCACAATTTTCTTTTGTTGATTTTTTGTTTGTTGTTTTTTTTAATGAATAGTTTAAAGTGGTTGTTTATATTAAAAACCAATAACAATTTACCACCTAAGATTTATTGTAAAAATATTGTGGATGTAGCATTACTCTAAAAAAAATTACAAAATATCATACCAAAGCCCACCCATAGCTAAAATAAAGGTATTGAAAAAAATCATGACATTTATTATGTTCCTGACCTTTTTTTTTTTTTAGCCAATTTATTGAGCCAAAATTTATAGTTTTATGGACAATTTTCTTGGGCTGAATTTTTTTTTTTAACACTTTGTTAAAAGTATAAAAAAAAAAACACATAGTTTTACCAACAAAAAAAAATTATGAAAAAACTTACTTTCTGTTTGGGGTAGTTTCATCCCCCAACTTTAAAGTTAAATAATTTATTCCTTTATATTTTGTAAACAAGTATATAATTCATGCAGTTACTCTCTTAGTTAAACCCTAACTAAATTTTAATATCCCAAAAAAAAAATTTATGTATTTTAAGTTTTATGTGTTAGTCATACTTAGAAAGTAAAAATAGTGATGTATGGTATTCTATTTGTTACTTAGAGAATACTAATTTATTAGTGGTTTAAATCTTCTAGATTTATAATTTTATCTAATAGAAACTTCAATGACATATGTCTTTTTGTTATTTTGTTCTTTTTTTATTTGTTTTCTTTCTTAAAAAGGTGTTCATTAAAAATTTAGGAAACTAAGCATCATAGTTAGGCTCATAAAATAAAATGATAAAGAAGAAAGTATGAATAACAAAACATTTATTGCAAATGGTTGTAGGTAATTTGATGAAGAGTTTCTATTGTAGCATATGTCATCATTTATTGCAAAAATTTAAATATTATGACAATGTTTTATCAAAACTTAGTTGTTTATTGTTGGAAGATGACAATATTTGTTATCATTTTTAATAGAATTTTTTTGTGAGTAAATATTGTCTTTAGTAAATAGGTTCTAAGAAATAAAAAAGTGTTTTGTATCAAATGATACTACATCATCAATATCAAAATCCAATAAACGAGAGATATGTGTGCAAAAATAACTACCCACTATCACTTATCTTTCAATTGTTAGTGAGTTAGTTATTTTTTGCTGAGATGTCTCACACTTAAAGTTTCTCACTCAAGGGGCAGCACGTGCCTTGCACGTGCAACCCTTACTAGTATATATAGAAGATTCCTTCTGAAATAGTTTATTTTTCCTAAAACAAAACAAATCTCATTCAATTAGTTAATGCATAATGAGAATTAGTTTATGCAAAATCCAACCCAAAAAAATAAAATTATTTGAATGAGATTATACCAAGAGCTTTGTAAATCAATCAACTTCTAATGTTTTTAAAGAAGAATCAATTAAGTAAATTGAAGTTAAATCAATGAAGTAGACAGTCCAATCTCTTTGTTTGAAGCTTTGCTTCCCTAATTCCAAAACACAACAATAGATTTGTAACTATAGTATAAGATTAAGCTTCTCTTTGATAGCAGTCAATACGAGGGTTTATAAAGGATCTTTTGAAGTTTCTAACAAAAATATCCAAGATTCAAATTTCCCTAACCCAATTATCATTATACCAAAAACAATCATATGGATTATGAAAAGCAAAAGATAATTAAAAAATAATAAAAAAGACCCATTTTTAGGAAGATATGATCTCTTTGTTTATATTTTGATTTTGTTGATTATCATATTAGAAGCAATGGTATTTTTCATGGATTTTTGTTTCTTTCACTGATTTTTGAGGGGGGGGGGGGGGGGGGTTGGGCTTATCAGTGCAATGCCAATAAGCTGTCTATTTATCTATTTCATGAACTAAATTATTTCATTTGTGATTGTATAATTAATGGCTCAAACCAAGATTATGAATGCACCTTGAAAACATTTATCATTCCTTTTTTTTCCTTCTTCTTTTACTTTATAAACTGAAAACATTTGTCAAATGCCACACATGGATACTATGTTGGTCATTTGATTCTGGCTATCACATCATATGCTCAAAGGAAAGTACTTTTGGACTCTAAAAATTAAGAATGTATTGAGGGTTGGAAGCAATTCTTAAATCATGGGATGAAGCAAGAAATTTTATCAAGTTTGAGGTGTGGGATAGGAAAACTATATTTCTTTACCATGAGCTTTGGCACCTTGCTGAAGGTTTTGGTTCAAAGATATGGCTTCCGTGTCATATATGATCTTGTAAGTAACTATGAAGATAAAGTGGATTCCGTGCTAAAAGATAAGACAGAGAATTGAAGACTTGCTAGATTGTATGCTCTTGTTACTATTCTTTGTTAAGCTTAAGGATGAAGACAAGGTCATTTGTTAAATTACTAAATATGATGAAAAGTTCTTATGCTATAACATATTGAGTGGTGGGAACTGCTATGACTCCATCTAACCATCCCAAAACATCTGTTTATTGGTTAGCTAACCGTAAACAATAAGCTATCCGTATGAGATATAACGGCTAAGTGGGGTATTCAGATGGCAGTGTGTTTTTTTTTTAGGAACTGCCTTGAAAGTAAAGTTCATCCATTCTTTGAATGTTCTTTTACGAGAAGAGTTTGGGATGACAGGATGAAAATATGTATAGTTTCAAATGCTCAGTTTGTGTGGGAAGATTTGCTAGGGGTGTTAGAGAGTTAAAAGGGAATGGGCTGGGAGTCATAGACCGTAAACTTGCTTGGTGGGCAACTATCTATACCATATTTGTGAAAGTTTGGGGTTCAAATGGCAATTTCAGGAAAAGTCCAATGGGTGATAGGCTCTTTTTTTTTGGATTTTTGTTTGAGTTGGTCTCAAAGCTGGGCTTCGTTAGACAAGGACCCAATTTTAACAGATCTAGGCCGAAGGGATTGAGTTTAAGTTTGCGAGAGTTTCAGGCGGACCTGGATTATTGAGAGGCACGGGTTGGATCAAATTGAACCAACCCAACTCTATTTTGTGGGAGATGGGTTAGGGAAAGAATTTGGAGGGTTAGGTTTCGGGCTGCGAGAAATTAGATTGTGTATGTCATACGTGTTTTGTGTTTGAGAATTTGTGTTAGGTGTGTGTTGGTTGCTGTTTCCTCTAGTAATCATATTGACCTGCTTTGTTTCCATGCCCTTATGATATATGGGTTAATGCCTCCCGAGCTGACGCAGAGAGAGATTTTTTTTTTTTTTTTAGAGGAAATGCAGGGAGAGATGTTGAGCAGAGGATGTTGCGGTTTTTTGTGAACTGAAAATCCAAATGCACATGATGTTCATTGTTCTCTCAGCCACTCGCTGAACTCACTTGAATTCAAAGATGCAGAGCAAAGATGATTCAAGCTATATAAGATCAACAATTGGCTGGGGAACGACCAACTAATGAGAACACCCAGATTTCAGGGGAACCTACCAATGTTCTTGCCATTCCTGCAGTTGATAAGAAAGCTTTAAGCTTGGATTTGCTTTTGCCTGACATTTACATTTGAGAAATTGAATCAGTATTTTGGGGAATTTGGACATAGCAATGGAATGAAATCATTTATTTCCCCTTTTAAAAATGAAATTGAAATTAGTCCCTCATGGTGTGTTCAAGGTGGCATACTGACATTATGTTATCAAAAAAAAAAAAAAAAAATGTACCTATTGAAACCACTAAAATAATACTAGATTTTATTAACAAAAAAAAGCACTAAAATTTACAAGAAACAAAAAAACAGAAAACATATAGAAACTACTGTTACCACTTTTTGGGATGTAATAGCAAAATTTGATCAGAATACTTCTCAGCAAGGGTTCTCATCAGTTTCCCAGTAGGTGCCATACTCGCCAACCGTTGAAGCATTCCAGCACAGAATGTGACTTCTCCTTTAGAATGAGATTGATTGGTGTTAAGAAATATGGCTTTTCTTTAGCACGCACATTGCAGCATAAATGGCAGAGACAGCAAGTGTGGATGGAGAGTAACTGATAGTAGCATGGTAATTGTTGAGTGCCACTTCACCAAAAAAGAATGCCATATCCTTGAGTTCTTGATCACGGAACCCACAAGATTCGAAAATTTCAACCAAAAAGGAATGGATGGTAGGAACCAATAACTTCCACCCCAATTTTTGAAGAATGTTTTTTTCCATGGCATCAATCTGCTGTTGACTGTAATAAGTACTACCATAACCATCCTCTCATCCTCCTCCATTAAAGTAAGAGCAGAAGGATACCAGTTCTCCTCAAATTTAGAGGCAATGACTAATGCAACAATAGCCACCTGTTTCAAGTCATGTTCAGACGACACAACCTCAACAGAGAGGAAACGATCGACGATATTGGCGGTGAGAAAGAGTGTCGGTTGCAAAAGATCAAGAGAAAAATGGAGGGACGTCAACCAATCAACCAGAGAGTTTCTTGCATTCACAGAAACTTGAGGTTGGAAACTCAAAAAGTCAGTGCTGAGTTGATTCTGGGTCTCAATACGTTTGTAAAAGGCGTACATACTTTCTTCTCCTTGTTCTTGATCTAGTGCTACGTTGTTGTTGTCGGTATGATGGTGCACCTTGTTCTTAAAACAACCCAGGAGTTTAGCAATAATAGCCATGAATGGGGGTTACAGACCAGAGAGAGTAAATAATCAATTGTTTAGTTGATATAATTCTATTTCATTGGTAATTAAACGAGAGAAAATGGTTGGGTTTCCCTTCAGTTCTTTTAAGCACATGATACTGAAACGTGTAAGCATCATCATTTGTTGTGCTCTAGTACTTCCATTAAAGCATGGATCAAGCCGTACTGCAGTTGCCCCCCTTCTCAAGCTGACGCTGCAGCAGTGCTCTGGGCTGTCAATCTTGCTTTAGCTGAAGGGTGGACAAAGGTCGTGATTGAAGGTGATGCGAAAGAGTGTTTTGATGCACTATCAGATCATAGTCTCTAGCCTAATTGGGTCATTAGTAACTTTGTGTGTGATATTCTTACTTTAAGTAGGGCCTCTTGTTCTATTTCTTTTGTTTGGGTTAGAAGAGTTTGTAATTCTGCAGCCCACTGCGTTGCCAAGCTCTTAGGACCCCTGCTTTATGTTTTTTCTTAAGGATAAGGATAGTCTGCCAGTGGAGTTACTCGAGGTTTGTAAGGCAGACTCCCCCCCTCTTTCTGATCTTTTTTAAAGAAATTCTATTGAAGGTTAGCAAAAAAAAAAAAAGACAAAAGTTTCACTTAACAAAAAACTATAAAAGGAAAAGTTGAAATGTTTTGACGGTCATAACACACCATTTTTATTTTTTTAACAAAAGATAAATTATTTAGATAAATGCCAAAAAGTTTAACTAGTCATTTGTTTGAGGATAAAGTTATCAATGTACCTTTAAAAAACAATTATAGAATCCACACTAAATATATATAATTTTCTTATATATAAATATATATATATATATTTAATATTCCCACTAAAATAATTTTTTTATATAAAAATATCTTATTAAAATAGTTAATACATACGGATTATTAGATTATTATGCAAAGGTTCAACCCATAAAAAAATTATTTTGAATGAGATTATACCAAAAGTCTTGTAAATCAATTGACATCTTATGACGTTTCTAGTGAAGAATCAATTAAGTAAAGAAATGTCAAATCAATGAAGTGAATAACTCAGCCTCTTTGTTTAAAGCTTTGCCATGAAGTTTCTATTTGCTAAAACTTTGCTTCTCGTAATTCCAAAACACAACAATAGACTTACAACCATAGTATCGGAAAAAAAAAAAATTCTCTTTAATAACAACTAGTCGCTAACCCATGATATGCACGGAAACCTACCTATTTATGAGATAGACTAAAATCGTTTTATAAAATATTAAGTTGATTAAGGAACTACACAATTGCATGATTTGCTCTTGTGTGATTTGAATTTGTGTTACAATTTGATGAAGAATTCATTGTTCGAACGTGCAATGGCTTATAAAAAATTTGTTAGATAATTTCAAATACTGCACAAAAAAAAAACTCATAAATTCAAATATTAAAACTTCTGAAAAACCAAAAAATATTTAAGACTCAGATGATTCACAGCTTAAAAATTATTGAAACACAACAAAATATATACGACTAAACAATAGAGAAATATAAAAGAAAGATGGGTTACATTCAAAAGAATAATTTCAATTATTGCAAGATTTTTTATCTTGTTAAAAATGGCTCAAGAGAGTTTGGTGGTTCATGTACAAAAATTACTTTTAAAAAATACATGAAAACCATAATATATATATATATATATATATATATATTAAAAAGTAGAGGAGAAGAAAATAACATAAGAAGAACTCATTCCTTTACTCGACTTAAAAAAAAAAAAAGGATTTACATTGCTTTTATAGTGTTCATGATTAACCTTGCAAATTTTGAGATAAATTATTAACGTTTAAATTTGAATTTAAGTTGGACTTGTTAGAGAACTCCTTATTAAGTTTGGATTAAAAAAAAATTGTTAAAAAAAATGAAGAGTTTTAGTTTAAATTAATCTTGTTAGATAGATAGATCGAATTTCACTCTTTATTAAGTTTTGACTAAAAAAAATAACTTTATTTAAAAAAAAATGATAATTTTATTTAAATATTGTGTGACGTGAAAAATTGTGAAAGCTTCAGTTAGAGAGATAAAATTTCACTCCTTGTTAAGTTTGGACTAAACAAAAATAATTTTATTTAAAAAAATGATAATTTTATTTAAATATTGTGTTAACGTGAAAAATTGTAAAAGCTTCAGTTAGAGAAATAGAGTTTCACTTCTTTTTAAGTTTAGACTGAACAAAAATAATTTTATTTAAACATTATGCTGACGTGAAAAATTGTGAAAATTTCAGAGGTTTTGATTTTATATATATATATATATATATATATATATATATATAAAAGTATATAATTAATTGTTTAGTTGATATAATTCTATTTCATCTATAATAAATGAGAGAAAATGGTTTGGTTTCCTTTCAGTTCTTTTAAGCACATAATACTGAAACGTGTAAGCATCATTATTTGCTGTGCTCTAGTACATAAGACAAAAGTCTCACTTGACAGAAAACTATAAAAGAAAAGGTTGAAAAGCTTTACTGTCAAAACACATCATTTTATTTTTTTTAACAAAAGATAAATTATTTAGATAAGTGCCAAAAATTTTAACTAGTCATTTATTTGAGGATAAAGTTATCAATGTACCTTTAAAAAAAATTATAGAATCCACACTAAAAATATTATATATATATATATATATATATAATATTCCCACTGAAATCACATTTATATATAAAAATATCTTATTAAAATAGTTAGTACAAACTGATTGTTAGATTATTATGCAAAGGTCCAACCCATAAAAAAATTATTTTGAATGGAATTATGTAAAGAGTTTTGTAAATCAATTGACATCTTATGATGTTCCTAACGAAGAATCAATCAAGTAAAGAAAAGTCAAATCAATGAAGTGAATAACCCAACTTCTTTGTTTAAAGCTTTGTCATGAAGTTTCCATTTGTTGAAACTTTGCTTCTCCTAATTCCAAAACACAACAATAGGCTTGCAACCATAGTATAGGGAAAAACCTTCTCTTTAATAACAATTAGTAGGGGTTCGAAAATGATTTTTTGGTGTTGCTAAAGAAGAGATTTAAGATTCAAATTCACTCACCCCAACTATCGATATATCAAAAACAACCATTTGGATTACAAAAAGTAAAAGATAATTCAAAAATAAATTTAAAAAAGACCCATTCTTAGGAAGATACTTTATATTTTGATTTTGTTGATTATTAGAACCACCCAATAGCATTTTTCATGGATTTTTATTTCTTTCACCATTTTTTAAAAGGCCGGGGGGGGGGGGGGGTGTTTATTAGTCTAATGCCAGTAACGCATTCTATCTATCTATTTCATGGACTAAATTATTTCATTTGTACTGTATGATTAATGGCCCAAACCAAGTTTATGAATGCACATTGAAAACATTTATTATCTCCCTTTTTTTTCCCTTCTCCTTTTACATTTCCTTTTTTTTCATTTATCATATGAAAACATTTGTAAGATGCCATTACAATTTGAATATGCCACGCATGGATGCTATGTTGGTCATTCGATTCTGGCTACCACATCATTTGTAAGTGGGTAGGTAAAATAATTTTGGAAAAACTAACCCATGTACTCAAAGAAAAGTGCTTTTGGACTCTCTAAATTCCACAAGAATGTAGTTGGGGTTAAAAGAGAAATTCTTAAAATGAGGGCTAAACTAAGAAATTTTAGTAAGTTTATAGTGGGGGATGGGAAAACTATATTTCTTTAGGATGATCTTTGGTACCTTGCTGGGGTTTTGGTTCAAAAGATATGGTTTTCGTGTCATATACGATGCTACAAGTAACTCTAAAGCTAAAGTGGATTTTATATTGAAAGATAAGGCGTCTAAGTGGAAGCCTACTAAATCCTATGCTCTTGTAACTATTCAAGGACAATTATTCTTTGTTGAGCTTGAGGATGAAGATAATGCCATTTGGCAAATTACTATATCTGGAAAGTTCTCTTAAGCTACAACTATACTTTGATGGCAACTACTTTGGTTGCATCTAACTATCCCAAAAGCATTGTCTATTGGTTGGCTAGCCGTAAACAAGAAGTTGTACATATGAGATAGAATGTCTAGTTTCAAATGCTCAGTTTATGTGGAAGATTTGATTGCTTGGGCCTTGGGTGGCTTGAGAGTTAAAAGGAAAGGGTTGAGAGTCATAGCCTATGAACTTCCATGGTGGGCAACTATCTACCACATTTGGCTGCAAAGGAATGTCATAGTTCATGAAGACAAAGTTTGGACAGGAGCAACTCAAGGGAAGTATCATTATGGATGTCAAAGCTAGGTTGGGGTTTCAAACAAAGTTCAAAAGGACAATTTTAAATTCTTCCATTCGTTGTAATTGGAGGGACTGATCCAAGTGGCATTCTGATCCGAGCATGGTGAGTGTCTCCTAAGTGCTCTTTGCTACCTGTTTTGGCTTGTAGATAGGTTTGTAATTTGTTTGCTGTAGCAGGGAGGTTCCTTGTGCTGGTACCTTCCCTTCTCAGGTTTTTTCTTTTTGGGGTTTTCCCTACGTACTTCTTTTGTTTCAACGAATCTATAAGCTGAATTACCAAAAACAAACAAACCCTTCATTGATGCTTTAGATACTGGAAAAGAATTCTTGTCTCCCTTCTTTTAAATCTCAGCACATGAGATGAGGTGTAAGAGTATTATAATATATGAAAGAATATACTTTTCCTAAGGATTCTGACAAAGTATGATTCAGAATGCTGTCCACACTTTATTATCAATAACTCTAGCCCCCGTGCATATGGGGCATAGTGTCTGCCCCCACATTATCTGTATAGTTTAATCTCTATAATTTCTCAGCTCGTAATCGTATGGCAGTTCTCAAAGGAATGGATAACAAAGTCAAAGACGATAAGGTAAATAAACAAATACGAAATGGGACACAATAATAAATATTTACAAAATGAAAACATTGTGCATATATTAGAGAACTGAAATATCTTGTACAACTAAAAAACGAAATCAACAAGACAATTTTTTTAAAGTTTTTTTAGGGTCTTTTTTTTTAAATACTAAATTCATTCATACAGTACAACATACAAAGAGCTGCAGGGTTAAGACTAACAGTTAAAACGATAGGATCATAGTCACTTTTTGCCATTTTTGCTAACTAGTGAAGATATGGGGCTTGGTACTGGTAGCCATTTCCAAAGTAGTTGCCATGACTAGGAGATAGGGTGTAAGTAGCAGAACCCATAAGGGGAGGGCAATGGTTGTCAGCAGGTCCAGGGTAAACATAGGGTCTATCATACACGTACTGAGGATACCTATCAGCGACTCGGGGGTAGAAAGTCTTGTCAGTAGCAACGTTAGTGACACGAGGCCCATATCCTACACTGTTAGCACGGGGTCTCTTTGGTTGAGGCTTTGCAGCTTCAGTTGCCCTCTTCTTATCTGCCTTAGCCTTTTCTAACTGGAGGACGCGTTTTTGGAGTGGGTCCACCGGATATTGCTCCTCAAGTTTATGCTCTTCAATGCACCTGAGCACAGCCTTTAGGGCACTAAGCTCTCTGTCGTTAACCTCATTCTGAAACAAGAGCAAATTTGTTAGGCATTTAAAAACGCAACCATACAGGAATAATCAGAGATTGGCAAACCCCATTGCACATCAGCAACAGCCCACATTTTAATGAGATTGTCCACCATAATGATAATGTGGATTGTGGATCCCTAAGGGAAAAAAAATGCAACAAACACGCACAGACAGGCACTAAGAGAGCACTGTTCAGGCATCTAATCAAACAGCCAAATGTTGAACCATGGACAAATGGTAAATCAGTTTGAGAAACACTTGGCAGCCCAGGGGAAAGAAATCCTGGTAACAGCTCAAGCATAACCCAGACGGAATGTGGTGCCTAACCAAAGAAGTTGCGGACACGGAGAGCAATATAGTTTACTCTCAATTTTGGAAAGTCATGGCTAACCAAAGAAGTTGCTGACACAGAAAGAAAGAAATTTTACCCTCAATGCTGGAACTGAGGCCCTCATTTCCTTTGGCAATTTTAAGAGTGATGCTAAGCCAGTTTACCCTCAATTAATGAAGTGAAATCAAGTTGTGAAAACATTCAAACATAAAATAACTAAACTTGTCACACAGATTTTAAAACCCATTCAAGGAGTTGGTCACTAATTCACCACCAAATCAGCCAGATAGAGCCTGAAATAAAAAATGCTATTGAAGTTAAAAGGCAGCACACAATCAGATTAAATAGGTGGTGATGGGGATCCAAAACATGTAGGGTGCTTGTCTTTGAGTAGTAAGGAAGCCAGAATAAGATTTGATGTTTAAGAAAACATCTAGCAATCAACTGATCCAACCACTTGAATCACATGAAAGTATTGTAAAGCCAATCCAACCAGCAAGACCAGTCTCGTTCAGATAGCACCTCAAACATGCTTAAATGTGCTTGTGCATCAGTGTGTCTATCATAAATCTTAAACAAGTTTATACCATACAACTATTTCTACCCAATTATAATATAATGCAAAAGTCAGCTATACATCTTTTATTCAGTTGCAACTGACAAGCTCAATTATATGCCTAATAACCGTTCTGCAGGAGCTAGCACCAGAATCCATATCAGTGAGTCAGTTCACTAGTTAGAATTATCAAAACAGAAGTTTCAAAATAAATTTGTTTAATATAGTGTAGAGTGATGAAAATACCTGGGCTGTAGGAGATGTGTTTCCAGATTTTACCGGTGAAGATGCTTTTCTAGCCTCCTTTAAGTAGGATTTCAGTAAAGGCACAGGAGAGAACTGCTCAGTCAGTTCAAATGCAAAAGCCAAGTTAACAGCATCAATTTGCCTTCCACTAATTACCAAAACCTCAATTACACCTGTAGAACCCAGGAAAAACACAATTAACAATAAATAAATGAAATTGATACAAAATTGGTTGACAAAGTTAAAGCAATTGACCTTATCAACCTATATTTTGGTTCATCCAACGTGTCAGAGCCTAACTACATTGGCCAAGCAGAGGCCAGGAAATTGGAAGTTGTATCATGGAAGAATGAGCATATTAATGATACAACTTCCAATTAGTTCAAATTAAAAAAAGAAAATAGCATTCAGAACATGATGCTATTTAAGACATGGCGGTCGTCCCAAAAAAAAAATCACTTATATGGACATTTAGACCATATAAGATGATATGACATCAATGAAGAAAAATGCCAAAGGTTCTAAGTCCTGGACCTTAAATAACTAGTTACTTTACTGTTTTTTTTTCTTCTGTATCAGAACAATGTCTGAGAAACAACAGAGTACAGATCGGTACATGGAAACACACACACAAAAAGCATAGGCTAATAAAAGCATAAGGAAACCAAAAGATTTTTAGTTCTTTGGGCAGTTAAGGAGACTAGATTTAAGGTCAGTAAATTTCATTTAATAAAGTCATATTTGTCAGGCTTAAGAAAAGGGTTTCATCCAGAATGAAAATTTGCATAAAAAGAAAGACTTGGCATTTTCCCTGACAACACAAAGGAAAGACGCTGTAGGCAAAAGGAGAGTTTTTTTTTTTTTTTTTTTTTTTGCAGACTCACAGGTGAGATATAGATCTCAGCATATTTAAATAAAGTCAAAAATCTGGTAGGCGTCATAGAACAACTTTTCATCCAAGGATAAGTAAATGAGACATTTCATCCAAGGATAAGTAAATGAGACAAACCTGGCATTTTTGCAGCCAATCCAAGGGAACGACACAGGTCAGCTGTTTGGCGACGTCGTGAAACCATTGGTATTAGCCTAGACAATTCTTCCTCATTAAAATCAGAGGCAACACCAAATGTAGACAGAAGTTGCAAAAATGCATGAGCCTCTAATGAGTTCCCATTGCTAGCATCCATGTCAAGAACATCCAACTTAGGTTTCCATTCTTCAGCAATTGCCTTTGCCTGCTTCTTAATATCTTCTGAAATGAAATCAGGAACAGAAACTAGATCTGGGCTTGTTAGCAGAACACTTAGACATTCCATCAACATGATACATGTCCGACGGAGACCCAATAAGTTAGAATCCTTCTTTCCATCCAGATTGGGCACTTCCAAGTGATAAAACCCTTCCAAAGAGTCCAAAACCAAAAGAGCAGGGTTAGCAGCAGCCTTTAGTGCTAGTGGGATTTCCTCCCTTATGGCAGCAAGATTCTTACGGTTGTCCGATATAAAGGTGTGAAGCCCTTTTGAGTCCATATCTTCACAAAGTGTAACCAGCTGAGGATATAACTTCACCTCTGCCTCTCCACTTTCAGAAGAAACTTTTATGTCTTCTAAGTTACTTTCAGCGGCCATGGCATCTGGTGGTTTCTCTTCCATGCTAGGTGCCCCACCTTGGCCCTCATCAGTGACAACAGCAGACTCCTCAGATGATACTTTCCGTTGCTTCTCTCGGGCATTAGCAATGGCGAATATAGCAGCATCTCGCTTCTCTTGAAGCCTCTCCAGTGAAGCTTGTTCCTTGGCCACAACTGCTGCTTCCTTCTTCTCCAACAATTCTCGGGCTTCAAGTGTTTTGCTCTCGTACTCCTTTTCCTGGTCTTCTAACTCATGAAAACGCCTTTTCAGGGATTTCTCAAGCCCATGGAAATGTTCTTCAAGTTCTTTCCATTTCAGGTTAAGGGTTATGGCCCGGTGACTTTCAAGTTCAGCAAATGCTTTTTGGAGCTGTTGTATCTTTGTGGTTGTAGAGTCAATAAGTGTAGCAACCGAATCTTCCATGGCAGTGGATCTGGAAGTAAGCAGTTAATTAAAAATAAAGTGAGACACAAAGGAAAAGTGTCAAATTACATTCAATCGAATAGATGCAGAAAACATAAAGCAAAGAAAATCCCCTATCAGAAAGTCTGAGCCAAAGAAGTTACTAGCATCCAGGTTAAATTGACCAAATGGCTACATAAATGGACATAGATGACTATCGGTAACTTGAAAATTATAAGAAGATCAAAATTAAAAGACAAATACTATAAGTCAGCATGTATCTAAAGTAGAGCAGCCTTTTGGATGGAAAAAGTTCAGGAGCCTTCCGGGTCTGGATAGATGGCCAACTGTCAATCTGATCTCATACGAGATCAGTGCAGTTACATGCTAGTAGTTGCAAAAGTACAGCAATAGAATGTATAGAGCCTAAGATTAAATTAAGCATAAAGGATATAATTGTCTGATCAATTATTACTAAGATTGATGAGAGGGCCATACTACCTCTATACATTCATTTATAAACATGAATGGGGTCTGTGGGGCACTCAAGGGTGTACATGGACCAGAAGAAATATTTGCATGGTTGAAGTAATTGGGAAATCTCTTGTACACATGAATTACTCAAACAGACCTGATTTATTGACTAAAAGGATGAAGGAAGATAATAGTGAAATTTGGTAGATCAAAACCTTGGAAAAGAAATGAAGCTTTAAAAAGATGCACCATGGCCAGCTGGCCAATAAGCTATACCAAACAAAGGCTAAGCAACATCTAAATTCAAGGCCCACCTCAGACCACTCACACAATAATTTCATCTGAATGGGGCATGAAGCTTCTTGTGGATGGTAAAAAATAGAGAGTCAATTCATTCCATAAAATTTTTAACAGACTGCTAACCCCCCACAAAAAACTGCTAACAGACTTGAACAAGGGCACATCAAGTTGTATATCTAGTTAAACCACTACACTAGAGCTCACTAACCATGTAGATATCAAGTGCTAGATCTCCCAAAATAGCTAGAAACTCGTTTGATGGATGGTTATTAACTATCAAGTACTCGGTAACACATGAGGCTGACCCTAAGTAACAAGAAAACATGGAGATCAGAATATTAATTTAGGAAAGCAATTCATACGCTTACCCCAAAAAAAGAAAAAGATCACATGAAAAAGGACACTTGCTCCTCCCCCCCCCCCCCCCAACAAACCCCTCTTTCCAAACTCGAACCCACTACAGTGGAGGGCACACCAAGGCCTAACCTGTGAGCAAGACCATCATATTCTCCCAAAATTCTTCTTTCTCAAAAAATGGAAAGAAATGTAGGTGAAAAATGGTGGAGGGTGTAGCAGTAACCTAAAAAGATGAAGAGAGAGAAAGTGAATCTAAGTAGCAGCAAGCACAATTGCTGATCTTGGGTTCTCTTCCCTTCTCTTCTCTACTAGTATTAAGGAATTATACATATAAAGTGACAAACAATTTACATAATTCAATGAACTCATCCAATCACACAAAAAACCCACTCAAAAACTAGTAATTGAAGTAACAAAAAAAAAAAACAGAAGCTGAATTGCAAAAGCTTAGAAACCCTTTACAAATTAGCTTAAGCCTGAACCCGATCCACACTAAAATCCATAGAAAAGAGAAAAAAAGACAAAAACTTAGAAGAAACCCTAATACAGAAATGGATCCATGAAATGAAAGATGAAGTTTGGTAAGGTGATGACGTGGAGGGAAAAGGTATAGTTATACCTGTGAGAGTGAGAGTGAGAGAGTCAGATCATGGAGGATGAAGATTGAAGAAACACACGGTGGTGGTGGTGCTCCGCCGCCGTCGAAGATTTTAAGGATAATTTGAGTAGATGGCCCCAAACTATAAACTGACGGCAGCTACGAAAATCGAAAGGGTTTCAAACTACTGTCTTTGGCCCTTTTATATAAAAAGTAACACCCACGCCACACCACACCACCTATCTACATCTACTACTAACTACTGTACTAAAATACTACTACTTTAGTAATAACTAAACAAACACACACACGTCACTTATCCAACTTAATAATACGTATCCTATTATTCCGCTGCTACCTAATCCGGTCGGATTTTATTCTTACTCACACAATTGTCCCTTTGCATACTGTTTTTTTATTTTTTATTGTTAACTCACATATTGTTACAACTTACAAGGTTCTTAACATTTTAAATTTATTTTTTCTTAACTAATAGTTGTATTGGAAGCGATGCTGATTTCAAACCTTAGAACATTCGTACTGACTCTTATAAAATTTTTTGTTTATTTTAATATAAGTATTTTTTTTATATTTCATATGCATACTTTTCAAAATCTATTTTACATTCTATTAAAAAAAATTCGTTTTTTTTTTTTCCCACACAACAGCTATTATCTACTATTTTTATTCATCCTCGATATATATAAAATAATAATAAAAAGCTAAATACAAAATTAATAATGTCAATGTAAATGTAATTGATTTACTTTATAAGTGTAGCAAACTTGTAAATTTACACAATTATACTCACTTATGTGAATCATTTTTAACAAAAAATATTAAATTTTACACATTTTTCTATTATGTTAAATATATTATTAGTAACGTAATATGTTATACCATATTGTAAATGTTAGAGTAGATGCAAAAAGAGAAGTATAGAATAAAAACACTGAAATATGAGGATTACGTGATTCAACCTTGTTGGCCTATTTTTACAAAAGAATCTCATAAGAGCTACATCTTTATTGTATAAAAGTATAATACAAAACATATGTTACAATAAACCTTAACATGAGTATATATAAACGACTAAACCCTAGACTACTAGTATAAGTACCTATTACATTGGGCTAATATATCTAACATATCTCTAACATATTATATGCTGCTGATACAAATATTCTTACCTCCCTAATCTCACTATCTACTTTTGCACAATTGATAGGGAAGTTTTTAAAGTTGTATAAAAAAATAAAATAAAACAGCCTGAAAGCTTCAAGATATACACTAGCTTGATTTGATGGAGTTTTTGAATCATTGTTCAAAGTCAAATAGTTTGTTTAATTAAAATAAAGTGTTCGTAATAAAATATGTAAACATATAATGGTGTACTTCATACAATATTAATTATTAAGCCTCTTTCTGGTAAGCTAAATAAAAGAAAACGCAATCTTAAAAAAAAAATCAAATAAATTCTTAAGTTACAATTTACACATACATGGAATTAAAGTTGTGTTTGTCTGAACAGAAAATATTTCCTACAAAATTAAAATATATTCAAGTGTTTAGTTAGGTTCCTACTATCCTAGTATGGATTGGTGCAGTACCAATTCTATACGTAAAGCAACGGCCGCCTAAGGCCCCAAGTATAAAAAAAGACTCCCAAATTTTAACTAATAGGATTCTTTTAAAATATTATAATAGTGATAATTAAATCTAAATATTAGCCAATAAATAAAATAATATTTTTTATCAAATAAAAAAAATGTTACATCCACAATATTTTTTACAACACTTTTAGAATAAATCTTAATTGGTAGGTTGTTACAGAGTATTATTGATGGCAAAAAATTAATGTCAATAACGAGTTCAAATTAGAACCATTAACAAATTAACACATAGGATTTGTTATGAAAATCTTATGAATGTAGCACTTCTAAAAAAAATGCAATACAAAAAAAATTTACAACATTTTTCACAGGTTGAATTGACAAACTTTTACTAGTTTTTATTTAAGTCCATCACTAACATCATTTTTTAACTTACTACTATCAATTTGCCATATCAACAAGTTTGAAAAGTTTTGTCAATTTTTTTTTCTGTAGACTTTCAAAAAAAATCTACATTGTTTATGTTAATTAGTAGTAATTTTGCATTTAAAACACGATAATAGAATTTAAGTAATATTTAATTTTTTTAAAATCATATTTAAATATATAAGGCTTTAATTTCAGTTTTTGCCTTAGGCCTCTAAATACATTAAGCCGCCCCTGGATTGGTTTGGATTTAGGGATCTCAGTTTTATTGGTTACCAATTTACTTGGTGAAACAACTGTTTTGATAGTCCTTTGATTTTGGGAACAATTGGATAAGGGTGTTGCCACTATTGATTGGATTTTAAAGTTTCTAAGTCATGATAATGATAGTTCAAGATTTTTCTTCTTCGCTTCTATCATCAAAACCGCACTTTCCATTTTGAGGCAATGTGGATTAAGGATGAGAATTGTGACAAGGTTGTGAAGTTAGCTTGGGGTGGACAACTTTCTGGTTTTCTTGGGTAACAGCTTATTATGAAAGTTCAATATTGTGGTGAGCTTTTGAAGGAAAGGAACCATATTTCTTTTGGTAATGTTAGACAAACTTTGGCACAAAAACGCAAATTGCTACCACCACAAGGATGTGGTTTGGTGGTAGAAGTACTCATATCACTTCACAAGATACTTATGGCCCATTTGGATTGAGGGAGAGTAGAATAGAGTAGAGTAGATTTAGTTCAAAACTAAGTCTATATTAAGCTAACTCTACTCTACTCTCTTCCACTCTCCTTTCTTCTCTCCTCTATCCAAACAAGCTATTAGTATGGGAGTTAAGTGATTCAAGCAGTAACACTTCAACAAGCACAACAATTACTCTATCAAGGCCTAAATGATATACGTAATATATATTAACCTTACTGTCACACGAAGTGGAGTTAACGAGTCTATACCAAAAAAATTCATTTTTATTATTAAAAAGAAGGGGGGGGGGGGGGGGGGGGGGGAATTGCTAGCCAAAGCTGAAGCTCGCTATTTGACAAGCCATAGTATTCAACTATTCAGGTGGTGCAAAAATTACGTCAAGATTAATACAAATATCCCGTGTACTGCTACTGTTTAGTTACTAAAATACCAACAACAACACACAAAGTCACATGCACACTACAATGATACTAAGCTTATCCAAGTTAAAATACTTACCCCATAAATCCGATGCTCCCTAATCCGGTTGGATTTTATATTGTTATTAAAGTAATTGCTCTTTGCAGTTTGCAGGCCGTTTTTAAAGGGGTTTTTTTAAATTATTTATTTTAAATTTCATAGTTAAAGTAGGAGGGGTTTGTTTTCATTTCCCATTGAAAACATTAAGAAGTTTCAAATAGAGGGTCTTGTCTTTTTAAAATTAGGATTTTTTATTTTAAAGCAATAGATGTGTATTGGAAGTGATATCAAGACCAAATCTTACCTCCCCCAATCTCAATATCTACATTTTTTATATAAAGAATCTCAATATATATATATATATATATATATTATATATATATATATATATATAGATAATAAATTTGTATATTATAAGAAACTTTAAAAAAAAAAAAACTTAAAAATATACACAAGCTTGATTTGATGGAGGCTTTAAGTCATTGATCAAACTCAAGCTATCTTTGCCAAGAACCTTGTAGCTTAATTGTTAGCACTTCTTGGTGTGTTCATGATATTTAGAGTTCAAAACCCCCCTTTGTAGACTATTGTAACTATTTGTTTGATTATCATAAAGTGTTCATAATGAAATATATAAACATATAATGACACACTTAATGCAATTATTACACATTTTTCAGTGACATTAGGACCTTAGATTAAGTTAATAGCCCTTTATACCCAATAAGTGTATATTGAGCTCATTTAAATGTTATGTCTTTAATTGAGGTGCATATGTGATTGTTTAAAGTATATGTTGTAAAAACAAATAAGTACAAGACAATGATTAAATTTGCCAACCTTACCAAAACAGTGTTGGCTGTGCTACATATATATAATACGTGTTTGAGTTACAAATTACAAAAGGATATAGTTACAGATAGAAGGAATTTAAAATACAAAAGAAGTCTATCTTTGAAAGCTGTTTTTATCACTAGCTTGATTGTTATCTACACAACTCTTTTGAATTTTGGAATTCAAAGACTCTCCTTTATCACAACTAGCTTGGATTCGTATTTTGGATTTGTTGTTGATCTTATCCTTAACACGCCCCCTCAAGCTCAACTGTATAGGGACAACATTGAGCTTGGAATGGAGCAAATGCAAACCTAGAGGAAGATAAGGGCTTGGTGAAGATTTTTGGCAATTGATCTTTACTATAGAGGAATCGAATGGTAATAGATTTGGCAATAACCATATCCCAAACAAAATGAAAATCAATTTCTATATGCTTCGTGCAAGCATGGAAAATAGGAATGGAGGAAAGATAAATGGCCCCAATGTTGTCACACCACAAAACAGGACAAGTAGAAATAGTGGCACCAAGTTTAGGCAAAAGAGAGCATAACAACTTGATTTCTGCAATAGCATTGGCAAGGGCCTTGTACTTAACCTCTGTACTAGATCAAGCCATAGTGGCTTGCTTTTTAGAACCCCAAGAAATTAGATCAACACCCAAAAAAAAATGCAAAAACCACCTATAGAGCAATGATCATCACATCAGCTAGCCTAATCCACATCGGAGAAAGCTTGAAGAGAATGAGCGCGAGAGTGATATATTTGAAGACCAAAACAAATGGTTTGTTTCAGATAGCAGAGAAGGTGCTTGACAGATTGCCAATGTTCAGTTTCGGGGCTGTGCATAGATTAAGCAAGCTTGTTGACTGTAAAGGATATATAAGGACGTGTAAGAGCTAAGTATTGCAAGGCTCCAACAGTGCTTCTGCACAGGGTGACATCCTGAATGGGATCACCCTCAAAGGCAAAAAGATTAATGGATGTAGCCATGGGAGAGCTAACAGGTTTAGCTTCTAACATATTAGTTCAGTGGAGAAGATCAACAATATAGCGCTTCTAAGAAAGTAAAATACCAGAGGTGTTTTTTATTATCTCAACACTAAGAAAGAAATTTAAATCACCCAATTCCTTAATAGCAAAGTCAATCTTCAAAAATTGAATAAGCGTAGAAATTGCTGACGGACTAGAACCAATGATTATAATGTCATCCGTATAAATGAGAAAGAAAATAGTCACTCTCTGATGGTAATAAATAAATAAGGATGAGTTGGACTTAGAACTTTTGAACCTAAAGGCTAGTAAATGACTAGTGAGCCATGAAAACCAAGCCCGTGATGCCCGTTTTAACCCATAAAGAGCTTTGGTCAATTTACAAACGTGATGTGGATTTTGAGGGTGGGTGAATCCTAGTGGTTGGGACATATATACATCCTCAAATAAATGGCCATGGAGAAAGGCATTTTGAATATCAATTTGTTGCATAATCCAACCAAGAGACATAGCAATGGAGAGAACAATATGTACTATAGTGGGTTTAACAACATGACTGAAAGTCTTGCCAAAATCAACTCCAGGTTGCTAATGAAAACCTTTCGTGACAAGGTGAGTTTTGAATCTCTCAATTGAACCGTTGGCATGACACTTGTTTCGAAAAACTCATTTACAGCCAATAACATTGCGAGCAACCCGAGAAGGAACAAGAGTCCATGTCTAATTTTTGAGCAAAGCATCGAATTCTAGATTCATAGCTTCACGCCACTTGGGATCTTTAACAGAGGAACTATAGCAAGTGGATTCAGAGGAGTAAATACCATCAAAAAGAAGAACATGAAGGATTGGACAAAGGATAGTATCATCAGTGAAGGTTTTTTGGTTTGGTGATGTTGTTTTTGGATCGTTGCCATGGGGTGAGTTGGTTGAGTAGGCGCATTTGGATGTGAGGGGTGAGAAGTTTGTATATGAGAAGAAGAAGAAGGAAGAATAGATGTAGAGGAGTGAACAAGTGCAAGCTGGAATGTGGGTTGTAGGGATAGTTGAGAGTCAAGTGATGTATCAAGTGAAGGAGCAAGCCTAGTAGAGGAGAGGTCCATTGTGCATGGCCCAAGAGAGAGGCAGTGATTGTACCGCTTGGTTTTGTGTTCCTGAACTAGACACTATAAAAAACGCGTGCTATAGCCGTGTTTATAAAAAAATGCGGCTATAGCTGATCTATAGCCGCGTTTTTAAGAAACGCAGCTATAGGCCCCCCTCTGGCTGCGTTTTCAAATGCAGCTCTAGTCGAATAAATTTTTTTTAAAAGTGGGGCCTAGAGCTGCGTTTGTGAACGCAACCAAAGGGGGACCTATAGCCGCGTTTTTAAAAACGCGGCAATAGGTCCCTCTAGCCGAATAAATTTCTTAAAAGAAAGACCTGAAGTTTGCAGCCAGTGGGGGCCTATAGCCGCGTTTTCCAAAAACGCAGCTATAGCCCCCCCTCTGGTTGTGTTTTTAGAAACGTGGCTCACAAAAAAAAAAAAAAAAAAAAAAAAAACTTCCCACATGCCCCTCCCTTTCCCACCTACATCTTCACCTACCCCACTTTCAATATAAGTCCTTTCTCTTTTTTTTTTTTTTTTTTTTTTTTTCTTTCTTCATTTTTTCACTCAGCTTCAGGTTCTTCTCTCTTTCCTTTTTTTTTTTTTTTAACTAAATCTTTAGGTTTTTTTTTTCTTCCTTCTTCACTAACTCTTCAGGTTCTTCTTCTTCTTCTTTTTTTCTTTTTTTCCTTTTTCTTTCTTCCTTCATTTTTCCAACGTAACTCTTTTTTTTTTCTTTGTTTATTTGGAGTTCCTACATCTTTTTTTCTTCTTCACTCTAGCACAACTCTTTTTTTGTTTTTTTTCTTTGTTTCTTTGCAGCTACTTCTTCTTTTTTTCTTCATCTCAGGCACTAATTTTTCTATAGATCTAGTTTTTTTTTTTTTTTAATTTTGTGTTTAGTTAGTAAGAAAATGTTGAAAATTTTAAATTTGTGCTATTGTGTCCCTGATATTGTGCTTATGTATAATGGGTTTGTGTTCCTGAGCTTGGTCTTTTGTGTTTCTGAGCTTGTAGTTGTGTTCCTTGAATGGATTTAATGTTAGATTTGGGTTGGCTTTGTTGAAGGAGAGGAGATTTATGGGTTTGTGTTCTTATATTTTGGAGCAAGTTGTGGTTGTATTGTTAGTATGTTGTGTTTGATTTTGAATTTTTTGGGTGTGTTTGTATTGTGAGTATGTTGTGTTTGATTTTGAAATTTTTGGGTTTGTATTTGATTTTGAATTTTCTAGGTTTGCTTTTAATTTTGAATTTTTTTTTGTTTGAATTTTGAATTTCTTGGGGCACAGCAACACCCAGAATTTTTTTATTTTTGTTTTTAAGAAAACCTATAGCCGCGTTTTTAAAAAACACGGCTATAGACCTGAAGCCTATAGCCGTGGTTCAAAAACGCGGCTTCAGGTCTGGTCTGTAGCCGCGTTTTTAAAAACGCGACTACAGACTCGCAGGGTCTGTTGCTGCGTCGCTTAGGCCGGGATTGTAAACGCGGCCATAGAAAACGTGGCTTCAAGTCTATAGCCGCGTTTTCGGGGTCTATAGCTGCGTTTTTGAAACGCAGCTATAGACCCCTTTTTTGTAGTGAGAGAAGCAGACTAAAGAGTGTTGCTCAGCAATGGTGGCAAAAGGAAAAACTAACTCCTCAAAGAGAACATCCTGAGAAACATAAAGACTGCTAGTAGAAACATGTAAACATTTTTATCCTCTATGATGTAAATTGTGGCCAAGAAAAACGCATTTGATAGAACGAGACTGAAGTTTATAAGCATTATAGGGTCGCAAATTTGGCCAATAAGCATAACCAAAAACTCTAGGTTGATGTGCTGGAGAAGTATGGCAACCACCACAGCCATCTCTTGAGGAATTTCCTCGATTAGCAAAATTTGCTGCAGCAAGAGTGAGATCCATAGCAGGTTGATTTTGTTCTAGATGCACTTCATGAGCTAGTAAGTGCCCATAGAAGTCCTTAAGGGAGAGAGGATCAATGCAAGTGGTCACGGAGGTAACAAAAGAGTTATAGTCAGACCCAAGTCCAACCAAAGGAAAGATACAAGCTCAAAATCATTCAATGGTTGGTCTATTGCAACAAGAGTGTCAGCTAGATTAGTAAACTGGTGAAAATAATTTGCAATTGAAGAATTACCTTTCTTTAGTGTGGCGGGTTGATAATGGATCTCCATTGTTCAAGCTTGAGATTGCAAGGTGAACATACATTCTAATGATTGCCAAACATCACGAGAAGTAAAGCATTTTACCACATGGGTGAGAATCTTCTCAGAGAGAGAGAGAGGAGATAATAGCATTGAGAATCATCTGGTCCTGTAGATGCTAGTGTTGATACTCCGGATTCTGGAGAATTTGAGTAGCACCATTTGCTACAACAATGATGGTTTGTGGTAGAGGAGGTGTAATTCCATCCAAGTAGCTGTAAAGTTGTTGCCCTTTCAAATAGTAAACAATTTGAGCTTTCCATAATAGGTAGTTGTCACGGGTTAGCTTGATGGTAATCAAGTAATGAACGGTAATGAGAGGAGTGGTAGTGGCAGTGCTGGTGTTGGCAATGGAGGCTGAAGAAGATGATGAAGCCATTAAAAAAAGACGTATGTCACTTATGGCTCTGATACCATGCAAAAACAAATAAGTGTAAGATAATGATTGAATTTTCCAGCCATGCCGAAACAGTGTTGGTTGTGTTGCATATATATAGTACGTGTTTGAGTTACAAATTACAAGAGGATAAAGTTACAGATAGAAAAAGTTTAAAATATAAAAGAAATCTATCTTGAAATGCAAAAGAAGTCTATCTTTGACAGCTGTTCTTATCACTTGCTTGATCATTATCTGCACAACTTTTTTGAATTTTAAAATTCAAAGACTCCTTATCACAACTAGCTTGGATTCGTATTTTGGATTTGTTGCTGATCTTATCCTTAACATATATTTATATATATATTTATGTGTGTGGGGGTAACTTAGTAAAATATCTTTATATATATATATATATATATATATTTGTTATGCTTGATATATATTGTAATGGTTATAATTGTAAATGGAAATTATACAAATACACCACCCAAATTAGTGAGAATTTACTTTGGACACATTAACCCTAAGGTAGTAACCCTTTAGTTGGCCCAAGCTTGCAAAGTTCCAACTCAATTCCATTTCATTTTCTCGTTTGCTCATTCTGTCTATCACAAGACCAAAGAAAGCTCTCAGCTTATTTCATTTTCCTTTTTGTACATTTAACTTGTGTCCAACGGTTACTCGACAATTCTTTGATTTGGGCTAAGGCTGGAATTTCGGATGAGTTGGGCCTAGTTTTTTCTATGGATAAGCCTGATATGCTGAATGGGCTTACCCTATTGCAAGCCAGTCTTTGCACAAACGGCTAATCCAAAAGTTTAAATAGCAAGTTATACATCTTAAGTGCTAGCTCAAGACAGAATCAGAACTGCACACATCATGCATACTTACAAGAGAAAAAGATGCTCTTTAGAATGAACTTCGGCCGAAAGGTTTTTCGTTCCAAATTCCTACTCCCATAGTTTTATTGCATCAGAGATGCACAAACTGTAAAGCTTATGATTTATGAAACATGTTTCTAGAATGAATTTGATGAAATGCTATATTTTAAGAAATTTTATATTATGTTTTATGCAAATTTCATGAAACTATATTGGTATTAAATGCTCATGTCATGCATCACTTAGATGCAAGTGGAACTCATATAACTTAACAAATGGCCTATGAAGCACGAATACGGTTATGGCCGCATGGGAACGGGCACCTGTATGATACATCGACACATCAAATTTTGAAAAGTAGGACATAGATATAGTGGGGATACATGTTACAGGCATAGGTATAATATATCGACACGTCAATTTTTGAAAGGTAGGGCATGGGTATAGCATCAATACGTGTGTGTGTGTGTGTAAATTATTAAATATATTTCTATTTATTTTTTCTATATATTGTTAAGCATTTATTTTTAATATAATGTTAAACATATATCAATTTAAGAGTAATAGTAAATAATATAGTTAACACTGTGCACCTTTAGTACGGTGGTCACTCCACAAGTATAAATGCTTGTGGGGTGTGGGGGTAAGGACCAGAGTTCAAGTCTCCAAGAGAGAGCTTCACACACATATACACTTAGATTAGGCTAGAGTAGAAATTCTATCTTGTATAAAAAAAAGTAAATAATATAGTAAATTCATAACTATTAAATAATGTTTAAAAATTAGAATACAAGATTGAAGCTAAAAAGAAATAAAAGATAAGCATTCAAAAGTGGGCCAAAGAGAGATATCGAGCAATAAAGAGACAGAAAGAGAGAAGGAGAGGGATCAAGCAGCAAAGAACTTATCATTGACCTTTGCCCTTGCCATCTTGGCCTAACTACTAAGAACCACTTTTTGGAAAAAGAAATGTTCATAATTTTACAAGAATAAGGGACTTGATATTTTTTGTAAAACTTGACATCATTATACCACAATTGTATAATATGAACGCCTACACATTCACATTTAATTTTTGGATCAAATACAAGTGTTTAATTTATACAGGGGTATCATTGTATCTTTATTATTATACAATAGGAATGCCTACTTGATATGACACCATTGCTCTTACTTAACAATAGGAATGCCATTTTCTCCATAAGGCTACATTTTATACACTTAGGCTAAAAAATAATTTTCATCTCAATTCTCAATAGAATTCACATGAATCAAAATTATTATCATTTATTTTGTGAGTCCCAAAAAGTATTTCTCAAATCAATATATATATATATATATATATAATTACATCATATATACCGTAAACATTATATCGTAAACAAGAATATATAAAATCACATCAAGGTGGCACGCACAATGTTTTTAATCAACTACACCAAAAATCTCGTAAACGGTGTATATCGTCTCAAGATAATGACATGGTTCACGCCTTAACAACCCAGCCACACTTTGCTGATTATCCTTACAAGCTTATACTGCTTGTAGGATATGAAGCTCTCTATAGTACTTTTCTTTATCCAGAAAATAGTGTATAAAAAATATAGTGACATTGTTGGGTTCTAAGTCTTTAGGTTGAAATGTATTAGAACTTCATTTTGTAATGTTGGCAAATCATGATAAAAAAGTTTAGTCTTATTTTTAGACTTGCTCAAAGTATGTTTATGTGTAAAATTGGAATTGAGTGTACTGCAAGATTTATTGTGTAAATCTGCTAGGTTCGATCGATCGAAAATTAGACTTGATTGACCGAAACTCGTGCAAATTTTTTTTTGGCAGAATTTTTTCAACTCAGCCCAAGCCCGTTTAACGTGTAGGGTTTTATGTTTTGCTCTAGATATAAAAAAGAAAGCTCTTGCCACGTTTTTCTGGTTGTTGCACTTGTTGTTTATGCTGTGTATGTGAATCTCATGTGAGATTTAGAAATGTTTGCCTTCACATATACTTAGAATTATCAAGAATTAAGATTATGTCAAAAATTTGATGATCATTCAGTTACTTATTAAGAACTTAAAGATACACAAGTGGGAGTGCTTGTACTTATTGTAAATCTGAGAAATAAGTAGTTTGTGGACTTGGAACTGTCACATGGTCGTGGTAATAAGTTTTCTACTCGAGATAGCAATAGGATGTTAGTGGTTTAAGTCGCTATTGTGTAAACTTCAATTCTTTCATAATGAATTCATTTTACCTTGAGGATAGATAGGTTAAATCCTCCCCAAGTTTTTTATGTTTGGTTTTCTTGGATTTTCATATCTTTGTGTTATTTATTTTCCGCATTGTTTCAATGATATAATTTATGTGTTAACTTAGATTTGCATAATTTACCTAAGCTAATCACTTGGCTAAATAACTAAGTTAATCTGGTTATGTTTAAGGGGTCTAAAACGAACAGACATGTTTATAAAAGCTGAAAGTTGATTGTGGCGTAAAAGGCTTAGAGATCAAAAAATTCATCTCCCATCTAGCTCATTGTTTACACCAGGTATATAAAGACTCACGGACAACCTTTTCATTTGACAGACTCTATTACATGAGCTGTGTAAAAACACCTGGCTAAGTATGAAATTTTGTTACTAACGGTTTGAGTATATTTATGCTCATTGAATTGAGCAACTAAAGGAAGAAACTGTCAAGAAGTTAATAGGCATATAAGTGAAAAAACATGAACTTAATATGCCAACGTCTACTTAAAAAGACTATTTGATAAAAATATATTATTTTTTATAAAAAATATTCCAACACTAGGCCAGCTTACAAGGGCGGTGGCTTTGTCTAACTTGGAAGGATCTACTTCATTTTATAATTTCCCCATTTGTATGGTAACTTGTGAAAATTAAATAACGCAGTGAAGGTGATGTCAGCAAGTGTTAAGAGTTCACAAGCTATGTTTAGGTTTTGAAAGAAACCGATTTGGATTACTTGAGAACACAGACCATTACTATCTTGTACACGAAAATCCTTTTATTCTATGGTTGAAAGAACCTACAGAGAGATAACAGAACACACTGTTTGAATGAGAGTGAGTATGAGAAGAACAGTAGCTGCGCTAACAGAAATGACAACCCATGGAGTACTGAAGTAATCTTCATTCAAGGTTGCCTTCCATTTGTGCCAAGGGACACAGCAGTATGCATTCAATTCTCCAAGAAGGTTAGCAAAATGGAAATTCGCAGGAGTGGTAACGGTCCCAAAGACAAGGTTGTTAATGAGAGTCACTACCATTGGGCTATTTGGTAGCCAATTTTCAATAATTCCACACTGAACAAGTAATTCCACATCGTTGGGAGTGTCAATGAGGCGATCAAGGACAATGAAATAGTCACTGATGTAATCAACTCTCGTGTGACATTTCTCAAAGGCAATAAGGTTTCGAAAAAAAGCCTCTGTGTCATCATGTATTAGAATATTTGAAATTTCCAATATCCCATTTTTGAATTTTATGTCAAATAAGTTTTTAGGTGATCCCACCTTAAACCTGACTCCTGCTGGATGTAGCTGTGTTGCATTAGGTGCACTGAGGGTTATGAGTTTCCCTTTGGGTGGGGGTTCCTGTGGTATGTGACAAATTCGTACAAAATGAAGAAAATGTTCTATTTTAGAAGAACATAATTTTGTCCAAAGTTGTTCTATTTCCCCCAAGAATGCCACATTTTTTAAGACATTATGGGTAAGCCTTATAAGGGAAAGTCGCTCATCTTGTTCAGGAGGCACAGTTATTCTGGCTTTGACAAAAAAAATCCTCCAAAATGAAGAAAGGAAGCTGATTTTCAAGCAACAATATGTCATACCATATATCACTTATCAGCCATGGTTTACTAAATATACGGTCAGAGTCATTTATTAAGTTGTAAGGGAACTTAAACAGTACCTCAATGACAAAGGCTGCATCCACTAGAATCATTTCCAAAAACTTATCGCAAGTTTGATAGTTTCTTCATAAGAATTCCGAATTCTTGCTTCCCTCTCCCTCAAGAGTTTGACATAGTCCTCCAAGCTCACCTTGGTATATAGAAGAAAGTCCTTTAGATATCTCAGTTTGTGCTCTTCCATGGCTTGCATGTCTGAACTGCCATTGTGCAGCGGGCCGATGGAGACTATATGAGGTGTGTAGGCTTCGTTATTCCATTTGCGTAGTCGCGTAGGAATCCTGTAGATACAACTCTGAGAGGATAAAGAGGACAAACTGTCCAACTTCTCTCTCAAAGAAGGTACCAAATTGGCTGGCTCTTCTTCCTTAAGTGAGACACCTTTGCTTGCTTCCATTTGATCACTTGCAGCATCAACAATATCAATCATTTTGAATGAAACCATACATATAAGGTGACTTTCAATTATAAAATAAATTGTTAACTAGTCACCTTTAAATGAACTTTCCTAGTGTTGTTTTAGTGCATATTGTAGATGATTGCGGTAATGTAATGGAGAAAAAAAGAGATAGAATAGAAGGTATGAGAGTTTACGTGGTTTGACATTGTGGTCCATGCAGGAAATATGGAAAAAATCATAATTGGAGAAATGAATTAGAGAAAATATTGTTGATGTAGGATTACTCAATAAATAATTAATCCTTGTAATTATGGTCAAGTGGTTTGGTATCATGTATGTCTTAAATTTGAATATAATGATATCGACATAAGATTATTTGCTAAACAATCTAAACCACTCAACTGATAAGTCTAATATAGGAGTAATTTAGTTTCATTCAGATTATTTTCTATGAAATATTCACGCATAAATACAGTGGATTAAACTTGAGAATTTCAAGTTTAAGTCATGTCTCGTACCAACGAACCCCACCATCTAGGTAACTTAAGAAATGATCCTCACACTATTTAAGTAAAAAGAACTGTAATATTTTAAATTATGTAACTAATTCCAATTCAGCACTAGCAACAAAATAATCTTACACTATAATATTTGGCCCAAAATGCATGGAAACTGAACATTATACACTGGCAAGTCACCGACAAGGTTTTAATCATTAACAGGTAACAACACTTCAACACACACACACACACACACAAAATAAGGGGGAGTGTAGGAAAAAGCCCAAAATTGGTTTAAAGAACAAAGAGATCAGTCTACGTACATTAATTATGGAGTTGATGATCTGCTATTCCTGTTGCCCCACCCAATAATAGGTAACATGCAAATGTTACCAGCACAGGTTTCACGATAATACCAGTAGACCTGAGAAGGAAGAGAAGGAGAGAGAGAGAAGGAGGTATGTATCTACTATCTAGTATCTACTTTTTATTTGACTTGATTAGATCTGTCTCACTTGACTAAAAAGGTCTGAGAAGGAAGACCCACCAAATAAAACGCGTGGACAGCATAAAGAAGACCCACCAAATAAAACGCGTGAAGGAAAACTAGAAAAAGAGATAGAAATGGGGATAAAAAGTAAAAACGGGTGGAATAAATAAAATAAAAGCGAAAAAAAAAATTAGAATACGAAACAAATTTTGGTTTTGGTTGGGGCAGTGTATTGTAAGTATGGTTTGGATAAATAAAATAAAATTATATCAGTTGGTCCAATTATTATTACAACAAAAATTTTATTAAATTTATTTACTTTATTTATCAATGAAAATATCTATTACTAGTTTATTACATTTAATTATATATATATTAACGGTGGCGGAGCAGGAATTTTTTTCGGAGAGCCAAGCTAAATATAATATGGTTCTTAATTAAAAAAAAATTATAATTCAACATCGTTGTGCTCTACGTTTTTTCATGGTGCTAAATTTGATTTTGAACTCTTTTTTGATTTACATAGTAAAACTATCGCTAAAAAATTCATTGCTTAATCCTGACATCTATATTGAGTACTAACATCTAAATCTTAAACAAATTTTCTCTTAAAATATACAACAATTGTGAATGATTTTCTCATAAATTACCCACACTTTAATAACTTAAACTTATAATTTATAATCTGGTTAGATTGTTTTGAAGAAAATGTAATCAATAAAGTGAATAGACTGTATAAGATGTACTGTCAAAAAAAAAAAAACCTAAACAATCTATAAAATAACTAAATATAAAATAAAATAGTAGATGTTAACTATATAGTAGAAGTTGGGTTTTGCACTGTCTTCTGAATGGTCTCATCAAAGTTATATTTTATCAAGGTGTAAATGCATTTTTAGTTCCTACATTTTGACCCAATTTTTATTTTGGCCCCTACATTTTTTTTTACCACTTTTAGTCCCTCAACCAATTAACGCGGGACATTTAAATCCTTACCGTCACCCAACTAAGAGAAAATACTGACATGGTTAATGGCATAGTAAAATAATAATTAAAAATTTTATTTTGGCATTAAAAAATTGCCACACCAACATCTAAATTAATTTTAATTAAAAAAAATTAATTACAAAAAATTACATGAATTGATATCTAAGAAGATTAAGAACTTGTTCTTCAATGTTCTTCTTAAATCAAGAAATAAAGTCAGAAAACCCAGAATCAAAGAACATGAACATCAAACCCACAGGAAAAAAAAAATGAACATCACCAAATCAAAGAGCATGAACAATAGCAAACACAGGAAAACCCACACAAAACCACACCCAAACCAACAACAACAACAAACCCACATCGTTCAACTTTGCATCCTCTCATTCCTCACACCCTCCCAAGTCTCCACCTTCGCTTGCACATCAAAACTCTTCGTTTTACTGTGCTGAAATGACACCAAGCTTTGGTTCACCATGTGCCATAGGAGGTGGGGCTCCAAGACCTAGATTCGAAAATGGGGCAACGTCAAGATCGCCTTCAAGCTTCTCTACAAAACGCTTAACGAGTGGGAAAATCTCATTGGTTTTTGGCGCCAAAGTGATCCTGGAAATATCATAATCTCATCACCGCTGTTGGTTTTCTTTGAGTAGGCCCCATCGTTTCTATTTGGTTCGAGAATTTTCCTTTTTAAAAACAGCACCTACAGTGTTTTGAAGTCACCGTTTTTGTGGATGACACTATCGCAGAAAGGTCATACCGTGAATTTCCTCAACCTAGATGGTCGGGCTGAGGTGTTGGATTGTGTCGAGGAATTGGATTTCTCGAATAATGATTTGGTTCCGGTGAATTTGAGCTTTATGGGGGATGACCCATTTCGTTGTTGAGGAAAACATGTAATTTTTTGTTTTTAATTTTTTTTATTTAATTAAAATTAATTTAGAGCTGATGTGGCAATTTTTAATGCCAAAATAGATTATTTTTTTAGTTATCATTTGATTGTGTCGTCAGTCACGTCAGCATTTTTTGTTAGTTGGGTGACGGTAAGGACTTAAATGTCACTCGTTAATTGATTTAGGGACTAAAAGTAGTAAAAATAAAATGTAAAGACTAAAATGGAAAAAAGCCAAAATGTAGGGACCAACATTTACGCCTTTTATCAATTTTCTAACCCAATAGTGCAAACCAACTTTAAGCCACTAGCTAAGAACATGAACTTAGATATCATCACCAACTAATTACAATCAAATGCATTCTCTACACTCACTACACATTAGCATAAAGAGAGAGAGTCATACAAAGGAGCTAAACAGACGACAATGGCTAGGGGCGGATTTGCACAGAATCGAGGCTGGTTTGAGCAACACGACAAATAATTGAGCCACACTACAAGACTAGCTATATCTATTTTGCATAGTTTTAGCATGCTTTTAGTTTCAGAGGTGCAAGGAGGTTAATTTTTTTGAGTGAAATACTGAAAATTGTTTTAATTTTTTTTAATTTTTTATTAATTTGGATGAAAATGTCTTGATTTACATTAAACATGAGATCTAAACAGCTTCGGGTTCATTATTTTGGTGACATGGAATTTGGTAAAGTTATTTATCTAATTGAATTTTGAGAGATTATAAGCTAAATAATGGGTTAACTGCTATTTTTAAGGGTTCTTTTCATTTTAAAATTTTAGAGAGACCGCCAAAATGGATTTTGGGATGAATTGGTCTAGTATTATTCCTATAATTTTTTCTCTTTAAAATCTTGTTGGGGGAGGGGGGGGGGGGGGGGGGAGGGGCAGATAAGTAACATTTTAGCTTATTCATGAATTTCTATCACCCGTTAATGGAAAATTTAAAAACTCAGGAGGGCCATGGCCCCCCTAGCTCCGTCACTTAATATATATAAAACACATGTATTTATATAGAAATAATAATAATTCCGAAATGGTCCTCCAATATTAATTCTCTAGGACTATTAAGTACGTGTTTAGATACCGCTTATTTTACTGAAAATTGAAAATAATAAAAAAAAATTTACTGTTTATTTCTGTTCAGCACTGTTCATTGGCATAAATACACTGTTCATGGCCAATGAACAAAGCATAACATGCCGGTTATAAAAAAAAAAAGAAGCCAAAAACGTGACTTTACTCCAAACGCAGACGCAAACATCCCTATCCAAACGGAGCTTAAGTGTCGATTACATATAACAAATATCATCCTCACAGTAAGGAGATGAGGAGTCTAAGGATGTGTGGAACCCACTTGCCGTGAAATGCTGTGAGTGCACTAGACATTATTTACAGTAAGATTGGTCTTGATAATTCGATAGTTATAACAGGAATGAGGGATTTGAATCCTAGATGTTTTCATTGGAAATATCACGAGGTGCCAATCAATTAAGCTATTAGGATTTGTATACTATTATGCAAGATGGTGTTGATTTGTAAAATAATGAGCTAATCCACCATCACCAAGTGTCCAAGGCTCAATAGAATATAAAAAAAAATAAAAATAAAAAGATAAAACCTATGTATAAGTGAGAAAGCATGTAGCCATTAGTTATTATTCCTGTGTCCAAGATAGTGGGTAAAAGTAATGCCAAAATTAGTCAAGGACTATACAGTTAAATAACAAATTTCAACCATGTGTTACAAGTTTTGGCCATATTATAGCAGAGAGCTAGTCTGTCAAAGCGGCACTACTATATACAATTCAAGCACAATTATGTCTGTCAAAGAAGCACTAAATGCATGCTGTCCAATTTTGTCAAAACTCTACCTAAGGCAACATCTTACCTAATAGGAAAATGACACATGTCTACCTCCACCACTAGTAAGTGAAAATGTTATAGCAACCCTAGCAAATATTTAGAACCCTAAAGCATGCCTTTTATGGTTAAATTACTTTTAAACTAAACTAATGATTTTAGTCTAAGTGTAAATGTTTTAACCAAATTCCATAAAAAAAGAAAAAAGAAAAAGCAATACTAAGCAATGCATATCAAAATAAAATCACAATGGAAATGGAGGAAAAGCAAGCAAACCAAACCAAACACAAAGAAGCTTTTAGGAAGAGGAAAACTTGTAACACTGGGCGGAAAGACAAGATAGTTGTAGTACACAAGGACACTATGAACCCTCTAAGCCTACAAGCCTACATGTACTTGAGCCCTCCAAGCTCTAGCAAGCAACCAACTGCTCTGAGTCCCTTCTCTTTCTAGCTTACCGAAGAACCTCCATTGAAGCACCTCCATTGAAGCACCAATAGAAACACCACCAAATGAATAGGATTTGAATGTGGCTTATCATGTTTCCATGAACCTTCACTCAACTCACAAGGTCTATGTGTATGGGTGAGATGAAGGAATATAATAACTTAGTCACAAATTGAAAGAGATGGAAAAGAGATGATGGATTGTTTTTTTACATCTACCCCAAATTACAATTAAGCCCCGAAAAGTTATATTAAAAAGATAAATAAAAAACATACAAATTTGTCATTGAATAAAGCCAATAAACATAGACTTTTCAATTTCCTCCTTTGGCTATTCTGTAAATATATATATATATATATATATACACACACACAACTATACAGACTCTAAACTTATGTGTGAGTTGGAAACCTAAGACAAACAAAGGACTCACACTTAAATTCTAAAGACTTAAACTAAACTCAAGCTTAAAACCAAATACCTGAAACACTTGCACAAGATAGGTTAGACCCTATAGTTTAAAGCAAGTATATATAAATAGGTAGGAAATAGGAAACAAGTACAATGCGATTAAGTAAGTATGAATGGTATGCATGAATACCTAATTGGACTTGTATTGTAGCGACAATCTCTCCGTTCAATGCTCGGATCCTAATACATGATTAACCAATGATGCACGGATCCCAATACGTAACTAATTTACCAACTTGAAGAAAATTGTTAACTGCAAAGTTCTTCAATTCATCAACAATGAAGATCAGGAAGCTTCTTGGTCACAAAACCCTTGGCGTAAAGACACACTAGCTTCTACAGAAAAAATAATGAGCTAGACCACTTTTTGCATTAGGTCACACAATGCATGTGTGACGGTCTTTAAAATAATCTTTATATATATCTAGGGTTGAGAGAAAAGAAACTCTACACAAATATATAGAAATATGTGTGTAATCTGATTTCATAATTCTCGACAAATACAGCTTATATCAAGTTTCAACATTAAATCTCGATAGAAAGGATTTTGTCAATAATTCTGTCGATATTTAATGAACAGTACTTCCTTTGCATGGCTTCAATACTTAACTTGAACACATATTTCTTGAAGTACTAAATCTATCCTAGATCTACCCAATTACAAGTAAAGTGCATTTTATCAAAGGATTACTCAATTACATAAATATGTTACTAACAGAGAGATACCTTCTCTACATGGTCTTTAATGTGGTTTTGTACTATGAGAATGAGGGGATTTTTTTTTTTGGTTTTGATATTTGCCATTAATCTCACTCCCTGTGGCAAGGAAGAGAGTAGGATAGCTAAAAAAGTTAAATGCAACTATGGCATCCTTTAAGGTAGTCTCCAGGTTGTCGACTTCAATAGTCTTTTCACTTTTTTTTCTTTTTTTTTTTTCAATGAAAGAAAGGCCAGGATGGTGGCATTAGAAGATATATTATTACACCCCACAAGCTAGGCAATTAGCACAATTTTTATAATCTAATTCACAGCCTGCATTGTTCAATGCACATAGACCTAACCCTTGGAATTAGTTTGTATGGTATTTTTGCCGCAAACTTTGGCCTTTTTGTGTATCTTATGTTTACTTTTCTTGATAATCAAATGCTATTGATTGTGTAGGGAATCTGTCTCAATTTGTATAATTCTGATGCAATTTAAATTAGAGCTTGAAGAACTCTTTCTGTCAATGTGTTTGGATAATCTTTTTGTTGATTTGATTTCAGGTGGCTAGGTTGCAAATTTTAAGCTAAAAATTGGGAGAATGTTTTGGATATTGATTTTGTGACTATGCTGCTGATAATGGACTTTTGGTTTTGCTTTTAGAATCTACTTGGATGAACTATTTCAATGTAATTTTTTTTGTGAATGAATTATCGATCCTCATTTTAAATTATTGTCCTTTATAAATATTCGCTAATGGTGATTTTTACGTGCAATGTATTTATAAAATGCTCAACTTGTAAATAATAACTTTAAAACTATATCGTGAAGATCTTTGCACCTGACATTTTAACATTCAATCTGAAAATAATATCAAAATATGGAGTTTGTTATGTAATTGTGCCTTGTTTACACAAAACTAGTTTGAAGAAGAAATAATTATTACAAAAGGAAATCGATTAAAGAAAACACAGAAGCAAATTAGACATGTTAGCCCGTTAGCATAGTTATGTAATTGTGCCTTGTTTACACAAAACTAGTTTGAAGAAGAAATAATTATTACAAAAGGAAATCAATTAAAGAAAACATAAAATGACCTAACTATCGTAAATCCATCAATCCCATGTACTGTTTTGGCTGAACTGAAACAAGAGGTTCCAGATACCAATCATAAAGAAATTTGATTGTTATCTCTTGATTCTCTTCAAAAGAAACATTTTCGTGTTTTGAATAAAACAGATTCACAGGCCTTTCAGCTGAACTTTAAATTCTGTTGTGATTTTAGCCTTATGTTTTTGCTTTCGTTTGGGACGTTTCTGATGGTAATTTTGGAGGATTTATTACTAAGGAATAATTTTGTCATTTTAATATTTGAGTAATTCTTAGGTACTTCTGGAACACGGAGAATGGTGCTCCCTCCTCTTACATTCATTGTAGGGTCCGCTCATTAAATTCATGGTGGGGTCCACCATGAATGTGAGAGGAGGGAGCACTATTTCACTGTACTCCGGGAGTACCTAAGAATTTTCCTTAATACTTTTGGTGATGTTGTGACTATTTTAGAGCTTTTAAAGTGGTTTATAGAAACCTTTCAAACGTTTTACATATTTTTTTACTGATTGTGAATTTTGACAAATTCACCATTAGATTACATTTTCTTATTATATACTTCATGCTTGCAAAATTTTAAAAAGATCGAAAATAATAGTTATGTCATCAATCAAATGTTTAAATTTCAATTTTTTATAGTTTTAAATTATGCATAAAAAATATGTTTATGAATTAAATAGTGAATAATATTAATTCGAACGAAATTTGATATATTTATTAAGAACATAAGAACATATAATCCAATTGTTAGATGTTTTCAAAATATGTAGCAATGTTAATAATTTTGGTGAAACTTTGTCCTAATGCAAATCATTATTCTCTCTCTTACTAATGAGACTTTCTCTAATTAGAGTATACTCTTACCAATGATAATATACATAATTTCTTTATGATTTATTATTTGTTATGAATGTTTTAGCCATTGGAAATAGTTAAATTTGTCTTAAAAATAAAAAGGTATTCGAGACAAATGAATATAACGAGTTAAGAATGTATTTGGATACTAAAATTTGGATTTCAATAAATAGAATTAGAATTCATTGATTCCAAGCATGATTTTAAAAACCGGTATGGTCAAAGATCTGGTTTGTGCCTTGGTCCTTAGTTCAACCCAATTTTTACTGGCTTTGAGGGATTTTACCAAACCGAATTGGTGCCCAGTTTTCAATTAAATCGGTAGGTCCAGTTAGGCTCTTAAAATAGTTTCCAAGTCAATAAATTTTAAAATTCTTCATTTGAACCTATTTTGTAGGATTGATGATTTGAATTCTAAAAGTCTAAAATTTATTATTTTGAAGCTCTAAAAAGTTATAAACTTTGAATTTGAAACTCATTTTCTTCTAAAATAACCAAACAGCTATCATGACCTCCAAAATGATGCTTGAAATCTTTAAATGGCCGTACAAAACTAACTCTAAAACATAAAAAATAAACTAAATAACCCTAAAATTTCCTAAATAATAATTTAATAAAAAAAAATCAACGAACATTTCTAATAGATTAGCCAAACCCAAATTGCTTATATCATACTTGTTTGGCTTCCACATTTAAGAACAATTTTCAAAATACTGAAACAAGAAAATGATGTTTGAAAGACTATTTTTTAAAAAGATTTTTTTAATAAAAAAAATTACAAAAAGGTACATGTAGAATTCGTAGATTACTTTCTTTTTGGATAATGATAAGGGAATAAAGCTCAAGTACTTTTGAAGTGTGAGACTTTTTTTTTTTTTTTTGTAATAAAGATAAGCTCTTTAATTTAATTTAAGAGATAAAAGAGTTTAGAAACAATTGACCAAAGTACTAAACCACTGGTTAAACTGTGAACCAAAGTATTGGGAATGGTTTGGTGTAAAATATTGAATATGCAATGACTCATTATCAAAGCCGGTAAACTGACGGATTGCACGGGTTAATCTTTTTAACCCGCAAATAAAACCAAGAAAATACCAATTGGTCTGCATGGAACACAATCGACCAATATCACAACGATAACACCTAATTGATTTTAATCATCAGTTGTATTTGGATTAAGTTAAAAACTTATTTTGAATTTCTATGAGATATGTTGTTTCAAGACTTTTGGACTATAGGACTTGCTTATTGGATGATTTATGTGAATGATGTGTTTTTTTTTATACTCTACAACTTTACGTCATCTGATGTAATTTTTTGTAGTTATAATTTATTAATTTACCTACTTGGAGTATTTTTATTTTTATTTATTTTAGTTGCATTTTATAATTATAAAATATATTATTTAACTAATTAATAAACCTACAATTCAACCAATGAACCACTGGTTGAATCAATGAACCAATTCTTTAGTCAGGTTAACCTCTGGTACGATTTTTGTAACTATGTTAAAAACATATTATGTATCTTGAAAACATCCTATTGACTGTTTTCAAAATCTTCTTTTGAATAAGGAAAATATGATACAATTTTCTAAAAACTATATTTAGAAAACATGAGTCAAACAATAGATTCAAGTATGAGACCACCATTTTATGGTTCACCAAAAAAAAAAAACCTATATTTAAATTCTCTTACCAAACATGCCTATAGTTTCTCTAACATAGAGAAACATTTTTGCTTATTTACAATGACTCTTCAAGCAAAGACAATCACAGTAGATCAATAAAAACATTTCTTGGTTTAAAAAATTCCTAAAGCTGAAATAAGGGATATTAATTTATTCTCTCTCTCTCTCTCTGACTATTTGAGACTTGAAGGTATATGCTGAAGCAGGGTGGGGGTAAGAATACCAAATTTTTTTTAATGAATAATAATGATCCCAAAAAATTAAAACTAGAAAGAGGTGCATTTTTTTTTATAGATTAAAAGAGAGAAATTAGAAAGAGATTAATTTAATGGTTCCAAAAAAGAAATCTTGCAAAAAATTAATGAATTTTGAGTTAGTTTTGGTAAATTCATTCCAAATTAGATAAGATTTGATAAATTTCCATATTTGAACATATATTATGTATATGTATGTATGTATACTATAAAAGACTATAACATAGATTATCAATAGATTTGATAAATTTCAAATTGCTTGAAATTTTTAAACAACTTGTTCAAGACTAACATAAATTTGAAATAATAATAATGACTAACATTAAAAGAAAATGTTAAAAATTGAGTGTTTGGAAATTTGACTGCTTTCAAATAATTTAAAATTTTAAAATTGTAATAAATTAAAAAGAATGATTATTGTGACAAAAAAAAATGATTGTGGAAAAATTTGACAATTATACATTTTAAATTTGAAAACTGTAAGTGTTAGCAAAATTTGAAAAACATAAGCATGAGAAAGAATAAAGGTAGTGTGGTGCGTAAGGAATGGATTCAATAGAAATGAAAACATTGTACACCAGTTACTATGATCTCACATAATTAATTTTTAGAGATTGGATGCAAAGCCAACCTTTTAGTACCCATTACAATAAAAAGTGACATTTTAAATGTTGTATATATAGTATTCTAATGAGAAAAGCTTTGGAAAAGCTAATTCATCCTCAGGTTTGGTCCAAAGAGGTTGTTACAGTTTGAAGTCTTCTCTCTCTCTCTCCCTATCTCTCTCTCTCTCTCCCCCCTTTTTTTAGACCTCCCCCTCTATTCGGGTGCTTCTTGGCTCTATGTATCTCAACAAAGATGCATCTAGATCTTATAATGTTACATACCTAGATTCTTATAATTTTTAAAAGCACCAGTTGAATCTCGTAGAAATGTTTTTAAAAGCACCATGAACCTAGTAAGGTTTCTCAAAACAAAAACAAAAAGTTGAACCTAGTAGAAATGGTTTCTAGACAACCTTTTTTTCTCTTTAATGTTCATAGAAGTAATGGACTTGTTTTCAAGCACTCGTTGGACTTTTAAGGAATTAGCAATTTGAAAACTAAAAGCAGACTCGTTTGCAGCATTCTTTGCTGTTTCTGAAAATTTTTCATGAAAGGCTTTGACACTAAACTATAATTTTGAGGGATGAAACTGGTTTCAAGGCAGGGCCCGAGGCAGCATGGGGCAAGGACTTGCCCCCCCTAACTCTGTAAAAATGCCTTAAAGATAATGTATTGGTTTAAAGAGTTTGACTCTTTGACCCCTCTAATAAAAAATAAAAGAGTAACCCCACTCCGACCTTAACCTTAAAGAAACATACCAAAATTCTAACCTTTGACATGCTAAGGTCTCCTCATATTATTATTTTTTCTTAGTTTTTATATTGTATACACGTTTATTTTTTTACTTTATATCACTATTCACAGCACTTGCTTTTCTTGCTTATCTCATAAATAACTTATCCTATAAATGAATGATGAAATGTCGTATTTCTTAACTTTTTTATAAATTTAAAATCTGAATTTTTTGTTATAAACTTAAATTTTAAATATTTAGAAGGATAGAGAAATAAATGTTAAATTTTACATATTTTAAGAAGCAATCAGACCGTAAGGCATATATACAACTTTACAAGTATTTGCTATATTTTTAATATTTTTAGATTTCATAAAATAAAACAATAAACTTATAGATGGATTTTTTTTTCTTAATTTATTTTAAGAAATCAAATTAGATGTCTAAACTTTATGTATTTATTTTTCTAAAAAAATTTTATGGATTTACATTAATCTCTTCTTTCAACTGTTAGTAACTATGAATTGGTTATTTTTGTTTCTTTATTTTAACAATAAGAAAAATATACTTGTAACTACAATTGTTTATTTACAATTTTTTTTTTGTTACTGTTATAGATTAATATATTTAAATTATTTTTCTTTTAATACTGCCTTTTTATTTAGCCCCCCCTAGACTCAAATCTTGGCTCCACCACTGTTTCAAGGACAAAATTTTTCCATGCTTCAACTGTATTAAAATTTGATGAGTTTTATATTTGAACTATTTTCACTTCTGATATAAGAAATTCTATTTGAATATACTATTTGGTTTTGGATTATTTGGTACCCACTCATCCGGAACAAAATTTACAAGATACATGAGAATAAGGAATAGTACCTGAATTAGGGTGCGCCACACACATTTCTTCATGCTTTGCTTTTAGCCTTTTTGAACAGGAGTAAGTTCCGTTGCCATTCTAGTTTGCTGCAAATTACTCTCATTTGAATTGAAAAACAACCTTCAACTAAGTACAATACATGACAATGCAAGCTGTGGAAGCATCTTCCAAGACAGTACCACTCATTTAACATTTTTTAATACTTAAAAATAAGGAAGTTACAACACACAAGGTGACCATCGAATGAAATTATTGCTGACACTTAACTCAAAAGGACTTTGTTGGCGTTGAAATTTCCTCTGCAATTTGGCGGCACCGACTACTACTGTCACATAAATTTTGTCACTCATGTTGCCCAGAAAGCGGAAATAAGTATGTCTCCAAGATCTGTTCAGTATTAAAGAGCCCCATAATCCCCAAAATCCTGTAATAAATCCAAGTCCCCTGCTTAAGTAACATGAAGGTATTTTGAAGCCATCATGCCCTTCTTTTTGAATGCCTTGATTTTCTTCATCTCACATTTTATTGCTACAATGTGAATCTTCGAATAATTCATCCCTCGAGCATATCTTTGATAACGGAGACCTACAAAGTTGAGGATTCCCCATGAAAGATGAGTAATTAAATGATTGGAGTTGCGTAGAATGTGGAATTTCTCCTGACAAGTTGTTATGTGACACGTCCAAGTGATTGAGGAAGATTAGACTTGCCATGCTAGATGGCATGCTGCATGAAAGGTGATTCCTTGATAAATCAAGAGACTCCAAATTAATCATTTCATCAATGTTTGGTGGGATTGGTCCGATCGGATGATTTCTTGACAAATTCAAAATTTGCAATCCAACAAGGCTCATAACTTCCTTAGCAATTTCTCCCAATAAGTTATTGGAAGATAGGTCAAGTAATTTTAGAAGTTTATGAACACGGTTGAATACTATCTCCTTAGATTCGACTGCTGGTTTGATACCTTCAGAATAGGTTGTGTAGGGATAATAGATTAAGGAAAGAGTTTCCTCAAAGGAAGTCATGCCATCAAAGACGCATCTTGGAATAGTTCCAGATAAATTATTTAAAGCAAGATCTAAAATTTTCAAATTTTTTAGTTGGCACATCTGCAAGGGAATATGTCCACTGAATGTATTATAGATCGCAATTCAAGAATCATCAAGTATTGTATATTTTCACTAATCAATTCCAATATGTTACCCGATAACTTCTTGTTGGCAAGGCCTAGAACTCTCAAGGCAATGCAATTCTTCAACGATAAAGTCACTTCTCCAGAAAGACTGTTGTTGTCCAATCGCAGGGTCTTCAGATTTATTAAGTGGCCAATTGAGTTAGGATTTTGTCCAGAAAGATTGTTATTAGCTAAGTTTAGAACGACCAAATTTTGCCTATATTCCCAACAGTCTGGAATTTCTCCCAATAAGTTATTTGAAGACAGATCCAAATAGCTTAGCGAATTATTGGCAGACAATATTCCGCATAAGTGCGAAATTGGTCCAAAAAATGAATTCTCTGCTAGAGCCAATATTCCTAAGCTGGCGGAGAAGTGAGGCAGGTGACTCAAAAAGGAATTGGAGCTCAAATCCAGTAGTGAAAGATGGATTTGCAATGAAAAATCTGGCAAATTTCCTTTGAGGTCATTGAACGACAGATTCATATTCTTGATCCTCGAAGAAAGGTTCCAAAACCAATCTGGCACGACATCTGTAATTTTGCCATCAGAGATATCAATGGAAGAATAATTGCTTTGTGATAGAAGCCACTGTGGAAACTTTGAGCCTACTAGGCAAGACCTCAACCCTATGGTTTCAAGTTGAAAGGGTGGAATCCAGCTTGAACTCACATTCAACACCAACTGGTTTGAAGAAAGATCTTGCACCCGCAGACTACTGAAATTTTTTAAGTGAGCTTCCGTGATGTTACCCTCCAAGTAATTCCTAGCCACATCCAAGGCAACCAGTTGAGAGAGTTGTACAAGACTTTGCTCTAAGGACCCGTTCAATTGATTCTCCGAAAGATACAACTCTCTCAGTGATGAAGATTTTCAAACAAGCCCAAAGTTAGTGGTATTGGACCTTCGAGATCATTCCTCAAAAGATCAAGAGAGGTGAGAGAAGTCATGTTCCCAAAAGCATCTGGGATCAGACATTGTGACTGTTTAACTGACATCTTGAAAAATTAAGGTAAACCACACTATGACCAATTTTAAACAACCAATCTGGTATGTTAGAATTGAAATTATTATCCGAGAGATCGAGAATTTTAAGGGAGGTAAAATTCACATGATGCACATATTGAGGAAGCTTGTGAAGCATACAATAAAATAAACGTAACTCTACTAGAGAACTGAGCATATTTATTGATTCGAGCCAATCCTTTGCATTGCTATGATCAACACCACTCAGATCAAGAACTTTCAAAAAAGAAAGACCATAAACCCAATTGAGGTTTTCAGCTCTTAAAGAAGAACATCCATTTCCACTCAAATCCAGAGACTTCAAGTGTGAGAGGTTTCCAAGATTACTAGGAATGGTTCCATGAAAATTGGCATTAGATAGGTTGAGATATTCTATATGATGAAGAGAACCAGTAAACTCTGGAATTGGAATACCATAGCTCAACTTATTTTGACTTAAGTCTAGGTGTCGCAGATATGGTAGGTTAAGCAAAGATGAACTTATCTCACGTGGCAATATGTTGAATGGATCTCGACTGTGTTGGGCTTTGTGAAGCTAGTTGTGTTTGATTTGGTTGATGACCCGACCCAACCCGAATAATATTGCGTGGTTTTTTAATGGGAGATTTTTTGAGGCCTAGTCCATCGAGCAGAGGCTTGGACCGAAAATGTTTTGGCCCATTATGGATCCTGTGCATAGGACATAGAAATTGTGTTTTTGGTGATTAGGGTTTAGTCAATGTGTCTTTGAGAGAGAGAAAAAATTGTATTGCCGTACTTTGTATTTTTTCCTGATAATAGTGAAATCTTTGCAACTTCGTGGACGTAGGCAAATTGTCGAACCACGTAAATATTGTCTTGTACATGCGATTATTTTTCTCTATTTTTTGTTTCTTATAGGTTTGAAAATTTCGTATTAATTCCCTACAACTAGTATCAGAGCCTAGGGTTAGGTTTGAGTGGGAGAAATGGCAGAGGAAGCAAGAAAGGCGTCTAGAATAGAAAAGTTCGATAGCACAAACTTTGGATTTAGGAAGATGCAAATCAAGGATTATCTTTATGGGAAGAACTTGCATCTGCTACTTCTTGGTAGATAGGTACTGGAAGTTATCAGGTTAACTTTGTCTAGGCCTGTTGCACACAATGTTGTAAAGGAAAAGACCACAACAAATCTAATGAAGGCTTTGTCTGGTATGTATGAAAAGCCATCAGCAAACAATAAGGTGCATTTGATGAAGAAACTATTCAATTTGAAGATGGCAGAGAACCCATCAGTAGCACAACATCTGAATGAATTTAACACTATCACAAATCAATTGTCATCTTTAGAAATTGATTTTGATGATGAGATCCGTGCACTGATCGTTTTGGCTTCTTTGCCAAACAGTTGGAAGGCAGTGAAGATGGCAGTAAGTAATTCTATAGGAAAAGAAAAGCTAGAGCACAATGACATACGAGATTTAATTCTGGCTGAGGAGATTCGCAGAAGAGATGCAAGTGAAACCTCAAGACCTAGTTCTGCCCTAAACCTTGAGTCAAGAGGCAGAGGTAATGATAGAAATTCAAATTGGGGCAGATTAAAATATAGAAATTCTAATCGGAACAAAAGTAAATCTAGATCAGGCCAACAAGTACAATGCTGAAACTGTGGGAAAACAGGTCGCTTTAGGAGGCAATGCAAAAGTCCTAAGAAGAAGAATGAAGATGATTATGCTAATACTGTAACAGAAGAGGTATAGAATGCATTACTTCTTATAGTAGACAGTCCATTTGATGATTAGGTTTTGGACTCAGAAGCTTCATTTCATACCACTCCACACCAAGAAATCATACAGAATTATGTTGCAGGTGATTTTGGTAAGGTGTATTTGGCTGATGGTGTAGCCTTGGATATTGTGGGTATGGGAGACGTCTAGATATTGTTGCCCAATGGGTCTGTTTGGTAACTAGAGAAGGTTCAACATATTCCTGACTTGAGGAGGAATCTGATTTTTGTTGGACAACTTGATGATGAAGGGCATGCAATACTATTTGTTGGTGGTACTTGGAAGGTTACAAAAGGAGCCAGAGTATTGGCTAATGGAAAGAAGACTGGTACTCTATATATGACCTCAAGTCCAAGAGACACAATTGCAGTTGTTGAAGTAAGTACTAATACAAGCCTATGACATCGAAGACTTGGTCACATAAGTGAGAAAGGGATGAAAATACTGCTGTCAAGAGGAAAACTACCAGAATTGAAGTCCATTGATTTTGACATGTGTGAAAGCTGCATCTTAGGAAAGCAGAAAAATGTGAGCTTCTTGAAAACTAGCAGGACACCGAAAGCTAAAAAATTGGAGTTAGTACACATTGATTTGTGGAAGCCTTCTTTGATTGCATCACTTGGAGGTTCAAGGTACTACATCACTTTTATTGATGACTCAAGCAGAAAGGGATGAGTTTATTTTCTGAAAAATAAATCCGATGTATTTGAAACTTTTAAGAAGTGGAAGGCCATGGTTGAGACAGAAACAAGTTTGAAAGTAAGATGTTTAAGGTCAAATAATAAAGGAGAGTACATAGATGGAGGGTTCAGTGAGTATTGTTCTGCACAAGGAATTAGGATAGAGAAGACCATTCCTAGGACACCACAGCAGAATGGTGTGGCTGAATGCATGAACAAAACTCTTAATGAGCGTGCTAGGAGTATGGGGTTGCATGCTAGACTACCAAAAACTTTCTGGGCTAATACTGTTAGTGTTAGGATTAGTGCTCTTAAATCCTATTGTATGATATTATGTGTGATATTATGTATGTTATTATTTATGACATTATGTATGACTTAATGTTGTGTTTAATAAAATTGTTTTATTATTACCTTAAAAATAATAGTAACATGAATATTGGAACATTATCATATAATTCATGTGATGCATTGTATGTGATTTATGTGATTTAATCACAGAAGATGTAAATCACAAGTTCCTTGTAAACTTAAAATGTAGTTCGCAGTCGGTGATTAAAATTGGGCATTTCATCTGTGAAAATTATAACATATCAACTAAGATGATTTGTCTTGATTATGGAAATAGAGATTTCTAGTTAATATATTAATATGTTTTAAGAGTTAAAATATATTGAACAGGACCGGTGTAAGATTTATTATTCTCCTAATGATTGTCAATTGAATAATAAACTCACGACTTCTATTTGCATGAACTCTTAATCCTGAGAGAATAATGGACTTAATCATGAGATGTAAGTTGCTTTGATATATCAAGAGTGAAATCGAGGGTTACGGTCAAAACCTCAGTATGTTAGGCAACCACATTTAGTGTTGATAGAACATATATTCTCAAGATGGAATTCATAATCTCTTAACGGAGATATAAAATAGTCTATTGAGATAAGTTTAATGGGCTTGTTATTTAGAATGTTAGACCTAACTACTTTAGTAAATAGTTACTAGAGTATATATTTATGAAATTGAATTTCATAAATATATAATGAATAACTTAAAGGATTAAACTAGGTACTCAAGAATAAGATGTAGAAATTTACAAAGTGGCAGTTTACATTCATGACTTTGTGTTACTACGAATATTTCATGAAGAGGTTGCATGTATAATAAAGTCTTGGTATATAATTTATAGATAAGGTCTAGAGTGCAACTATATTTATATAGTGGTATTAAATATAGTTAATGGTAACTTTGGACTTGTCAAGAGTTGACAAAAAAGCCCAAGGCCCATTGGAGCTTGTGTCTTATTGGTCCCATTCCAAGCCACACACTTAAATCCAATTAGAATAATTGGTTAGATACAAAGGGAAAAACATACAGAATTTTCTATAGAGAATTTTTGTAAGAACACTATTGTAAAGTGGTGTAAGAAGTGTTAGACACTCTTTGACATTCTCCCTTTGGAACTGATTGAGAGTCCACACATCTTGGGCGTTAGTAGAATTGGAGTGAAGATTGAAAGTCTCTCCAAGCGCTATTGATCTTTGTTTTTGAAATTCACCGCTCCAAAGTAAAATCTCTTGTTTTCATATTCTGAAACTTATATAGCATATGTTAACTTTTATGAATGAAGTAGATCCGTTGTTTTTCCGCTACACACATGCATATTTCCATCAGTTAGCACTGCAGCTTACATGATAAACCGAGGACTATCAATTCCCATGGAGCTCAGACTTCCTAAGGAGGTTTAGAGCGGTAAAGAGGTAAAATTTTCCTATTTAAAAATTTTTGGTTGTGTTTCTTATGTTCATATTGATTTTGATACTCGTAGTAAATTTGATGAAAAGTCTAAAATATGTTTTTTCATTGGCTATGGTGATGAGAAATTTTGCTATAAGTTTTGGGATGAATAAAACAGAAAAATTAACAGATGTAGAAATGTGATATTTAATGAACAAGTTATGTATAAGGACAGATCAATTATAGTGCCAAATGTTACAGAGATAGATCAAAATAAATTTGAGTTTGTCAACTTAGATAAATTGACTGAAAGTACTGTCCAAAAATGGGTGAAGAAGATAAAGAGAATGTAGATTCACAGGTAGATCAGAGTACACATGTAACTGAAGTCCGTAGATCTTCCAAAACCATTAGACCTCCACGACGTTATTCACCCACTTTAAATTATCTTATGTTGACTAATGGTGGTGAGCCAGAGTGTTATGATAAAGCCTTGCAAGATGAGAGTTCAAGCAAGTGGGAGTTAGCCATGTAGGATGAGATGGATTCCTTGTTGGGGAATCAGGCATGGGAACTGATTGAATTGCTAGTAGGAAAGAAGGCTTTGCACAACAAGTGGATATACAGAATAAAGAATGAACATGAGGGTAGCAAACATTATAAGGCCAGATTAGTTGTTAAAGGGTTCTAGCAGAAGGAGGACATTGACTACTCAAAGATATTTTTTCTAGTTGTAAAGATGTCAACAGTTGGACTAGTACTGGGAATAGTGGTTGCAGAAAACTTACATCTTGAGCAGTTAGATGTGAAGATGACATTCCTTCATGGTGACTTGGAGGAAGACATTTATATGATTCAACCAGAAGGGTTTATAGTTCAGGGACAAGATAATCTAGTCTGCAAACTAAGAAAGAGCTTATATGGCCTAAAACAAGCTTGTAAACAGTGGTACAAGAAATTTGACAATTTTATGCATAGAATTAGGTTCAAAAGATGTGAAGTTAATCACTGTTGCTATGTTAAATTTTTGACAATTCTTACATTATTTTACTGTTGTATGTGGATGATATGCTTATTGCAGGGTCTAGCATTGATGAGATTAATAATCTGAAGAGGCAATTGTCAAAACAATTTACAATGAAGGATTTGGGAGCTACAAAGCAAATCCTTGGTATGTGAATCATTAGAGACAAGGCTAATGGTACATTGAAGCTTTCACAATCAGAGTATGTGAAGAAAATTCTCAGCAAATTCAACATGAATGAAGCTAAACCAGTGAGCACACCCTTGGGTAGTCATTTTAAACTAAGCAAAGAACAGTCACCAAAGATAGAAGAAGAAAGGGACTATATGAGCAAAGTGTCTTATGCCTCAACTATTGGCAGCTTGATGTATGCTATAGTGTGTACAAGGCCAAACATTGCACATGTAGTAGGAGTTGTAAGCAGATTCATGAGTAGGTCAGGAAAGTAGCATTGGGAGGCAGTCAAGTGGATTCTGAGATATCTGAGGGGTTCATTAGATACATGTCTTTGCTTCACAGGTGCAAGTTTGAAACTGCAAGGTTATGTAGATGCTGATTTTGCTGGTGATATTGATAGTAAAAAGAGTACTACTGGGTTTGGGGTTGTAATTACTCTAGGTAGTATAATTATATCTTGGGCTTCAAATCTACAAAAATTTGTTACTTTGTCTACTACAAAAGCTGAGTATGTTGCAGCAACTGAAGCTGGAAAGGAGATGATTTGGCTACATGGCTTCTTAGATGAATTAGGTAAGAAGCAAGAGATGGGCATTCTATATGGTGATAGTCAGAGTACAATTTTTCTTGCTAAAAATTTAGTTTTCCATTCAAAGTTCAAGTATATACAGACAAAATACCACTTTATCCGGTACCTTATTGAAGATAAGCTGGTAATACTTGAGAAGATTTGTGGATCTAAGAACCCGGCAGACATGTTGACTAAGGGTGTCACTATTGAGAAGCTGAAGCTATGTGTAGCTTCAGTTGGTCTTCTAGCTTGAGGACAGGAGGATGAGTTGCAGGGATGAGGGATTGTTTTTTGGAAGATAACGGCTGATGTTGGTGATTGAACTAGTCTCCAAGTGGGAGATTTATTGGGTTTTGTGAAGCTTAGTTATGTTGGATCTGGTTGATGACCCAACTTGACCCAAATAATGTTACGTGGTTTTTTAATGAGATATTTTCTGAGGCTTAGTCCATGGAGCGGAGGCTTGGGCTGAAAACATTTTGGCCCGTTTTGTAACCCATTGTGGATCCTATGCGTAGGACATATATAGAAACCATGTTTTTGGTGATTAGGGTTTAGTCGTTGTATCTTTTAGAGAGAAAAAAAAATTGTACTGCCGCACTTTGTATTTTTCTCTGATAATAGCGAAATCTCTGCAACTCCATGGACGTAGGTAAATTGCCGAACCACGTAAATACTGTCTTGTGCATGTAGTTATTTTTCTTTAGCATGTGATTTTTCTATTTTTGGTTTCTTATAGGTTTGAGAATTTTGTGTTAATTGCCTACATTGTGGAGCTCAAGTTTGGTCACATGACCTGTTACGTTGTCACATCCAACTCCACTCCATTTGCAACAATCTTCTTCGGCCTTCCATGAAGAAAAGTAGTCAGCACCACTGCTAAAGCCTTCTCCAAACATGAGAAGAGCTTCATGCTCACTGTCCAAGCACCGAATCACACTACTCATCAAACTGAACTCTATGCATTGAAGCCCAATGATGAGATAAACAAGTAGCTGAATAAAGTTACTTCCTTGAATCATCATGATCAGGATTGCACTTGAGATTTCCAAGTTCTAGCACTAAATGAAGAATAGCTTACAAATGTTTGGAACAAAGGAGAATGAGGGAGAGGAGAGCAAAGGTGGTTGAAATATTCAACTCTTTTGCACTCTTAAACATGTGAATAGAACGTAAACAACTCGGTTTTTGTTGATTCGGACCTCTGCTTTTGTCTTTTTCCCAATTTTTTCTTACATTTCTCTTTCTCGTAATAAATCGAAAAATATCTTCATGTTATAATACTCGTTCTATTATTGTGTTATAAATATTCACCATTCATGCAAACATATCTGTATTTAAAACTACCATACATCCTTGGTGCGATGGTCACTCTATAAGTATAAGTATTTATGGAGTGTGGGGGGCAAAGACTGGAGTTCAAGCTTTCAAGAGAAATCTTCACATACTTATACACTTAGATTAGGTTAAAGTAGAATTCTATCTTGTATATATATATATATAAAAGTGAAATTAAAAGTAAAAAATAAATATAAGTAAAATAGTAAATATGAGAGTATCGTTGCCTTCTGTATTATTTGATACTCACACTGTCACACATCCAAAACAAATCTTTGTTACAATGTATATGGGGAGAAGGAAGGGATAGTGTTTGAATTAGCGTAGGACGCATATCGTCGCAAATAGTTCTTGCTAAAATGATGCATTCTAGGATGAACAGTTCGTGTGATATATAATCTTATCTGGGGGTGCACATCACCCTATAGTCCAACACACGCTTTATAGAAAAAGCTAAATCAACTTGTTTTACAAGTTTTTGACAAAGTCAGTCTTCTTCTTTTTTTCTTTTTTTCTTTTGGTGGCAAAGTCAGTCTTTTCATTTATTAAGAAGTGATGTTTTCATTTATTAGTCTTCTTCTTCTTCTTCTTCTTCTATTTTGGTGGCAAAGTCAGTCTTTTCATTTATTAGTCTTCTTCTTTTCTTTTTCTGTTTTTTGGTGGCAAAGTCAGTCTTTTCATTTATTAAGAAGTGATGTTTTCATCTATTAGGAAGTGATGTTAAACCGTGTGCAACACATTGAAGAAGAAGGAAAAACAAGCTAATCGGACTAATTTCCAAGCAATGGCTACAAAGTCTCTCTCTCTCTCTCTCTCTCTCGCTCTCCCATTAAATGTAAATTTTGATAAATTTACTATTACTAGTTAAGGCAACACATACAAGGCACGTGCTTGTTGTGTAAAAAAAAGTAGTAATTAAGATCAATTTTAGATTTTATTTATACTACAAAATAAAAATATGAATCATTTGATTTTTAAAGTATATATAGATTTACATTAATCAAAAGATACATTAATTTTAAGAATTTTGATAATTATGTTGCAAAACGTTAATTTCATTCGCTTAAGAATTTTGATCAATCACAATGTAAGGGTAACTATTTAACATATAAATATTTATTTAACTATAATAGTTTTTTAGTACCTACTTACTAAAGACAATATATTTACTCTCTAAAAACTTCTAAGAATGATAACAAATATCATCATCTTCCAACAATAAACAACTAAGTTTTGTTAAGAAATTTAAAATAAAATAAAAAATATAACGAAATGCATGTGTCATTGAATTTTTCATTAGATAAATTATAAGTTTTGAAAATTTAAACCTAGAAAATCAGCGTTCTTTAGATAACAAATAAAACACCCAATATCATCATTTTAACTTTCTAAGAATTTTTATCATTTAAAACTCAAAATATGTAAAGAAAATTTTTAGGATGTTTAAATTTAGCGGCAGTAATTTAGACATTACACAATAAACTATTTTAAGAATCATAAACTTTCATTAAAGTTTAACTGAGAGAATAACAATATGACATATTGGCTCTTTTCCAAAATATCAAGGCTAAAATCAGTTGATTGTAAAGTTAAAGGAAAAATTGTAAACTACCTCAAATATAAAGATAAAAAATGTTTTTTTTCTAAGTTTTTGTTTTTGTTTTTGTGTATAAAACTATGCGCTTTTACATAAAATAGTGTGTAAACCCAAGAAAATTCTATGTGGAATAGTGAATTTTGGCTCAACAAAATTGATTAAACCCACAAAAAATTTCTAAAAACACAACAAAATGACACAATATTTTCATAATACCTTTATAATTTTGTTATATTTTATTTTAACTAGTAAAGAATTGACAGCTCAGCAATTTTGAAAATATTGTGATAACATCAAGATGTCTTAACATTTTTCACACAAAAAAATGTTATGTCCATGACATTTTCACAACAAATCATAAGTAGTAGGTTACCACAAGTTCTTATTGGTAGCAAAAAAGTAGTTTCATTGATTAGTTTAAATTAGAACTAATAATAATTTACCATATTTTATTTGTTATGAAAGTGTTGTGAAAATTATTGTGGATATAGCACTTCTTTTTCACAATACTAAAAAGCGGCCAGCAAAACAGTGAAAGTTGAATAAACCATTACTGTAGCGAAATTATTATAGCTTTTCCCATTCACTATATATATATATAGAAATATACATTGCACTTACAATATAAATTTATATTGTAAACATATAAAAATTGGTGAATGTTGCACACATTTGCAAAATTTGTATAATTTTTTTTTTTGTTGCAAATTTATATAATATTTGCTACTTTTTGTGTGTATACAATGTAAGCTTACATTACAAGTAGAAAGTAAACATATAAAGATCCTTTAAAAGAAAAGAAAAAAAAAAGCTCAAACCAAGTTGGTGAACTTGAAGAAATAAAAATAAATAAATAAAAAGGGAAAGAGGCAACTTACTAAATTAAAAATATTATTCATAAAGTAAACATATAAAGATCCATAATTTAATATAAAAAAAAAAAAAAAAAAAAAAAAAAAGAGCACAAATCAATGATTAAAAACAACAACAACAACAACAATGATGAACCGTACATATTGAACAAACAAAAAGTTCTGTAACTTTTACACATTCACCCAACAAGTGTCACAACATTTTCACAAAATATTTATTTTCAATTGTGGTTGGTTATAGTTTCATATTTTATTATTCTTATAAGAAATTGACACTTCAATAATTGTGAAAATATTATGAAATTTGTTGTGTCAGTATAACAATATATATGTGGGTTCTTATAAATATTAAAAGGAAAAAAAAGTACAAACAGAAGATTGAAAAAAAAAAAAAAAAAGTTGTAGCTACAATGCCACTTAAACAAACCAAAGTGGCATTGCAGCAACTGTTCCGGAAAAAAAAATCACCAAACCAAAAAGGCACTGTAGAGGCATTGCTTTTTTTATATAGTTAATAGACTTTACATTCTCTTATTATATTATTTAAGTCATTAATCAAATAACTTTGTTTAGATTCTCACTTAAAAATTAAAACAAAGTTCCAGAGGTTCTCTAACCTAAGGCGGCGTGGCAACCCTAGGTTGGTAGAATATGTGCCTACTCTCGAAGTGAGGCTTTTGATTTGGTTTTCGGTTTCCTGACCGGCGCGGCGTTGGAGTCTATGTCTAGTTGGCTAGGTATGGAGAATATGTCTGCTTTCTGGGAGTCTTTTTCGCTAACAGAGTCTGAAGGCAGTAAGTAGTAAGTACCAAGTGGAGGATGATGGTCTTAAAGGGAAGTTTCTTCTTGCAGCACGGTTTTTTACGGGTAGAGTCCTGAATATTGAGGCCATCGCTTGCACTTTCAAAATACTGTGGCACATTTAAGAAGGGCTTCAAAGCACGCAATATGGGTGACCACCGTGTGTTGTTTATTTTTTCTGAGCAGACTGATGTTGACAGAGTTCTTGCGGGAGAGTCGTGGTCGTTTGATAAGTACTTGGTTTCTTTGAAAAGAATTGGACGTCAAGCGGAGATGAAGGGATTGGTATTTGATAGTGTGTTTTTTTGGATTCAGGTACATGACCTCCCTATAGGTAGTTTGAAGTTGAGAGTGGCAAAGGACATTGTTTCGGTAGCAGGGGAAGTCGTAAACTCAGGGGCAGCGAAGGAGGACTATGAAGGCAACCACTTTATGCGAGTAAGAATGAGGATTGATATTACAAAACCATTAGGTAGAGGTAGAAAGATAGGACTGTTTGCCTTATCATGGCAAGGAAGGTTGGGTAAATTTAAAGTATAAGTGTTTGCCTAACCTATGTTATTGGTGCAGCCGTCTTACCCACCATGATAAGGAATGCTCGGTCTGGTTGGCAAGGAAGGGTACACTGCAAGATAGTGATCAACAATTTGGATCGTGGTTGTAAGTGAACACCCCGAACTTGGCCAAGAAAACTATGATTCGAGTTGCTGGGTATGAAGAGGAGAAGCATGAGGATAATAAGACTACCTTATATCCGAAGAAGAGTGAAGGTGGGATGTGGAAGTTTTGAATACCATGCAAAGCAATGGGGACCGAGAGCACCATCGGAGTGATGATGATGAGGGTCGAAGTGCCAAGTTTGATGATGTGCACGTTCAGATGGAGGTACCAGTGGTGACGAAAGTGAATGGGATTCTTGATGTGAGTAATCTACATAGGTGCATGGATCCAAGAGTCATTCGAGGCCCCACTAGTCGTAATTTCCAAGCTTAGTTAGATGATATTGATGCTAAAACGCTTCGATGGTGGGAAGGAATTGGGGAAGAAGGTCCAGGTTGGTAAGGGTAGTGGTAGTACACCTTCGATAATACCAATGGAGTTGATTTCCTTAAAGCATCCAAGGGAGCTGTCCAATGAGGAAATGGGACTTGCTAATGATAGTAGAAAGAAACGGGTACTTGTGGTCAGAACTTAATCGGTGGAGGCTGATGTTCAGCCCTGTCGACAGCCATGAAAATCTTAGTTTAGAACTATAGGAGGCTTAGGAACCAGCGTGCAGTTCAAAAGCTTGTCGATATTATGCAAGCACAAGATCCCATCACTACAAAAAACGAGGTCTAAAGCCGCGTTTCAAAAACGCGGCTATAGACCCCGAAAACGCGACTATAGCCTATAGCCGCGTTTTCTAGAGCCACGTTTACAAACCCGGCCTAAGCGGCGCAGCAACAACCCCTGTGGGTCTGTAGCCGCGTTTTTACAACCGTGGCTAAAGATTGGACCTAAAGCCGCGTTGTTTAACCACTGCTATAGTCTGAGACCTATAGAAAAACGCAGCTATAGATTATGTTTATAGCTGCGTTTCTTAAAAACGCGGCTATAGATCAGTTATAGCCACGTTTTTTTATAAACGCGGCCAAAAAAACGCAGCTATAACCCACATTTTGTGTAATACATGATTGTGTTTTTGTTAGAAACATGGCCATCTAAGGAACATATGAAATGGGTATGAGATCGGATTTTGTTTTGATGGGTGTTTTACGGTGTCTAATGATGATGGGTGGGGGGGGGGGGGATTAGCTCTTTTATGGAAGGCAGGGGTGGATGTTTGGGTGGATAGTTTTTCAAAGTACCACATTGATTCTATTGTGCATGGTGGTTCAAAGAATGCTTGGAAATTGACTGGGTTTTATGGGGAGACCGATATAGGTCATCAAAATGAGGGTTGGAACATGCTTTGAATGCTTAGTTCTAAACTGAAGCTTCCATGTGTTTTAGGTGATTTTAATGTGTTGCTTGAGGTGTAAGAAAAGAGAGACGAGGCTCCTTGGGCTCATTTTATGATGCAGATTTTTCGTGATGTGTTGGACCATTGCGGGTTTGTTGATTTGAGGTATTCTGGTCCAGATTTTACTTGGCATGGCAAGCGAAAGGGGGAGTGAATTTAGGAAAGATTAGATAGGGGAGTTGCTAATTATGAGTGGCTGACTCATTTTCCTACAAGTAGGGTGAAGCATTTGAATTGCTTTACATCAAATCATAGGCCACTTCTTCTATCCTTGGATGGGGATAATGAGTACCAAAGGTGGCGCAGGAAGCCTTTCCGGTTTGAAGCAATGTGGATTTTGGACCCTAAGTGCAAGGAGGTGGTAGCAAGGGCTTGATATTGTGCTCCTAATGGTACTCCTATGTTTGTGGCAGCTATAAAACTTAAAAGATGCAAGAAATGGTTGAAGTCTTGGAGTAGGATTCATTTTGGCAATGTGAAGTAGCAGATAAAGCAAGCAAAGGATCAAATATGGCATGCTAAAGAGGTTTCGGCCAGGATTGGGGATCTTGAGGAGGTTATTCGGATTAAGATGGAATTGAATGCTCTTTTTGATAAAGAGGAGAAGATGTGGTAACAAAGGTTTAGGGTTCAGTGGTTGAAAAATGGTGATCAGAACACAAAAAAATTTCATGGGATTGCCACTCAAAGGAAGAGGAAAAATTTTATTAGGGGGTTGTGTGATGGGAATGGAGCTTGGCATGAGGATGAGGAGGTTCTTTAAGCTATTATCACTGATTTCTAAACTCATCTGTTTACTTCCTTGAATCCACAGAATCTTGATAGGGTTTTGGAGGGGGTTAATGTTGTGGTCACTAAGAGTATGAGAACAGATCTAGAGAGGCCTTTTACTAGTGAGGAGGTGGGAGTGGCAATCAAAGAAATGGCTTCGCTTCAAGCCCCATATCCAAATGGTATGCCACCTTTATTTATTGGACCGATATCAGTATGGATGTTTCTTAGGCTGTTTTTTCTTATTTAAAGTCAAGGTCTATCCTAAAATCTATCAACCATACCTTTATTACTCTAATTCCCAAAATTCAAAACCTTGAAAGGATCTCTGATTTTCGACCCATAAGCCTGTGCAATGTGATCATCAATAAGATGATTGCTAATCGCCTCAAGCCCGTTCTAAATTCCATTTTATCTGAGACCCAGAGTGCTTTTATCCCTAATAGATTGATCACTAATAATATTTTAATTGCCTTTGAATCTTTGCATCATATGAAGGGGAAGAAAGGTTTTATGGCTATGAAATTAGTTATGAGCAAGGCTTATGATAGGGGGAAATGAGTGTTTCTTGAAAAAATTCTTAAGATGGGTTTCCCGGTGTGCATGGGTGGCTTTGATTATGGAGTGTATTACCACTGTCTCATATTCTATCCTCGTGAATAGGGAGCCAAAGGGTATGATAGTCTCATCTCGAGGTTTAAGACAAGGAGATCCGCTTTCCCCTTATTTGTTCCTTTTTTGTGCTGGGGTTGAATGCTCTTTTACGAGGTGCTGCAGTAAAAGGAGACATACAAGGTTCCTCGCTTTGTAGAAATGAGCCTAAACTAACTCATCTATTTTTTGCAGATGATTGCTTAATCTTTTGCAGGTCTACTTTAGAAGAGTGCAATAAAATTCAAGAGCTATTAGCTTACTATGAGATTGCGTCGGGCCAAGTGATTAATAAGGAGAAAACCACTCTTTGTTTTAGCAGGAATACAGATGAAATAACTCAAGAAGCTATCAAAGTGGCCCTCGATGTCCTTGTTATTAGGCATTATGAGAAATATTTGGGTTTACCTTCTTTTGTTGGAAGAAATAGGTCGGCGTGCTTTGCTCAAATCAAAGAACAAATATGGGGTTGTATGCAATGTTGGAAGGAAAAGTTGTTGTCTCAAGCTAGTCAGGAAGTTATGATTAAAGCAGTGGTCCAATCTATCCTAGTTTATTCAATGAGTGTCTTCAAGCTTCTGGTAGGCCTTTGTAAAGATATTGAAGCCATGATTCTAAAATTTTGGTAGGGCAATGGTGATAGAAGGAAAATTCATTGGGTTAAATGGAGTTCTCTTTGTTCTTCAAAATCAATTGGAGGCATGGGGTTTTAGAATTTCCAAAAGTTCAATAATGCATTGTTAGCTAAACAAGTGTAGCGTCTTTGTCATCGACGAGACTCCCTAATTTTTAAAGTATTTAGTGCTAAGCATTTCCCGAATGGTAATATTCTTAAGGCGTTTGTTCATCCTAAATGCTTTTATGCATGGCAGAGTATTCTTCAGGCACAAGGAGTTATTAGAAAAGAGGCTATATGGAGGGTTGGCGATGGAAAGCTGATTGATCTTTGGCAACATAGGTGGCTGCCTGATCTAAATCATAGTAAGATCATCTCTCCAAGAGCTAATTCTTCAGTTCAGCGGGTTTGTGATTTGTTTTTCCTTGATATAAGAGTTTAGGACCCAGGTTATGTTGCGAGTTGTTTGATTCCATGGGAGGCTAACTTAGTGAGGAGGATTCAAGTATGTGAGGATGGGGCAGAAGATAGTCTGCCTTGGCCTCTGACTAATGATGGGGAGTATAATGTTAGGAGTGCTTACCATATGCTTGTCTCTGCTGAATCTCTTCTTATGCCCAATTCATCATCTTCGAGTAGTAATGGTTTGGTGTAGGATAAAATATGGAACATGAGGGTACCTAATAAAATTCAACATTTTATTTGGTGCACTGCTAAGGACTTTTTGCCCATGAAACAAAACTTAGAGGCTTGGCATCTCCCTATTGGCAAGGAATGTGATGGTTGTGGAGAGCACACGGAGTCGATTATGCATTGTTTATGGCTCTGTGATCAGGCGAGGTCGATGTGGATGTTGCTCCTAGAATTTTGATCACTGATTCAAAAGAAGTGTCAAACTTTCTTTGAATTATTGGAGGAGCTCTTCAGTTCTGGGTCGAATTTTAGGGCAACTTTGTCCGCTAATGTGGCGTGGTGTTTATGGCAACGTCGTAATCAGATAAGGGAGCATCAATCTTCTTGGTCGCTACTTGAATTGGGTGATAAAGCTCGGAGGCTGGTTGAGGAATTCTGGGACGTAAATCCTCAGGAGCATGGTGCGTCTATTCCTCGTCTTGTGGTTCGCTAGTCTTCTCCGCCCGATGGTTACTTCAAAGCAAACTTTGATGCTGCTTATTTTGAAGATTTGGGTTTAGCAGGTATTGGTGTTGTATGGGTCTGTTTGGATAAAATTTATTGCTGAAAACTGAAAACACTGTAGTAAAATAATTTTTAAATGTGTGAATAGTACCGTGGGACCCATTTTTAATAAAAAAAATTTTGTAAAGTGAAGTTTGTGGGTCCCATGAACAATACAGGGACCCACAAATGTGCTGAAAGTCAACAAATTCTGCTACTGTTCATGCACAGTAAAATGAACAGTAACCTTGTCCCCCTGACCCGTGCTGCAGCAGCAGAAGAAGAAGAAAAAAAAAAAAAAAAGAGAAAACTCAGACGCAGAAAACGCCTATCCAAACGCCCTCTATGTCGAGATCAGTCTGGGCAAGCTATTGCGGCACTATGTTAGAATCTGGGAAGGGTGCAGTCAGTTGAGATGGCTGAAGCTTTGACGGCTCGAAAGGCTGTGATTTTTGCAAGGGAGTTGAGTCTCTTTAACATTATTGTTTAAGGTGACTGCCTTCATGTTATTCAGGCCTTGAAGCGTAGTGGTCCTTGCCCACTATTGTTTGGCCATATCATTGATGAGACCAAAAGACTTGGACGTATGTTGAGAAGTTGTTTGTTTCAGCATGTTAGGAGGGATGAGAATGGATTAGCTCATAGTTTAGCTAAAAAATTAGTTTTATCCGCAGATCTTGAGGTATAGGTAGAAGATTTACCCAAGGATGTGAATGTTGTTTTCCAGTCGAATCTTCCATGAGTTTGGTTTTTGTTTCGTTTTGTAGTTTTTTTTTTTTTTTTATTAATAGAAGATCGCTTACCTTTTTCTTAAAAAAATAAAAAATAAAGGACTTTTAAAATACCCCCTCTCTGTTTGCACCGTCATTGATGGTAATAATAAAGAAATAACTTCTTCTTTTTTTTTTGGTTAAAAAGTAATTAGTAATAACATTATTTATTTATTAATGTTTCCTTTCCTTAGTTGGTCCTCATTTTCAGCAAATGCAAGTCAAGCACGGAATAGTCGCCTCTGAACTTTGACAAAATGTTCTACCTTATTGGACCCGAACTTGATGATAATGAAGATAAATCCAACCTAACCTCTTTACTGGTCTCTCCTCCTCTACTCTCTTACAAAGTCTTCAAAAAGCTATCTCAGTTCACACTCTGCTTATATATAGTTGAATTTTAGCTTCATCAATTTACTCCCTCTCTAATACTTGCATTTGAATATTCAAACCATATCCATCCCATCCTTTCAAATCAAAGATTGCCATGTTTCAAAAACCCTTTTCTGGGTTTCCTTTATTTTTCGGGGTAAGCCTCCTTAAACCTCAATCTCAGCTTGCTTTTGTATTCTCTCGCAAATTTACTTCTACTTTTAGCGTTTTTTTTTTTTGTTTGATGAATATATCGACTTCTTTTGATCGGTAAACGAGTCAACTCAAACTGGGTAGCTCAAAGTTTTATGCTTTCTTCCTATATTGGTTGCGTACACTGAGTTTGGGGCTGTTTGATTACCTTTTTAACCAACAGTTTAAATAACAATAATATTTTTAATATCTATTATAATATTCAAACACGTCTTTTAACAACATTAAAAACTGAACAATACTACTTAAATACTGGATCTAGTTTTATTTTGTTATCATTTTTCTCAGCTGGGAATGCTTAAATATTCGTAGAAAGCTGAACTGGGGTTTTGTTGTTGTTGTTTTTCTTGATTTCTGTCTCAGGTGATGATGCTATGAAGGCTTTGGTTGTTTTTTATTTCAGTATTTTGAGCACTCTGACGTAGATTTGATAGTAATCTCCAAAGAAAAAAAAAAAAAATCCGTAGCTCGCTTTTGTTGGCTCTTGATGAAAATGGTTCTGAATGGCCGGCCTCTTACTGTTCTTGTAGTTGTTTCTCTCTGGTTGTTGCTTATTTGTGGTTTGAGCTACGGTGTCCAAAGTGATATAGATTGCTTGAAAGGTATTAAGGCTGAACTTGAAGATCCTTATGGTTATTTGAACACTTCATGGAATTTTAACAACAATACTGAAGGCTTCATCTGTAAATTTACCGGGATCGAGTGTTGGCACCCTGATGAGAACAAGGTTTTAAATATCCGGCTTTCGGATATGGGACTCAATGGCCAATTTCCTGGTGCCATTAAGAACTGCACAAGCTTAACAGGCTTGGATCTTTCCAACAACAAACTTTTTGGAATTATTCCGCAAAATATCTCCCACATAATTGGATATGTGACATCTCTTGATCTCTCATCTAACAATTTCTCGGGGGAAATCCCAGCGGACCTGTCCAATTGTTCTTATTTGAATGTTCTAAAACTCGACCATAACAGGTTTACAGGTCAAATTCCTCAACAATTGAGTCTGCTTGCTCGGCTTAAACAATTTAGTGTGGCAAACAATCTTTTGACAGGACCAGTCCCCTACTTTGGTCCAAATTCTTCAATTACAGCAGATAGTTATGCCAATAATACTGGACTATGTGGGTTTCCTTTGGATCCTTGCCAGTCAGCTTAGACACAAGATTGAAGAGCAATGTGCTGGGTTGAGTGGTGAACTTTGCCACCTTGTGGTTTTATTTTATTTTATTTTTTTCGGAGAAAGTTGTGGTTTTAATTTGAAGCTTGAATCAATTGAAACAGAATTATGCTTCTTACCTTAATAATAATTTTGTAGCTTGAAGTTTCTCACAATGTATCCGTTTTTTCTCTCATTCCCGTAGTTTCTTATTACCCTATAATAATTAATATCTCATTTGTTTTCTTCTTTCTACAGTTTATTGTTTTATCAGTACTTCTACTAAGTTTGGAAATAACATTGATGACATTATCCTTTTTTTTTTTTTTTGATACAGACATTATCCTTATTATCAAGTACAGTATCAAATTTCCAGCTTACAGATTCTTTCAAATTTCACACGCAATGGTACAAAGTAAAATTTGAATTTAAGAAGCTTCATTTAAAATCAATTTGGGCAATGATCCAAATATGAAGAAATTTTTTATTAAAATTTACATTTTGATCAAAATTTCATAATAACAAGAGTTCTATTCAACCCATAACAATAAACGTGACAGTTTTTTTTTGGAGAATCAAGACAGAAATTTCATTGAAAGACAACATATGAGATTACAACATCCTCAAACATTTCTTTGAACCAAGCCCGAATCTCCTCATAGTCTCTAGCCTCATGAGCTAATGCGTTGGCAACACTATATTGGTAATTGTAGTCTTTCTGGTATATTAATGCCTCTATGGTAACCAGTTGAGTAAAAGAAGAAAGGAAAAATTACGGGGAAAAGGTTAAAAAGATGCTTATACAATATATATGGAAAAGAAGTTACAAGAAATCCACTTAAGACCATTTTCACAGATCTTTCGCTAGACTAGAAGACAGTTGAGTTCAACTGTAAATAGGCAGATAATGCAAGAAGATGGATATGATCAATAACACGAGTTCTTTAATCATTAATATCCCCCCAAACACAAAACCAGACTGCCAGAAGAGATGATAAGAGTACCTTCTGTAAGCCATTTTTTCATTCACAAGTGACACAAACTTTATTAGGAAACGATGAAATCTATATACAAACAGCATGCATAGGCTCCCCCGAAATAATTACAAGCCAAAATTCAAATTATTAACCAAGTCTACAAAGGAAGGAATATGAACACTACCAAAACCAATAGAATACTCATACAATGACAACAGAAAAAAATATTTTAGCTCAAGAATTGATAACTCAAAACCATTAAACTTGTGGTTACATATCTCTATCCATTTGTCCATAGAAGCGAAGGGGGGTGGATATCCTAATAAGAAGCAATTAAGCATGAAAGCTCATTTCAAATGGCAATTATGATCTCGATGATTACCAAACTTACATTACGCTTTTAAATCAGTCATGGCTACCCCAGGATAGTTTACATGGATTTCTTGTTACTCTCAATTAATGCCAAAGCCAAGAGATTTATGCACACACTAATTACAAAGCAGGCCACTTTTCGTTCAATCACAGACCATACCCAATAACCCCAATTTTCAAACCCAAGCAAAATCATCAAGCTTTATTCTTAACAATAAAAACCCAATCATCAAACGGATAAAAACTTAAACGAAATGAGACCCATATCGTTAAACAAAAAGAAAAATTAAAGATAAAAGACAATAGAGAGAGACCGAGATGAGAGATAGACCCATACACTAACTATAGTTACCACTAGTCTATAGCAATGAAGGAAAAAAAAAATGAATTAAAGGAAGGCAAAGTCTTTAGTGCTATGAATGAAGGAAAAGGAGAGGATCCAAATCTCTTGACTACCAAACTCATGGCAAAATTTGCTGAGTAGTAACTTTTTAGGAAAATTTTATGTAAATAGAATGCGTAGACTAATTTTGAAACTCGAGTTCTAACTCAAAATCGAGTTTAACAAACACGAGGTTTGATAGTATAAGTCTAACATGGAATTTTTAAAAAAAACCATGAGGAACTCAAGTTTGGCAAACTCAAGTTCCAGGCACAGTAAAATAGAATGACTAGTAAGGTGGACAGAAGATATAGGAAGTATTAGAATTTGGAAATAGAAGGGCATTCCCATCAAAGTTTCTAAAAAATTTAGCATTTACTATTTCAAAAATCAACTTTATAACATATTACTTTATCCTTTACATCAAAACTTCTATTTTTTTTAACACTTTATTTAAATATTCTTTCTTTATTATTTTTTATTCTTCCTCTTTCTCTCTCTCTCTCTCTGTCTCTCTCTCCTCTATCTCTCTCTTTCTCAACCCAACTATCCTCAGCACCACCGACCACCACATCACTATTTTCAGAACCGGACCAAACCGGGAGATCGGACCGTGAAAACTGGAAACCGGGATAAAAACTTGTTTTTTAAGCATAAAGAACTGTATTTTTAGTTAATTCCGTGAACCCCTAAAACTGGGGTTGGACCACACGAACCGGTAAAGAACCGTGCAGTCCAACCCCTTAGCAATTTTTTTTTTAATATAAAAACAACTTAACACAATTTTCTTCTACTTAATTAAATTATTTATCTCTTACAAGGAATAAAAAAAAATTATAATTAAAATCCTTCAAAGATATTCAACTTTACTTCAAAAATTAAGCATAAATTTTAATGTTTTTCATGGTTATTATTTTATTTTATTAACTTTCTTATTTAATTATTAAATATATGCTTGAAAATCATTAAATTTTCCTCACATATATGGATATATTAGTCAATTTTGCTAGTTTTATAAATTTAATATCTATATTTAGGCTTTAATTAATTATTAAATTAATTATGACATCATCACAGTTCAACCACAGTTCAACCTAGGTTCAACCACAGTTCAACCTCGGTTCAACCTCAAAAACCTTGAATCTCTCCCTTTTACGGTTCAATGAACGGTCCGGATTTCAAAATCTTGCACCACATCCACCCACCCATACCACAACCACCACATCCGCCCACCATTGTCACCACCAGCCACCAGCCAGATCCACTGCAACCACAAACAACAGCAGAGGTAAAAAAAAACCCCACATCCACTGTTGGACCCAAAAAAAAAAAATCAACAGTAATCAAACCAAATTAACATCAACATCCACCCATCACATTCACCACATCCACATCCAATCAATAGCAAAAAAATCAAAATCAAAATCAAAATCAATCGGACCAAATCATGGATCTTCCAGAGATGACCAAGGAATATGATCCGCATTGGTGAGCAAATGAGCTCACTCGATCTGTGTTGGTGACCCAGGAACACGATCCACTGCCACCAGCCAGACCCACTAGCAATTGAACCGATGGTGACCTAGGAACACGACCCACGGTCATCAGTGACCCAAAATCAAGATCAAAACCACGACCCACAACCCAGTAACACCGCACCGTGACCTAAGAACAGCACCTTGACCATCGAACCATCAAACCCATGACCATCGGACCACCATTGCCGGACCAAAACCATCGTCGAATCACATCCATTGGGAGAGAGAAGAGAGAAGTGCAAGAGGAAAGAGAAGAGAGAAGTGAGAAAAGAGAGGAGTTGTGAGAATAAAAAAGTTTTTTTTTTTTCAATCTAGGTACAGTGAGCTTTTATTAGGGGTGTGCACGGTTTGGTAGGGGCGATTTTTTTCTAAATTTATTACCGAATCGATAGAAATCGGTTTTTTCATAATTGGTACCGATGCACACCACTTAAGGTTGATTTTTCGACCTATAGCAGTGCGGTTTTTTGCGGTGCGGTTTAGTCGGTTTGGTCGGTTTGAAATATTTAAAAAAAAACTATTTTTTTAATAATAAAAAAATTAGGCTTTCAAGCCCAATATCAATATTTCAACATGTTCAAGAAACTTGTGTCAAATAATTCATGATACTGTGCAAACCTAATTAAACATAAAACAGAAGCAAAAGAAAAGTCATAAAAAAAAAAAAAAAAAAGTAAAAATGCCTCAAAGGAAAAGTCATAAAAACCACTGTTTGAAAGTTGAAACTGTTTGCACAACCCAAATAAAACCACAAATTCAGCTAATTAAGTGGGTCATTTTAATTTTTAACATTTCTTTGCTGGGTCTATTAGACACTTAATATTTTTAACACTTAATATCTATTAGACAGTAATTAATATTTGCTGGGTTACTTAACTCTATTAGACACGTTGGGCCCGGCCAACAACATGTTTTCTCATAAAAGCTAATATACAAACAAAGCTTGTAGCCACTAGCCAACCCAACAATGTGATATTTGTTATTCCTTTAGTATAATAACAAGAAGTGAAGAAACAATGAAACACAAACTCAAGAGGGACAACAAGAAAGTAGAAACACAAATGTGACAAACCTAGCGAGAGGCAAGACAAACCCAGGACAACAAGATGGCTTACCAGTGACTATGAGCACCTGTTCGCGGTGAGCCGGTGCGAGCTTAAAGCCCAGACACGAGGCGAAGAGGCAGTAGTAGCAGCAGTCCGGCGAGAGGCGAGAGACAAGAGCAAGAGAGAGAGTTCAGTCTTATGAGAGAGAAATAGAGTGTATTTTTAGTGAGGCTGTGAGGGAAATCTAAAAACCTAGAACCAATTCAACCAAATGGTGTTGTCTTGTGTTTCAGTACCACGTCGTTTTAGTAAAAAAAATTAAAATCAATACTCAATAAAACGATGCCGTATCCTAAAGTTGAAAAAGTAACATATGAGATGCATATATCGATTCAATTCGGCGCCTCATTGGTGAGGGATTTCAACTTCGACGATTGCACCGCACCGGCGTCAAATGTCCCTTTGCGTTCTGATCACTGGCATCGGCCCCGTTGGTCGGTTGCAGATACGGCTCGGGAAGGTCGGCACCAGTCGAGAAGGTCAACTCCAATTTCCTTTTGCACAGTCCTAGATGTTATTGATAACAGCTCACTATAACTTGATGCTAAATTTTTTAAGATTTAGCATGTTTGATGGAAGTCTGTTTTTATCATTTGAGGTGCTAAAAATGTTAAATGTTATTTTTAGCATTTTTAGCACCTCAAATGATAAAAACACACTTCCATTTAGCATTTTTAGCACCTTTAATGGGAATGCTTTAAAAGCCAAAACATTGGAATATGCCATCACGTGGGGTAAGTGGTGGGACTTGGGAGTGGAGCTTTTTGGAAACTTCATGAATAACTTTTTGGAATAGTTTGTTGTTTTTTTAAGTGGAACTTGAGTTTAGCAAACTAGAGTTCCACGTGATTTTTTTTTTTTTATCCATATTAGATGACTATTAATTGGAGCTCGAGTCTACTAAACTCGATTTTGGATTGGAATTTGAGTTTACTAAACTCAATTTGAGTGCACTAAACTCAATTTGAGTGCCAAAAACAATCTACATAAATAAATAATTTCAAACACATGCTATTCACCTAAAATTTTCCTAAAAAGTTACGGTAATAATTGGCAAATTTTTCCCCAAACTCACACATGCCTTCCATTTTGAGTTGCAACTTGCAAGTGCTAGTCTTTTTGTTTTGTATTTTTTTTTCTAAATATTAATATTTCTCTTGGAAGATAATAATATTTAACATTAAAAACTAAAATGACTATATAAATAATATATATATATATATATATATATATATATATATATATAATTTCATGTAATTACCATTAATAATTTTTTTTGTGCTAAAGATAAAAAAAAAAAACCGAGAAGGCAGAGAGGTGAATGTCTTTTGTCCGTCAATGTCAATACTCTCTCTCTCTCTCTCGCTGTTGCTTCTCTTTCCCCAGTGTCAGTAGCAATAGCAGTAGCCTTCCCAAAGCCACCGCCACCACCACCACCACCACCACCTCCTTCAATTCAAATTCAATCTCAACTCTCCTCAGAGCTTGTAAGACCTCTCTCCACCTCTACCAACTTCACGCCCACATCATCCGTAAAGGCCTCATCACCCTTTTCATCTCCATCTCCCTCTCCCTCTCCGCTCTTTCCTATTCCACTTCCATCTTCAACAGTTTGCAGACCTAGAAGGTTTCTCTAGAACTCTCTCATTAGAGTTTATTCTAAAAAATCTCATTTCATCCACGTTGCTTCGCTCTTCATTTGCATGAAGAGAGAGGTTGGTGTGCCTGATAGCTACACCTACCCATCAACCATTAAAGCTTGTTCCACCCAGTGTGAGGTTAGCGCAGGGAGTGCCCTTCATGGGTCGGTATTGAGGTGCGGGGTTGAACGGGATCTCTTTATTAGGACTAGTTTGATTGACTTCTATGGGAAATGTAAACATATTTTCGGTTCTCGTAAGTTGTTCGATGATATGTTTGATAAAAATGTGGTTTCATGGACAGTTATGGTTGTCGCGTATAAATCTTTTGGGGATTTAGAAAAGGCAAAGAGGTTGTTCAATGAAATGCCACAAAGGAATGTGGCATCTTGGAATGCTATCATTTGTGGCCTTGTGAAACTGGGTGACTTGAAGGGTGCGAGGAGGATGTTTAATGAAATGCCCGAGAGGAATATGGTTTCGTATAGTACCATGATTGATGGGTGTGCAAAGGCAGGTGATATGGCATCTGTGAGGTTTCTATTTGAGCTGGTGCCTCAAAGGGATATTTTTGGGTGGTCTGCATTGATATTGGGTTATGCTCAAAGTGGTCAGCCTGACGAAGCGGTGAAAGTTTTTCCTTGAAGTAGATTCAAGGGATGTAAAGCCTGATGAGTTTGTTATGGTGAGCTTGATGTCTGCTTGTTCTCAAATTGGTAATTTGGAATTGGCTAAATGGGTTGATTCTTATGTGAGCCGGAGCACAATGGATATTCAACAACCTCATGTAGTTGTGGCTCTTGTTGACAAGAATGCCAAGTGTTGAAACATGGAGCGAGCAATGAAGTTGTTTGAAGACTAAAGAGATACCCAAAAAGGACCTAATCTCATATTGCTTCATGATACAAGGGTTGTCGTATCATGAGCATGGGAACAAAGCTGTTGACCTTTTCAATAAGATGGCTAAATGAAGGGCTAACTCCAGATGAGGTGGCCTTCATCGTCGTCTTGCCAGCATGTAGTCATGCCAGATTTGTTGAAGAGGGTTGGCACTAATTTGAAAGGATGAGATATGAGTACTCTTTACTTCCTTCTCCTGATCACTATACTTGTATGGTTGATCTTCTTAGCAAGGTAGGAAGATTGAAAGCAGCTTATGAGCTTATAAACTCAATGCTTATGGAGCCACATGCTGGTGCTTGGGGTGCACTTCTTGGGGCCTGTAAGCTGCATTGCAATATTGAATTAGGGTAGGTTATTGCTGCTCACCTTCTTGAGCTTGAGCCACATAATGCTGGTAATTATGTGTCTTTGTCCAACATCTATGTAGCGGCAGATTGGTGGTTGGATGTTTCTTTTGTGAGCAAGAAGATGATGGAAAGAGGAGTTAGGAAAATAACTGGTCACAGTTGCATTTATTCATGAGAATGAGTTTCATCATATGACTAATTCACCATTCATCAATACCATGATTTTGAGGCTGCCACATCGGTGTGAATTGCTGATCGTATTGTAAGAGCCTTTCCATCAATTAAATAAAGAAAAAAGAAGTGCAAGGGCTGATCGATTTTAGAGTCCTGTTATCCCAATCACAAAGAATTGCAGTAGCAGTTTTCTGCCAGAAAAAATTGAAATCCTCCTCTTCTATGGTTACTGGGAGAAGCTGCACATGGATTGTTTAATGGTTCTGTATGTGTTGCTGCTTTATAACATGATCACAAATGAGCTGGTTGGTTTCAGCTAGACTCTAATCTATGCCATTCCAGATTTAGTCCGGTAAGTATCAACCAAACATTAACTACTGTAATGAATGTGTAAAATTTTTACTCTTTTATTTTGCGACCAGGAAGGGGGCTTTTGATGTGGCTTGCTATTAGCTATGCTAACTTGTAGCTGAGCACAATATAGCAATTTCTCATTCTAGTGATTTTGTTGTGATCCTTGCTCTTTTAACCAATAAATATATTATCAATGAAATTGTTAGTATGTGGAAAATGATTATTCTACAGTGCAAGTGTTGGCCCACCTTTTCCTGACTTAAGCTTTTAAGACTAATCGTAACCACTTCTTACATGTATCAATTAAGTAATTGGACTGATTTTATTATAACATGATTTCTTCTGGTGTTACCGGATGGCATTCGGCTGATCACTCAACTGTAGGGAATTACCACTGAATGTTCAAATAGTGTGTAAAACACCTATGAACGTTAAACCCCTAAATTACAAATTACCAACACAAGCTTATTATCAAATAATGTATGTGTGGAATATGAAAATAAGCTAAAACAGAATTGGTAAAACAATCTAAACCAAAATTAATCACAACCACAACAGTAATTAAAAGGTAAAGATTAAGGGAAGAGAGATGCAAACACAAAGATAACACAACAATGTGTTATTGAAGAGGAAACCGAAATCCTCGGCGAAAAACCTCTCCGCCGCTCTCCAAGCGGTCAATAATCCACTAGAGAATAAAGTTGGGATACATGAATAGCAGAAGACCCTCAAAGCCTAATCTACCCAGTGCACCTAAGCCCTCCAAGCTTCTTGCTCCAATAGGGTTACGCCGAATCTTGTCTTCTCTAGCTTACCGGATCCCGCAATAAACCTATTGCATCAACCAAAATTAATTGGTCCCTTCAAAACTGCTTCCCAAGTACCAAAATGCCTCCTCATAGATATGAGTGTGGTGAGATAAGAATTTGGCTAATGGACCTCTCAAGGATGTAACAATGGAGAGGGTGAGAGTAGAGAAATTTGGAGAATCAAAGGATGAAGATTGTAGATGAGTCAATCTTGTTTTTCTCTAGGGTTTTCCTTTCAAAATTCTCTATTGAAGCTCTCTATATTTCGTGGGTATAAGGGTATTTATAATAGGGTGTGTATGGAATGCGAAGAATCAGTTACAACCAAATAGGGCATTCTGGCGACTCGAGCTCGCGACTGGAACCAGTCGCGAGTTTGAGTCACAAACTAACTGCCTGGCTAGTTGGAAGTTTTGTCCTGTAGTGCAACAGCTGGCGTGACCCTTCAGCTCCCCTTGCATGCTTCACACGTGTGCCATCTTTAGCGACTTACCAGTCGCAAGATCCAGTTGCGAGGCTCTTCTTGAATGCACATTCTTGAGTTTTTCTTCATCCTCTCTCACACACTACCCTTACATGATTCCCACCTAAATATAGAGTTTCTAAATGTTAAATTACAAGCAAATTTGGCACGAAATAAAGCCAACAAAATGATTGAATAAATTCAATCTTACAACCATGAAATTCTGAACCTGTAAGAAACAGAAAATAGAGAAAACACATGCCAAAGAAAAAATAATCACACGCACAAGACAATATTTACGTGGTTTGACAATTTGCCTATGTCCACGAAGTTGCAGAGATTTCAATATTATTAGGGAAAAAATACAAAGTGCGGCTACAAATTTTCACTCTCTCAAAAACAACAAAAACCCTTATCACCAAAACAATGTTTTTCTATATCCTGTGCACAGGATTCAAAATGGGTTTGTCGGCCCAAGCCTCCGCTCCATGAACTAAGCCTTAGAAAATCTCCCATTAAGAACCAAGCAACATTATTCGGGTCGAGTTGGGTTGTCAACTGGATCAAACACAACTAGACTCCACAAAGCCTAGCAAATCTCCCATTTGGAAACTACTTCAATCACCAACATCAGCCGCTATCTTCCAAAAACAATCCCTCATCCCTCTAACTCATCCTCCTATCCTCGAGCGAGAAGGCCAACTGAAGCCGCGCATAACTTCAGCTTCTTAATAGTGACACCCTTAGTCAACATGTCTGTCGGGTTCTTAGATCAACAAATCTTGTCAAGTGTCACTAGTTTATCTTCTACAAGGTACTGGATAAAGTGGTATTTTGTTTGTATATGTTTCGACTTTGAATGAAAAGCTGAATTTTTAGCAAGAAAAGCTGAATTTTTAGCAAGAAAATTGCACTCTGACTGTCATTATGTAGAATGCCCATCTCTTGCTTCTTACCCAATTCATCTAAGAAGCCATATAGCCAAATCATCTCCTTTCCAGCTTCAGTGTTGCAACATACTCAGCTTTTGTAGTAGACAGAGTAACAATCTTTTGTAAATTTGAAGCCCAAGATATAGCTGTATTACCCAGAGTAAATACAAACCCAGTAGTACTCTTTCTACTATCAATATCACTAGCAAAATCAGCATCTACATAACCCTGTAGTTTCAAACTTGCACCTGTGAAGCAAAGACATGTATCTGATGAACCCCTCAAATATTTCAAGATCCACTTGACTGCTTCCCAATGCTGCTTTCCTGGCTTACACATGAATCTGCTTACATCTCCCACTACATGTGCAATGTCTAGCCTTGCACACACCATAGCATACATCAAGCTGCCAATAGCTAACGCATAGGGCACCTTACTCATATGGTCCCTTTCTTCTTTTGTCTTCAGTGACTATTCTTTGCTTAGTTTGAAATGACTACCCAAGGGTGTGCTCATTGGTTTAGCTTCATTCATGTTGAATCCGCTGAGAATTTTCTTCACATACTCTGACTTGGAAAGCATCAATGTACCATTAGCCTTGTCTCTAATGATTCTCATACTAAGGATTTGCTTTGCAGCTCTCAAATCCTTCATTGCAAACTGTTTTGACAATTGTTTCTTCAGATTATTAATTTCCTTAATGCTAGACCCTACAATGAGCATATCATCCACATATAACAATAAAATGATGTAAGAATTGTCAAAAAACTTAACATAGCAACAGTGATTAGCTTCACAACTCTTGAACCCAATTCTATGCATAAAATTATTAAATTTCTTGTACCACTGACTAGGAGCTTGTTTTAGGCCATACAAGCTCTTTTTTAGTTTGCAGACTAGATTATCTTGTCCCTAAACAATGAACTCTTCTGCCTGAATCATGTAAATGTCTTTCTCCAAGTCACCATGATCGAATGCCGTCTTCACATCTAACTGCTCAAGATGTAAGTTTTCTGCAGCCACCATTCCCAATACCAGTCTAATTGTTGACATCTTCACAACTGGAGAAAATATCTCTAAGTAGTCAATGCCCTTCTTCTACTGGAACCCTTTAACAACTAATCTGGCCTTGTAATGTTTGCTACCATCATGCTCATTCTTTATTCTGTATACCCACTTGTTGTGTAAAGCCTTCTTTCCTACTGCAATTCAGTCAATTCCCATGTCTGATTCTCCAATAAGGAATCTATCTTATCCTTCTTGGCTAACTCCCACTTGCTTGAATTTTCATCTTACAAAGCTTCATCATAACACTCTAGCTAACCACCATCAATCAACAGGAGATAATTTAGAGCAAGCGAATAATGCTGTGGAGGTCTAATGATCCTAGAAGATCTGCGGACTTCAACTACAAGTGTACTCTGATCTACCTGTGAATCTACATTCTTCTTATCTTTTTCACCCATTTTTTGGACAGTATTTTCAGTCAATTCATTTAAGTTGACAAACTCAGATTTATTTTGATTTATCTCTGTAACATCTGGCACTACAGTTAATCTGTCCTTATACATAACTTGTTCATTAAATATCACATTTCTGCTTCTAATGATTTTCTTGTTTTGTTCATCCCAAAACCTATATCCAAATTTCTCATCACCATAGCCAATGAAAAAACATATTTTAGACTTTGCATCAAGTTTACTACGAGCATCACAGTCGATATGAACATAAGAAATACAACAAAAAACTTTTAAGTGGGAAAACTTTACCTCTTTACTGCTTCAAACCTCCTCAAGAAGTCTGAACTCCATGGGAACTAATGGTCCTCAGTTCATCAGGTATGCTGCAGTGCTAATAGCATCAGCCCCAAAAGGTTTTGATAGTCCAACATGCAACCTCATACTCCTAGCACACTCATTGAGAGTTCTGTTCCTGCGCTCAGCCACACCATTCTACTGTGATGTCCCAAGAATGGTCTTCTCCATCCTAATTCCTTGTGCAGCACAATATTCACTGAACCCTCCATCTATGTACTCTCCTCCATTATCTGACCTCAAACATTTTACTTTCAAACATGTTTCTGTCTCAACCATGGTCTTCCACTTCTTAAAAGTTTCAAATACATCAGATTTATTTTTCAGAAAATAAACCTATACCTTTCTGCTTGAGTCATCAATGAAAGTGATATAGTACCTTGAACCTCCAAGGGATGCAACTGGAGAAGGCCCCCACAAATCAGTGTGTACTAACTCCAATTTCTCAGCCTTTAGTGTTCTGCCAGTTTTCAAGAAGCTCACATTTTTTGCTTTCCTAAGATGCAACTTTCACACATGTTAAAATCAATGAACTTTAATTCTGGTAGTTTTCCTTTTGACAGCAGCATCTTCATCCCTTTCTCACTCACGTGACCAAGTTTGCGGTGCCATAGGCTTGTATCAGTACTTATTTCAGCAACTGCAACTGTGTCTCTTGAACTTGAGGTCATATAGAGAATACCGGTCTTCTTTCCACGAGCCAATACTCTAGCTCCTTTTGTAACCTTCTAAGTCCCACCAACAAATAGTATTGCATGTCCTTCATCATCAAGTTGTCCAACAGAAATCAAATTCCTCCTCAGGTCAAGAATATGTCAAACTTGCTCCGGTAACCAAATAGACTCATTGGGCAACAATATTCAGACGTCTCCCATACCCACATCCATCGCCTTTCATTTGAACAAAATCTCTTAGTTCTCCTACTCATACCTGAGCATCTACTGTCCAGCCTCAAAAGCATTTTTTGAAATTTGGATCAAATAGTTCTCCGTCTCCTAGTTTTTATGTCCAAAATTCTAAGAGCACAATTTCATGTTCATCCATGTTCTGATCCAGCTTATACCAGTCTTCTTCTTTAAGCTCTGAAAGCCATTGGCAGCTTGGAAATCTCCCATCTCTTCCACATCCTCCATCCTTCGACCAGTCTATTTTCTGCACATGATTCAAAAGCTCCATTGGTTTTTAGTGGGGATTTAGACAATCTATATCATGAGAAGAATTCAGAGGTTCATATGATAGACTTTCTTAATTTTTCTGGAGATGCTTCTAAAATTTGATGGCCTTCACAGTGTAAGTTGTGCAAGTGACAGTTTTACAGAGCAACTGGAGCTACAGTTTTTGTCTGATGAACTTGACATAGCTATCACTAACCATGGAGAAAATCCACGGCTTGAAGTAAGTATCTTGTGACTGCCACTAGTTGCATTCTGATTAAATGTATATGTTGACTAAAGTACCATGTAAAGTGTAAGGATGAGTACATGGTGCTGAATCAAATATGACTTGATTATTCAAACAAATTAACTTCTGGCATTATCACCAAACTTTTATTACAATTCAAAAGAACAGAATGAATGAGATATGGTCTTTCCTTTTGAGTCAAATATAAAATCTTGGCTCTTGGGGGAGGGATTATTTATGCAGTATGTAGGAAATTTATGAAAAACCACAAGTACCAACAAAACCAACCATAGAATTGACGTGTAATCAAAGTTGTCACTCTGTGGTGCCAACTCATGATGATCTTTCAAGTCAGCCGTCTCCCTGGTCAGCCACTTGAAGGTTATGCCACTCCATGCATGTTTTGTGCAGGCTGTCACCTGATGGGGCTGAGGTTTTTTTTGAGTGGTATTGTTATGTTTTTAGTATGTGAAAAAATTTGCTATCTTATCAACTGTTATGAAATCTTTGAAAGTCCTATTGTCTTTCTGTTGCGTGTAGGTCTGATTTGTTTGATCTGAAACGTAGAGGCTACTCCAAAGGGTGTATTGAAGCATATGCATATTGAAAATTTGATTGTCTATCATGTGAAAAGCCACTTACAGGTACTCAGGGGCGGAGCTATAGCAAGGCTTACATATATCTGCTGAATTAAGTGTAAATTTTCCATCAGCTACCATTCATATTAAGCCTGTGTTGTTGTATGCCTATGCAGAAATACTGACTTGCCAAGTATACGCCCGAGAGAACAGAAGTTAAGGAACAAAAAAGTGGAAATAAAGTGATGCCTATGTTCACCCTCATCATAATCATCATCTTTTAGAAATTATAAACCATATCAGTATAAACATCTCATTTATTCATTTTAGCAGCTTATGTTGTCAATGAGCTATTGCTCAAATGACACCCCTTCCCCTGTAAGAATAGAGAGAGGGTGATATCGAGGGTTCAAGACCCCATTGGGTGCATGTGTAACTTGAGTCAATAAAAGTTCAGAAGCTTCCGTCCTATTTCACCAGCAAAACTCTTTGGAGTGATACCTGCAATTATAGCAGTATGATATTATTCATGTTTGGGCTCTGGACCCACTTTTGCTCAACTTGTATTGCCTTTGTAAATTTCCTTCTTTCCCTTGATGCTTCTTCTACTTGTGACTCATTAGATGTGTCAATGTGCTAGACAAATGCTCCTTTACCATGTAACACACCTTTGATTTTTTAAAGGTAAGAAAAAAATTATTGGAGAAAGTCTAGTTCATGCAAAAATACACGAAGAGGTCGAAAAAGATAAAATGGAAATCAAAAAAGTTATGTACCTATAAACATTGGGAGGGATTCCCTTTACCATATAACACACCTGGTTTCCATTTTCCACAAGTAAAAAAAAAAAAACCTTCAATAGCTTTAATTATTCTATTGTCAATCATGAAGGCTAAAATTCAGAGGGAAGCCTTACTGCTTTTAATCTCATTTCCACCTTCATATGATACCTTGGGGTGGTAGAAGACTCACATGAGAAGGGGGATTATTGGTTAAGTAGTCAAATCCCATATCAGATGGTAGTAAAAAAAATGAGTAGTTAATGTAACATTGTTGGACTTAAACCCATTGACTTAAACTTGCAAGTTAGGGTGGTATCCCAATATGTTGTGTCAAGTCCTCACATAGAGGTTTCCGGGTATTAATTTCCAACTCTCCAACTCTCACAGACCTGATATCTCAACATCAACAATAATAATAAATATAAACTAAGGTTTTAGGTTTTTTTTTTTTTTAAAAAAAAATTTTACTTTCCATGTTGAACTTCAGTTTTTTCCAAACCATGGGAGTTCTCTTGCAAATGTAGTTACTTTTGAATTGATGGTTCTGCTGCTAGATTTCAAAGAAAGTGGCATATATGATATTCCTTATCCTTGTTTATGACACTCATTCATATTTCTGTACTAGTGTCAATGACATGTTTCTTGCGAAGTATTTATTTCTTGGAGGAAACTTTATGTTCCTTGACTAGGAACATAAACTTACATGCTGATGTCTGGAATATCTTTAAAACTATACCATGAACATCTTTGTACTACACGTTATTCTTTTTTTTGAGGCCTTTTTAACTTTGTGGTTAAGGTCATTTGATGTATTATTCATTGAGATGGTTGCTTTAATTTTAGCTTCTTATTGCTGCCTGCCCTGTTTGATCATGGTTTAGCATATTTGAGAACTGTTTCTATATCCTTCACAGAGAGGTCCAAAGGGCCCTTCAGCTATGCATAGAGGAAAATGCAAGGTACTTGCAGAAGATCTTGGCTGAACAATAGAAAGCTGGCATTGCCTTAATTGCTCGTCCAACCTTGTCATCACTGATTAATCCATGCCAAGATTTTGAATTGCGGCCTTCTCCATCAGGTGCATCACCTACACATCCAGCTGTATCTAAAATGGATTCATCTTCACCTCTGTAATCCAAGTATAAAGCTACTGATAGTAGTGATTCTAAGCAACAAGTATGCTCAAAAGGACCAACATATGGAAGAGAAACAAAAATCCCGTTCAGATAAAGGTAGTGGCTGGAAATGAGGTGTAATGTTTTGGCTGAACTTAAACAAGAGATTCCAATTACCAATCATACAGAAATTTGATTGGTGATGGTATCTCTTGATTCTCTTCATAAGTAACATTTTAGTGTTTTGAATAAAAGAGATTCACAGGCCTTTCAGCTGAACTTTGAATTCTGTTGTGATTTTAGTCTCATGTTTTTTGCTTTTGTTTGGGTTTCTGTGGGTAATTTTGGAGGATTTGTTCCTAATGGATATTTTTGTCATTTTAGTACTTTTGGTGATATGGTGATTACTTTAGAGCTTTAAAGGGTTTCTTTTTGTCATTTTAGTACTTTTGGTGATATTGTGATTAATTTGATTATTTTTGGTGATATTGTGATTATTGTGATATTTTAGTACTTTTGTTTGCATATGAAATTTGTTTTTTTTTAAATGATTTTTTTTTTTTTATAATGTTTTGAAAACAAAAACAAAAATCTTCCTACCAATCAAGCCCTAAGATTATATTTGGATACTATAATTTGGATTTTAAATAAATGAACTTAGATTTATTAATTCCAAGAATGGTTTTAAAAACTAGTACGGTCAAAGAATCAGTTTATACCCTGCTACTCGATTCAACTCGATTTTTACCAGTTTCCAGTTGAACTGATAAGTTAAATCCTAATTTAAAAATAGTTTCCATGTTAATAAATTTTAAAATTTTCCATTTGAACCTATTTTGTAGGAACGAGGATTTGAACTACTAACATCCTAAAATTTATTATTTCAAAGCTTTAATAAGTTATAAATTTTGAATTTGAAATCCATTTTCTTCTAAAATAACCAAACGACTACCATGATTCATGACCTTCAAAATGATGCTTGAAATCTTTAGAAGACCGTACAAAACTAACTTTTAAACATCAAAAATAAACCAAATAACCCTAAAATTTCCTAAATACTAATTAAAAAAAAACATTTATGAGCATTTCTAATAGATTAGCCAAACCCAATATTGCTTACATTATACATGTTTGGTTTCCACTTTTAGGAACAATTTTCAAAATACCGAAAACAAGAAAATGATGTTTGGGAGAACTTTTTTTTTTTTTTGAGAGATTTTAGAAAAAAATTACAAGGAACATGTAGAATATGGTACTAAACGCATTGTTTTGCGATATGAGATTTCAAAGTACATTTTTTTTTTTCATTACACTTTTTAGTTCATAATTTTCACATCATTTTAAAAACCATTACTTAAACATAGGCGCAAAACGACCCTGTATTTTCTCTCTAATTTAAGGCAGGAAAAATATTTCTTGGATATTCTAAAATGTTTATTTTAAGTAGAGTGTACTCTAAAAGAAGACTTTTAAAGTACCTCTCTCTCTCTCTCTCTCTCTCTCTCTCTCTCTCTCTCTCTCTCTCTCTCCTGAATTGATAGTAATAATAAAGTAATTAGTCCCTCAAGTTATTGGCTTAAGTTCACTTTATTACTTTAGAGTCCTGAGGGTTCTTCTTTTCAGTTATTGGCTTTGATTCTTCAGCAAAGACCATTGCTTTGCTTTGTTTTGTATTGTATTTCTTTTTTCTTTTTCTTTTTTGATCTCTCTGCAACAGCTGGATTGACAAAAAAGCCAAGTGTTTCGATGGCTTTTTTGTGTCTTCACTGATTGTAATTTTGTGGGTACTTAGTTCTTACGATAGGTAGAAAGTATTTTTTTTTAATTTACAGGTGAATATTTTTTCTCATACGTAAATTTAGTTTGTAATTTTTTTAATTAAAAAAATGTTATATCATTAAAAAAAATGTCAAGTCATTGTTCTGTTAGCCACATAAATAATACCGTTAACTGCAATTAGTAAAAAGACCAACACAACTCAGTTTTAAAACTTAAGAGACTAATTATACTCGCTTCAAACTTAAGAGATTAATTACACACACAAAATAAACTTCAAAGACTAATGATGTAGTTTCGACATTTAGTTATTAATGTTTCCTTTCCTGAGAGTAATAAAATACTCTAATAACTTTATTTATTTATTTATTAATGTTTCCTTTCCTTGGTTGGTTTCATTTTCAGCAAAAGCAAGTCAAGCACCGAATATTCGCCTCTGAACTTTGACAAAATGGCCTACCTTCTTGGACCCGAACTTGATGATGATGAAGATGAACCCAACCCAACCTCTTTACTGGTCTCTCCTCCTCTACTCTCTCACAAAGTCTTCAAAAAGCTATCTCAGTTCACACTCTGCTTATATATAGTTGAATTTCACATCACAACTTTTATTCTCTCTTTTTACCTTCATCAATTTACTCCCTCTCTAATACTTGCGTTTGAATATTCAAACCATATCCATCCCATCCTTTCAAACCAAATATTGCCATGTTTCAAAAACCCTTTTCTGGGTTTCCTTTATTTTTCAGGTTAAGCTTCCTTAAATCTCAATCTCAACTTGCTTTTGTATTCTCTCCCAAATTTACTTCTACTTTAAGCGTTTTTTTTTTTTTGTTTGATGAATATATTGACGTCTTTTGAACGGTAAACGAGTCAACTGAAACTGGGTAGCTCAAAGTTTTGTGCTTTCTTACTATATTTGTTGCATACTCTAGTTTTAAAAAACCGTTTTTAATATTTAAATAATAATAATACGTATTTTTATTATAACACGTATTTTTATAACAATTAAACACGTCTTTCCACTGCCTTAAATACTGAACAATAATACTTAATTACTGGGGCCTGTTGGTTTTATTTTGTTATCATTTTTCTCAGCTGGGTATGCTTAAATATTCGTAGAAATCTGAACTGGGGTTTTTTTGTTGTTGTTTTTCTATATTTCCGTCTCAGGTGATGATGCTATGAAGGTTTTGGTTGTTTTTGGATTCAGTATTTTGACCACTCTGACGTGCATTTGATAGTAATCTCCAAGTGATTTGAAGAAAAAAAAAAATCCGTAGCTCGTTTTTGTTGGCTCTTGATGAAAATGGTTCTGAATGGCCGGCCTCTTACTGTTCTTGTAGTTGTTTCTTTCTGGTTGTTGCTTATTTGTGGTTTGAGCTGCGGTGTCCAAAGTGATATAGATTGCTTGAAAGGTATTAAGGATGCACTTGAAGATCCTTACGGTTATTTGACTTCATGGAATTTTAACAACAATACTGAAGTCTTTATCTGTAAATTTACGGGGATCGATTGTTGGAACCCTGATGAGAACAAGGTTTTAAATATCCGGCTTTCGTATATGGGACTCAAGGGCCAATTTCCTAGTGCCGTTAAGAACTGCACAACCTTAATAGGCTTGGATCTTTCCAACAACAAACTCTTTGGAAATATTCCGCAAAATATCTCCAACCTAGTTAGATTTGCGTCATCTCTTGATCTCTCATCTAACAATTTCTCCGGGCAAATCCCAGTGGACCTGTCCAATTGTTCTTATTTGAATGTTCTGAAACTCGACCATAACAAGTTGACAGGTCAGATTCCTGCAGAATTGAGTCTGATTTCCCGGCTTAAACAATTTAGTGTGGCAAACAATCTTTTGACAGGACCAGTCCCCTACTTTGGTGCAAATTCTTCAATTACAGCAGATAGTTATGCCAATAATCCTGGACTATGTGGGTTTCCTTTGGATCCTTGCCAGTCAACTTGGACATAAGATTGAAGAGCAATGTGCTGGGTTGAATGGTGAACTTTGCCACCTTGTGTTTTTAATTTGAAGTTTGAACAAATTGAAAAAGAATTATGCTTCTTACCTTAATAATAATTTTGTAGCTTGAAGTTTCTCACAATGTATCCGTTTTTTCTCTCATTCCCTTAGGGCACATTTGGTAGACTGTAATAGATACTGTAATGTAATAGATATTCCTATGGCATAACTATTCGGTTGTTTAGTTATATTTTTATTACAATGAATAGTTATTCCTTATCAAAAGTACTGAATATCTATTCTTTCACCTTATGTCATAACTTTTTAAATTTTTTTCCTAAAAAGCCATTAGTTGCCACATCTTCAAAAGGAAATAAAATAAATTTTCATTGTTGTTAATTATTAGCTCTATTTTGAATACCCTAAAATACATTTATTTTAGGAATTTTGACTTAAAAATAATTTAATTACTCATTTTTTTTAAACTCTACTAAATTGTGGATCCATATTCAGGATTCTATTCCTAAATGGTCATCAAACTAATGAATGGTAATACTTATTACATTCCAACTTGATGTATTCCTTGTAATACTTATTCCTATTCTCATGTAATAATCATTACAGTGTACCAAACGTGCCCTTAGTTCCTTATTATGCAATGTATCTCATTCTCTATTTTGTTATCAATTACCTGTAATAATAAATAACATCTCATTTGTTTTCTTCTTTTTACAATCGATTGTTTTATTAGTACTTCTACTAAGTTTGGAAATTACATTAATGACATTATCCTTATTATCAAATATCAAATTTCTTGCTTACTTTTTTTTTTAATAAAAAAATCCAGCTTACAAATTCTTCCAAATTTCACACGCTATGGTACAAAGTAAATTTTGAATTTAAGAAGCTTCATTGAAAATCAATTTGGGAAATGATCCAAATATGAAGAAATTTTTTATTAAAATGTACATTTTGATCACAATTTCATGCTAACAAGAGTTCTATTCAACCCATAATAACAAACGCGACAGTTTTTTTTTTTTTTTTTTTTTGGGAGAATCAAGTCAGAAATTTCATTGAAAGACAACATATGAGATTACAACATCCTTAGGCATTTCTTTGAACCAAGCCTGAAACTCCTCAAAATCTCTAGCCTCACGAGCTAATGCGTTGGCAACACTATAGTGGTAATTGTAGTCTTTCTGGTACACTAACCTCTATGGTAACCAGTTGAGAAAACCCTGTAAAAGGAGAAAGGAAAAATTATGGGGAAAATGTTAAAAAGATGCTTATACAATACTAGCCTCTGAGCACATGCGTTTTGAGTAAAAGTTAATAATTTGCATATATTATAATTTAGAAATATATATATTTTTTATTTTTTAAACAAATAAAAATGAAAAACTTTAAAGATAAGCAGTAACTGTAATTTCTTTTTTGAATATGAAGGGAAAAATCCTAAATTTTAGGAATTCTCCTTTTGAATTCAAAATGAAATTTGTTATTTGACATTTATGATCTCATTTCTAAATGAAGTTATCAGTTATTAATGAGGATATTTTTGAACTACAAAAAAAAAAAAAAATCTAGTTAAAAGAGGGAAATCCTCTTATATATAATATAGATATATTGGAAAGAAGTTACAAGAAATTCACTTAAGACTAATTTCACATATCTTTGGCTAGACTAGAAGAGACTTGAGTTCAATTGTAAATAGGCAAATAATGCAAGAAGATGGATCTGATCAATAACACAAGAGTTCTTTAATAATCAATGTCCTTGCAAACCAAGGACGGTTCTAGGATTCTAAGCTAGCGGGGGCTGGGTATAAAGAAAATTTTTTTTTTCCAAATAAGCATCCGTATAGTACTAAAAAATTATAAATACATAAAATTATTATTTCTAAATACATTAAGATGAAATCATTTACCAACAAAGACAAAAACAAAAACAATTTTTTTTTAACACTAGCTTGACTTGGATTTTTTTTTTTTAGTTAAATTTAGAGCATTCGTAGTGATGATGTTAAAAATTTTAGCATTTAACACCTCAAAAAACTATTTTATCACCTCACTTTACAATACATCCAATATCAAATGTTCAATTTTTTTTACACTTCATTTAAAATAATATAAACAGCTCATTAAAATAATAAAGGAAGGGAGAGAATTTGAGTTTTTTAATTGAAGGAAGAGATATAATCTTAATAAAATATTGCATTTTATTTTTAACAATTTGCTATAGTCAACTAGTATTTATACCAATTTACTATAGTTGAAAAAAAAAATTAGCTTTAACTTCTCTAATAACATATGATTTTTTGGTTCTTTGGCAGTAAAATAGGTTTTTTTGTGCTAAAATACAATCGCTATTGTGAATATTTTTATTATTTTTGTTAAATTTTTGGGTTGGATAATTGCTATTTAAATGAGGCTAGCTAAGCTTATGGAGAAGAAAGAGGGTTCAACTACAAAATTAAATTATATAATAAGTATCAAAAAATAATTGGACCCAGGGAGCCCGGGCACTTGGGCCCCACCTGGGTCAGTCCTTGCCGCAAACACAAAACCAGACCACCAGAAGAGATGATAACAGTACCTTCTGCAAGCCTTTTATTTTTTTTTTTCATTTGACAAGTGATACAAACTTTATTAGGAAATGATGAAATCTATATACAAACGGAATACATAGACCCCCTCGAAATAAATGCAAGCTAAAATTCAAATTATTAACAAAGTCTACAAAGGAAGGGATACTAACACTACCAAAACAAATAGATTACTCATACAATGACAAAAAAAAAAAAAAAAAAAGATTTTAGCTCAAGAATTGATAACTCAAAGCCATTACACCTGTGGTTACTTATCTCTATCCACATTCTCCATATAAGGAAAGGGGGTGGACATCCTAGTAAGAAGCAATTAAACATGAAAGCTCATTTCAAGTTGCAACTATGATTCTAATTGTCTACCAAACTTACATTGCGCTTTTAAATCAGTCATGACTTCTCCAAGATAGTTCACATAGATTTCATATACACACACCAACTACAAGCAGACCATTTTCCGTTCGATGCCATACCCAATAACCTCAATTTTCGAACCCAAGCACAATCATCGAGCTTTATACTTGACAATAAAAACCCAGTCATCAAATGGATCAAACCAGAAACAAAATGAGACCCAAGGGATATTGGTAAACAAAAAGAAGAATTAAATAAATAAAAAAACAATAGAGAGAGATTGAGATGAGAGAGACCCATACACTAACTACAATTACCACAAGTCTATAGCCAGGAGGAAAAACAAATTCAATTAAAGGAAAGCAAAATCTACACTACTGTAAATGAAAGAAATGGAGATGATCTGAATTCCTTGACCACCAAACTCACACATGCGTCCTATTTTGATTTTTGAGTTGCAACTTGTAAGTGCTAGTCTTTTTATTTTGTATTTTTTATTTTAAAATATTAATGCTTCACTTGGAAGATAATAATATTTAACATAAAAAAAATTAAAATTATCATATAAATAAACAATACTAGCCTCTGAGTTATGCGCGTGCTCAAACGCTCTTCTATTTTTTGGGTAAGGGTTAATTTAGAACATTTATTATAATTTGGGATTACTATATTTTCCAATCACAAAAAAAAAAAAAAAAAAAAAAAAAAAAACCTAGGAGTGTGATGAATAAGCTAGTTTTGCGAACTTATTTCTACATAGAATTAAATTAAATTTATAGTGGTCATTGCGTATACATACACAATAATAAATAGATTTTTCCTTGTCACAAAATAGGGTGTATTAAAACCTCAATAAAGTGAACTAATTTTGAACAAATTAATCACATGTAAGAATTGTAATAATATGTGTAATTGTAATAAATTTTTAGTAAAATAGGAGAAATAAGTTACACTTCTTAAAATTATTAAATTATTATTTTAGGTAGAAGTTTTGAGAATATATTTAAATTTTGGTTATGATTTGTTAGATCAATATGACGAAAATATTATTTAGAAAATGTTTACTTTATTTCACAAAATCATTTATAGTTAAAATTTTCTTAAATTTCCCGTACTCATTTCACACACTTTAAAACAAAACCATGCCATTTTGGTTAATTTGGATGAGAAAATAATGTGTCTGTTTGTAACTTTGTGTGTCTGTGTGTAAGTGTAAGAGAGAGAAGAAGTGGCTTAGTGAGTTTAGAAGTTGCGAGTTGTGGAGGTGATGAGGAAGATGAAAAATAATACTATAAAGTATTATTAAAGGTGGTTTAACAAAAAGTCAATAGAAATAATAATGAACTTATATTTTAATTCGTCAATGCTGTTCTTCTAAATTTTTTATTGAACAAAAGTACACTACTATAGTAGAAGTTATCAGAGACATCTATCAAACAGCTTATGTGTTTCATCAAACACTATAGGTAGTAGTAATTAATAATAACATGAAAGTGAAAGCATAGGACGAAATTCACAAATTTATTCAGAAAATTATATATTGGAACCAATACCTCATACAAAAAGAAAATCTTTCCACTTTTACTTGTACTTCTCCACAATTTCAAAGTAATCTTCGATGTTCACCCTTCCCTTGACAGATTAAATTATCAATGGGCCTAAGGATAGAGCTTAAAATTGCAAATGTATCTTAGGGGCGGGTCACAGCATAACAACAATTACAAATGCCTCACCGAAATAAACAAATTGCATTGACTCAGATTGTAGATGTAATGGTGAAAGCAGATTGAGAATAAAGTAAAGAAAGTAGGCATCAAAATTTAGTAACTAATGTATCCCAACTCCCAAAACTTGCCTGTACTCTTGTTATTGTGGAAAATAATTTTTTTTCTTAGGATTTCCAATTGAGAGAAGATGACAACGGTGGTATAGATTACGATGAAAGTCATAAAACAAACTTAATTTGAACTTTGAAGAAACAAATTGAACGTTTAAATTTCAATTTGTAAATTGATGAGAGAGTACAACTGTTTTAAAGGGCATTTTTTTGGAGGAAGTATGTAAGTGGGGAAGTGGGAGATTTATTTATTTAATTTTAGTGGGAAGTTTTTTTTTTTTTTTTCCTTAAAAAAAAAAGTAGGATAGAAAAACTTGTGGCTATTTATTTATTTTTTTCTTTTTATAGGACTTGCGGCAATTTTATCTGGAAATTAGGAAAAAAATTTTATTTATTAAAAGATGTTGAATTATACTTGACTACTATCATGTGAGAGAAATGTGGAGGTTGGAGAAATGTGGCTAGAAAAAACTGTTTTTTAAAATTTAACTAAAATTTAGGAATTTTATCATTCGGACACATTAAACTCTAGACTCTTAAATGAGCGTGCAATGATACTTTATTTTTTTGTGGTCTTATTTTGTAGAAAAAAAAAAGCTGTATTTATATATATATAATTTTTATTTTGAAAATCTAATAAATAAGTGGATAAAGTAATTTAAAAATTAAATGAAAAATGTTCATATTTTTTAGGTAATGTTTTAATGAGAGTTAGAGTTGCATTCCAATGACTCCTTAATGCAATCCAAAAAATTTGTGCGTATGTGAACTTGAGAGAGATAAAAGAATTAGGGTTAAACCAAGTATTTTTTTTTAAAAAATTTAATCAACAAACCAAAGTTAGAATTTAAATCTATCATAGACTCTTTAAAATCTAATCACCACATCATCAACTATTTAAATAAATAACTAAAAAAAAAATTAACGCCAAAAACATATACAATGATGGTAAAATAAAACTAAAAAACTTCAACGCCAAAAATATATACAATGAAAAAAAAAATCTTCAAAAGAAAAAGAAAAAACGTAGAAGAAAAAAAAAGTGAGGAAATAGAAGATAAATATTTTTTAGAATTTAACTCTATCATGGACTCTTTAAAATCTAATCACCACATCATTAACTATTTAAATAAATAGCTAAATAAAAAAAATAAAATTTAACGCTAAAAACATATACAACGATGGTAAAAAAAAAAATTTCTTAAAAAGAACAAAAAAATACGATGAAGAAAAAAAAAGTGAGGAAATAGAAGGAAATAGTAATTGATCATTTATATTTTGATCATTAATCAAGGAGTACTATAGTAACTATTTTTATTTCAATTCAAATTTTTAAAATTACATTTTAAAAAAAAAAAGAGAAAAAAAAAGAGTTAACGGGATACACAAAAAAAAAAAAAAAAAAAAAAATTAGAACTCAAAGAAAGTCAACCATAAAACAAAGAAAAGAAACAAAGAGGAACTTATAAAAGATAGAACCTGAAAAATTTAAGCATCCAAAATGTGAAATCCAAAACAGGAGAAACCCCTTAAATAGTAGTATAGATACTTAAACACCCATCAATCTGTCCAAATAAAAGAAAAATAAAATCCATCAACCTTGATTTCCTATAGAATCCATCAACGCTGGTTTCTTATTTTTTTGCAACTTCAAGCAAAAAAAAAAAAAAAAAGATAAGGTAAGATAATGATATAATAAAAGAAAAGAAAAATAAAAAAAAATATAAGAAAAGATAAGATAACCATCAACGTTGGTTTCCTTTTTCTTTGCAACTTCAAGCAAAAAGAAAAAAAAAAATCAACGTTGGTTTAATTTTTTTTTTTTTTTTTGTTTGCAACTTCAAGAAAAAGAAAAAAAGAAGAAGAGAAAATAAGGTAAGATAATGATATAATAAAAGAAAAAAAATAAAAAAATATATAAGAAAAGATAAGATAATCATCAACGTTGGTTTCCTTTATTTTTTTTGCAACTTCAAGTAAAAAAAAAACCATCAACATTGGTTTCCTTTTTTTTTTTTTTTCGCAACTTCAAGCAAAAAAAAAAAAACCATCAACATTGGTTTAATTTTTTTTGTTTGCAACTTCAAGCCAAAAAAGAAAAGAAAAAGAAAAGATAAGGCAAGATAATAATAATGATATAATAAAAGAAAAAATAAGAAAAAGCTTACCTCATATCTATGCTGTTGTTGTCGTTTGTATTGAAATCTAAAGTAAAAAGGTTGGTAAAAGGAATTTGAAAAGAGAATTGCATTACTAAAGAAGAAGTAATTTGAAGTAAACTATCCTTTAGTTCTATCTCTACTTAAACCTAAGAGTGTAAGAATATTTTAGAAGAAAAAAAAATTCACTCGAAACAGGTACAGCCGCTTAAACAGTGGTATAAATAAATATATAATTTCACATAATTTCCATTAATATTTATTATTATTACAGTATTTTTTTTTGCTTAAGATAAAAAACCAAGAAGGTGGAGAGAACCTCTCCACCTCCACCAACTTCACACCCACATCATCCGTAAAGGCCTCGAGCAAGACCACTTTCTCATCACCCTTTTCATCTCCCTCTCCCTCTCCCTCTCCACTCTTTCCTATTCCACTTCTATCTTCAACCGCGTTTGCGGACCCAGTAGGTTTCTCTAGAACTCTCTCATTAGAGTTTATTCTCAAAAATCTCATTTCATCCACGTTGTTTCGCTCTTCATTAGCGTGAAGAGAGAGGGTGGTATGTCTGACAGTTACACGGCCTACCCATCAATCATTAAAGCGACTTCCACCCAGTGTGAGGTTAGCCTAGGGAGTGCCCTTCATGGGTCGTCATTGAGGTACGGGGTTAAAGGGGGATCTCTTTGTCAATACTAGTTTGATTGACTTCTATGGGAAATGTAAACGTATTTTCTATGCTCGTAAGCTGTTCGATGATATGTCTGACAGAAATGTGGATTCATGGACGGCAATAGTTGTCAGGTATATAACTGTTGGGGATTTAGAAGAGGCAAAGAGGTTGTTCAATGAAATGCTGCAGAGGAATGCGGCATCCTGGAATGCTATCATTGGTGGCCTTGTGAGACTGGGTGAAGTGCTGATCTTATTGGAAGAGCCTTTCCATCAATTAAAAAAGAAAAAAGAAGTGCAAGGGCTGATCGATTTCAGAGTCCTATCGTCCCGACCACAAAGAATCGCAACAATAGTTTTCTGCCAGAAAAACCTGAAATCCTAGTCTCCAGTGGTCACTGGGAGAAGCTGCATGTGTTGCTGCTTTATAACATGATCACAAATGAGCTGGTTGGTTTCGGTTAGACTCCAATCTGTGCCATTCCAGATTTGGTCCAGCAAGTATCAACTAAACATTAACCACTGTAATGAATGTGTAAAATTTTTACTCTTTTATTTTGTGATCAAGAAGGGGTTTTTTTTTATGTGGCTTGCTATTAGCACTGCTAACTTGTAGTTGAGCACAATATAGCAATCTCAGTCCAGTGATTTTGTTGTGATCCTTGCTCTTTTAACCAATAAATATATTATCCATGAAATTGTTAGTATGTGGAACATGATTATTCTACGGTGTAAGTGTTGGACCACCTTTTCATGACTTAAGCTTTTAAGATTAATCGTAACCACTTCTTACATGTATCAATTAAGTGATTGATTTTATTATAACATGATATCTTCTGGTGTTACCGGATGGCATCTGGCTGATCACTCAACTGGTGGTCTGTTTTGCGGGTCTTGGACGAGTTTCTTTGTACCCATTTGTTTATGAATTCAATTTGACATGGTTCCTTTGGCTTTCAATTCAGTGGTTTACTTTGTGGATTGACCACTCCCTGCCACTAAAATGAAACGGTAACAGGTTGAGAGTTTTTACTTGTCTAAATAAGTAATTTATAAATTTTAAGCTTTCTACTGAGTTAAGCCATATCGCATTTGTTGATTTCATAGGTGGATGAAGGTTCAGCTGCTATTTAAGACCATGAATCACAATAGTATCTTAATAAAATGGGGCCACTGGAGGAGTCAGTCATTTTATGCTACCGTCTCTTAAGTAAATATTTTTTTGACTGATGAATCAGAATGCAAAAGTTTATCTGCTAGTGATTGTTCATTTTCACATCCATTCCTTTCATGTGAGCAAAATCTCTTAGTTCTCCTACTCATACCTGAGCATCTACTGTCCAGCCTCAAAAGCATTTTTTTGAAATCTGGATCAAATAGTTCTTTGTCTCCTAGTTTTTATGTCCAAAATTCTAAGAGCACAATTTCATGTTCATTAATGTTCTGATCCAGCTTATACCAGTCTTCTTCATTAAGCTCTGAAAGCCATTGGCAGCTTGGAAATCTCCCATCTCTTCCACATCCTCCAACCTTCGACCAGCCTATTTATGCACATGATTCAAAAGCTTCATTGGCTTTTAGTGGGGATTTAGACAATCTATATGATGAGAAGAATTCAGAGTTTCATATGATAGACTTTCTTAATTTTTCTAAAGATGCTTCTAAAATTTGATGGCCTTCACAGTGTAAGTTGTGCAAGTGACAGTTTTACAGAGCAACTGGAGCTACAGTTTTTGTCTGATGAACTTGACATAGCTATCACTGACCATGGAGAAAATCCACGGCTTGAAGTAAGTATCTTGTGACTGCCACTAGTTACATTCTGATTAAATGTATATGTTGACTAAAGTGCCATGTAAAGGGAAAGGATGATAGTACATGGTGCTGAATCAAATATGACTTGATTGTTCGAACAGATTAACTTCTGGCATTATCACCTAACTTTTATTACAATTCAAAAGAACAGAATGAATGAGATATGGTCTTTCCTTTTGAGTCAAATTTAAAATCTTTGGGGAGGGATTATTTGTGCAGTATGTAGGAAATTTATGAAAAACCACAAGCACCAACAAAACCAGCCATAGGATTGACGTGTAATCAAAGTTGTCACTCTGTGGTGCCAACTCTTGATGATCTTTCAAGTCAGCCATCTCCCTGGTCAGCCACTTGAAGGTTATGCCACTCCATGCATGTTTTGTGCAGGCTGTCACCTGATGGGGCTGAGGCTTTTTTTTTTGAGTGGTATTGTTATGTTTTTAGTATGTGAAAAAATTTGCTATCTTATCAACTGTTATGAAAGCTTTGAAAGTCCTATTCACCTATTGTCTTTCTGTTGCGTGTAGGTCTGATTTGTTTGATCTGAAACGTAGAGGCTACTCCAAAGGGCATATTGAAGCATGTGCATGTTGAAGGTTTGACTGTCTATCATGTGAAAAGCCACTTACAGGTACTTACATATATCTGCTGAATTAAGTGTAAATTTTCAATCAGCTACCATTCATATTAAGCCTGTGTTGTTGTATGCCTATGCAGAAATACTGACTTGCCAAGTATACGCCCGAGAGAACAGAAGTTAAGGAACAAAAAAGTGGAAATAAAGTGATGCCTATGTTCACCCTCATCATAATCATCATCTTTTAGAAATTATAAACCATATCAGTATAAACATCTCATTTATTCATTTTAGCAGCTTATGTTGTCAATGAGCTATTGCTCAAATGACACTCCTTCCCCTGTAAGAATAGAGAGAGGGTGATATTGAGGGTTCAAGACCCCATCGGGTGCATGTGTAACTTAAAGGAGAATAAAAGTTTCAGAAGCTTCCATCCTATTTCACCAGCAAAACTCTTTGGAGTGATACCTGCAATTATAGCAGTATGATATTATTCATGTCTGGACTCTGGACCTACTTTTGCTCAACTTATATTGCCTTTGTAAATTTCCTTCTTTCCCTTTACACTTCTTCTACTTGTGACTCACTAGATATGTCCATGTGCTAGATTAATGCTCCTTTACCATGTAACACAATTTTTATTTTTTATAGGTAAGAAAAAAATTATTGGAAAAAGTCTACTTCATGCAAAAATACACTAAGGGGTCGAAAAAGATACAATGGAAGTCAAAAAGAATTATGTACCCATAAACATTGGGAGGGATTCGCTTTACCATATAACACACCTGGTTTCCATTTTCCACAAGTAAAAAAAAAAAAAAAAAACATAATACTTCAAGAGCTTTAGTTATTCTATTGTCGAGCATGAAGGCTAAAATTCAGAGGGAAGCCTTATTGCTTTTAATATCATTTCCACCTTCATATGATACCTTGGTGTGGTAGAAGACTCACATGTGAAGGGGAAGATTTGTTTAAATATTTACATGGGAGTGATTATTGGTTAAGTAGTCAAATTCCATATCAGATAGCAGTGAAAAGAATGAGTAGTTAATGTAACATTGTTGTACTTTAACCCATTGACTTAAACTTGCAAGTTAGGGTGGTATCCCAACATGTTGTGTCAAGTCCTCACATAGAGGTTTCCGGGTATTAATTTCCAACTCTCCAACTCTCACAGACCTGATATCTCAACATCAACAATAATAATAAACATAAACTAACGTTTTAGGGTTTTTTTTTTTTTTTTTTTAAATTTTATAATTTTACTTTCCATGTTGAACTTCAGTTTTCTCCAAATCGTGGGAGTTCTCTTGCAAATGTAGTTACTTTTTAATTGATGGTTCTGCTGCTAGATTTCAAAGAAAGTGGTATATATGATATTCCTTATCCTCGTTTATGACTCATTCATATTTCTGTACTATTGTCAATGACATGTTTCTTGCGAACTTTATATTTCTTGAAGGAAACTTTATGTTCCTCGTCTAGGAACATAAACTTACATGCTGATGTCTGGAACATCTTTAAAACTATTTTTTGAACATCTTTGTACTACACGTTATTCTTTGTTTTGTGGCCTTTTTAACTTTGTGGTTAAGGTCATTTGATGTATTATTCATTGAGATGGTTGCTTTGATTTTAACTTCTTATTGCTGCCTGTCCTGTTTGATCATGGTTTAGCATATTTGAGATAAGTACATATGCTCATTTTAAGGGCTTGATTGGTAAGAGTATTTAAATATAGTTTTTCTTTTTGTTTTGCAATCTATAAAATGGTGGGTCTCACACTTGAATCTATTATTTGGCTGATGTTCTCTAAATTCAAATTTCAAAAAATTGTATCATATTTTCCATATTCAAAATAGGATTTTGAAAATAACTGAGAGGATTTTTTAAGATACAAAAAATGTTTTTAATGACATAATTGTACATAAATTAAAGACAGTAAACTCCACATATTTGTCCAAATTATTCTATTTCTTAAATTAAGGAGTTTATCTTTACAATAAAAAGAATTCTTACACTTCAAATTTGAAACTTATCATTATAAAAAAAAAAAAAAAAAAGTACATGAGATTTATTCCTTTATCATTATCCACAAAAAAAAAAAAAAAAAAAAGTAATCTACAGATTTTACAGGTTACTTTTTGTAAAAAAAATTTTAAAAAAATCTCAAAAATAGAAATGGTTTCCTAAACAATTTTTTTTAATATTTAAAAAATTGTTCTTTTTTTTTTTAAAGGAAAAAATTGTTCTTAAAAGTGAGAGCCAAACACGTATAACATAAATATTATTATCTGAAAACTAGTTCAATTTCAATATTTTGAAAGTTTGTTTTATATTGTTTTGAAAACAAAAACAAAAATCTTCTTACCAATTAGGCCTTGAGATTGTATTTGGATACTAGAATTTGGATTTTAAATAAATGAATTTAGAATTTATTGATTGTAAGCATGGTTTTAAAAACTGGTACAGTCAAAGAACTGGTTTGTGCCCTGGTTCTTGATTCAACTCAGCTTTATATCGATTTTGAGGGATTTTGCCAGACCAAATTGGTGCTTGGTTCCCAGTTGAACTGGTTCGGTCCAGTCCTGATTTTGAAATAGTTTCCAAGTTAATAAATTTTAAAAAATTTCATTTGAACCTACTTCGTATGAAGGAGGATTTGAACTTCTAAAGTCCTAAAATTTGTTATTTTGAAGCTTTAATAAGTTATAAATTTTGAATTTGAAATCCATTTCCTTCTAAAATAACCAAACAACTACCATGATTCATGACCTCTAAAATGATGCTTAAATCTTTAAATGACAGTACAAAACTAACTTTAAAACATCAAAAATAAACTAAATAACCCTAAAATTTCCTAAATAATAATTTAACAAAAAAAAAAAAAACTACGAGCATTTTTAATAGATTAGCAAAACCCAAATTGGTTACATGATACATGTTAGTTTTTACTTTTATAAACAATTTTCGAAATACTGAAAACAAGAAAATGATGTTTGGGAGACCTTTTTTTTTTAGATTAAAAAAAAATTGCAACAAGGTTCATGTAGAATATGTAGATTACTTTTTTTTTTTTTTGGAAGATAATGATAAGAGAATAGAGCTCATGTACTTTTGAAGTGTGAGATTTTTTTTTTTTTTTTGGTAATAAAGATGAGCTCCTTAATTTAATTTAAGAGATAAAGAGTTTAGACAAATATGTGGAGTCCGCAATTTTCAATTTATTTACAACTATGCCATTCAAAATATTTTATGTACCTTAAAAACATCCTCTCAACCGTTTTCAAAATTCTATTCTAGATAAAGAAAATATGATACAATTTTCTAAAAATTCTATTTAGAAAACATAAGTCAAACAATAGATTTAAGTATAAGACACACCATTTTATGGTTCACAAAAACACTCTAGTATTTAAATTCTCTTACCAAACATGCCCATTGTCTCTCAGCACACAGAGAAACATTTTCGCTTATTCACAAGGACTCTTCGAGCAAAGTCAATCACAGTATATCAATAAAACATTTCTTGGTTTAAAAAAATTCCTAAAGCTGAAATAAGGGAGATCTTTCCTCTCAATTTCGTTCTCATGACCAAACGTTTTCTATGTCTACCCCTCTCTCTCTCTCTCTCTCTCTCTCTGTTTGTTTGACTATGTCAGAGTATAAAGCTGAAGTAAGGTGGGGGACCTGGGGGTAGGGATACCAAATTGTTTTAATGAATAATAATGATCCAAAAAATTAAAATTAGAAAGAGGTGGATTTTTTTTTTCTAGATTAAAAATAGAGAAATTAGAAAGGGATAAATTGAAGAGTGCAAATTTGGTAGAGACTTGGTGTAAAAACTTATTTTTACACCCTCTAATCAAATATCGTCACATCGGGTTTATGTAAATACAAGAATAGAGACCAAAATACCAGATCACAAAATCCATATATCTTCTCTCTTTGACTCATATTAGCCGTTTAAACCCAGATCAATCATTAGAATCTCCATCATCACCAAAGATTGAAAAACGGATTGTATTAATAGAGAAACAAATTGAGAACCAAAAATAGTACAACCCCAAAAGGTCACCCAATAAACCACATGCTTTGTGAATGGAAGCACCTCTTCGTGTCAATCCCAGGAGTCCAAATCTTCTGTCTCACTTTTTCTGCTCCACTCTATACTCCACCAATAAAAACTTGTCATGTATTCACCGCATTAATTAAATAATACTATTAATTAATAACGGTAGCATTAATAAGTCAATTAATGATAGTATTTAATTAATGCGGTGAACACGTGGCAAATCTTTATTGGTGGAGTACAGAGTGGAGCATGAAAAGTGAGACAGAAGATTTAGACTCCAATCCCAGATGCTTTTCTTTTACATCCACTTCCAAATCATCATTAAAGACTCAACAATTGAACCATAAAGCAGTGAAAGCTCCACACATGACACAACGCTCGGGACTTAACAATGCATTGATTTGGTCCATTCTCTGCATTGGCCGGACAATGTTTTATTCTTGTTTTTTCTTTCTTTAACGTTAATGGGACGTTGACAGTTATTTGGTGTCTTGCATTTTAGTCTTGCATTTGTACAAATCTAACGCGGTTTCTTTTGACTAAAGAGGGTAAAAGCGTACTTTTATACCACATTCTTATTAAATTTAATTTATTAATTTAATGGTTCCAAAAAAACAATCTTGCAAAAAATAAAAAATAAATGAATTTTGCATTAGTTTTGATAAATTCATTCCAAATTAGATAAGATTTGATAAATTTCCAGATTTGAACATGTATTATGTACTATATATATGTATGTATATAAAAGACTATAACATAGATTGGATAAAGTTCAAATTGCTTGTATAAGACTAACATAAATTTAAATTAATAATAATGACTAACATTAAAAGAAAAAAAAGTGTATCCATAAAATTTTTTTGAGTGTTTGGAAATTTGACTGCTTTCAAATATTTAAAATTTTAATTGTAATAAATTAAAAAAAGGATTATTGTGACAAAAAAATATGATTGTGGAAAAATTTGACGAATGTAAATTTCAAATTTGAAAACTATAAGTGTTGGCGAAATTTGAAAAACATAGGCTTGGGAAAGAGTAAAAAGGTAGAATAAAGAAAGATTAATTTTTTTAAAAAATAAGATAGAAAAAGAACAAAAAAAATCGGTTGAAAAGTGTATTTAAAAACTAGATAGATAAAATTAAAGAGTATGGGTCTATTTTGGTAACAGATTTTAAACCATAGTTTTTGGTGTTTAAGTGATGAAAGCTGTAAAAAAAGAAAAAAAAACCACATGTTAGTAATAGTGTTCAACAAGAAGAGTTTGAGTCAAAATTCTTAATTTAGAGTATTTAAACACACACTTGCACTAAACACTTGTGTTTTTTTTTGTTTTGAAAAAATGTTATAGAAATATAGTACTATACACATTTTTTACACTATGAGTCTTCAAAATATATATTTTTATTACACTTTTTAGTTCACAGTTTTTGTGGGGAGTAAAAAGACCTTGGCAGGTATGTGGGCTTTTGGGCCGTGTTAAGAAAGACCGACCTGCTCCTGGGTTAATTATGTGTAAATATTATGGGTCAGCCTATATGCCGAGGACCCGAAGACCTGTCCGAGGGTGAATTGATCCTCGGACGGACACCGGAGAACCTGAGATTTCATTGTAATGGTTAGGAAATGACTCGGTGAAGGCCAATGGTTGAAGGGGGGGGAACCCTTGAATATCTAGAAGCATCTAAGTTAAAGAGATCCCAAGGATAAAGGCTGCCACCTCCACATTAAAGATCCTGCACCTACCACCCTGGCCGCATTAATGAGGAAGTGACACCTGAACAGTGGAAGTGAAACTTCTGGTTACTATTCAAAGGTACTAAGAAAAGAAATATCTAGGCTAAGGGGGAATTGTGGTAACACGTGTACAGAGTATCAAAATGATGAGTATTTAAGGAAAAATCGAGAACAGGAATAGGGGGATCTCTCTCTCTCTCTCTCTCTCTCTCTCTCTCTTGTTGTAACCTAAAAGAAAAACAAAGGAAAGAGAAATAATATCAGAACAGCTCTCGGCTTACGTCCGAGGAGATTGATTTGCGATATACTTTGTTGTTTCCAAGTGTTTGCAACCTTTAGTTTGTCATAAAATCCTTACACACTTCTAACCTGGGTTACAAGCCCGCACTCTACAAATTCATATTGTTTAAGGCTTATTGGGCCTGAGCCCATAACTGTTCTTGGGGTCAAGTGCAATTGTGCACTTACAGTTTTCACATAATTTTGAAAACCATTACCTAACACATGAATTCCAAACAACCCTAACATTTTCTCTCCAATTTAAGTAAAAAAAAAAACATTTCTATAGCAGATACTCTAATATATATATATATATATATATAATTTAGTAGAGTATACTCTAAAATAAGACCTTCAAAATACCCTCAAAATCTCCATAATAATTGAAATAACCTAAACTTATCAAATAAACAAAATACCCTTAAAATTTTTTTAAAAATGATAAATCTTTTCTTATACAAAAACTCCAATATTACCCTAAAACCTGTAAATTAAAAAAGATCCCAATATTATTATATTACCCTAAAGCCCTCTCTCTCCCTAATCAAAAGAATTTGTTGTTAAATTGTTATGAAGATATTACATTTCTCCTTTGTATATATTTTCCCCACCTGAATGGATAGTAATAATAAAGTAATTATATTATTTATTTATTTATGGAAAATATTTCCATCCTGATAGTAAGAAAGTAATAACTTTATTTATTAATTAATGTTTCCTTTCCTTGGTTGGTTCTCATTTTCAGCAAAAGCAAGTCAAGCACTGAAGAGTCGTCTCTGAGCCTTGACAAAATGGCCTTCCTTCTTTGACCCGAACTTTATGATGAGGAAGATGAACCCAACCCAACCTCTATACTAGTCTCTCCTCCTCTACTCTCTTGCAAAGTCTTTCACAAAGCTTTCTCAGTTCACACTCTGCTTACATATAGTTGGATTTCACATCACAACTATGATTCTTTCTCTTTTTACCTTCATCAATTTACACCCTCTCTAGTACCTGCGTTTGAATATTCAAACCATATCCATCCCATCCTTTCAAACCAGAGATTGCCATGTTTCAAAAACCCTTTTCTGGGTTTCCTTCATTTTTCCGGGTAAGCCTTCTTAAACCTCAATCTCAGCTTGCTTTTATATTCTCTCGCAAATTTACTTCTATTTTTAGCGCTTTTTTTTTGTTTTTGTTTTTGTTTAATGAATATATATATAGATTTCTTTTGATCGGTAAACGAGTCAACTCAAACTGGGTAGGTCAAAGGTTTATGCTTTCCTACTATATTTGCTGCACAGTCTGAGTTTCGATTTTCAGGTTTTATTGTGTTATCATTTTTCTCAGTTGGGTATGCTCCAGCTTTAATATATGTGGAAAGCTGAACTGGGTTTTTTTTTTTGGGTCTTGAATTCTGTCTCAGGTGATATTGCTATGAAGGCTTTGGTTGTTTTTGGATTCAGTATTTTGAGCACTCTGATGTGCATTAGATAGTAATCTCCAAGAGTTTTTTTTTTAATCCGTAGCTCGTTTTTGTTGGCTCTTGATGAAAATGGTTCTGAGTGGCCGGAGTCTTACTGTTCTTGTAGTTGTTTCTCTCTGGTTGTTGCTTAGTTGTGGTTTGAGCTACGGTGTCCAAAGTGATATAGATTGCTTGAAAGGTATTAAGGCTGAACTTAAAGATCCTTATGGTTATTTGAACACCTCGTGGAATTTTAACAACAATACTGAAGGCTTCATCTGTAAATTTACCGGGATCGAGTGTTGGCACCCTGATGAGAACAAGGTTTTAAATATCCGGCTTTCGGATATGGGACTCAGTGGCCAATTTCCTGGTGCCATAAAGAACTGCACAAGCTTAACAGGCTTGGATCTTTCCAACAACAAACTTTTTGGAATTATTCCGCAAAATATCTCCCACATAATTGGATATGTGACAACTCTTGATCTCTCATCTAACAATTTCTCGGGGGAAATCCCAGCGGACCTGTCCAATTGTTCTTATTTGAATGTTCTGAAACTCGACCATAACAGGTTTACAGGTCAAATTCCTCAACAATTAAGTCTGCTTGCTCGGCTTAAACAATTTAGTGTGGCAAATAATCTTTTGACAGGACCAGTCCCCTACTTTGGTGGTCAAAATTCTTCAATTACAGCAGATAATTTTGCCAATAATCCTGGACTATGTGGGGTTCCTTTGGATCCTTGCCCATCAGCTTCAAAGAAGTCTCACACTACAGTTATTGCCGCAGCAGCTGTAGGTGGGGTGACAGTTGCAGCCATAGGCGTGGGTATTGGTATGTTCTTCTTTCTGCGTAGAGTGTCTGTGAAGAAGAAGGAAGAGGACCCTGAAGGAAACAAATGGGCAAAGAGTTTAAAGGGAGTTAAAGGCATCAAGGCAAGCAAATTTAGTGCACCTCTTTTAGTACATACTTTATAGTGAAAATGTGGTTAACTGGTTATTCATTTTCTATTTGGTGAACTCACACACATATTTTTTTGTTAAGTTCTTATTACTCTTTCAAAATGTATTATATTTGAGACGAAGCTATTTTACTTCAGGTATCAATGTTTGAAAAGTCAGTGTCGAAGATGAAATTCAATGATCTCATGAAGGCTACTAACAGCTTTTGCAAAGACAATATCATTGGGACAGGACGAACAGGAACTGTTTACAAAGGAGTCCTTGATGATGGCACTTCACTTATGGTTAAGAGGTTACAGGAATCTCAACACTCTGAGAAGGAATTTCTGTCTGAAATGGCTACTCTGGGGAGTGTGAAACACCGTAACTTGGTTCCCCTTTTAGGTTTTTGCCTAGCTAAGAAGGAGAGGCTTTTGGTTTATAGGTACATGCCAAATGGTACCCTCCATGATCAGCTACATCCTGTGGATGATGGTGGCAAGGTTACAGAGTGGCCTTTGAGGCTAAAGATTGGGATAGGGGCAGCTAGGGGATTAGCATGGCTCCATCATAATTGCAATCCTCGTATTATCCACCGAAACATAAGCTCCAAATGCATCTTACTGGATGCAGATTTTGAGCCCAAAATATCTGATTTTGGCCTTGCTAGGCTCATGAATCCAATTGATACACATTTGAGTACTTTTGTGAATGGGGAGTTTGGGGATTTGGGTTATGTTGCTCCGGAGTATGCACGAACTCTGGTGGCCACTCCAAAGGGTGACATTTACAGCTTTGGAACTGTGCTTCTTGAGTTGGTGACTGGTGAGAGACCTACACATATCGCTAAAGCCCCTGAAGACTTTAAAGGAAATTTGGTAGAATGGATTACACAGCTGTCAAGCAACTCTCAGCTTCAGGATGCCATTGATAAATCCTTGGTTGGGAAAGGTGTCGATGGTGAGCTTTTCCAGTTTCTTAAAGTTGCATGTAATTGTGTAGCACCAAATCCTAAGGAGAGGCCTACTATGTTTGAAGTGTACCAGCTTCTAAGAGCTATTGGGGAGCGATACAATTTCACAATTGAGGATGATATGCTGATGCCTTCCAACAGTGGTGAAGCTGATTGCTTAGAGGAACTTATTGTTGCTCGTGACGGAAAGGAGAATAATTGAAAAGGTATGGAAGAGGTATTTGGATGAATGTCATAATCCTTATGTAATTAACTCTATGTGGTGTTTAAAAATGAAAAATAGTGTCACGTATAATTATAATGTATTAATCACTGGTTTTGACTTACATGTATTCAGAAAATACTGTAATGCCTTCATCTCATCATTTTCAAATGTGTATTTTAGGTCAACCGCTGATGGTAGTCTTGCATGCGATATATTTTGTTAAATAGAGCAATTTTGATATATTGGTTCTGTCATATTTAGGTAATTTACATGTTATCGTTAGGGATACTATGAAGTGGACATACTCTTAATGACCTGTGTGTTTTCTTGGAATTTTTGCCTACTTGCTTCATCATTGTATATGATAGCAGTTTTTGGCTTTGTGTGTATGGTTTGTTGGTTGGTTAATATTTGTGATTGATGACTTCCCTTCCAAATTATTGTATATCTAATACAAATAAAGAGATATATTTGCATATAGCTTTGTTAGGCCTGTGTGTATGTATGTGTGTGTGTGTATATTATGTATGCATGTATGCATGTATGTATGTAGCGTGTATGTGTAGACATGTAAATGATTTTGATAAGTGAATAACCTACCAAGGGGCAAATGCCCTTGGTTCTATACAAAGGACACAATATGGATAGGTATGTGTTTGGATATGGACTTCTTCCTAATATTTTAAAAATTTCCCCCCAAAGTTGTTCCCATGGAGGCCAATGAGCTATTGCTCAACTGGCACTGCCACCTCCCATATTATTTGGATGGAAGGTGAGGTCATGGGGTTACGTTCCATGGGGTGCATGTGTAACTTACCAAAAGAAGAATTTTTAACTTAGATTACTGAAGTTGTCTGAGTTTTATTGGAATGGTGATGCAGGACAAAACCAAAATGGATGTAACAACAAAATTGAAGAACCAAAAAAATAAAATGATAACTAGGAATGATCTCTTAGGCTTGCTTGGAGTCCACACCAAGGAATAGAGAACAAACCTAGAAGTCAGGGCCTATGGTTAGCTAGCTCAGACTATTGGAAATTTTCCAACTAGAATTTGATTCATCATAAACTAGTTTCCATGGGAGTGCAATAACATGCTTATTTAGACTACTAAAACTGAGCCTTATCTAACTGATTTAGGAAAACCCTGATTCTTAAGGACTTGGGTAATCCTAGTTATTGAATTACAAAATACCCTTAACTCTAGGATATTAAATACAAATACAAATACAAATTACCAAATGAACTATTAAAATCTAAAATAAAATCCAATTGACCTTATAAATACAATTGAGTTCCAAAATTAAATAAAACTAAATTAAAATAAAACCTCTTCCTGCATCAAATAGTTAGTGGTACTAGCAACCTAGCATGTTCAATTAAATAATGTTAAGCACCTAAAATTGTGCTGTATTAAGTGCATACAGTTCTGTTATTTCTTTCATCCAAGATAAGACAATAAGGTTTTTTTTTTTTTTTTTTTTTTTTTTTTAAAGATTTATTATTTTGCAACTGTGGCATGATACGTTTCATATTTCAGAATTTTTATGAAAAGTAGTAGGCAACTCTACTACATAGAAGATTTTGGAATAAATTATGCTAATAAAATTTAGGTCAAATGGCATCTCTGACCCCCCTAAGAATGGGGTCAAGGGTTCGGATAAGTAAAACTTACCAACCCACCTCCCTCTCTTGTAAAATGAAAAAAGGGGGGGGGGGGGGGGGGGGGGGGGGGAGGGGAAGCTAATGTATGCAGGAAAAATATATACACACACACACACACACTCACACACTAATATGTGCAGGCACACAAACACACAAGATTAAGAACTTAAAGTAGAAGCTTATGGAAACTTGTGCTTCCAAATGTAGGGATGTGAATGTGAAGTGTACACATGCATATCTAGAATGGCATGAAGAGCTTGTTTTCTCTTAGTAATGATAAATATGTTATGGTAGCACTTCATCATATCATTACTTTAAAGGAATGTACATTGTACATTACTACATTTCCGCTCTCAAAAATGGCCACCATAGATGGACCTAATGTTGTAACTCTCTCTCTCTCTCTCTCTCTCTCTCTCTCTTCAAGATCTTCTGTTTGTATATTTTCTATGTACTAGGGTTGCACCTTTTTGCTCTTTTTCAGTAAATCCTAAACCATAAATGTTCTTGCAATTCCGCTAACAGTTTGCCCATCAACTTGCAAGTGCGAATTCCCAGAGTTGTTTTTGAACCACCAGGAACTTGTCAAAATTCTAGTACAGTGAAACAAGGCTATTAGTGTCTTAAACTTTGTCTCTTATATATATACATAATTTCATGACACGTAAAGTATTCTTTCTTTTGGTATTAGTTTTCTAATTCTAGTCTTTTCTCCTTGATACAAGATAGTGGAAGTTAACAGGTTTTGGCTGCTATATCAAATACGCACTGAATAATAGAGGATCTGCATAAAATTTCAGTTGCATAGGATGGATGTAAATTCTCTTATTTCCTGTACTACACTCTTTCTAGCATTTAAAAAAATTAACAATGCGAAGGAAACAACAACAAAACAACATAACCCTAGTCCCAAACTTTAGGGTATGCCATGGGTCCTCAAGAGATGAATCAGGATTGGTTACTTGTATTCTATCCTAAATATTATACTTGCTGTCACCGTCTTAATTAGTGTATCTTTTCTTTTTTTTTTACCACTACCAATTTTATTTCAGGTTTCCTCTATGTTTTGTTTATTTCCTTAACTTAAATCAAATCACTCATCCTAACAGGTTTATTAATCACTCTCCTTTGTACATGAAGAAACCATCTTAAGCAAGTCTTTCTCATCTTTGCATCATTAATACGTAAGAAAGAGAAAAGAAACTTATATGCCATCTTCTTAGAAATATTAAACTTATGAAATATAACATGAAGCTTTCGTCATGATTCATTTGAATCAAATGAAACTCGATGCCTCCTTGAACCTTTCTGTTTTCATTTGCATGTTGAATTGCTTTTTTCTAATCTGCTGTTGTCATGAATTGCTTGTCTCAGTAATTCACAAATATATTATCTTTCTGTTTTAAAAGAGAATTGATTGCGTTGTCTTGTGGATACATAAACTTAACAGTTTTATTTGTTAGATAAAGTTAAATGCTACATTGTATATAAGCTTTAAGCTCATATATTTTTTTCTTTTTCATTTGTATCTTTTTAACAGTGTCTTTGGGAAGCATAGGCTATATTCTATTAATTCATTTTACTTGATCCAAGGCGCTGTCAATGAAATGATAATTGTTAAAGTGGCTTTTATGCAGTGTGTTTAAGCATGCGCTAGCTCATGCATGTATGGGTTTTCCACTTTTTTTCATGGTTTTCTTAACTTCAAAATATAGAAATTTGAGAGAGAGAGAGAGAGAGGGAGAGAGAGAGAGAGTGTTCATAATTCTTCTGTTTCTTTTTGTTTTGTATCATATGGTAGGATGTATTTATTTTTGTGAATGTTTCTTTTTGGAATTTTTATAATTTCAGTATTGCAGTTTGCAGCATTTTGATTCTAGTGTGTTGTGTGTTCGTGCGCAATCATTCATCTCCCTATCCGCATGTTCATGTTTTCTTAACTTAAAAATGAAGAAATTTATGTCCTTGAGGGAGAGAGGGAGAATGTGTTCATTATTCTTCTATATCATTCTATAATATTTCGCAGTGTGGTAGGATAAAATTCTTTTGTTAATGGTGCTGAACTTTTTCATAATTTTAGCTCTGCTTTTTACAGCATAGTGTGGTCATGTAACCTTTTTTTTTACTATACATCTTGTCACTTGTGGCAGAAAAGCAGCGTCAGGATTAAACATAGCTAAATTTTGTGCATGTGCTGTAGGTTGGGTTTGGGGTTTTTCAATCCAACCAAATCCATCACCAATGTAAAAATCAACTCAACTCAACTCAACCCAAGCCATAGAGGTGGGGTTGCTCTTTTTTTTAATAAATATGGTACTCACTAAATATACCGCCCACCCCAATGCCCCTGGCTTGAACCGAGTCTCCTCTCAGGCACTTAGTGCATAGGGAGATAACCATCTAGACTAATATATCTGTTGCTGCCAGAGCGGCGGGCTTAAGAAGCCTGGTCGAGCACAATTTTGTCAAACCTGGAAAAAAAAGAGGATTTTATTGTACATTTAATTATGTAAACACATTATTCAAGAAGATATTGTAATTTAGAATTGGACCTAACATTTCAATGTTATAAAAACTTCTATTCAAAATGCAGAGGGTAAGACCAAATGAGAAAAAAAAAAAAAAAAAAAAAAAAAGATTTTTGTTGAATGACGCATGAGAATAAGAAAAAGAGACATCAATGGCCAAGACAACTTCTAAAACAACTTCAAGCAAGTAGACACATGATTAAGATACGTTAGATTTATCAATATTTAACTTCTAAAATCAATTCGCAAAAAGGTGAATAATACCTAACTTCTAAAATCAATTCGCAAAAAGGTAAATACTTAGTTTAGATCATCCAATGGCTACAAATTTTGAACTTTTGATTGCCAGCATTTTAACACCGATACTCATTTATCTCAATTTCATATTTAACTCGTACTGTTAAAATGGTTTTTATTTTAATTTTTTAAAAGGTCTATAATGGTTGTTAGTGGCAATGTATTGATTCATTAGTCAAGCTAAGTTTAAGCTCAAATTCAAGTCTAATATCAAGTTTTCGAACTCAAGATTCTATACAAGTATATTATCAAGCCTATATTAAGCATATTATCCATCCCATTTGGTTGAGCCTAATAGTCCCAATTTCCAATTAATTAAAGATTTGGTAAAATATGAGTTTATTTTTCAAGCCCATGTCAAGTTCATGAGTCTGTTCAAAAACAATTTTTTCTTTTAGTTTTGGCTTAACTCGTTTATTAAATAAGTCTAAAATTAAGAACTTTTATTTACTTATTTTTATTTTTAAGATGAGTCATCTTTTACTTTTTACTTATCGGAAGGCTTATTCATCAATCATAGAGTCCCCTTTTAATTGCGCATGCTGTATGTGCCGGAAATGATTATTTTAAATTGTAATTTGGACTAATAGGTAGAGATTCAGCTTGATCCACAATGGACTGGATTGAAAAAGAAAAAATAAAAATCATGCATTTCTGAACTTTTCTAGTCCACTTCTTCAACTATTAATATAAGCTACACTTACGTTGCATGGAGAGGGAAAGGTTGAAACGCCCCGAAGAGGATGAGGATACACTGATGTGGCGTTTGGTACGGGATAATGTTTTAGGATTTCCAGGAATGTTTAAAAATTCCCATGTTTGGTTGCAAATCACGCTAAGAAATCAGATGCCAGGGGAATCTGGATTCTCCTCTCAGTGGGAATGTGGATTCCCTTTAAAACAGGTGGGAATCTAGATTCCCAAGCTTAAAGGAAACTGTATTTTTTATAAATTGACAATTTTAACCATTTTTCATTATCATTTAATCAATTAAGATAAAATATAAAACAAATTATTATGTATTAAACTCTTTTAAAATTATTATTAAGGATAAAAGCATTTGAGAATTTAAATAGTTATTTTTATATTATACCTGTCATTTTGAAATGTTAGATTATAATTTTAATGAATTTTTCATAATTAATTGTTTATATTTGGTTTTTCATTATTTATTTAGAGGAAGATTTTTTTTTTTTTTTAAGGACTTGGTAATTCACATTCAAATCTAAGGATAGAATATGAAAAATAAATAATTCATTTAAGATTCATGAGAATAAACCAAACATTATCATCTCATATTCCTAGGAATTTTAAGATATTTCCAATGAAACCAAACATAGGAATAGCTACATTCTTAGGAATGTGATTCCTAGGAATCACATTCCTAGGAATTTAGATGCCAAGAGTAATGTAGATTCCCACGTACCAAACGCCACATGAGATGTAGTACAAAAAAGTTCAAAGACAGCCATCACGCTGTCGGAGAAAATGAGAAGCCGCAGATAGCAAAATAGGGTAGTTATAGGGATAAGCTATTAGGAGCGATTCCTGGTGCGTTTGAACAAGCTTTTGCTTTTGAAAGGTCAATGTAAGAGGACCTAGAATCAGACACGGAAGAAGATAACCCTCATGAAGGAAGTGCAAGGGTTTGCTTTTCAGAGGAAAAAGCACGTATTAGAGCCCCATGGCAACATGCACTCATCATCAAACTGTTTGGTAGGAAAGTGGGTTTTCTTTTTCTAGACTCAAAGATTGGCAGTATGTGGAATCCAATAGGAAGAATGGACTGCATTGATTTGGGGCTTGATTACTTCCTAGTCAATTTGGAACGAGCGGAAGACATTGATAGCATCCTTAAAGGAGGTCCATGGTTCATTGGCTGGCATTTTCTAGCGATTAGGTAATGGGAGCCAGAATTCAAAGCTTCCACAACAACTTTTTCTTCAGTTGTAGTATGGGTAAGACTTCTAGAATTGCCTATCGAATTCTATGACCCAACTTCACTTCTAAAGATTGGTATAGCCATTGGACCGGTTCTGCGTATTGATTCACACACAGTTAATGGGGCTAGAGGTCGTTTTTCTCGCCTTTGTGTACAGGTCAATCTGGATAAACCCCTTGTAAGAAATGTGTATATTGGAAAACTAGCGCAAAGTGTTCAATATGAGGGCATTAATTCCCTTTGTTTCTCGTGTGGGAGATTGGACACAAGAAAGAGACATGCCCGTCTCACTAGAGAGCTTATTAAGGAAAAAGAAAAGGAGCAAGATCCTTGCACAAGTTCGAACATCGTTGGAGGCTTACAACATGGGAGGAATAAGATGGAGGGAATGTGGGAGGAATATGGTGCTTGGATGGTGGTAACCAAATGCAAGCCACCTAGCAAGGCCAGAGCAAAGCCTCCGATCTAGGAGGGAAGTGACTCGGCTGAGGCAATACAACAGATTGATGCGACACTCTCCCTTAGAGTAATGAACCAAGATAAGAAACAAGGGAAAAAGAAAAGTAAATTGCCTACATCCTATGGTGCCCCTTAGGGAGATTGAGAAGACCGCCACATTAAATCACATGATATCGGGCACAAGCAGGGGCTCTAGGGATTCTGGTCATCGTGGGAAATCAAAACAAAAGGCTAAAGGTTTAGCTAGTAACCAATGAGAAGGGGTGGGCCCCAGTAAGAGTAGTGGATTATTAACCTTTGGGACGAGCCGGACTTTTAAACAAAAATGGGCCTAACCAAACCCTTTTTGCTTTTCTAGCCCAGCTAGCTCATGCCTTAACCCTAATGTTGAGGAAAAGGGACCAAGCAACACCATTCTGAAAAGTAGCCGCAATGGAAAGGAAGGAAAAATGGGCATCTTCTACAAAGGAAAAATAATTCCGATGGGAGATGAGTACAGCAAGACCCGACAGAAGTATGAGGTTGGTTCGAGCTAGAGCTGATGTTAGCATGGAAAAACTTATTCCCCCTCATGGAGACAAGCAAAAAGATGGGGTTCTTATCAATGAAGGACAAAGCTTGGTGGCTAACCCCAAACCCATGGTGGAGGTTTCTCATGGACAAGCTAGTGGTCGCAATTTCTCCAATCAGCAACTTCGAGACATCATCACCAAAATCAAGTGTGCAACCTTCAAAAAAATCCCTATTAGAGGCAGAAATAGAGTGGACCCAACCTGTGATCATGGTGAGGAAGATTCTCCAGGACGTACCTATGGAGTGTATGATGATGGGCAACCTCCATCAGGTAAAGCTCCTTCAGTTTGTAGAACCGGAGATCAATGGGACAATCCTCATCAAAGCCTCTCAGGATATGCTAGGAATAATCAAACACTCGACAACTTTGTTCTGAGGGAGCCTGGAGTCGAAGACAAAGCTGATGGAAGCATGGAAGTAAAGGGACATTGAAGATTGCTCCTCCCTGATCCATTTCAATTCTATAACTACCCTTTTTAGAATCATGAATATCTTGATTTGGAATTGTAGGGGGGCCATGAAACCCCTTTTTAGGAAAACAATCATGGATTTGGTGGAGTAGCACTCATCTTTCTTAATTATGATCACTGAAACGAGACTTAGTGGGGCTAGAGCTGATGAAATCATTTAACACCTTCCTTTTGATGGTGTAGCAGTGGCTGATACGATTGGTTTCACTGGAGGCATTTGGTTGTTATGGTGCTCAAACTCAGTGTAGGTGGATGTCCTTGTAGCAATGGAACAAGAGATCCATGCTCTTATACGGGGTAAGATCTCAAACTTTTAATTGGCTTCTTAGTGCTATATATGCTAGTCCTAGGTTCATTGAAAGAGGTATTCTCTGGGATAACTTGAAAATGCTTCCACAATCTGCCTTAGGCCCTTATGGGAGATTTTAACGAAGTTTTGTTTGAAGAGGAAAAATCTGGGGGTAACCCTATTAGCCAAAGAAGGGTAAGAGCTATCTTGGACTTTATGAATGTTTGTCATATGATGGACCTTGGCTTCTCAGGACCAAAGTTCACATGGTTGAACAAAAGAGAGATTGGAGACTTAATACAGTGCAAGTTGGATAGATGTTGGGCTAACTTAGAATGGAAAGAATTTTTCAATGAAGCAAATGCCACTCATCTAGCCAGAGTCAACTTTGACCACTGTCCACTACTCCTAAACCTAAATCCAAACACGGGTGTTATATCCAACAGGCCGTTCAAATTCCAATCTGTGCGGTTGACCCATACAAAATTCCCAAATGTTATGAGAGAAGCCTGGTCAGGACAGGAGGATAACTTGGCCAAGGCCATATCAGGTTTTACCTTAAAAGCCTTAAGATGGAATAATGAGGTGTTTGGAAATGTTTTTGTTAAAAAAAGGTAGATTATGGCAAGGCTCTTGGGCACAAAAAAAGCTCTAGCCAGTAGCCCCAACTCCTTTCTGACCACTTTACAAGACCAACTTGCTGAAGAGTATAATCAAATCCTCCAATTGGAAGAGGAGATTTGGGCCATGAAAGCCAGAATGAACTGGACCATCCTTGGAGAAAGAAACACTGCATTTTTCCACCTTTCTACCTTGAATAGAAGGAGTAAGAACATAATCATAAGCATTCCGGATGGCCAATGGAATTGGGTTCATAATGCTAAGGAGGTTCAAGAGATTTTTGTTTCATACTTCACAAAAATTTATCATTCAGAACAAGTTTTTTTGCCACCTTGGACACCCTTGGAACGCAAATTGGTGTGCCAAACTTGTGGAAAAGGAAGTAGCATCTATAGCACACATTCCCTCTAATGATGAAATTTGGTCTGCCCTTAAATCTATGAAACCATACAATGCCCCTAGAGTGGCTGGGTTACATGTGGGCTTCTTTTAGAGGTTCTGGCTTATTGTTGGTGAATCTGTCAAGAAAGAAATCAAGAATATCTTTGAAAATGAGAAAGTTCCTAATTATTTGAATCATGCCCTTAATATTCTCATTCCCAAATAGCTGGGACCCGAAACTGTTGGACACTTCAGACTTATAAGCCTCTGCAATACTGTCTACAAAATGGTCTCCAAAATTCTTGTCAATAGAATCAAACCCCTCCTACCAACCCTGATATCACCAATGCAATGAGCTTTCTTAGAAGGAAGGAGGGGTTCAAATTATGTTATAATTGCTTAGGAACTCATACACTCCTTGAAGAACAGAAGAGGGAGGGATGGGTATATGGTGATAAAAATTGACTTGGAGAAAGTCTATGATAGCTTGGAGTGGAGTTTCATCAAGATGGTGCTAGAACATTTCAACTTCCCCAGCAACATCATCAATCTAATTATGAGCTATATGGCTTTAACATCAACTTCAATTCTTTTTAATGTGGGTAAATTAAATCCCTTCCAACCTTCCAGGGGCATTAGGCAAAGCGACCCCATATCCCCATATTTATTCCTCCTATGCATGGAGTTCTTGGCAGCTCAGATCACCAACATGTGTGAAGAGAAAAATTGGGACAAAATTAAAGCATCCAGAGATGGACTGAGTTTTTCACATGTCTTCTTTACTGGTGACCTTATGCTTTTTGCAAAAGCGAATTCCAAGAATTGTGAAGCAATAATTGAAGTCCTAGATAACTTCTGTAATCTTACTGGTCCAGAGGTGAGCCTGACTAAGTCTTGTATTTACTTTTCCAACAATGTAAGCAGCAGAAGGAAGAGAAATATATGCAAGAAGATGGGAATCAAAGCAACAAATAACCTGGTTGTTATCTAGGCTTTCCCTTCCTCCATTAAGGCAGGAATGGGAATGCTTCTAACTTTATAGTGGAAAAGATCCATGGCAAACTAGTAGGGTGGAAAACTACGCTCCTATCTAGAGCAAGAAGACTGGTTCTTCTCCAAGCAGCAACTGCTCCTATAGCAGACTACTACATGCAATGCCACGCCCTCCCCATTAAAGTGTACAATGCCATTAACAAGGCTATAAGAGATTTCCTATGAGGATCTACAGTGGAGAAAAGAAAGATACACATGGTAAATTGGCAAATGGTAACCTTGCCAAAGGAGTTGGGAGGACTTGGACTGTTCCAAACGAGATGTAGAAACCTTGCTCTGTTGTCCTCGCTTTGCTGGAGGCTAGCAAATGAACTTGAAACCCCGTGGGCAAGGATGATTGCTGCCAAATATTTGTCTCCAAATAGATTGACAGAAGAGGGAAGGAAGCTTCCTTGCTAAAAAATATGGGCTGCTTGTAAGAAAGGAGGCCCAATGTATGTCCAAGGCCTAAAATGAACTGGGAAAAATGGTGAATCAATCAATTTCTGAAAAAATTTCTGGCTGCCCATGGGAAATATTCGAAATCTCATTCAAGGTCCTTTGAACCGTGAGGAAGAGCAGCTCATTGTGAGACATTTTTTTGATTCAAATGGGGAGTGGAACCAAAACCACATATCCTTTGAATTGCTAGAGCAAATTACCAAAGCAATCAAAGCCACCCCTTTATCTTACAACCAAAATGCCAAGGATTCTCTCACATGGGCCTTCTATAAGGATGGCTTTTGCTCTCACAGGTCAGCCTATCTATTAGCTAAGGGCTTAAGTCCCTTAAACCCGGATACTATGTCATTGGCATGGATATGGAAAAATGGAACTATTCCTCGTATCCAATTCTTTTTTTGGCTATGCATACTCAATAGTGTACCTACTGGGGAAGTGCTGGGTTCAAGGGGGTTAAGCCTCAACCCTCTCTGCTCTCTCTGTCTTAATACCAATGAATCTATTGATTACCTCCTCCGGGCTGTGAGGTTGCTTAAACCTTTTGGAAAAATTTGAAGATTCCCCACTGCTTGATAGGGTCCTTCAATTAATCAAATAGGGCTTGCATTAACTTGTCTATAAAGCCAATCAATGCGCGGACTCTATCAAGCCCTATTTGATTAATGCGCGCATTGATTGGCTCTATAGGGCTTGCATTAACTCTGTAAAACTAAAAATTGCATTAACTGATTGCAGGAACCTGCTACAGTCCTTCCCCAGCAAAATGGTAGTCCACACGTTCTATAAAGCCAATCAATGCGCAGATGCGCTAGCCAGACTTGGGGCGAGATCAAACGCCTCTTTTGTTGTCTTTTTGAACCCATCGCCTGTGGTGGCAAGCTTGTTGGCTTTTGAAAAATGTGATATGTATTGTAATAGACTTGTCTATTCTTAGTTTTAATGCAATTCTATGGTTTGCCCAAAAAAAAAAAAAAAAAAAAAGCTACACTTATACATGAAGCTTGAACAGTTCAATTTGGGTGAAGTCCAATAATCAACTGATATCTAGGTGATTTTTAGCATTAAATTTTATTTTACATATTCTAATACTATGATTACTTATTCTTACAATTGAGTCTAAGGAGTAAGGAGGCCTTTTGTAGTGTTACTTTGGGTTAAGTAATGAGTTTGAGTTTGGTGAGAGAGTATTATTAAAGGTGTGTGTGTGTTTAGCAGTTAATTAGTTTGTTTCTTAAAATAAATAAATAAATAAAAAGAGTCTAAGGAGTAAGGACACAAATCATTTAATTTTTCACAATTATGGAAGTGGCATGATATTTATGAAGCTAAGGTGCTGGATACTAGTAGGTCTTGTATGTATGACATCATTCATTTGTGGTAGTAGAATTACTTATTTTAATGCTAGCTAGAAGCCTATACATACATACATACATACATACATATATATATATATATATATATATATATATATATTCTCTTTCTTTTCTTTTTCTTTTTTCTATTTATAAAATTATATAAAAATACTTAAAACACTCACGAGTTATTATAGGACCACAATCAATTCTATATTCATTTTCACATCTATCCTTGTGGCAAATTGTGACTGATTGTCTATCACTTTCATGTGGACCTACTATTTTTTTCACGACTCACAATTAGTCACATCAAATAATTATAAAAATAAGTGTGAAATTAGTTGTGGTCCTAAAATTTTTCTCACAATGTACATAATTTCCAATATATTTCATTCTGGACAATTTTTGTCTCTCAAGTCTATCACATGATACATGTTACAACTTTTGTCACATGAGTGGTAAAGAAAAAGTAGTAGGTCCAAATGTCAACCGCTCACAACTCATCACATGTGGGCAAAGTCGTGTACGAATTAACGACAAAAAATTAACAAGTAGCAGAAAGAGGAAGGGTCAAAATTCTGAGTATTTGCTTTTGCTTTTTGAAGGCAACTTGAAGTGTAGACCATACTCGTTTAGGATTTGAAGACTAGGACTATGGGAAGAAGAGGAAAGCAGGAAAAAATAAAAAGTTACAAAACAATAAAGACAAAACCAGACCTACAAAGAAATGAGAGAAAGAGCAAAGATGCAAATCTTGGAGACTCACTCAACTTAAAGCAATGTCATTTATTGAGAAATTCTCACCGTCAACTTCAACGTAAGTTAAGGATGGAGCAAAAAAATAGAATTTTTGATTTCATTGTGAGATTAATATTATTGTTAAAATAATCTTGTATTTATAATTTGCTTGTTGATATATACACAATAGGATTGTAATACAAAAAACTATTGATGTATCACCAACGCTATTTTCAAGAACTCCTTTTTAATATAAACAACCAAATTACCTTTTTTTTTTTTAAAAACCTTTTACTTGGAGATTCTTAAAACGTTCTTTAGAAATTGAAAATTTCGTGGTAGAATACAAAGGTGTTTTTACTTTCTAAATTGTCAACATTTAAAAAAAAAAGAATATATATCAATAGTTCTTTATTTGGACATAGTTAAATTATAATAAAAATTAATGGTAAATCATCCTAATTCTTAGTAGTATTTGTTAGGTTTAATAAGATTAGATTTAATCAATCATGAATTTAGCTTGATAAATTGAAATATATTATTAAGCTCATATTAAACATATTATCTAGCCCATTTGGTTTTGACAAGTGATCCCAATTCCCCACTAAATAAAAGTTTAGTAAAATATAAGTTTATTTTTTAAGTCTGTATCAAGCCCATTATGAAAAGCTCATAAACCAGTCTAAACTCATCTTTTTAAATTTTTTTTTATCAAACTCTATTGGTCATAAACAGTGTTTTTATTTTTTTTAGTTCAAGCTTGACTTGTTTATTGAACAAGCCTAGACTTAAGATATATATATATCTTCTTTTAAAGATGTGGCTTCATACTTCTGACTCATCACAATGCCTATTCCTCAATCATAGAGTCTCCTTTTTTTTTTTTTTTTTTTTTCTTTTTTTTTGGGTGCATGCAGTATGTGCCGAAAATGATTATTTTAAATAGTAATTTGGACTACTAGCTAGGCAGAGATTCTGCTTGATCCACAATGAGCTAGATTAAAACAAAATCATGCTTTTTTCAACTTTGCTAGTCCAGCTCTCCAACTATTAATATAAATTACACTTATACATTATACTTGACGCTTGAAGAGTTTGATTTGGGTGAACCCTAGTAATCAACTGATAGCTATAGGTGATTTTTAGCATTTAATTCAATTTAACTGATATATTCTGATACTATGATTACTTATTCTTACAATAAGTCTAAGGATTAAGGACACAAATATTTTGATTTTTCGCATGACATTATTATGAGACTAAGGTGTTGTGTACTACTAGGTCTTATAGGTATGACATCATTAGTTTTTGGTAGTAGAAATACTCTTTTTTTTATAAGTAAATACTCATTTTAATGCTAGCTATCACTATCACTAGAACATCCAAATTTAATAATGCCAAGAGTATGATGTGGGGATCATAGGCATGCGCAGTTGGTTTCTTGTGCAGAAGGTTCTCATTCTATGGAATTCAAGAAAAACAAAACTAAAAGTTTTTTTTTTTTTTTTTTTTGGAGATGAAAACCAAAAGTTCTTTGGACAACAATTACTGAAATATTCGGTCAAAATGAAATATTGTAATGTGTAATCGGTACAAAGGAGTCTTTTTCTTTTCTTTTTTGAGAAACAGTACAAAGAAGGAGTCAAATAAGAAAGTTTGAAAATAAAACCTTTGATATGGAAAATTATTTTACAATAAGTTAGTAATGTAAGCAATTGATGGCTTTAAAAGTCCTGCGTAATGTTAGTAATCGGTACAAAGGAGTCTCTTCTTTCTTTTTTTTTTTTTTTTTTTTTTTTTTTTTTTTTTTTTTTTTTTTTTTGAGAAACAGTACAAAGGAGTCAAATAAGAAAGTTTGAAAATAAAACCTTTGATATGGAAAATTATTTTACAATAAAGTTAGTAATGAATGCAATTGATGGCTTTAAAAGTCCTACGTAATGTTTAAAAATTTTTCCTAATCAAATACTACCATTGACTACCACTGCACACTTTTGGTGCGGTGATCACTTCACAAGTATAAATACTTGTGGGGTGTTGGGGGTAAGGATCAGAGTTTAAGTCTTCAGGAGAGAGCTTCACACATATATACACTTAGATTAGGCTAGAGTAGAAATTCTATCTTGTATAAAAAAAAAAAAAAAAATACTACCATTGACTGCTGCTATTCTTATATTTGAATTTCCATTTTAGCAAAGAGACTAATATTGCCATCAACGAATAAAAATTAAATGCTGATCTCATCAAGTCATTTCATTAAAATTTTAAATTTTGTAAAAATTACTCCAACACTTCCAATGAGTTATTACAAGATCACACCTAATTTCATATTTATTTTCACAATTATTTTATGTGACAGATTGTTCATATCAAATAATTATGAAAATGGATATGAAATTAATTGTGATACTAGAATTTCTTCATATGACATTTGGGCAAGAGGATGACGCGGGAAGACTGAATCTTGAAAATGAAGATGTGAAGTGTGAACAATATATACGTTCTCTATCTTTCTCTTTTTTTTTTTTTTTTTTTTTTTTTCTATTTATAAATTTTAAAAATATACTCAAACACTCACAATGAGTTATTATAAGATTACAATCAATTCCACCTTTGTTTTTACAATTATTATATGTGGCAAATTGTAGCAAATTGTGACTGATTGTCTATTACTTTTTTATCAATCAAAATCAGTCATATCAAATAATTATGAAAATAAATATCAATCCAAGATATTTCATTATGGTCAAACCATCACATGGTGGTGGGTCTAGATGTCTTTTTCTTTTTCTTTTTTTGAGAAAAAGGTAAGATCTTATTAATTAAAAAAATCAGTTTGGAATACACTTTCTAAATCAAAGGGTAGTTCTTCTACCAAAACATCTAAACTCGCAGATGAAATTTCTCTTCTAGCGAGGCCGTGGGCTAACTTATTCCTACCTTGACGCATATGACTAAACCTGCAAATTTGAAACTGACAAGCTTGACAATGTGCCTCCTCTATCACATTTCCATACATCGTGTTGCAGCTGATTGAAGAATTCAAAGTTGAAACCACTCGAAGACAGTCTCTCTCCATCATCACCTCGGAGAGACTCAGTTCTTGCGCAAAAAGAAGTGCTCGACGAGCTGCCATAGCTTTTACCATCTCCACAAAAAATGGAAAAGGAATCCTTTGAGATAACGCCGCAATGATTTCACCTTCTGAATCTCGAATTGCCACTCCAATGCCTGCACAACCAATATTCTCAAACAAGGCAACATCAAAATTCACCTTAAAAACTCCATCTGGAGGTCGAGACCATCGAACCTGCATAGCAGAACCTCTCGGCAACACAACAAGACTGCACAAATCAAAAAATTCCTGAACCAACATGACAGCTCTCTCACCCACTTCATGCAATGGCCAAGTAGATTGATGCTCCATCAATCTGTTACGCCTTTGCCATAAACACTAGGAAATAGTCAAAAACAGAGCAACCTGGAATTCTGAAGCCGTATCCAAGACTTCCTCCAACAACTTAAAGAAACTCTTGTACTGTTTCCTATAAAATCGAACAAAATGAATGTTGGATTTCCACACAGCCTGGGCATGCTCACACAACCACAAACAATGAATTAGAGATTCTGAATGCTCATCATAGGTTGGACAAGAAGCTTCCACAAGTACATGACGATGTCGAAGATTTTGATTGGTAGGCAAGAATCACGAGCAGCTCTCCAGATGAAGTGCCGAATCCGATTTGGAGTCTTAATCTTCCATATCCCCTTCAAAACCTTGCTCTGCCCATCCTTGGAAGATGCCCTTAGATTAACACTCCTTGCTTTAGATTCCAACATAAGATAAGCGCTCCTCACACTATAGTCCTCCGTAGGAGTGAAAGGCCAAACCAACAAATCAGCTACGGACTCCTCACTCACTAGGATTCTTTGGATCAAGTCAGCCTCCCAAGGCAGAAAAAGCCGATGCACTAAACCCGGATCCCACACCTTTCTACCTTCCAAAAACAGATCCTTTACATAAATAACATCTGTATTAGTTCTTGGAGAAACAACATTACTATTTGAGTGCTCCAGCAACCATTTATGCTGCCAAAGTTTGATAGATTCTCCATTCCCCACTCTCCACACTGCACCATTATTGATGACATCCCTCGCCTATAAAATACTCCTCCAAGCATAAGAACAACGTGGATGAACCGGCGCTTCCAAGACGCTACTATTTGGGAAAAATTTAGCACTAAAGACCTTATAAAGTAAAGAGTCTTTATGATGTATTAACTGCCAAACTTCTTTGCAAGAAGGGCATTGTTAAAATTCTGAATATCTCTAAAACCCATTCCACCCACAGACTCAGACGAACAAAGATCACTCCATTTTACCCAATGGATTTTTTTTGACTCCCCTTACCCCCACCAAAACTTCCGGATCATTGTTTTAATATCTTTACAAAGACCAACAAGTAGTTTGAACAAACTCATTTAATAGGTAGGTATAGATTGAATTACTGCTTTTATCATAACTTCCTTTCTAGCCTGAGACAGAAGCTTCTCTTTCCACCCTTTCATTTTTGCCCAAATCTGCTCCTTTGTTTGTGTGAAGCATGATTTTTTCCCTCTACCAACAAAAGAAGGTAGCCCTAGATACTTCTCCTAATGCTAAATGGCAAGAACATGCAAAGACAGCTTTATTTCCTCCATGGTTTGTGCATCAGTATTCTTACAAAAAAAGAGGGTAGTTTTACTCTTATTTATTATTTGTCCCGAAGCTTCTTCATAAAAACCCAATAATTCTTGGATTTTTTCACACTCAGTCAGTGTTGCCTTGCAAAACAAAAAACAATCTTCTGCAAAAAAGAGATGGATGAGTTTCAGACCATTCCTACAAATAGAAAACCCATGAATTTCTAGCTTTGAGGCCGCCTCTTTAGGATTGCATTTAAACCTTTAGCACAAAAAATAAATAAATAAGGCGAAAGAGGATCCCCTTGCCTTAAACCCCTTGAAGGCCTAAACAGGCCTTTGGCTCTCCATTAACAAGAATAGATTAGGATACTGTTGTAATACACTCCATGACCAAAGCTACCCAATCTTCATGGAATCCCAATTTTAGAAGGATCTGTTCCAAAAAAGCCCACTCCATCCTATCATACGTTTTGCTCATATCTAACTTAAGAGCCATGTAACCCTGCTTGCTTGTGCAATTATTCTTCATATAATGCAACGATTCAAAAGAAATTAAAATATTATTCGTGATAAGTCTATTTGCCACAAAGGCGCTCTGAGTTTCAAATACAATAGAATCTAGTAAAGGTTTGAGGCAATTAGGAATAACCTTACTGACAATCTTATAAATCACGTTACATAGGCTAGTGGGCCTAAAATTAGACACTCTCTCTGGACTTTGGACTTTGGGAATTAAAGTGATAAAAGTATGGTTAATAGATTTCAGGATAGATCTAGAATTCAAACAAGAAAGAACAGCCTGAGAGACGTCCATACCTATATCAGTCCAATAAGTTTGATAAAATAAGGGCAGCATCCCATCCGGTCTCAGGGCCTTTAACGGAGCCATATCCTTAATAGCACATTCCACCTTTTCCACATTGAAAGGCCTAGCCAATGTATCCCGCATCTCTCCAGTCACCACCGATTTGATCCCTTCCAAAATCTGCTCTTAGTTGCGAGGATTGGAAGTAGTAAACAAATTAGCATAGTACTCAATCAACAAACCCAAAACCACCTCCACATTTTCCTACCATGTTTAGTCTCATCACGCAACCCCTTTATAAAGTTCCTTCGCTTTTGTTGGGTTGAGACACCATGGAAATATTTAGTATTCTGATCACCACTTTGTAACCACTGAACTCGAGACCGTTGATGCCACATTTTTTCCTCTTGTGCACATAATTCATTAAGTTCCTTCTACAATTAATTCCACAAGTCAACATCCGCAGATCTAACCAAATCTACCTCAGCCCTCCAAAGCCACTCCTTTACGTTTTTTATTTTTTTCAACACATTACCAAAATGGTCACGGTTGCACGCCGTAAGCATCTTCTTGCATTATTTTTAGTTTTTTTGATACCACGTGCATGGGAATACCTTCCTGGTCAATAGCCTAAGCTCTAGAAATAATACTATTGCACTCCGAAATAGTTAACCACATAGCCTCGAAACAGAAAGGCTTTCTTCTCCACCTTTGGTGCTCCTACTTTGGATTCAAAGATAATAAAATTGGACGATGGTCTGAAGTGAAATTATTCAAGTGCCTGATCCTTCCTGCAGGGAAACGAGCAAGCCATTCATAATTAGCTACCCCTCGATCCAACCTTTCCCAGATCAATTCACCTCTACGTCGCCCATGCCAAGTAAAATTCGGACCCAAATAGCCTAAGTCCACAAAACCACAATGATCTAGTACATCCCTAAAATCCTACATGAGTTTATGAGCTCGTGGTGCACCACCTTGTTTTTCTTCCACTTGTAATAACTCATTAAAATCCTCAAAACAACACCATGGAAGTTTTGGCTTTGACCCCAACATAAGCTGTATATTCCATCCTTCATTTCGAATACTTGTGTCTGACTCCCCAGAAAATCCAGTTAATCTCCATGCATCCTCTGTACCCCCCTTAATTATAACATCTATATGATAGGAAGAGAAGCTATCAACCCAGACATCACTACTATTTTTGCACATCAAAGCCAACCCACCACCCCTATCTTCATTATTCACAGTAAACAGACCATCAAAATTTAACTTCAATTTAATGCTCTCCTCCTTAGTGGACCATGTTTCAGACAAAAACACAATCCCAGGATTTTTTGATTGGATAATCTCTCCGAGCTCATCAACTGCACGGCGGTTCCTAAACCCCCGGCAATTCCAAGCTAATAGATTCATTGCTGTCGGTGGGGCTAGGATCCAGCCTCCACCGTTAAATCATCAAAACCCACCTCTCTTTGTTTTTTGTTGAAATCTTTCTCCTCACCCTCCCCTTCTAAATCTTGGAAAGGTCTCTTTAAAGAAGTTTGCCTCTTGCCTTCCTTAAGACTACAAGAGGTAAGAACACCCTTCCCTTTATTTTGGTTTCTTATGGTTGACCGTGTGTACATCGAATCTCGCAATCTCCCTATCAATTTCTAGCAGTTGATTATTAAAATCCGGCCTTGAAAGTTTTGCATTATTGCAGCCAACATCCCCGTTGATCACTCCAACTAGAGTTGGATCAGTCAGCACCACTTGTTCCATTAGAATCGGATTGGCTATGACATGGGAAAAGGCCATAGGTTCATGATTGTCACCTCTACCATGTCTCACACCTTCATTGTCCTGCCCATTATCCTCTATTTCACTATCACTCTCATCAAAACCAGTCACCCCAACCACTGATTTTCTAGCCAAATTAGGTGTCACAACCCTCATCCATGACCCAAATTGTTGATCAGCTGCCTTCAACGTATGCTTACCCTTCAACCAAATTGGACACTCCCTATCCATGTGTGTAAGCTTACCACACCAATGGCATATATTGGGCATTCTCTCATACTTGAAACATACCTAACTATCTTGACCATTCCTTAAAGTTAATTTTCTACCGTGACACAAGGGGTTTAGAAATATCGACCCCCACCCTCACACGTACAAAGTTACTGCCTTCATACACTTCCTTATTTGGCTTATTCTCAAACACCTTACCTGCTGCAGAAACAATACTCTTTGTTGCACTAGAAGAAATCCCTATAGGTAAGTTATGCAATTGGATCCACATGCAAGTAGTCTCAAACTGAATTTGACTTAAATCGAATGTTTTTTAATCCTTTTCAAAGCCATAAGGTGTTTGTCAAAAGTCTATGGTTCCCCTTTCATAATCTGCTCCACATCCCCTTCCTCCCTAAAAATAAACAACACCTTATGATCACCCATGTCCCTAACTTCAAAACCTCTTTTGGTTCTCCATATACGGAGAAAATAGTAAAATAGGCATAACTTTCTAACTATATAGTTAGTTGTTACGGTTTGCAAACTATATCTTTTACTAGCATTTCGAGTCTTAGAGGCTCGATTTTGGGTCAAAAATCGAGTTTTTGAGAGTCGATTTTTAATGTCTGATGTGGCATTTTTTTCCACGTGGAACCACCTGAAAATCGAGTTTCTAAGGCTCGATTTACAAACCCAAAATAAAAAAAATCCAAGTCTTTTGCCATCTGAAATCTACAGCCATCAAAATCCAAAAAACCATCAAAATTCATCCACCACCATGTGAAGATGAAGACTGAACAGAACCCAGCACGCACAAAAAAAAGAAAAAAAGAAAAAAACCATTGCCCCAGATCCACGGCTGCCTGGGTCTCGCCGGCCGAGGTCGCGCGACCTGGGCACGCCGGCCTGGGACGCGCGACCTGGGCGCGCCGGCCTGGGTCCGCGTGGGTCGGCGGCGGCTGGGCGTGCAGAGGAGGAGGAAGAAAGAAGCAGTGAGAAGAAAGAAGCAATGAGAAGAAAGAAGCAGAAAATGGAAGAAAGACTGGAGTGAAACGCAGATGGAAAAAATAAGAAGGAAAGAGGGATAGATATAAGACATAAATCGAGTTTCTAATTCTCGATTTCCAACTAGACGCCACGTGGAAAATACGCCACATCAGACAGAATTAGACCATAAAAATCGACCCTCAAAAACTCGATTTTTAGGCCCAAAATCGAGCTTCTTAGACTCGAGATGCTAGTAAAAGATATAGTTTGCAAATCGTAACAACTAACTATATAGTTAGAAAGTTATGCCTATTTTACTATTTTCTCCTCCATATACCCTTCAGAGTTTTAGCAATAGCCTTCATACTCAACATCCAACCTGTATAAAACCTTGCAGCCAAGAAGAACTCCCGTTCCCCATCACTCTCCTCCACAACAAAACGATTCCCCTCAGATTCAAACAAAGAAAATTTCTTCCATAGACCCGACAAGGATTCCATCCCTTACTGTCATTCTGACGAACCTAAGAGTAGCTTCCCAAACGCCTCACTCACAGAGAGTAGGCACGATATCCTCCTGGGGACTAGGGTTGCGTGAGTTGCTGCCTTAGGTCAGAGAAACTTTGGATAAAAAATAATAATAGTATATATATATACTATGAATAATAGTTAATATATATATATATATATATATATATATATATATATATATATATATATATATATACTATGTAAAAAAAAATTCAATTTTTTTTCTATATCTAATATATATACTATGTATAATAGTTAAATTAGTAACAGTACCATGTTTCATATTAAAAAAAAAAAAAAGTAACAATACCATCTTCCTTTTTTTTTTTTTTTTTTCTTTCTTTTGAAAAATGAATAAACTTTAACCTGCCTATAAACCTAAATTTTAACTCATATATATAATAGGGCTGGCCCTAAGCCTAGGCTATTTAGGCCATGGCCTAAGGCCCCCTAACATTGAAAGGCCCCAAATTAATAATATGGGGCAATAATTTTTTTTTCTAAGTAAAAAAAAAGCAAGTTATTTGCACTTTTTTTTTTCTTTTTTATCAAATAGGTCTTATAAATTAATATTTCACCCCATCACAATAAGTTATTCAATACTTATTTATTATTTTATTGAAATGTTATATCAATTTGTAAGTTTTTTATAGTAAAATTTGTAGTAACTTTAACATCTTCTTTATGCACAAAAAAAAATTATGGATCAATAGAAATACAACACAATCACTAATTCACTATTAAGTGAATGAAAAATGTTAAAATTAATACAAATTTTATGACAAAAAAATAAACTAAATATTATTTAAGTGATATTTAAAAATAAAAAGATATCTTTAATATATTCGTCTTTGGTCTCAAATTATTTTGGACCAGCCCCTGATATATAATGACTACGGTACAACAAAATTATTGAGCTAAAGAGTAAAAATTGGTAGAAGTGTAGACAAAGACAAACAATCACTGAAAGCATTAAAAAAAAAAAATGAAAATGAAATTACAAATTACAATATTTTATTTATATTATACAGTACATATAATATTAGTTTCAATAATCATATATTATATAATTTTTTTAGAAGAATATATTATATAATTATATATATATATATATTAATTTTAATGACGAAAAATTAACAAGTAGAGGAAGGGTCAAACTTCTGAGAATCTAAAAATAACAGTGAGATACGTATGGCAAGACAAAATGAATAATAATAAGAATAATAAAGATATAGATTAAGCAAAAATGACAACAACAAACAAAAAAGAAAAACGAAAAACAGAGATGCTCGTGTGGTAGGGCCTTGGAGTGTGCAAATTTCAGTGGATGTTAAAAATGGCTCTCTCTATTTCCTTTTCATCATCAATTCAAGTATAGACAACGGTTTTACTGTACACTTATTAGTAAACAATTTTAAAAAAAAATTATAAAAAAAATGAAAAAGTTATCAATTTTTTTTATTGCTTTTTTAATTTTCTATAAAATATTTTCAAAAATAAATAATCTTCCTTTCTCTCTAACTCTTACACAGATACAACATTTTTCTTTGTCTCTCTAAAAAAAACCATTTACATAACATTCTCTACTGAAATTCATAATATTGGTGTGGTCCATACCGTAAGAACATACATCCTCAAGCCTAGAAAAGTTCAAAACTAGAAAAATTTACATTTGGATGGACTTTGGAATCCTTTAATTTTAATTAATTATTTCTTAATCTAAATGAAGAACACACAAGTAAGAAGAGAAAACAAAATCAAAAGCATCAGTACTATAACATTCATAGATTCAAACACACAGACAGTTGTAGTCTCAAACTCAAACACACACACATCGGTATGATAGCAAAAACCCAGATTGAGCAAAAAAAAAAAAATTTGACAACAAAAGTTGCAACCGAAATCACAATGTTATTAAACTCTCCATCTCTCTATTAACATAAACCCAAAAAGTGAACACATAGCAAAAACCCAGATAATGAACTCAAAGCTGGGTCCTTTAACAAGCTATACATCACCAAACCCACGTACAACAACCCACAGTTCTTCAATCACCAAACTCACTTTGAAACCCAGAACCCAGCCCCTGCCAGCCATACCGTGACAACGATCGAATCAATACAAGCCGCCGTTCACCAACACCTCCCTCTCTAATTCTCTCACTTCCGTGACTCACCCAGCTACCAACCACCTACCTGTGTTTCACAACACCCACCAACAACTGATCTGTGTTTCACAACACCCTCCAACAACCGATTGCAACCCACGAATCCAAACCAATCCACAATCACCATAGACCTGGGGTTTCACAACAACACACAATACCCACCACCAACCGATACAAAACCCACAAATCCAACCGACCCACCATCCAAACTGATCCCGCCGCCTTCACTCATCCATAAAAGCTCCATGGTCGAGCTTGAGAACCCGATTTAGACCAGTCCCATTCCAGAGCACTCATGCAATCGGTTGGGAGAGAAAGATCACAGAGAGGGAGAGTGAGAATTAACAAATTCCTAGAGCTTAAAGTGGTTGTTCATGGAGGGCTCTGGGTGGAAGGAAGAGAGAGGAAGAAGAAGAACAGGTTTGGGGAATTGATATTCCGAAAATTCTCAGTTGAAAAAAATGTTTTAAACAATTAATATATAAAAACTTTTTTTTTTTTTTGGAAACATATGAAAACTAATTTAATTAGAATGAAAATTAAAAAAAAAAAATTGAAAAATGAAAATTGAAAAGTAAAAGTAAAAAATAATTTAATTAAATTAATGTTTATTTAATTTTTTTTAAAATTTTATGACTTGGTTTTTTTAAAATTAATTTTTTATTAATTAAAATGTTGATATGGTATTTAAAAATGATAAATAATTATTTTTAATAATATGTTAATTGTTATGTTAGCGTCATAGCAGCAAGTAGGCACTTTGTCTATTATATAAGAAGTTTTTATTAGTAGATCAACAACAAGAATTATTTTAAAAATAATTTTCTCTTTTTAAGAACTAACTTAGTAATGAAATAATTTTATGACGAAAATAAGAATTGATTTAAAAGGTAAGGACAAAAATGCTTTTTTGCCTATAATATATGAATTGGTTTGGGGTTGTGATAACATCATTTCTCCCATCACCCAATACTTAGGAAGCTACACTTACATTAATTCCATGGCCCAAAAAGATTCATCCGGGCAAAAAAATCACAATGAAGGAGAGGGAGATAACATTTTCTCAGGAAATTACACTGCTTCAGAATGGCAAAATAGTGCTTTAAATGAGGCTATGGAGGATGACCATGACCATGACTGGTAAGATAAAGATTTCTTCGTTGCTTAGCATTTTCTTTGATCTTCTTGGTTTTCTTTGGACTCTCTGTTCTGTTTCTCTCTCGCATTTAGCATTTAGCATTCCGTTTGTTTTGGGTGTCTTTCATTAAAGTGAAATTGAGCAGCAGGTACAGGATTCAATTTAGGCATATAGCCGGTCTCGTGAAACTGAGCCACTACTCAAGCCAATAATTGAAGCAAAGTGACAAGAGAGTGGGTTCGACATAGCTTACATAACTTAAGTCTCATCACCTCATTCCGTGTTTCCCCCCCCCCCCCCCCCCCCCCCCCCCCCCCTCTCTGATCCAAAACTCCCTCTTGATTCCGCCTTCTCTGATTTCCTCTTCACAGTTCTCCCTCACTGCATCGACCACGCCGTTTTGTGGTGTTTTCAGTTGGGTTTGTTTGTTTTTGCTTCCATGAGACTGGGCTTCCAGAGCTTCGGTTTTGGATTTGGTTTATGCTATTCGGTTTGTTTGTACTGGGAGTTTGTATTGATGGAGGTAAGAGAATTTGATTGTTGCTGAGTTGAATTTTCTGATTTGGTATTTTTGAGCTTTAAGTTTTGAATTTTCGGGGTTTGCTGGAGATCGGTTGCTAGCTGTGGAGGAATGGTGTTTTCCTTCATTTGCATGTGCTAAGTTAGTAGTGGAATTTTAACGTTACAGTAGTTATTTTGTCCTAGTTTTGGAGGAGTTGGAGTCTTCTTGTTATATAGTTCTAATTCTTAGGAGTTCAAAGAGTCCCAGAGGGTCGTGATGTGTTTAATGGTCCGGATTTATATTCAATGGGTATTTGGAACAAAAGATATCATAATTATAGAACATGAAGAACAAGTTAGTCCAAAAAGAACATGTTAATTTTTTTTTAATTGTTTTTTGTGACGTGGATTTTTTTATAATTAAAATGCTGACATTGAAAGTTTTTTAAATGCTAAATAACTTTTTAATATTATTTTAACGACCACATCAGCATTTAGTAAGACACGATGAGATAGATATGTAACATATTTTTATTTATGGAGTATATAGTAGAATAAGAAGAGTGAGATAGAAGATTTGGGCTCACTTTGTTTGCCACTATGAGATGACAATAGAAACTACAATGATAACGATTTTTCAATTTGGAAACTAAAGAAGGAAAATTGAAAAAGTATGGGATCAAAATAAAAACAAAGTGAAAATATAAAAATGAAAAATGCATTTATGGCTTGTACTTTAAATATAATAAAATTTTAGATCTTGATTAAATATACAAATATATAAAAATTATATATATATATATATGTTTATATATCTATGTATGTATGTATGGTGCACAATTTTTTATTGTACTATACCTACTTATTATTATTATTATTTAAAGACTTTTGTTCTTTAATTAAATACAGGATAAAGTTTAGTTACAAAATTAGTTGTACTGTAAGGCTACAAGTCTATATTTTATTTTATTTAAAAAAAAAATTAACATTACTACATATTTTCAAAATTTAATTGTTGGATTATATATTTTTTATGTTCTTAATACATGTCAAAGTTTGTACTAATGGGATATTATTTACTATATAATTTATAAGCTTATATTTTATGCATAATTTTAAACTACAAAAACTTGTAATTTAAACAATTTATCGATGACATAGCTATTTATTTTTAATTTTCTAAAAAATTTGCAAGCAAGGAGGACATAAGAAAAAAAATGTAATTCAATGGTGGATTTGTCATAAATATGCATACATATTACAAAAATTTTGGTAACACTGAAATGTACACAACCAATGGTAAAATGTGTTGTCCTTCTGGCCAAATCAAAACAACATTTGGTACGCAATTGACTCTTTTGTTAACTGTATCTTCATAATGCGAGAAAGATGAGCAGATTTGTGATGGTTAGAGCTTTGTGGGTTGAGGAGTATTAATTGTGTGTGGCAATACCTATTGATTAATGTGTAAATGTTATTGTGGCATCTAGGATTGGAGGGTTATAAAACCCCTTATTTTACTCCACAACTAGATGGAATTTAAACTCCTATGAATTTCCAATTATATATAAATTATTAAATAAATAAAAGTGACACCACAATTTAGAAACTTTTATTTGGGGATTCAAATCTTTACTATTCATTTAAAATTAGCTGATTGATAATGTGACAATATTTTAACAATTTATTTTAAAAGAAATGGTGAATAATACCTTAAAAACTCTAAAGGATTTCAATCCGTTATTTGGTCTATACATTATCCAAAAATACAAAAAAAAAAAAAAACATTTTTTTTTTTGTGTGTGTTGGATTTTGGTGTTTTATTATGTTTTTAAGGTTTGTTTCGTCTTATTAAAAAATCACTAACTTCTATTTTTATTGCTAATACAAGTACCACTTACAAGTCAAGATATTTTATTGAAGACATACAAACAAAGGGATTGGCCACCAAAAATTACCTTAGGGAAGGAATGAGCAGACGCAGTAATCCCAAATTTGATGTCTTCGTTAGCTATCATGGTGGTGATACGGGCACAAATTTTACCAACCATCTCGCAGCCGCTATAAAGCGTAGAGAGATTGGCATGTATAAAGTTGACGTGGTCATCCCTAGAGGGGCAGTGATTTGGAATGAGCTAATGAAGGCAATAGAGGCATCTAGAGTTGCAGTTATCATATTCTCAAAAAACTATGCTTCTTTTACTTGGTGTTTGGACGAGGTTTGGAAGATAATGTCTTGCAATAAAAATTTTAAAATGGTAGTGCTGCCTATTTTCTACAATGTGTCTCCTTCCGATGTAAGACAACAAAATGAGAATTTTGCAATTAAGGTTAAGGACGACAATTATAACAGGTTGAAGAGATGGAAGTCTGCTTTGACCCAGGCTGCAAACTTGGCGGGTTTGGACTTGAAACCAAATCGGTAATTTTCATCACTCTTTGTTTTCAATTTCCATCTTTGATGATTTTTTTTTTAAAAAAAAAAAAAATTTGGTGCAACCTCATTGTAGTAAAAAAAAAAAAATAAATAAAAACAAAAACTCACTCTATCATTTTTAAATTTAGACCATCCTCCCCCTAGCCTAGCTACCCAAAAATAATAAAGAAGAACAATAACATATTTTTCTATTATCATTTCAAGGTTTTTTTATTTAATTAGCTTAAATATACAATTAATTGGTTCTTTAAATCTAGCCAATTAATTATTTTAGTTCTTAAAAATTTGAAATGATTGCTTTTGATTCGCATGGGTAAGCTAAAAAATGACACTCCATCACTCTATTAGACTTATCTGGACTAAAAGTGATCAATTTTAGTTTATTAGAGACAAATAGTTTATGAACTATAATTTAATTACAAATTGTATAGTTATATGTTATGTTGTTTAGCTTTCAGCCCTTAGGCTACAAGAACAAGCATATTATTTACCGTACCAATTCTTCATCTTGAAGCTTGCTGAAACCTAAATTAATTGAATAACTTTCTTTTTTCTATTGTGGCTACACTTCCGACTGTACAGTCCAGAGGCAGACTTTATAGATGAATGTGTTGAACACATTTGGAAACTACTACAAGTCTACAACTCATCTCAAAAGAAGCAACGACTTATAATTTAAGGTTCAAACCTCACCCTTTTTACTTTGTGTTTGCATACATGCAGAACAGTATTACGTATGTGTAGCGCTCTTAATAAATCTAAGCTAATCCTTGTATTTGAAAATATGTTACCTGTTGATGTAGTTAGTTGCTTAGATTGAACTCGATCCAATAATGCTTACAAGGAGTGTACACTAGTGTTTGGTACTGGATCATCTTTTAGAATTTTTGGCAATGTTAAAATGCTCCAAGCATTTCCATATGTGTGGTTATAAATTGCACAAACGGAATTCCCATGCCAATGGACATCTTTATTCCTATACTTTTGTGGAATGTGAATTCCCTTTCGAAAAAGTGGCTATCAATGTTCCCATTTAAGGAAAATGTTATATTTTATATAAATCAATAATTTTATCCTAGTTCTTCCTACCCTTTAACCAATAGAAAAAAAAAGGGTATATTGCATTTTTTTTCCCTGTGATTTAATGACTTTCAATTCAGCAAAAAAATAATCTTTTATTTATCATTAATTAAGTAATTATGCTGATACTTGAATATATATATATATTAAATGATAACACTGAGATATAATGGTGGAGCTAGAATTTGAGTTGAGGATGCCAAATTTACACATTGTGAATATAAATAGTATTTGAGACAAATTTGAAAAATTAGAAGTTATTCATATGAATATTAAATGATATTTTAATGTAATTATGTTCAAAATAAACCTTTACTACATATATAAAGAAAGTATATTTATATTATGTTGTATTTATCTAACTTTTGATCACATGAACCATCAAATTTTCAAGGTCAAAATTCGAGTTATGAATGAAATGATGTGCAATTTTATGTAATTTTGGTTAATGTAGACTTATATAATAATGCTCAAATTATAATACGTGAGACTGTAATATAATATTTATTATATAGTTAGCTTCATATTTTACTGTTTCTATAAAAAGTTTTAGTTACTTAAAACATTCTTAAACCATGGGGGGCTTAGCTTTCTTGCTAAAAGGAAGATACGCACGAAGTTATTGTGCAAGGCATGGTAGTGATAGTGGAGGACTTGAGGTCTAGAAGCTATGCTCTAAGAAACATAGTGGTACTTATTTAAGTCAGCTTATAGATTTTCATGAAGTGCGAGTGAGGTTCGGTGAAAATTAATTCCTCTGTGGTTTAAGGGATATAATTCGTCTTCCAGTTCTCTTAACTTTTTATAGTTTTTCTTTGCAGCAGCACGGGACGAACCCTCCTAGCTGAACAAAACGAAGCAGAAGCTCCAAAGGAACACGTATACGCAGGCTCAAAAGCACAAGATCATGGATTTCGAAAACGTTACGCGAGGTCATTGAGTGCCCCCCCGTATTTTGACCAAGTTACAGCCCCAAATAAGAGGATGAAAATAGATCCTACTTTGACCTTGGAAGTGAGTGCCTCTACGACTATATGACTAGCCCAAGGCTTCGCCATTTTATTAAATTTTCCCTGAATTCCTAACTATATATATGGACCCATTTATTCATGGATTGGACTGAACTCTTTCTTTTTCTTTTCAGTCTTTCGGTGCTTATGTGGCTGATCCTAAATCCTCTGCTAAACTTCAAGCCCAACAAACGAATTCCACATCCTTGGAACAAAGGCTGGAGGAGCAATGTCGTGAATTCGAGGCCAGGTTCAAAGCTCTGGAAGTTGAGTTAGCTAGGTTAAGAGATGGCCGCACCACTGACAAGACGGAATAAGATTTCCAGGGCAGTGCAGGGGAGGGGAAGACCAGATCGAATTACACCATGTCAAGCAAGTCTAGCACTGACAAGAAGAAATAAAGTGTTTTTCCCTTCGCCATATTTCTTTCGGTATCTATCTTTGTGGGGGAATTCGTGTTTGTGCTCTCACTATCTCTAAAACAACTAGTCACTAACCATATATGGAATAGTTTAATAAAGGTTATATTGTTAGTTTTGCGGAAGCAGTATAAAACAATAATTTATATTTTCATTTAAGATCGTTGTACCACACAACCAAAGATTTTAAACAGAACAAAATTGCGTACCTCTCTTAGCAACCCAAGCGTGTTGCCTCTCAAGGTATTCACGTCTCTCTCTCTATTTCTTTTTAGGTTTTCAGAAGACTGCAATATCACTCAGTAGTCTTGATGGCCAATCACTAACGTAATATTTATAATAAGATTTCTAAAAAACCCAAGAGAGAGATTGGACGTGGGATCCTTAGGGATCCTAATCTTCAGCTGTAGGATTAATCAATAACTTTTGAATGTTATTGACTTATCTTGAAACCCTTTCAAAATTATTCCTTAATTTTCTCAACCATATCAAGAAAATATTTGAACTTCTACAAATTGCAATAATGTCCATCAACACAATGCAATTGACCCCTGAAGATTAGAGAATTACAAATGAGGTCCCCTTACTTACAATTTTATATCTATGCCCTTCCACCACACTATATTCCCACAAGCCACAAAGACTGGATTAATATCACTGTCATGTCCCTAGCTTATGTAACTCTTAATTTCTTGATCTCATAATTTCTATTGGACTCTAAAATATCTTTGAAAAAACTCTTTAAATATATATATATATATATATGTATGAAAAAACATTTTTGAAAAAAAAAAAAAAATGGCACCGGCCGGTTTTGTTTTGAGTCCAACTTCAATATGAAAATCAACTGAATATACTATCTTCTTTAGAGACTGGTGGATTCATTGTTGAGCATTTACATATTTTACTCAATACACATATAACCCAACGTGTCTGTATATAGCCTTTAAAAAATTAGCATCATCAGTTGACATTGTCAAAGTTATGTGCATAGTAAATAAATATACACAAACCTCTCATGTTTGAGGACAATAGAAAAATTGTGATAGAATAACCTTTTAATTAACAGTGATCACTCCATAAGGTGTTCTTGATCAGATCCAATTCAGTGCATGTACTTGTTACATTACACCCACTTGTTTGCTTAAAGTCACTACCTCAATGATGGAGTAAATCATCCTATCATATAGCAGCACAACAAGTGTAGGCTTTAGTGGTAATATTCAATTAATTTTCATAGCCTAGAACAATTTAATAATCTATGAAAAATCATCACTTCCTGTCTTTGGTTCCTTAACCATTAACATGATTTTTCTACAGAGGTGACATCACATGCCACATTTAAACAATGAAATATACCTATAAAAATTATGAATGTGAAAATAAAATTTTATTATCAAATAAAAATACACAGTATTGTTTTTGAGGGCACATAATTCTAACATATATATGTGTACAGTAGTTGCTAATCCGTAAATTGCATGATAAAATTGCTGAAAATGAAATCTAAGAAACATTAGATTATAAAGTGATGTTATTTACGAGTTCAAAATATTTACCAACTCAACCATTTTCTTTATATAAAGGTTTGTTGCTTTTTAATCTTTTAACCATTTTTTTGCTAAATATTTGCACTTTAAAAGGTTTGAGTATCTGAATTTCTTTTAAAAAGAAAGTGTAAAATTTTCAAGACCTTTTTTCACTTCACTACAAGAAAATAGTATTATTGCAATGAAATTTTTTGTTGCAATAAACATCAAATTGTTACAATAAACTTCTATTGCAATGAAATTTTTTCATTACTCACTATTGTGATAAAGTCTGTAGCAATAGACTATTGCAACAAAATTTTTGTTGCAATAGAGTTTTATTGTAGTAAAATATTTTTATAATTATTAAAAATACTTTATTGCAACAAAAAATATTGTTGTAATAGGTTTGTGAAATTAGTTATGGTCCTAGATTTTTTTCTCAAAATGTACCTCATTTCCAAGATATTTCATTATGGTCAAGTCCATCATATAGTAGTGGGTTCAGATATATGCTACTCACAACTTGTCATGTATAGCAAAAATTGTGTAAAAAAAAAAATTCAATTTTTTTTTCTATATTTAATATATCTATATACTATGTACAATAGTTGAATTAGTAACTGTACCATCTTTAATATTAAAAAAAAAAAAAATACCATGTTCTTTTTTTTTTTTTTGAAGAATGAAAAAACTTTAACTTGCTTATAAACCTAAATTTTAACTCGTATATATAATGACTATGGTACAACAAAATTATTGATCTAAAGAGTAAAAATTGGTAGAAGTGTAGACAAAGACAAACAATCACTGAAAGCATTAAAAAAATAAAAATAAAAATGAAATAACAAATTAAAATATTTTATTTATTCTATACAGTACATATAACATTAGGGGTTGTTTGGTTGGTGAGTTTAAATTACAGTTTTTAGTGTTTAAACAAAATTACACATATTTTCACACACTTTTTCACTCACGTATTTTCAAAAAATACAAACAACATTACTAGAACAACATTATCAAATAGACCCTAATTCAATAATCATATATATATATATATATATATATTTTTTTTTTTTTTTTTGAGAATATATTTTAAAATTATAAACATTAATTTTAATGCCAAGAAATTAACAAGTACTGGAAGGGTTAAACTTCTGAATATTTGCTTTTGCTTTTTAACTTGAAAAGACCATACTAGGAATCTGTAATCCCAAACAGTTCAATTTGTGACTACTCTTGATCTCTCATATAACAAATTTGTTGGTTATATTTCAACAATTTATTTTTGTGATAAAGCAAAAAGAACAATATACAGATATAAAAATAAGCAATAACACAAACAAATATGATAGACAAAAGCAATAAAAAATACTGAATATATACAAGAAGAAATTTGCAATTAATTAAAAAACTCACAGACCAAATTTGTGAAGAGTGAATAATTCAGAGCAAGTCTTGTGTTTGACACAATCTCCTTAAATCAGATTTCGCCCTCACACAATCACTGTGGTGCTTTGAGACTCACGGACATCTGTCTCCTAAGATAACATGATCTACAACACGAAAACGAAGCACACAAGGTTGTGCTCTGCAAACTACTCAATGTCTCTTTCTCTTTCTTTGACACAAAATGAAAATGCACAAAAATATTCTCACTAGGAGAGTTTTCTGAAAAGTAGTTTTTTTTTTTTTTTTTTAATGAATGAGAGACTATGAAAAATTATACGTTACTGAACAGACAATCTGTTTCAGTAATAACAGCTGTGTATAGACTAACTGATTCAAAAATTAAAATAATAAAATATTATTATTTGGACAAGTAGGCCCAATCTACATATGCCAAAAACCCAACCCAATGTCTAACGCATGAACATATAAACTCATATATTATCTCTTTCCTTTCCTACGTGAGACTCAAGATTTTTATCACTTTTAATAATATCTTCAAGTTAACATAGAAAATATCAATTTCTTATTCACTCCATGCTATTTAGTCTTCCTGTCATTTATTTCTCACCTTAACAAAAATCAAAATGTTCAGTGGCATTGATTGAGCAACAAAAACAGAACACTCAACAGAACCGCAGCAAAACAAAACTGAAAAAAAAGGTATAGAATTGTAAGAATGAGACAAAGGAAGTCCAAACAAGAAGACAGATCCAAAGTCTATCTATTACTTTCTTAAGGAGTAGAAATTATTAGTGTTTTGACATCACATTCCAGAACTACTACTTGAAATTTTAAGTGTCACGTAGTATATATGATGCCGTATAGAGATTCATATATATACATAAATAATATAATCCCCTTCTATTTTACCAAAAAAAAAAAAAAAAAAGAAGAGATAAAGCCTGACCGAGATTCTAAATTCTTCTGAATTCAATAAAAACAAAAACAAAAGCTTCTTTAAACAACAATTATTGGTAGGATAGGATAGTAATTATCATTATAATTATTTTGAGAAAAGGTAGGACATAGGCGTTACAAACTTGTTTTGATTAATCTATTGTTTTCCTTCATAGCATTGAACAACTCACAATTAATTTTGATGAAAAAAAACTTGATACTCTCATGCATCTTATATACAACTCACGTAAATTTGAGATTCTATAAACTTTGTTTTTTCATTTGTTTGCCACATTTTTTGTCACTCTCCCTCTACTAAAGAGGAATTAACGCTTTTCACATTAAAATAAATTGAGACAAAACATATCGTTTTCTATACTAAAAAATATAATTAAAAAAATATAGTGATTCAATAATCAAATAAAATACAGGATAATTTGGAGCCACAATGAAATGCATTCCTTAGACAATGTTTGCAACCACACAACAGTTACAGAAAGGTTACTATAAATTTATCTCCTAAATACAACCAAGTTTATTAGGTTCTAAAAATAGCAATTTTGGTAAAGTCCCAACAGATTTTTAGTGCTCCTAAGAAAGTTTTGAAAGAAGAAGACATTCAAAGAGAAGTGGGAGTTAGAATCATTTATATATCATGGGCAAGGAGTTATAACCGTCCATCAATTGTTTTTAATATTCACAAACGCTTTCATTTCAAGTGGAACATATTTTGTCCAAAAAACTGTCAAATTCGTAAATTCTACTAAATTGCCTACAACACTCGTACATTCGTGTTACGTACAAACTCTCAGGAAATATTGATGCAAAAGAAACTTGAAAATCTCGTATGTATTACAAACATCTCTTGTACGAACGACATTCTCTAAATGTAATTTTTTTTCCCAATTCATTGCCATAGTTTCTTTCACTTTACATCTACTAAAGAGGAAGTAACACTTATCAAATTAAAAAAAAAAAAAAAAAAATTGGGACTACACATCGAATTTTCACTTGCAAAAAATGTAATAAAAAAATATAGAGATTTAATAATCAAACAAATCATTTGACAATTTGGAGCCACAACGAAATGCTATCCTTAGACAATATATGCACCCACACAAGAGTTGCTGAAATGTTACTACAAATTTATCCCAGCGTTACAACCAAGTTTATTATGTTCTAAATACATTAATTTTAGAGAAGTCCCAGAGGATTTTCAGTGTTTCTTAGAAAGTTTTGAAAGAGTAGTGAAAGTGAAACTTAGAATCATTTACATATCACGAATAAAGAGTTATAACTGTCCAAAAATTGTTTCCAATATTCACAAATGTTTTCATTTCAAGTGGGACAAACTTTGTCCTAAAAACTATCAAATTCGTAAGTTTTGCATAATCTTGAGCAGCAGTCATATGTTCTGGTTTCGTACAAACTCTCAGGACATTTTGATGCAAAAGAAACTTGAAAGTCTCGTACGTCTTAAATACAACTCTCGTACATAAGAGATTCTCTATTTTTTTTTCACTTCATTGCCAAAGTTTTTGTCACTTTAGCTCTACTAAAGAGGATTTAACATTTCTCATATAAAAAAAAAAAAAATTGGGACTAGACATCACTTTTTCACTACTAAAAAGCATAATGAAAATAATATAGTGATTCAATAATTGAACAAAACATTTTAGAATTTGGAGCCACAACGAAATGCTACCCTTAGACAATATATGCACCCACACAAGAGTTGATAAAAGGTACTACAAATTTATCACTAGAATACAACCAAGTTTATTACATTCTAAAATAGCAATTTTGGAGAAGGCCTTGAGGAGTTTTAGTATTTCTTAGAATGTTTTGAAAGAAGAAGATATTGAAAGTGAGAGTTACAATTCTATCATAGATAAACTCTTATAACCATCCAAAAACTGTTTCCAATATTCACATTAGTTTTCATTTGAGGTTGTACAACTTTTGGCCAAAAAGTTGTCAAATTCGTAAATTCCGCATAATCTCGTACAACACTTGTGCGTTCTAGTTTCTTACAACTTTCAATTAAATTTGAAGAAAAGAAACTTGATACTCTCGTATGTCTTACAAACAACTCTCGTACGTCCGAGATTCTATTAACTTTGTTTTATCATTTGTCTGCCACATTTTTTGTCACTCCCCCATACTAAAGAGGAATTAATGCTTTGTACATTAAAAAAATTGGGACTAAACATATCATTTTTCTATATAGAAAAATATAATTAAAAAAATATAGTGATTCAATAATCAAACAAAACACTTGATAATTTGGATCCACAATGAAATGCTTTCCTTAGACAATGTATGCACCCACACAATAGTTGATAAAAGGTTACTATAAATTTATCTCCTGAGTACAACCAGTTTATTAGGTTCTAAAAATAGTAATTTTGGTAAAGTCCGAGTAGATTTTTTGTGTTTCTAAGAGGGTTTAAAAAGAAGAAGACATTGAAAGTGAGACTTAGAATCATTTATATATCGTGAGTAAGGAGTTATAACTGTCCATAAATTGTTTTCAATATTCACAAACGTTTTCATTTCAAGTGGAACAAATTTTATCCAAAAAACTGTCAAATTTGTAAATCTTGTAGAATCCCCTGCAACACTTATACATTCATGTTTCATACAAACTCTTAGGAAATATTGATGCAAAAGAAACTTGAAAATCTCGTACGTCTTACGTACATCTCTTGTACGTATGAGATTCTCTAAACTTATTTTTTTTTGTTTTTTCATTTCATTGCCACAGTTTTTTTCACTCTACATCTACTAAAGAGGAAGTAACACTTATCAAATTAAAAAAAAAAAAAAAAAAAAATTGGGACTACACATCAAATTTTCACTAGCAAAAAATGTAATAAAAAAATATAGAGATTTAATAATCAAACAAATCATTTGAAAATTTGGAGCCACAATGAAATGCTATCCTTAGACAATACATGCACCCACACAAGAGTTGCTAAAATGTTACTACAAATTTATCCCAAGGTTAAAATCAAGTTTATTACATTCTAAATACAGTAATTTTAGAGAAGTCCCAGAGGATTTTCTATGTTTCTTAGAAAGTTTTGAAAGAGTAGTGAAAGTGAAACTTAGAATCATTTACATATCACGGATAAAGATTTATAATTGTCCAAAAATTGTTTCCAATATTCACAAACGTTTTCATTTCAAGTGGGACAAACTTTGTCCTAAAAACTAACAAATTCGTAAGTTTTGCATAATCTTGTGCAATAGTCGTATGTTCTGGTTTCGTACAAACTCTCAAGACATTTTGATGCAAAAGAAACCCGAAAGTCTTGTACGTCTTAAATACAACTCTTGTACATAAGAGATTCTCTATTTTTTTTTTTCACTTCATTCCCACAATTTTTGTCACTTTAGCATTACTAAAGAGGATTTAACATTTCTCACATTACAAAAAATTGGGACTAGACATCACTTTTTCACTACTGAAAAACATAATGAAAAGAATATACTGATTCAATAATTGAACAAAACATTTTAGTATTCGGAGCCACATTGAAATGCTACACTTAGACAATATATGCACCCACACAAAAGTTGATAAAAGGCACTACAAAGTTATCCCCAGGATTCAACAAAATTTATTACGTTTTAAAAATAGCAATTTTGGAGAAGGCCCTGAGGAGTTTTAGTGTTTTTCAGAATTTTTTGAAAGAATAAGATATTCAAAGTGAGAGTTACAATCATTTATATATCATGGATAAAGTCTTATAACCATCCAAAAACTGTTTCCAATATTCACATTAGTTTTCATTTGAGGTTGTACAACTTTTGGTCCAAAAATTGTCAAATTCGTAAATTCTCAACAATCTCATACAACACTTGTACGTTCGAGTTTCGTTCAACTTTCAATTAATTTTGATGAAAAGAAACTTGATACTCTCGTATGTCTTACATACAACTCTCGTACATCCAAGATTTTGTTAACTTTGTTTTTTCATTTTTTTGCCAAATTTTTTGTCACTCCCCCTATACTAAAGAGGAATTAACGCTTTTCACATTAAAAAAAATATATATATTGGGACTAAACATATCATTTTTTGTACAAAAAATATAATTAAAAAAAATATAGTGATTCAATAATCGAATAAAACACTTGGTAATTTGGAGCCACAATGAAATGCTTTCCTTAGACAATGTATACACCCACACAACAGTTGCTAAAAGGTTACTACAAATTTATCTCCTAAATACGACCAAATTTATTAGGTTCTAAAAATAGAAATCTTGGTAAAGTCCCAACGGATTATTAGTGTTTCTAAGAAAGTTTAAAAAGAAGAAGACATTGAAAGTGAGAGTTAGAATCATTTATATATCATGGGTAAGGAGTTATAACCATCCACAAACAGTTTTCAATATACACAAACGTTTTCATTTCAGGTGGGACAAATTTTATCCAAAAAACTGTCAAATTTGTAAATCCTGCAAAATCTCCTGCAGCACTCGTACATTTGTGTTTCGTACAAACTCTCAAGAAATATTGATGCAAAAGAAACTTGAAACTCTTGTACATCTTACATACATCTCTTGCACGTATGAAATTCTGTAAACTTTTTTTTTTTTTTTTCGTTTCATAGCCACAGTTTCTTTCACTTTACATCTTCTAAAGAGGAAGTAACACTTATCACATTAAAATAATTAAATAAATAAATAGGGACAACACATCAAATTTTCACTAGCAAAAAATATAACAAAAAAAAATTTATAGAGATTTAATAACCAAACAAATCATTTGACAATTTGGAGCCACAACGAAACGCTATCCTTAGACAATATATGCACCCACACAAGAGTTGCGGAAATGTTACAACAAATTTATCCCAAGGTTAAAACAAGGTTTATTACGTTCTAAATACATCAATTTTAGTGAAGTCCACGAGGATTTTTAGTGTTTCTTAGAAAGTTTTGAAAGAGTACTGAAAGTGAGACTTAGAATCATTTATATATCACGGGTAAAGAGTTATAACCCTCCAAAAAAAAATTTCCAATATTCACAAACGTTTTCATTTCAAGTGGGACAAATTTTGTCCCAAAAACTATCAAATTTGTAAGTTTTTCATAATCTTGTGCAACAGTCATATGTTCTGGTTTCGTATAACTCTCGTACATAAGAGATTCTCTAATTTTTTTTGTCACTATAGTTGTACTAAAGAGGATTTAACATTTCTCACATAAAAAAAATTGGGACTAGACATTACTTTTTCACTACCGAAAAACATAATGAAAATAATATAGTGAGTCAATAATCAAACAAAACAAATTAGAATTTGAAGCCACAACAAAATGCTAACCTTAGAAAATATATGCACCCACACAAGAGTTGATAAAAGGTACTACAAATTTATCCCCAGGAAACAACAAAGTTTATTACATTCTAAAAATAGCAATTTTGTAGAAGGCTTTGAGGAGTTTTAGTGTTTCTTAGAATGTTTTGAAAGAGAAGATATTCAAAGTGAGAGTTACAATCATTTATATATCATGGATAAAGTCTTATAACCGCCCAAAAATTGTTTGCAACATTCACATTAGTTTTCATTTGGGGTTGTACAATTTTTGGCCCAAAAGTTCGTAAATTCTGCATAATCTCGTACAACACTTGTACGTTCGAGTTTCATACAATTTTCAATTAATTTTAATGAAAAGAAACTTGATATTCTCGTACGTCTTACATACAACTCTTCGTACGTCTGAGATTCTATTAACTTTGTTTTTTCATTTGTTTGCCACTTTTTTTGTCACTCCCCTATACTAAAGAGGAATTAATGCTTTTCACATTTACAAAAATTGGGACCAAACATATCGTTTTCTGTATAGAAAAATATAATTAAAAAAAATATAGTGATTCAATAACCAAACAAAACACTTGGTAATTTGGAGCCACAATGAAATGCTTTCCTTAGACAATGTATGCACCCACATAACAGTTGCTAAAAAGGTTACTATAAATTTATCTCCTGAATACAACCAAGTTTATTAGGTTCTAAAAATAGCAATTTTGGTAAAGTCCCAATGGATCTTTTGTGTTTCTAAGAAAGTTTAGAAAGAAGAAGACAATGAAAGTGAAAGTTAGAATCATTTATATATCATGGGTATGGAGTTATAACCTTCCATAAATTATTTTTAATATTCACAAACATCAAGTGGAGCAAATTTTATCCCAAAAACTGTCAAATTTGTAAATCCTACTTAAACCCATACAACACACATACGTTTGAGTTTCGTACTAACTCTCAGGAAATATTGCTGCAAAAGAAACTTGAAAATCTCATATGTCTTACATACATCTCTTGTACGTATGAGATTCTCTAAAATTATTATTATTATTATTTTTCATTTCATTGCCACAGTTTCTTTCACTTTACATCTACTAAAGAGGAAGTAACACTTATCACATTAAAAAAAAATATTGGGACTACACATCAAATTTTCACTAGCAAAAAATATAGGTTTAATAATCAAACCAATCATTTGACAATTTGGAGCCACAATGAAACACTATCTTTAGACAATATATGCACTCACACAAGAGTTTTTGAAATGTTGCTACATATTTATCCGAAGGTTAAAACCAAGTTTTTTATATTCTAAATACAGCAAATTTAGAGAAGTCCCAGAGGATTTTTAGGGTTTCTTAGAAAGTTTTGAAAGAGTACTGAAGTGAGACTTAGAATCATTTATATATCACGGGTAAAAATTTATAACCGTCCAAATATTGTTTCCAATTTTCACAAACGTTGTCATTTCAAGTGGGACAAATTTTGTTCTAAAAACTCTCAAATTCATAAGTTTTGCATAATCTTGTGCAACCGTCGTATGTTTTGGTTTCGTACAAACTCTCAGGACATTTTGATGCAAAAGAAACTCAAAAGTCTCGTACGTCTTAAATACAACTGTTGTACGTAATAGATTCTCTAATTTTTTTTTATTTCACTGCATTGCCACTGTTTTTGTCACTTTAGCTCTACTAAAGAGGATTTAACATTTCTCACATTAAAAAAAATTGGGACTAGATATCACTTTTTCACTACCGAAAAATGTAATTGATGGGCCTTGATTTTATTGACCCTTTTAGTAATTTAATCAAATTAATTAGCCAAGTGAAATTAATTAGATTCAATAACATGGAATAAGCGTGGTAGCACAAACAAAGCACCAACTAAGTTAAATGTAGCAAAAAATAAATTTAACACAAGTGATTTGTTTAAGAATGGGGAAAACCACCGAGGCAAAGGTCACCACTCCCGAGAATCCACTATTATCAGAACAAGCGATCACAAGTAAAATGAATCCCAGTACCTAATAATAACCTACAGTTGAACCCTTATCCCAATACCCAATTAGATTTGTAATGTAGCAGCAATCTCTCCTTTCAATGTACAAATCCCAGTACATGATTAACCAATAATGCACGAATCCCAGTATGTGACTAACACACAAACTTAAGGAAGATGTTGGCTGCAAAGTTCTTCAATTCATCTAACAATGAAGATCAGGAAGCTTCTTGGTCTCAAAACCCTTGGCGCAAAAACGAAGTAACTTTTAGAGAGAATACGATGAACTAGGGCAAATTCTGTCTCCGATTACAATTTGCATGCACAATGACTTTTCATCAAGTTGCATCACCTCTGACAGCCCTTAAAATGATCCTTATATATGTCTAGGGTTGTGAGAATAGAAACCCTACACAAATACATATGGATATGTGTGAAATCAGATCTGGAAATCTAATTTCGTAATTCTCGATAGATATAGCTTCTATCGAGTATCAGCATTAAACCTCGATAGATATGATCTATCGAGATATCTATTGAGCTTTAATGAACAACACTTCTTTATTGGACAGATTTGCATGCACAATGACTTTTCATCAAGTTGCATCACCTCTGACAGCCCTTAAAATGATCCTTATATATGTCTAGGGTTGTGAGAATAGAAACCCTACACAAATACATATGGATATGTGTGAAATCAGATCTGGAAATCTAATTTCGTAATTCTCGATAGATATAGCTTCTATCGAGTATCAGCATTAAACCTCGATAGATATGATCTATCGAGATATCTATTGAGCTTTAATGAACAACACTTCTTTATTGGACAGATTTGCATGGCTTCAATACTAAACTTGAACTCTTGTTTCTTGAAGTACTGGACCTATTCTAGATCTACCCAATTACAAGTAAATTGCGTTTTATTAAAGGATTAGCCAATTTACATAATATATGCCTCTAACAAGTTCCACATATGTCCTAAAAATCTCCCCCTTTGGTAATCCGTGACAAAACCACAACAAAGAAATGAATTATGAGAGAAGTCTTAAATCACTAAACTCATAACCACTTTTTGAATACAATAAAATCTAACCCTAACACAAACTCTTGAAAATTTTTGCAAAAAGAGAGTTCATGGCATGGTAGATTTTCATAACCTGTCTTTCTAAAACACTTTAAACAAAACTCATTAAGGCATCTTAGAGTGAAACAGAAATAAAGGATTACATACATAAAGAAACATTTATATAAAGATAGAAAAGAAAGAACACCTGGAAAGATAGGTGAAAAACAACATACATCAACATATATATAAATGAAAATAAATACAATGCATGTCATAAATAAACGGTCACAAGACTGGTGTACAAGAGGATAATGTAACTAAAGATAAAGAAAATAAAAGTACATAAAATCCCCACTACATCCCTTAAAATATAGACACTCTCCCTAACAAAAATGTCCTATGCTAACTCTCCCCCCAAGATACAAGACTACTCTCATCATCCCAAAACTACTCTCCCTTTTTTGTCACGAATGACAAAGGATAAGTCGTTGAGAGGTCGTCATCTCCTCATCACTAGAAGAGCTAGCATTCTCATCCTCATCATCATCATCAACACCATCATCGCTGTCCTCATCTGCCAAAGCATCAGGAGAAGGAGAGGGAGAAGCTGCGAAACCATTGAGGCGAGCCTGTCGTCGTGCAATACGACCGACATAAGGGTTCACCTAACACAACTCATCACTGAGAGTGTCAGGGCAAGCATTCATGCACTGAAGTAGCGCCATGATGGCTTCAAGAGTCACACCATCACCTAAAGAAGAAGGAGAAAAGGTGGAAGGAATGATGGAGGCTGGAGGATCAGTCATCTCTATCCGTGGCAGCTTCATTTGAAGCTGGGCCTCGTTTTGCCAAACAGAAGCTGCGCTGATGGCACCCATGACAGTGTAGTAGGGAGAATTAGGAATAGGGACGAAAAAATGGCAAAGGATCCGCGTAATAGCTGAAGGAAAAATGAGCTTATCACGGGTTGTTGTATCCCTATAAACATCTATGATAGAAATAATGAAATGAGAGGAAAAGTCTATGGAAAGATCCTCTAAGAGGGACAACAAAAATCAAGCACGAGGCTCTGTGATGGAGTTATAGTGAGATAGTGGAGTAAGAACAAATGTCATCACCATATTAAGGAATCTCGGAACTTTTGCAAAGTCTGAGCATGGGGTGTTTTAATGCTCACCCCATATGAATGGTGTCTCACAGAAGTGAGACAAAAGCTCGCCTTTGGACACAATCCTTAGACGCTGACAACCGGGGTAGTCAGGATGTGCTACCCGCAAGAAGTGTAGTATCTCGGATACAAGATCCGGAGTGACTACAATACATGTACCTCGATGTGCCTTAGTAAATTGATGTACAAAGGTATAAATGTCATGCATATTGGAGTAAAACTCCAGTATGAACACGATGGGACACCTCAAGGGTATCTCACAAAGAGATTCCCATCCCCGAGTATGAATGACATCGGGTAGAGAAATGTCGGCAAAGTTCGATAGAATCACATGGCACTCCGTATGAACGCCATGTTTAGAAAAGTTCTCAGAGAGGTCTTGATGGGGCCTTCTCATCACAAAACTGAACCAAAAGAGGGGGAACTAGAAGATCAAAAGACCCATAACAATAATGGTTTTGAGTCGAATTAAATTTGCGCTTGGGTGCCATGCGCAGTCTATCTAAGAGAGAGAGAGAGAGAAAGACAGAAAACAATCACAATAGAGTACAAAGAAAGGGTACGTATGCATAAAATATGTACGAACATGTGATGTTCTAAAAATAATTGCATCATGGGTTGAAACCCAATCTAAACCTATCAGCACACAATTTTGAACAATCAAGCACACATCTAAATGCATGAAACATTGCAAAAATGCTAATGGAATGCAATGCATGATCATATAGCATCAATTAAACAACACCCATCCCAAAAATTTCACAAAAACCCAAAAATTTTCAAAAATCCCAAAACCTTGGTCTAAAATGCATGAATGCATGAAGAATGAAGGATTTAGGACACTTACCAAGTGATTTGATCTTGGTCTAGGCCAAAAATCATATGGGTAGAGGGATTAGAGTGAGAAGAGAGTGTTTGGAGGGAGAGAAAAAGATTTTTTGTTGAGAGAAAGGTGAGAAAAATGAAGTTGATTTTGTGCTGAGCATATATAAAGAAATTGCATCTCAATGGATCGAGGAGCAATCGAGATCTGTCAAGCACTAAATCTCGACAGATATGAATTTGTTGAGGTGCTGTCGAGAATCTATTGATGGCAAAAGTACCTTGATGGATCGAGATACTGTCGAGAATCTATTGGCTAGACAAAAAGTTTCTTGATGGATAGAGAAGCTGTCAAGAAGCTATCGAGACAAATTCCAGAAAGCTTGATGGATCAAGTATGCACTAACTTTTGTTGAGAAATGAAGTCCAAGGGTCTAGATAGATAAGAATCTGTTGAGAAGTTGTCGAGCTTGAAGAAAATGAGTTTTTCAAAGAGAGGAAAAACACATAAAAATGAATATGACAAGCAAGCTACTCAAACATAGATCCAATCAACATGTTAAGCTCTCAAAAACATCTCTCAACAAGAAAATGAAAAGCATTTAAAGATCCAAAACACACACACACACACACACATGCACACGCAAAACAAGTCTATCCAATTTTATATTTCAAAAACAAGTTAAGACAATTTAGTGAGTATACATTAACACATGTATTTCTTGTGATGGCCAGATCATAGTAAACCTGTACATGTATCAAAAGTAGCAAAGAATTTGCTTGTTGCACGTGAAAACATAGCAAGAGTGCATAAGTGTCTCATATTATGACGATTTGAGATATGAGAAAATCAAATACACTCACACATAATCATAACTGCTTGATGGGGACTATCATCTTCGAGGTACATCCTATAACTCCCACAATTCCTAAAAACATGCTTACAACCGTATTAAAAGCATTTTGATTCTTTTTGCTTTTTTTTTTTTTTTTTTTTTTTTCCTTTTTGAGCATATCATGCATGGGCATATAAGAGAAAAGAAATACCCAATTATGTAAGCTTAAACATCACAATTTTGCTAAGCCAAAGCACACAAATGTTATTCATGATTGGCGAGCTTTTGTGGTGAAATGGTTATTTATGCCTTTCTCTTAAGATTTTTTAGTCCTTCCCGTCAAAAAGAGTGATATGAGTGTTAAGTATAAGAGATTACTTAATCGTACTCATCACAAATACGAGCCACAAAGCTCATTTGCTTAGTTTGCTCATCTAAGCTACAAAAGATACAAATACTAGAAAATTTTGTTTTAATGGACATCCAAGGTACACAAGTACTAATGTACACAAAACCCACACTGATTTTGTATCTCTATGATTTTTTAATTTTTTTTAATGAAAAAAAAATAAAGCAAAATTGAAAACAAACAAACGAAAACATGTTAAACAAAGCAAAGTATAAAACTAGATTGACTCAAGAACAAGAAAGCAAAACATACAAGTAAGCATAACCATAAGGGGAGAGAGAGAGAGAGTGTGTGTGTCTAAATCACTTTGAGCCTTTTTTCCTTCTACATTTTGGTAGAACCTTTCCTTTGAGTGAACTTTTGATCCAATGGTGAGGGGGAAGAATTGAAACCGTTTAAGTTTGAAAGGAACATAATGGCCTTAAGAAGATTTCCAAGAGGAGCAAAAGAAGATGGAAATTGATTCTGGTTTTCGAATGAGATCATACTATTGCTTTGTTGAGGAGAGAGAGAGAGAGAGAGAGAGAGAGAAAGAGACTAAATAACTTTGAGCCTTTTTCCTTCCACACTTTGGAAGAACCTTTCCTTTGAGTGAACCTTTGATCCAGTGGTGATGGGGAAGAATTGAATCCGTTCAAATTCGAAAGGAACATGAGGGCCTTAAGAAGATCTCCAAGAGGAGCAAAAGAGGATGGAAACTAATTTTGGTTTTTGGACGAGATCATACTATTGCTTTGTTGAGTGGCTAACCACTTGTAGCAATTTGGATGAGTATGTCCTGAATCTCCATCGTGATGACAAAGATGCGGTTTCTTTAGTTGAGGCTTTTTGTTATTAATGTTCTTAGTCCTACGGTTTCTAGTGTCTTTCTTTTCAAGCTTAGGGGGTGCTCCTAAAATAGATTTTCCCTTGTCTATGTTCTCACTAGCTATATCAGTTTTACATTCATTGTTCTCAAAATTAACATTATTAGCAGGTGAGACAAACACAGTAGTACTAGAAGAGGCAATATTAGGAGAAGAAAAATCATACCCCAAACCGATTCTATTGAAAGGAGATTTTTGAAAACTAAGCACCTCATCGAGCTTTGCACTAGAAGTCCTCTCAAATTGTGCTCTAACTTGGAACACTTCTGCTTCAAGCTTCTTTATTCTTTCAGCAAGGAAGTTGTTCTTGAACCATAAAGCTCCAATGGTTTGAGTGGCTTCATCAACCTTTATAGAGAGCTCCTCTCGATCTAACTCCACATCACTCAGCTTCTTGGTAGCCAACCTATACAGTTTTTCATGCTTCTCGAAAACCTTGTACAACTTAGGATAGGCTGTATGAATTTCATCTTGTTCATCCATTTTGTAAAACTTAGACTCCACCAAATCCTCTTCTTCATCTACCTCTTCAACAATCCCCTTAGTAGGATTCACTGTTGTTGTGAATGCATTCAAGATTCCCTCGTCATCATTGTCATATGACTCATCCTCAGGGTCAATGTCACTCAAGGTAGCAAAAAAGGCCTTGCTTTTCCCAATAGTCTTGAGATATGTTAGACATTCTTATTTTATGTGTACAAATCCTTAACAACTGAAACACTTTGGTCCGGAGGGAACAGTGTACTAACCGCCATCCTTAGCATCCTTATTTCCTCTATCTTGGCTCTTGAATTGAGAAGAATTGGATTGCTTTTGGTCTTTATCAAATCCTTTCACATTGGCATTCTTCATAAACTTCTTGAATTGTCTAGTGATGTAGGATTTCATCTGGAATCTTCATCATTAGAAGACTTATTGGTCTCATTACTTTTGGCCTTCAATGTCATGCTCTTACTTTTGCTTGGTTTCCCGATCCTGGTCAAACCCAATTTATAGGTTTGCAAGTTGCCAACCAGCTTTGTTAAAGGAATTTTATCAATGTCCTTTGATCCTTCAATAACGGTGATCTTGTCATGGAATCTCTCAAGCAGGAATTTGAGAACCTTTCTTACAACATTGGGTTCAGGAATAGTTTCCCCAAGATTAAAGGCAAAGTTGACTATGTCCTTTAGCTTGGCATATAACTTATCAAACGACTCATCCTCCACCATCTTAATCTCTTCAAAGCTCGTAGTAAGCCTTTGAAGCTTTGAATCCTTGACAACCTTAGTCCTTTCATAGGTTGTTTGAAAGATAGTCCATGCTTCCTTAACAGTTTCAGTAGAAGATATCTTCTTGAACTTCTCATCGGTGATCCCACTGAATAAAACATTCAATGCTCTGCTGTTGAAATTTTCTGCTTTGATCTTAGTATCATCCCAATTAGCCGACACTTCCTTTGATTTAGTCTAGCTAATCTCCACAGCTTGCCATACCTTCTCATCTAAAAACTACAAGAAAGTTCTCATGCGTACTTTCTAGTATCCATAGTTAGTGCCATCAAATAAATGAGGTATAATTAGATATTGTCCTCTATCCATGACAAACAGGGGTCAATAAAGACACTATTCCCAAGAATCCACTATTATCAAAACAAGCGATTACAAGTAAAAGGAATCCCAGTACCTAATACTAACCTACAGTTGAACCCTTATCCCAATACCCAACTAGACTTGTAATGTAGCAGCAATCTTTCCTTTTAATGTACAAATCCCAGTACGTAATTAACCAATGATGCACAAATCTCAGTATGTGACTAACACACCAACTTGAGGAAGATGTTGGCTGCAAAGTTCTTCAGTTCATCTAACAATGAAGATCAGGAAGCTCCTTGGTCATAAAACCCTTAGCACAAAGATGCATTAGCTTCTAGAAAGGATATGATGAACTAGGGCAAATTTTATCTCCGGTCACAATTTGCATGCATAATGACTTTTCATCAAGTCGCATCACCTTTAATGGCCCTTAAAATAATCTTTATATATGTCTAGAGTTGTGAAAAAAGAAACCCTACACAAATACACATGGATGTGCGTGAAATCAGATTTGAAAATCTGAATTTCGTAATTCTCGATAGATACAGCTTTTGTCGAGCTATTGTCGAGTATCAGTATTAAACCTCAATAGATATGATCTGTCAAGATATCTATCAAGCTTTAATGAACAATACTTCTTCACTTGTTTCTTGGACAGATTTGCATGGCTTCAATACTAAGCTTGAACTCTTGTTCCTTGAAGTACTAAACCCATCCTAGATCTACTCAATTACAAGTACAATGTGTTTTGTCAAAGGATTAGCCAATTTACATAACATATGTCTCTAACAAGTTTCACATATGTCCTAACAATAATGAAAATAATATAGTGATTCAATAATCGAACAAAAAATTTTAGAATTTGGAACCACACCGAAATGCTACCCTTAGACAATATATGCACCCACACAAGAGTTGATGAAAGGTACTACAAATTTATCCTCAGGATACAACCAAGTTTATTACGTTCTAAAAATAGCAATTTTGGAGAAGGCCCTACGGAGTTTTAGTGTTTCTTAAAATGTTTTGAAAGAAGAAGATATTCAAAGTAAGAGTTACAATCATTTATATATAATGGATAAAGTCTTATAACCATCCAAAAACTATTTCCAATATTCACATTAGTTTTTATTTGAGGTTGTATAACTTTTGGCCAAAAAATTGTCAAATTCGTAAATTCTGCATAATCTCATACAACACTTGTATGTTCTAGTTTCGTACAACTTTCAAATAATTTTGAAGGAAGAAAACTTGATACTCTCGTACATCTTACATACAACTCTCGTATGTCTAAGATTCTATTAACTTTGTTTTTTTCATTTGTTTGCCACATTTTTTGTCACTCCCCCTATACTAAAGAGGAATTAACGCTTTTCACATTAAAAAAAATTGGGACTAAACATATCGTTTTCTGTACTGAAAAATATAATTAAAAAAAGATAGTGATTCAATAATCAAACAAAACACTTGGTAATTTGAAGCCACAATGAAATGCTTTCCTTAGACAATGTATGCACCCACACAACAGTTGCTAAAAGGTTACTATAAATTTATCTCATGAATACAACCAAGTTTATTAGGTTCTTAAAATAGCAATTTTGGTAAAGTCCCAACGGATTTTTAGTGTTTCTAAGAAAGTTTTGAAAGAAGTAGACATTGAAAGTGAGAGTTAGAATCATATATATATCATGGGTAAGGAGTTATAATCGTCCATAAACTGTTTTCAATAGTCACATATGTTTTCATTTCAAGTGGAACAAACTTTATCAAAAAAACTATCAAATTTGTAAATCCTATAGAATCCACTGCAACACTCATACGTTTGAGTTTTGTACTAACTCCCAGGAAATATTGATGCAAAAAAAAAACTTGAAACTCTCATACATCTTACATACATCCCTCGTACCTACGAGATTCTCTAAACGTTTTCTTTTTCTTATTACATTAGCACAGTTTCTTTCACTTTGGTTCCACTAAAGAGGAAGTAACACTTCTCACATTAAAAATAAAAAAAGGACTTCACATCAAATTTTCACTACCAAAAAATATAATTAAAAAATATCGTGATTTAATAATCAAACAAAGCATTTGACAATTTGGAGCCACAACAAAATGTTATCCTTTGACAATTTATGCACCCACACAATAGTTGCCAAAATGATACTACAAATTTATCCCAAGGATACAACCAAGTTTTTTTCATTCTAAATATGGCAATTTTAGAGAAGTCCTAGAGGATTTTTAGTGTTCCTTAGAAAGTTTTGAAAAAAGTTCTAAAAGTGACAGTTAGAATCATTTATATATTACGGGTAAAGAGTTATAACTGTCCCAAAACAGAATATTCACAAATGTTTTCATTTCAAGTGGAACAAATTTCATCTCAAAACTATCAAGTATGTAAATTTTGCATAATCTTGTGCAACAGTCGTATGTTCGGGTTTCGTAGAAACTCTCAGGATAATTTGATGCAAATGAAACTTGAAAATGTCGTAGGTCTTACATACAACTCTCGTACGTAAGAGATTCTCTAAAAAAAAAAAAATCACTTCATTGCCACAGTATTTGTCGCTTTAGCTCTACTAAAGAGGATTTAACATTTCTCACTTCAAAAAAATTGGGATTAGACATCATTTTTTCACTACCGAAAAACATAATGAAGATAATATAGTGATTCAATAATCAAACAAAATGTTTTAGAATTTAGAGCCACAACAAAATGCTATCCTTAGACAATATATGCCGCCACACAAAAATTGATAAAAGGTACTACAAATTTATCCCTAGGATACAACCAAGTTTATTAAGTTCTAAAAATAGCAATTTTGGAGATGGCCCAGAGGAGTTTGAGTGTTTCTTAGAATGTTTTGAAAGAAGAAGATATTAAAAGTGAGAATTACAATCATATATATATCATGGGTAAAGTCTTATAACCATCCAAAAACTGTTCCCAATATTCACAATAGTTTTAATTTCAAGTTGTACAACTTTTGGCCCAAAAATTGTCAAATTCGTAAATTCTCCATAATCTCGTACAAAACTCATACGTTCGGGATTCGTACAACTCTCAATTAATTTTGATGAGAAGAAACTTGATAATCTTGTACGTCTTTTATACAACTCTCATACATCCAAAAATATATAAACTTTTTTTTTCACTACAAAAAAAATATAATAAAAATAAATAGTAATTTAATAATCAAACAAAGCATTTGACACTTTGGAGCCACAATGAAACGCTATCCTTACAAAATATGCGCACCCACACAAGAATTGCTAGAGGATTTTTAGTGTTTCTTAGAAAGTTTTGAAAGAGTACTGAAAGTGAGACTTATAATCAGTTATATATCACAAGTAAAGAGTTATGACCGCCCAAAAATTGTTTCCTATATCCACAAATGTTTTCATTTCAAGTGGAACAAATTTTGTTCCAAAATCTATCAAATTCTTAAATTTTGCATAATCTTGTGCAACAGTCGTACGTTCGGGTTTTGTACAAACTCTCAGGAAATTTTAATGTAAAAGAATCGTAAAACTCTCATACATCTTACATACATCTCTCGTACATACGAGATTCTCTAAACGTTTTTTTTTATTCATTTCATTGCCATAGTTTCATCCACTTTAGTTCTACTAAAGAGGAAGTAATAATTCTCACATTAAAAAATATATATAAGGGACTTCACACCAAATTTTCACTGCCAAAAAATATAATAAATAAATATAGTGATTTAATAATCAAACAAAACATTTGACAATTTGAAGCCCCAACACAACAATATCCTTATACAATATATTACATGCTAAGTATAACAGTTTTAGAGATGTCCCAAAGGACTTTTAGTGTTTCTTAGATAGTTTTGAAAGAAGTATTGAAAGCGAGAGTTAGAATCATTTATATATCACGAGTAAAGAATTATAACTATCCCAAAATAGTTTCTAATATTTACAAACATTTTCATGTCAAGTGGAACAAATTTTGTCCCAAAAACTATCAAATTTGAAAAGTTTTCATAATCTTGTGCAACAGTCGTACGCTTGGGTTTCGTACAAACTCTCTGGACATTTTGATGCAAAAGAAACATGAAAATCTTATACGTCTTATATACAAGTGTAGTACCTAAAAGGTTCTCTAAATTTATTTTTTCACTTCATTGCCACAGTTTTTGTCACTTTAGCTCTACTAAAGAGGATTTAACATTTCTCACATTAAAAAAAATGGGACTAGACATGACTTTTTCACTACTGAAAAACCTAATGAAAATAATATAGTGATCCAATAATCAAACAAAATGTTTTAGAAATTGGAGCCACAACAAAATGCTATCCTTAGACAATATATGCACCCACACTAGAGTTGATAAATGGTACTACAAATTTATCCCATGATACAACCAAGTTTATAACGTTCTAAAAATATCAATTTTTTAGAAGCCCTGAGGAGTTTTAGTTTTTCTTAGAATGTTTTGAATGAAAAAGATGTTCAAAGTTAGTATTACAATCATTTATATATCATGGGTATAGTCTTACAACCATCCAAAAAACTGTTTTCAATATTCACAATAGTTTTCATTTCAAGTTGTACAACTTTTGGCCCAAAAACTGTGAAATTTATAAATTCTGCATAATCTCGTACAACATTCGTACATTTGAGTTTCATAGAACTTTCTATTAATTTGATGAAAAGAAACTTAATACTCTCATACAGCTTGTATACAACTCTTGTACGTCTGAGATTCTCTAAACTTTGTTTTTTCATTTGTTTGCCACTTTTTTTGTCACTCTACCTCTACTAAAGAGGAATTAACACTTTTTACATTAAAAAAAATTGGGACAAAACATCTTGTTTTCTGTGTTGAAAAATATAATTAAAAAAAAAATATAGTAACGCAATAATCAAATAAAACACTTGATAATTTGAAGCCACAATGAAACGCTTTCCTTAGACATTGTATGCACCCACACAAAAGTTGCTTAAAGGTTACTATAAATTTATCCTCATAATACAAACAAGTTTATTGGGTTCTAAAAATCGCAATTTTGGTGCAGTCCCAAAGGATTTTTTGTGATTCTAAGAATGTTTTGAAAGAAGAAGACATTGAAAGTGAGAGTTAGAATCATTTATAGATCATGGGTGAGGAGGTATAACTCCATAAACTGTTTTCAATATTCACAAATGTTTTCATTTGAAGTGGAACAAATTTTGTCCAAAAAACTGTCAAATTCATAAATTCTACTACATCCCTTGCAACATTCATACAATCTAGTTTTTTACAAGCTCTCAAGAAATATTGATGCAAATAGGGCTGTAAACGAGCCAAACTTTGCTAAATAGTGTGTGTTTAAGCTTGGCTTGTTAGTAAAAATCAAATGTTCAAACTCGGCTTGAGCTCGAGAAAAGCTTAAAAACAAAGTTTGAACTCGAGCTTGTGAGAATGTCAAAAAGCTTGAGCTTGGCTCGACTTGGCTTGATTAGTTAGTCAAGCCAAACTCGAGCTTAATATCAAGCTCAAACTCAAACTCAAGTCAAGCTTTTTAGCTTGGGATCCAAAAAATTGTATTATCAAATTCTTATATCTCCAAAAATCAAGAACACAAAAAAAAATATATGCTCATTTTATTGTGCTTTTAATTCCATCTATGATTAGAAAATTTTCAAATTACAACTTTACATAATTAAATCTATCCAATTATCATTCATTGTCTATAGCTTGAGTAATTGTTCAAAATACAATTTTTACATCTACATTTGTCATTTGTGCAACTATAATCTTTACAAATCTAAATAAATTAACATTCCAAAACATATATGAATAAACAAGAAATCAAATTTAATATCCGAAAACACATAGCACATAGCACCAAACAAAGCTAATTACAAAGAAACTATAACATTTTCAGTAGCTAGCCGCAAAGGACTCTGCACCTTAAGAAATGAAAAGAAAAGCATTCCAAACTATATACCAAACTCCCACAACCACAATCAACTAATTACTATACTAAGTTATTATTAAACAAATACAAACAACAAGATTTCTCTAAATTATATAGAAATTTCATAAACAAACATAACTTGGAAATCAAGATGGTTTTGCAATATCAATCAAACTACAATGTAAAACAACTATAAAAATATATAAAAATTTTCCAAACATGAAAACCTACGGTGAGTGAAGATGGTTGTGATGCCAAATGCAACGTCGGATCTAGAGCTGTAGCTAGAGCTCTTCACACACCCACTAGAACCCTTAGATTACATGGTGATTCAGTGAACATGGACTCTAAATCCTCTTCGCTAGCATCAAACTTGTCCAAATCTAGGACTCGTTCACCAATAGATGAGGTTGCAAAGAGATCTAGGGAAGATTTGGAGGAATTTTTTGACCTCAAGAGAGAAAGAGTTGTATTCTTCTTTGAGAAAAATTGGGGAAAAAACTGACAGTAAAAGAGAGAGGTTAAGGCTTCTCAAAGAAGTTTCAATTTTCTCAAGGTAGCATATAGTGTTAGGCTACAGAAGATAGACATTGGACAGCGACATTAAGGTTGACAAATAAGAATCTTTGTTTTGATAGAATTGGATTGTGAAGTTAGGCAAAGACTAGAAGTTTGGAAAGACTTACATTAATTTGTAACTAAATGGGAAAGACGTACTATATATTTCATAAATTTACAAAGATTGTGGGTGGGAGAATAGCCATACGTGGGCCCACTTGGATTAAAAAAATATGTAACTTATGTCTAGAAGTGTTCCATGGTCAGTTTAACGGGAGTGTTAAAAAAATTAGAGGGAAAAAGTGTTGGAAAATATGGCAAACTAAATAATTTTTTATTCAACAATATTAACCCTAAAAAATTAGCAATGACAAAATTAAATAGATAGAGTTAGAAATATCTCACAAACTATAGAATTTTGCAAAATGTGTTGTCCTTAAAAGTTGATTTGAGCCACCTAGAGTAGAATTCAATGCAAATGGTTCTCTTCCCTGAAAAATCTCTCAAGATTAGACTATAGTGATTTCTTCAAGTTGAACGCACACTTAAACAAAAATAACTAAGAACAACCTTATTTGTCTTTCCTTAAAACTAGAAAATTAAGCTGAATTTTTTTTGGAGATAAGTAGAAAAAATAGAGCAGAACAGAGGGAGAGAGGCGACAGTGGGAGCTGGAAAAGAACTGAAGAAAAGAATAGTGGAATAAGGGTTTTATAAGCCAAAGAAGAAAAGAACACATGGGGTGATTGATGGGCTCCAACAGTCACTATGCATGCCCAACAGGCATCACATTAAATGCCGCTAATAGGCTGAACAAAGAATGGGTTTGTAGGAAAGAAAGCGAAAAAGACAAAGCCTAAGCCCAAACCCAAGACCAACACCTAACCCATTATTTCAAATTATCACTTAAGGAGGATAATGGATTATAAACCTATAACTTGGTTCACTCCTAACCAATATGGGACACAAAGCAAAGGCTTAGTATTTGAAACACACCCACTCCAACAAGAAGAAAAATTAATGGGTGGTGGTAAGCGGTCTCATGTGGACTATGTTATTATTAAGATATATGTAATGTCATAATAATGAGTTTATTTAGTAAACATATATTTGTTAGGATGTGTGCTCTTAAATCCTATTGTATGATGGTATGTAGGACATTATGTATAACTTAATATTGTGATTAATAAAGTTGTTTTATTATTATCTAAAAATAATGGTATCCTGAATATTGAGATATTATCATATAGTCCATGAGATGCATAGTATGTGATCTGTGTGATTTAGTCACAGAAAATATAGATCACAAGCTCTTTGTAAATTTAGAATTTTAGTTTGTAGTCGGTATATTGATATGTTTTAAGAGTTAAGACATATTAAACTAGACCTCTGTAAAATTTAATATTCTCCTAATGACTGTCAAATGAATAATAAATCTCACAACTTCTATTTACATGAACTCTTAATTCTGAGAGAATAAAGGACTTGATCATGTAGTATATGTTATTTTGATATATTAGGAGTGAGATCTAAAGTAACGATCAAAATCTCAGTATGTTGGGCAGCCACATTTAGTGTTGATGGAACATATATTCTTAAGATAGAATTCATAGTTTCTTAACGGAGATATAAAATATTCCACTGAGATAAGTTTAATGGGTTTGGTTATTCAGAGTGTTAGGCCTAACCACTTTAGTAAGGAGTTGCTAAAGTATATATTTATGGAATTGGATTTCATAAATATATGATGAATAACATTAAAATGATTAAACCAGGTACTCAAAGAATTAAGATGTAGTAATTTACAAAATGACAGTCTACATTCATGACTTTGTATTACTACGATTATTTTATGAAAAAGTTACATGTATAATAAAGTCTTGGGATATAATTTATAAATAAGGTCTACAGTGCAACTATATTTATATAGTAGTATTAAATATAATTAATGGTAATTTTGAACTTGTCAAGAGTTGACAGAAAAACCCAAGACCCATTGGAACTAGTGTCTTACTGGTCCCTTTTGGTCCCATTGCAAGCCACATACTAAAGCTCAGTTGAAATGGTCCAAAAGGCCAGTCTAATTAGATAATCAGTTAGATACAAAGAGAGAAACATACAGAATTTTGGTAAGTGACACTGTTGTGAAATGATGTGTATGTGAGTGAGAGATACACTCTTATTATTTTTTGAAAAACTGATTGAGAGACCACACTTCTTAGGCGTTAGTGGAATTGGAGTGAAGATTAAAAGTGTTCCCAAGTTCTTCTGATCTTTGTTTTGAAATTCACCACACCAAAGTACGCTCTCTTATTCTTAAATTCTGAAATTTACATAGTGCATGTTATCAATTGTGAATGAAGTAAATCTATTAATCTTCCACTGCATATGTTTTGTATGAAATAGAAACCATGTTTTTCCAACAATATTAAACTTTTTATCAAGCTATAAATGAGCCTAAGCTCGGTATATTTTGTATCAAACCCTAATGTTCACAAGCTTGTTCACGAATAATTTTTTTTTTCTTGGGCTTGGCTTGACTTGTTTATTGAACAATATATATATATATATATATATATATATATGGTGATGTGAGGTTTAGAGTTTGTGAGTTGGTGTTATGTTAAAGGACAGAAAATAACTTGTAAATTGAGGGAAAAGTAGAGGAAGCGGGCTGGGCATATGCTGTTGGAGGTTGGGTTTGGGGCTTTGTCAATCTTACCAAATCCATCATAGCCATAATAAATAACTCAGCCCAAAGCCATAGGGGTGGGCTTTAGAAGTCTGTTTGGGCACAATTCTGTCAGACCTGGACCAAAATAAAGGGGCATATATTGAACATTAAATTATGTAAGCGCATTATTTAAGAAGATATTGTAATTTAGACAATTGGACCAAACATTTCAACTTTATCATCAGGTGGATGTCATAAATTGAAACTCTAAAAAAAAATACTATTCAAAATGGCAAAGAATAAGACCAAATGAGAAAAGAAGATTGATATTCATGATGCGTGAGCTGGTGAGCATAAGAGAAGGAGCCATGTCCATCAAAAAAAAGAGGAGCCATCAATGGCTAAGACAACTTTTAGAACAACTTGAAGCGCAAGTAGACGCATATTTTTTTTTATGATTATTTTTTTGAAGATTTTTTTAAAAATTTTTTTAATTTTTTTTTATTTTTTTTTATTTTATGAACGCCAGTAGACGCATATAACATGGTTAAGATACATTAGATTTATCAATATTTAACTGCTAAAACCAATTCGAAAAAAAGTTAAATCTATAGTTTATATCATCCAATGAACTAGAAATTATGAATGTCACATTTAATACCAATACTCATGTATCTCAATTTCAAAATTCACGAGGACTGTATAATTCTTTTGGTTTGTTGGATTGCTATTTTTAGGGGCTAAATACTTTGAAGGGTGGAAGTTTGTTTTAATGATTCAAATTGAAACAAACAAGGAAATTAATAAAAGTAAGACTGTAGCCACAGAAAATTCACTGAATTTTTAACAATCCTTTCTAGCATTTGTGTTATGGTGGAAGTGTGGAACCCAAGTGAGAAGAATACATGAGTGTCGATCGCTATTTTACCAACAATTCTCACTAATTAGAACCTAAAAGTCACCGAGTGGCCAAATTTGGTAGAGCTCTGTTTGACTGGTTGTTTAATCATTGCAATATGTTGTCGGAAAGCACCTATGGCTATGATATGTTTGAAATGATTAAGAAACAGTACTAGATGCACTTATCCACCCGATTTTTGAGGAATCGTTTATTAAAAAAGAGGGTTTGCGTCGCATTGTAGAGTGACCATAAGAGACCCAATAGGGTCAGTAATCGTTCCTCCACATCCAAATAAAATAAGGTATAGCTGAATGAAATCAGCAAAATAAATCAGAGTAGCCGCAGGATATGGTGGAAGCTCTTAGGATAAATAACTTTAGCATATAATATTATTAATATATTTGGAAACAGACAGTGATAATAACAAAAATTTCAAAATACTCAAAAGTATGACCAGATCAATTACATATATAAATTGGATAGGGCAATATAAGTATTTTGTAACAACAGCGAGAGTTAGTGGGGAGATGACATATTATATATATATATATATAGTCAAAAGTATGACCAGATCAATTACATATATAAATTGGATAGGGCATTATAAGTATTTTGTAACAACAATGAGAGTAAGTATTTTGTAACAACAGTGAGAGTTAGTGGGGAGACGACACACACACACACACACACACACACACACACACATATATATATATATATATATATATATATATATATGTAACAACAGTGAGAGTTAGTGGGGAGATGACATACACACACATATATATATATGTATGTATCGTCAAAAGTATGACCAGATCAATTACATATATAAATTGGATAGGGCAATATAAGTATTTTATAACAACAGTGAGGTTAGGTTCAAGTTACATTTAATATAAGTCTAAATAATATTACATCATCCAATAACTTGTTATAAAATTTATATTTTGAAAATCCTAACGTTGAGTTATATGTTCTATATATTTTTAATGTTCATGCTAATTTTCATGTTAATTGAATATTATTTACTATTTGATATATAAAATCATCTTTTATGCATTATTTTACATTACAAAAATTTGAATTTAAACTTTTGATTAATGGCATGACTATTAGGATCCGTTTGAGATTCACATATTTTGGTGAAACTGAAATCTTTTTGCTGAAAGTACTGTAGATAAAGGTAAAAGCTAGCTGAAATAGTAAAGTATAACACATGAATAGTACCAAAAATAAACTAAATAGCAAAATAAGTTGGCAAAAATAATTTTTGCCAAACTCACTTAATCTTTGATCACCTTAAAAATTTTCAAGTATGAAAAATATACGAATATAATGTAATTTACGGTGGATTTGTTAAAATTTGCATCCAATTAATATATATATATATATATATATATATATATATATATATATATATATATATATATTTAAGCCCATTTCATATTAAATTTTGTAACATCAAAATTATGAGCCTAATTTTTTGATATATTTTTTTTATTGAAATTCATAGATAAGAAAAACATATTATATAATTTTTTATTTACTTCTTTTTCCCATCTTCCTAAATAAGACACAAACCCTAAATTCTCCTCATATAGTTTATGTTGGTTTGGTGTTATACTTAGAAATATCTGGTTATAAATTTCCACATATTTGTGGTGGTGCTGTTCTAATGCTCAATCTAATAATAATAATAATAATTAAGAAAATTGTCCAACTTATGAGTTTAACCTGATTCAACCGATCCACGTGGATTGGGTTGGACCCTTGTGATGTGTTGGATTGAATTTTTTTTAATCTGCCATAGTGTGTTAGGTTGAAAAAATCCCTCAATGATCGACCCATGCACACCCCTATGTTGAATTATGAATGTCTCACTGATATCATTTTTCTCTTTTACCCAAAATCAATAGAAAATTTATACATCTATCAACCCTCTCATATGGTTGAATACATGTACAAGGCTGACTCTTCCCTTAGGCCAATTAGGCAATTGCCTAAGGCCCTCAAGTGGAAGGGGGCCCCAAAATTTTAGAAAAAAAGGGATAGTAAGGGCCAAAAAAAAAAAAAAAAAAGATTCAGATGAATTAAAAATATCCAGCACATCCTTTTAACTAAAAAACAAAAATTTTGGTAGATCTAATTAAACATTGGTTCTAAACAAAATCATTGCCCAAAAATAATATTATTATCTTCTAGGCAAATCAAAAATCAACAAGATAAACTACAAATCCATTCTAAGAGATTAACTACAAAAAAATCACAAATCAAAACAAATAAAACAACTCAAATCCCTAAAATTTAGTTTTACCATTCCCTCTGCTTCTTTCTCTCTGCTCTTTGCCTCCGGCCTCTCTTATCTCATTCTTTCTCTGATTCTGTCCACTACTCCACTATTGTTGGTGCCCAAAATTTCTCTAATTCTCTCCACAACTTTCTCCGCCTCGCTCAGTGCTTTCTCCGCCTCTGCAACTGCTCTAGGTTTTGTCATTTTGAGTTTTCTGCGTATGAGTGTATCAGGTATAAATTATTTGGGAATTGGTCTCTTCATTTTTTTGGATTGGGCCAGCCTCCTCCTAATTTCACGTTTGTTTGGTTTAGGCCTTCAAATTTTTTTTTTTTTTTTTTATAAAGCCTGCATTTTATTTTTGGGCTATAGATATTACTATATTAGATTAGATACTATTTGTTATGTGTTTTTTTTGGTGAGTGGGTCTTATTAATAAGCCTTGTGTTATGGTTGTGCTTAAATTTTTGATATGCTTGTACTTAATTTTTTTTTTTAAATTTTAATCTGTGTTATTATATATATTTTTTTAGTTAGTGGTAATATATATATTGAATAAGTCTTTATTTATGTAGGTTGACATTGCTAAAAACTTGTTATCGTTCGGTAAAACTACAACAATACTTTTTATATAAATCAGGTTCTATTTCTCATTTGCTCTACACTTGAAAGTTATTTTTTTATTTTAGTCTTTATAAATATATTGTTTGATGAGAAATGTCTACTAGAAGATATGCAACTTAAAAAAAAAATATTAATTGAGTTTCAAAAATGATCAATGGATAAATTTGTTATTAGTAATAAACAAAATATAACACAAAATTTAGATAAAAATATCACAAAAGGCCCCATTTGCATCTCAAAAGATAAGAAAAATAGATTTTAAATGAAATATATTGTAATATAAAAATATTAAATAAACATTAATTTAATTAATATATAAGTATAAAAAAGACCCCATTTTACTCCATTTTTAGTTCTCGCCAAGATTGTCAAAATCAGGATCCTATGTAAGATCGTGGGAGGTAGGTGAGATCGTGGATCGTAGGATCGGATCGTGGATCGTAAGATCCTACATTATTTGAGAAAAAAAACAAAAAATACACATTAGTATGTTAAATAATCACATAAATTATACATTCATTAATATTATTATCCTACATCACTATATCCATTTGTAAGCATCGTTTAAAGAGGCCAAAAATCTCAAAATATGACACTTTATTGGAATATTTTTTATTCGGATCCAACTAACACACTCTTTACATTAGAGTGGAAAAACTTGGTCTATTGAAATTTTATTTTTCATTTAAATCCAACTGAGCTTTCTGTTAAGTTTAAAAAAATTACAAGAAATAAAGGTCATTTGGGACCATCAAAATTGTGTGATTCTACCGATCCTGAACGATCGTAAAGATCCTTGAAAGATCCGGATATTTTTTGGCAGGTAAGATCGTAAAATTGTAAGATCGTAGGATCCAAATCGAAATTTTAACAACTATGGTTCTTGCCTAAGGCCCCAAAATACCTAGGGCCGGCCGTGTACATGTAATATCGATCACCTCCAAAATCAGATGTATATGGATTTGTAAAGCCAACATTAAATTTATTTATGAAAATGCAACATTTGAAAAAACCAAGCAACCAACGATAGATTATTACGGTTTACACAGTCCCAAACTGACAAGCCAAAATTATTACATGGAAAAAGTCTGTTACACACCGTTTGTAACCCTTATTGCATTACCATCCAGAGTGCACCAATTCCTGAAGAAACAACTGCAACTAATTAATGCACCTGAAGCTCTTAGCTACAAAGTTGGCTAGGTCTTTTTAAGAGTGAACCAACTTAGTTACAAACTCTTCAATGTTTTTATCAGAACTTCCACCTTGGTCAACAGCTTCTTTGGCCAATGTCTTCCATTTGTATGCATTTTTCACAATCTCTTTCCCTCTCTCCCCTTCCATTATTTCCCTTATGCAATTTTCTATTGCTTCTCTCTTGACTAAACCTTTCTCATCGGCTGGAGCTTTAAGTCCCATCTTCCAAACATCCATAATATACTTTGCATTTGTTGGTTGATCTGTCCATTGTGGCACTGCAACCATTGGAACACCCAAGCTAAGAGCTTCCAAAGTAGAGTTCCATCCACAATGTGTCACAAAGCATCCCACTGCCTCATGTGTTAATACCTCGAGCTGGGGACACCAATGAACCACAAGCCCTTTCTCTGAAGTCTCTTCCACAAAGTTTTTGGGGAGCTTTGCCTCTTCAGATGCTCTTACCACCCACAAGAAGTAGCTGTTGCTCATTCTCAAACCCCAAGCTAGTTCTTCCATCTGCTCAGCATTAAGAGCGGCCAAACTCCCGAAAGATACATATACAACCGACCTTTTTGGATGATTATTTAGCCATTTAATGCAAGCATCGCTGTTTGGTTTGAAGATGCAGAAACCATAGTCTTTGTCATCTTCAATCCGCTTGTCTAAGAACATAGATGGTATGGTTGGTCCTATAGTTCTCAATGGCCATATCTCTGTCATCCAATCTACTACCTACAAACAATTTTATAGTGCCAAGCAAAAAAATTGTGTAATTCGAATAAAAAATCAATAAAAAAAGAAAACAAAACAGGAAAGTAACAGTATACAGCGTCAGTTTATTTGCTTAATTACCTCTGGCTCCAGCTCATATAAAGTGTTGCAAAGGACCCAGTCAGCTTTATCAACATTGGAAAATTGACTCACAAGCATATCAGTGACAGCTGGATAGGTGAGTAAATCATAAATCAAAGATGGCATGTCTTGGGGTTGAACTGGTGTCAACCCAGGAAGCAAAATTTCTGCCTCTGAAAGAGGGAGTTTCAGCAACCCTTTATTAACATGGTAGTATATATTATGAACAGCACAAGATTGAGTGAAAAACACAGCACCAACTAAGCCAAACTTTTTGGCTACGTCAAGAGCCCAAGGTAAGAAAGCATCATAAACAATACAATCAGCAGGGTTGCCTGAACTAGAAAGCTTCTCAAGGAGCTCAGACAGAGTTTGTGACCCCACTTGCCAAAATCGCTCCAAATAGGCCTGGATGCTCTCTGCATGAGCAATCCCACCTTCATCAAAGCCATCAGAGATGGTCTCTAGGGCAATGGAGCTGGCTTCTTTGTGAATGGTTTTGGACATGGAGCGTGTGGTAACTAGAGTAACTTTGATTCCTTTGTGCTCCAATCGCTTGGAGAACTCGAGCATAGGATTAAGGTGGCCTTGGGTTGGATAGGATAACACCAAACAATGAGCTTTGTAGGCAATATTCGTTTCCTTCTCCATTTCTGCTAGCTAACACAGGTTACAGCTTTGAGCTGTGTTATAAGTGGTGTTGAGATAGTGATAAAAATATGGAACATGAAGTGCACAATTTCATGGTTTTCAAAATTGGATGGGTCAAAGAACTGGGAAATTGAATGGTTTTATGTTTTATGATCCGATTGAGTGGAATCGATGATCAAACCAATAAAGTCATAAATAAATAAATAATTATTTTAAATTTATAAAAATAATAAATAAAAATTTATAACTAATAATATTTAGTTTTAAATATATATATTTGAGTTTAGTTTTCTCCTACTGTATTTAGAAAATTAATCAAATTGACTCTAATAAAAAAAAGTATTAAATTAACAATAGATAATAACAAGTTGGAGTGAGGTTGGTTTATTATTATATTTATATATTTAGTACTTATATAATAAGTGCCACGTACTTTTTTTTTTTTTTTTTTTCTTTGGGTTTAAATCCAGTGTTGTAGACTTGAAGAGTTTTTTTTTTTGATTGATTAAGAACACTTGTAGTGTTGTGGTTATCTAGGAGTAGCATGCAAATAACCCCACTAAAAGCACTATAAAGTAACGTGGGTATCTATGTCTAGAAAGTACAGAGAAAAAAAATATTAATTAACAAATACACTCCCCCATTAAGTATCACACCTACCTCACCAAACTCCACTAATTTAGACTTCAATTTTCTCCTTTTATTCATAAGTCCGATCTGAACTCCGATGTCTCCAAAGCCGAAACTGCTTCTTCTATGCTCTACAGCCACCCTTAAGTTATCTCTCAGTCTTTCGTTGTAGCAAAACTCCAGATTGAAAAAGCTGAAGAAGTTGGTGCGGTAGAATACCGCTTATTTTATTAAAATTAAAAAATTATTGTTCAAAACATTGTAAATAAAATTAAAAATTAATTGAAATAATACAGTAGTACCCATGAATAGTATTAGAAAGTGCAGTAGGCTCATAAATAGTAGAAAAAATAAGTTGAATAGTAAAATAATTTTAATTTTAATCATAACTTAAACGCACACAAATAGTAGAAATGACAACAAGTCAAGTTTGAGGCAGGCTTGCAAGGCAAGTTCAAGCATAAAGAAACCTACCCCGCGGGCCTGCCCCAGCTACCTAAACCCAACCCATTTAATCAACAAGATTTTTTAAATCCCCAAACTCGCCCCGTCGAGCCCGTGGGCCCCATCCCATCATGCTCGGCCCAAAATCACAAACACAAAATAAAACCCAACTTGTAATATAGATTGTTAATAAAAAAATTTGTAATATCGATTTTCCTTAGATTACAAGGTTTCACTTAGCTCAAACTCAAAGATTCCAATCTTATGTTCCGATTTATGAAATTAAAAGCAATAAAAAAAGGATCCAAAGGATAAACCTAACACATCAACAATCCAAATGCAATTTAAAAAACCAAATTCACCATTGTTGTACTGCAAAAACCTCAAACCCAACTAGAAAACCTAGCCACCCTGCCTCCTACCACCACCACCAACCCATAAATCCAACAATCACAAACCTCAAAAATTCAGCCCACTGTAGTTTTCCATCCATCACCGCACAAATCACAAAAAATAAAGCCCATCCATCATAGCAAATTCAGCAATTCACACTACCAACATCTTCAACACCACAACAAATTACTGCAGAGGTCTTAGGAAACCAAGTAACGACCCTAAAAAAATATGGAGAACGAGAAGCCAAGAATGATGAACCTGTGAAAAACGGCGATGGACTAAGAAAGTGAGAGTAAAGGTGTGGCCGGCGATCGATTGAGTGAGTGAGTGTGAAGGTGTGGCCGACTGGCCTATGGTAAAGAGAGTCTGAGTGAGAGCATAAGGCTTAAGCTTGAGAGTGGAGAGTGGAGAGAGGCGGCTAAGATGAGAAATGAGAATCTAAGATTGATTAGGTTTAGGGTTTAGAAATAGGGTTATATATATAGTTAGGGCATTTTAGTAATTTAACTATAATCGGGTCGGGTTCGGGATTGAGTTCGGGTTCGGGGTGGGTATTACTAGAACCTACACTCGACTCAAACTCGTTTCATTTTTGATACTTAAAACCCAAACCCGACCTTACTGTTTTGCAGTTTGGGTAAAACCCGTCCCATTAGGGTCAGATTTGATCAAGTGCTCGTGGGTTAGATGGGTTTTGCCATCCCTATTGAAGAAGCTAAAGGATATCCACCTCAAGAAATAATGAAGGATCACACTCTCTTTGTAAAATACATATCACGATTCTAAATTTTTTTTACCTATATTTAATATTCTTTTTTCCCCCTCTTTTTGTTGTTCAAAACGACAGAGCTTTGATCAATCATCAAACATTCCAATAACTAGTTCAACCATACTAGTTTTCGGGTTTTTATAGTTGAATCGGCCTTTTTTTTTATTCCTAATTTTTGGGTCTTTTTTGGTTATTTGTCATAATTGGACCAGATTAATAGTCGATTCTTGGTTGAATTGGTCGGACCGACCGGTCTGGTTCAGTTCAGTTTTTAAAACCATGCACAATTTGTATACAAAATTCTGTGGTGGTGGGTTGTCGCTTTCTTTTATGAATATATATATATATATATATATATATATATATATATAATGAATCTTTTGTGGAAATATATATTCTCATTTAAAATACTAAATATGGATTTACACAAAGAGCCAGAGACCATGTCATCTTTGTCTGCATACCAAAAAAGAAATGCCGTATCAGATCAGTAATGAGAAAGTACGTTAGCAAAAAATGGGGTTGTTATTGGGTACTACTAGTCCTAGGGTACGGAGGGGAGTATAGAGTACCCAATAACTTTTCACTAAAATGATGTATGGTTGGACTCGGACGAAATTACCAAATGGGACTGAAGGGCCCAAGATTTTTTGAAAAAAAATATATAGCAATAGTACTTACATTTAGAATCAATTTGGCATTAGCTTTAGCTTTTAGTTTTTATGTATAGTTTTTTAAAACGTCACTTTTTCTTGTCTTTTCTCACTTTATCAATTTTTTTTAAAAGTAGAAGTATACTTTAGCACACTTTTAGCAAAAAGTTTTAAACAAAAAGCTAGATATATAGGTTGTTCCTAAACAAACACTTAATGAACATATTTAGATTAAAATAATTATTTTTGGTCCCCTCCTCTGAAGAAGTTACAAACGGCCCATGAAAGTCCAATTCCTATTAGTATTTCAGTGTGTGTGTGTGTGTGTAGCTAGGTCGCTGAGAAGCCACAGCATGCCTAACTTTGATTAATAACAAAACTATTACTATGCCGTTGTGCTGTTATGGATGAGAACCAATCATGCACAAATACACATGGTTTGCTATGCCGTTTTATTGCTTAGTCCTTTGACATGTAGATGATAATTATAGTTGGAACCAATTATGCACGAATACCCCCCAAGTTGATTTGTGGGAGTAGGTATGAAAGTACCTTATTTATATACAATTGGAATTTCTTTATGCAATTTTTTAATAAAAAGCTCATGAAAAAAATAGGGATGATCTTGCAATTACTAGAGAATTGGAGTATAGGAGCTCTTAACTATTTATTAAGGAGTCTGATAGCAATTACTAAAGACGTGCAGTAGAGAGAGAAAAAGTCAGACTTATTAATTTTTTTTGAGTTTAGAAATAAATATGGAATGTATTAAATAATGGATAATAAATGAAATAAATTAAAATATTAGTATTAATAAGGGTTTTTTTTTACCGTTGGATCTAATTAAATCCAATAATTTTAAGAAAAAATGTGTAACTTGAATTTATCTCATATATATATACACACACACACACACACACACACACGTTACATTAGCTTTAGCTTTTAGTTCTTGATTTTAATGTACAATTTTTTAAAATCTTACTTATTCTTGTCTCTTCTCACTTTATCAATTTTTTTTTAAGTACAAGTATACTTTAGCACACTTTCAGCAAAAAGTTAGATATATAAGTTATTGCCAAACAAACACTTAATGAACATATTTAGTTTAAAATATTTATTTTTGGTCCCCTCCTCCGAAGAAGTTATAGACGACCTATGAAAGACCAATTCTTATTAGTATTTCAGATTTTCTGTGTGTGTGTGTGTGTGTGTTTCATTTCTATTTTTTTTTTATTTTTTATATTTAGTGTGCATTTGGATTAGGATTATAAATGAAAACTATTTTTCTATTCAGCTTATTTTTGCTACTATTCATGGGTGCTACTATTCATGGGTCCTACTACATTTCATGGGTCCCACTATATATTTCAACTAACTTTTACCTTTATCTATAAAACTTTCAACAATAATTTTTCAGTTTCAGCAAAATAAATGGTATCCAAACATACCTTTAGTGTATTATCAGTAAACATGCAATCAAAACTTTTATATATTTGATTGAAATTTGGGTAAACTACATATTTGGTCCCTAACCTTTAGGATGTATGTCAATTTAGTCTCTAACATTTCAAATATGTCAATTTAGTCTTTAACCTTTTGATATTATACCAAAATAGTCATTGTCGTCAAGTGATGGATGAAAAATGCTGACGTGACTAATTGTGATGTTGGGTTCTAAGACTTTAGATTTAAATGTATTAGAACTTCATTTTGTAATGTTGGCAAATCATGATCAAAATGTTTAGTCTTGTTTGTAAATTTGCTCAAAGTATATTTATGTGTAAAGTTGGAATCGAGTGTACTGTAAGACTTACTGCGTAAATCTACCTAGCTCAATCGATCAAAGCTCGTGCAGATTGTTTTTCTGCAAAATTTTTCCAACTCAACCCAAGCCCGGTTTGATATGTAGGGTTTTATGTTTTGCCTTAGGTATAAAAGGAAAAACTCTAGCCACATTTTAGAAGTTGTTGCAATTGTTGTTTATACTGTGTATGTGAATCTCTTGTGAGATCTAGATGTGTTTGCCTTCACATATAGTCAGAGTTATCAAGAATCAAGATTTAGGTCAAGAGCTTGATGATCATTTAGTTGCTGCATCAAGAGCTTAAAGATACACAAGCAAGAGTACTTGTACTTGCTGTGAATCCAAGAAAGAAGTAATCCGTGAACTCGGAGCTCTCACGTAGTCGTCGTAATAAGTTTCCTACTCAAGGTAGCAATAGGATGTTAGTGGTCTAAATTGCTATTGTGTGAACTTCAATTCTTTCATAGTTGATCTGTTTTACTTTAAGAATAGTTAGGTTAAATCCTCCCTAGGTTTTTTACTGGTTTGGTTTTTTTGGGTTATTTTATCGTTGTGTTCTTTATTTTTCGTACTTTACAATGATATGATATATTTGTGTTAACCTAGATCTGCATAATTTACCTAAGTTAATCACTTGGTTAAATAACTAGGTTAATCTAATTGTGTTTAAAGGGTTTAAAAACGAACAAGTGATAATAAAAAATTATTTTGATGCCATCCAGACTGCCACATGGACCGCCACGTGGCCTAAAAAAGAACTAAACTAAATTAACTTAAAAACAACCCTAAATCTAGATGAAGCTTATCATCTCTAGCAACATGATCGATCATAAATCCATGGCCGAACATGCAACGCTTTCACCGCTCGCCACAGCCGATGGTGGCCTTGAACTTATCATCCCTTTGTCACTCTCTCTCTCTCTCTCTCAATCCCAGATTGGTTAATCCGGCCAAATTCTCTCACCTCTCAAACCCAGGAAGGACTAGGCTAGAATCACCGACGTTTGCTCTTATTTTTTTGTTAGCATTAGGTTTAGGGTTTGTATCAAAATTCAGGTTAACTCAGTCAAACAGGGCAGGTTTTTGTTTCGTGGTCGGTTATGCAACTGGGTTTGTTTTTGTTGTGGGCTTTTTAATTGGCATGTGGAGTACAATTGCGCTCCAGTTGTCTTGGGTTGCTTGACAATTCCTTGTTGGTATTGGGATTTGGGTTTGTAACAAAATTGTGTGCAACAATACGAATATTTTAAATATGATATTCTAAATTGAATATGGGAATTAATTAGTTGTTTTCAATCAAGCTTGGATTGAAATGACACAATGATTTTTTGAGTAAATAATATAATTTTTATTAAAATTGAATCATGAGTATACAAAAGTCTTGAAGACACAAAACCAGCCCAGGTTTGACGTGTCTAGGATAATAACAAAACAGAGGATAAAAACAAATAGAAGGTTACAGAATCAGGAGTGTTGTTGACTTACTGCTAACCTTTGATAACAGAGTGATAGAGTAGTAGCAACAACAATGGTCCAGTCGAGTACTTCTCAAGTTTGAGTGAAGAGAGAGAAAGGGTAAGAATAAAGGGAGCGAAAAAAGCTAGGGACGACAAGTTCAAGGTCACCGCCATGGTGGAAATGGAGACAGGTGAGTCGACCGGAGTATTGAAGGTTTAGCCATCGAGGTTTGGTTCAGTCAAATTGCGAGAGAGGGCTTCCAAGTTCCAGCTTGGTTTAGCGTTTCAAAAAATGTTTCAGGGTGTCTAAGTTAATTTAGTTTTTTAAATAAAAAATTTGAGATGGCAGTATAGGTGTTTGTTGAGGTGGAAAAATTTTATTTTTTATTTGGGTTATTTGTCATGTTAGCAAATTTCAGCCAATAAATAATGGCAGAGACTAAATTGATACGATACTGAAAAGTTAAGGATCAAATTAGTATAATCGAAAGGTTAAGGATCGAATTAAAATATAATGTAAAGGATAAAGACCAACTTTGTTTACCTTGAATGTCTGAGATCATTTTTTTCTTTTACCCAAAATCAGTCGAAAATTTATTATATATCCCAAACATCTATCAACCCTTTCCATGGGGTGAATGTACACGTAATATCGATCACCTCCAAAATCAGATGGACTTGGATTTGTAAAGCCAACATTAATTTTATTTATTTATTTATTTATGAAATGCAACAATTGAAAAAACCAAGCAATCAACGATAGGTTTTCACGGTTTACACAGTTCTAAATTGACAAGCCAAAATTATGGTATGGAAAGAGTGGATTTGTTACACACCATGTACATATAACCCTTATTGCATTACCATTCAGAGTGTACCAATTCATGAAGAAACAACTGCAACTAATTAATGCACCTGAAGCTCTTAGCTACTAAGTTAGCTAAGTCTTTTTAAGAGTGAACCAACTTAGTTACAAACTCTTCAATGTTTTTATCAGAACTTTTACCTTGGTCAACAGCTTCTTTGGCCAATATCTTCCATTTGTATGCATTTTTCACAATCTCTTTCCCTCTCTACCCCTCCATAATTTCCCTTTTTCAATTTTCTATTGCTTCTCTCTTGACTAACCCTTTCTCATCGGCTGGAGCTTTAAGTCCCATCTTCCAAACATCCATAATAGACTTTGCATTTGTTGGTTGATCTGTCCATTGTGGCACTGCAACCATTGGAACACCCAAGCTAAGAGCTTCCAAAGTAGAGTTCCATCCACAATGTGTCACAAAGCATCCCACTGCCTTATGTGTTAATACGTGGAGCTGGGGACACCAATGAACCACAAGTCCTTTCTGTGAAGTCTCTTCCACAAAGTTTTTGGGGAGCTTTGCCTCTTCAGATGCTCTTACCACCCACAAGAAGTAGCTGTTGCTCATTCTCAAACCCCAAGCTAGTTCTTCCATTTGCTCGGCATTAAGAGCGGCCAACTCCCGAAAGATACGTAAATAACAGATCCTTTTGCATGATCATTTAGCCATTTCATGCAAGCATCGCTATTTGGTTTGAAGATGCAGAAACCAAAGTCTTTGTCATCTTCAATCCGCTTGTCTAAGTACATAGATGGTATGGTTGGTCCTATAGTTCTCAATGGCCATATCTCTGTCATCCAATCCACTACCTACAAACAATTTTATCATACCATTAAGCATAAAAATTTTATTTAATTCAAATAAAAAAATCAATCAAAAAAGAAAAGGAAACAGGAAAGTAACAGTATACGGCCTCAGTTTATTTGTTTTATTACCTCTGGCTCCAGCTCATATAGCGTGTTGCAAAGGACCCAATCAGCTTTATCAACATTGGAAAATTGGCTCACAAGCATATCAAAGAAAGCTGGATAGGTGTTTAAATCATAAATTAAAGATGGCATGTCCTGAGGTTGAAGTGGTGGCAACCCTGGAAGCAAAATTTCTGGCTCTGAGAGAGGGAGTTTGAGCAACCCCTTATGGACATGGTAGTATATATTATCAACAGCACAAGATTGAGTGAAAAAAACAGCACCAACTAAGCCAAACTTTTTGGCTACGTCGAGAGCCCAAGGCAAGAAAGCATCATAAACAATACAATCAACAGGGTTGCCTAAACTAGAACTAGAAAGTTTCTCAAGGAGCTTAGCCAGAGTTTTTGACCCCTGTTAAACTTATGGTTAAGTGATTAAATTCACTATTTCTTATCAGCTTAACTTTTTAGAACAATCGGTAATTTAACATAGTTTTAGAACAGAAGATCTTAAGTTCGATCTTTGGTTTTACTCTACCTTTCATCTAAAAAAGTTAAATTACCTCACTTGCCAAAATCGCTCCAAATAGGCATGGATGCTCTCTGCATGAGCAATCCCACCTTCATCAAAGCCATCAGAGATGGTCTCTAGGGCAATGGAGCTGGCTTCTTTATGAATGGTTTTGGACTTGGAGCGTGTGGTAACTCGAGTAACTTTGACTCCTCTGTGCTCCAAACGCTTGGAGAACTCGAGCATAGGATTAAGGTGGCCTTGGGTTGGATAGGATAACGCCAAACAATGAGCTTTGTATGCATTATTCGTTTCCTTCTCCATTTCTGCTAGCTAACACAGGTTATTACTTTGAGCTGTGTTTTAAGTTGTGTTGAGAGAGTGATAAAAATATGAACACGAAGTGCACAATTTCATGATTTTAAAAATTGGATGGGTCAAAGAACCAAAAAGTTTAATGGTTTTCAGTTTTATGGTCCAATTGAGGTCGAATCGATGATCAACCAATAAAGTCATAAATAAATAATTAATAATTTTTTTAAAAAAATAATAAAAAATTTATAACTAATAATATTTAGTTATATATATATATATATATATTGGAGTTTAGTTTTCTCATACTGTATTTAGAAAATTAATCAAATTAACTCTAATAAAAAAAAGTATTAAATTAACAAAATATAATAACAAAGTTGTAGTAAGGTTGGTTTATTATTATATTTATATATTTAGTACTTATATATTAGTCCCACGTACTTTTTTTTTTGTTTAAAATCCGGTGTTGTTGACTTGTAGTGTTTATTTTTTTATTTTTTTGATTGATCAAGAATACTTGTAGTGTTGTGGTTATCTAGGGGTAGCATGCAAATAACCCCACTAAATGAACTGTAAAGTAATGCAAGTATTTTTTTTTTTTAATACAAGATAGAGTTCTACTCTAACCTAATCTAAGTGTATATGTGTGTGAAGATCCCTCTTGGAGACTTGAACCCCGGCCCTTACCTCCCACACCCCGCAAGCACTTATACTTGTGGAGTGACTATCGCAACAAGGGTGTGTAGTGGTAGTAACGTGGGTATCTTTTTTTTTTTTTTTTGGGAAACATGGGTATCTAGGTCTAGGAAGTACAAAGAAAAAAAGTATTAATTAATAAATACACTCCCCATTAAATATCACACCTAACCGCACTAATTTAGACTTCAATTTTCTCCTTTTATACTTAAGTTCGATCCGAACTCCGAAGTCTCCAAAGCCGAAAATTCTTCTTCTATACTCCACAGCCACTCTTAAGTTTATCTCTCAGTCTCTCATTGGAGCAAAACTCAAGATAAAAAAGCTGAAGAAGTTGAAGAGTAGGAGTAGCAACAGGTCAAGTTTGGGGCAGGTTTCTTTATGCTTGAACTTGCCCCGCGGGCTTGCCCCAGTTACCCGAACCCACCCTATTTAATAAATGGATTTTTTTAAACCCCCAAACTTTTCTTGTCAGGCCCCATCCGATCATGCCCAGCCCAAAATCACAAACACAAAATAAAACCCAACTTGTAATATAGAATTCTTCATCAAAAAATTTGTAATATAGATTTCCCTCAAATTGCAAGATTACCAAACTCAAAGATTACAAGATTTCCCTTAAATAACAATATTTCACTGAGGTCAAACTCAAAGATTCCAATTTTATGTTTCGATCTATGAAATAAAAAGCAATAAAAAAAATTCCAAAGGATAAACCTAACCCATCAGCAATCCAAATGCAATTTAAAAAACCAAATTCACCATTGTTGTACTGCAAAAACCTCAAACCAAGCACCCAACTAAAAACCCCAGCCACCCCGCTTCCTTCCACCACCAAGAACCCATAAATCCAACAATCACAAAGCTCAAAAATTCAACCCACCGTAGTTTTCCATCCATCACCGCACAAATCACAAAAAATAAAACCCATCCACCATAGCAGATCGGGCCATTCACACTACCAACACCTTCAACACCATAACAAATTACTACAGAGGTCTTAGGAAACCAATTAACGAACCTTAAAAAAAATGGAAAACGAGAAGCCGAGAATGATGAACCTGTAAGGAACGACAACAAATTGAGAAAGTGAGAGTGAGGGTGTGGCTGGTGGCTGACTGAGTAAGTGAGTATGAGGGTGTGGCCAACTGGTCGGCGGAGAAGAGAGTCTAAGTGAGAGCTTGAGAGTTGAGAGTGGAGAGAGGCGGCTGAAATGAGAAATGAGAATTTGAGATTGATTAGGTTTAGGGTTTAGAAATACGGTTATATATATAGTTAAGGCATTTTAGTAATTTAACTATAATTGAGTCGGGTTCGGGTTCAAGGCAGGTATTACTAGAACCTACACTCGAACTCGAACTCGTTTTGGGTTTGATACTTAAAACCCAAACCCGACCTTATAGTTTTGTGGGTTGGGTAAAACCCGACCCTTTAGGGTCGGGTCTGATCAAGTACTCGCGAGTCAGATGGGTTGCCATCCCTGTTGAAGAAGCTAAAGGATATCCACCTCAAGAAATAATGAAGGATCATACTCTCTTTGTAAGACACATATGATGGTTCTAAATTTTTTTTTTACCTATATTTAATAGTTTTTTTTTCCTCTTTTTTTGTTCAAAACGATAGAGCTTTGATCAATCATCAAACATTCTAATAACCGGTTCAACCATACCCGTTCCCGATTTTTATGGTTGAATCGGCTGGTTTTTTATCATTCCCTGTTTTTGGCTCTTTTTCGGTTATTTGTCATAATCAAACCTAATAAATAGTCGATTCCTAGTTGAATTGGTCGAACCAATCGGTCTGGTTCAATTTTTAAAACCATGCACAATTTGTATACGAGATTCTGTGGTGGTAGGTTGTTGCTTTCTTTTATGAATATATGATATATATATATATATATATATATATATAATGAATCTTTTATGAAAATATATATTCTCATTTAAAATACTAAATATGGATTTACACAGAGAGATAGAGACCATGCCATCTCTGTCTACATACCAAAAAAGAAATGTTGTACCAAATTAGTAATGAGAAAGTATGTTACCAAAAAATGGGTTTTTATTGCGTACTCCTACTCCTAGGGTAGGGAGGGGAGTATAGAGTGTTGAAACAAAAAAAAAAATGTGTCATAAAAACTGTTATAGGTAAATACACTTACATAGTAACACAAAAAAAAGTGACACCAATGTTGTGGACTGCTGAGCTGCTAATTAGCTAGCCTTCTATTACCTATAAGAAAGGACTAGAGTGAGAAAAATAAGGGAGCATTAACAAAAAGCAACTCTGCCAATGTCCCTAAATAAAAAATAAATAAATAAAAAAGAGATAAAGGGTGAAAAGATGACCACGGCTGAAGTAAATATAATAATAAAAAATTGAAAAGTTAAAAAGTGGATAAAGAAGTTACACCACCAGGAATTAAAGAGCACAATTTGGTGAAAGTGGGCTGTCACAAACTAAAAAGAAGGAGCTTAAAAAGCAACGGAACAAATAAAAGAGAAAAAAAAGGCTAAAAAGTGGGTCACGGCTCAACATAGAATTTGGAGTTGTGGAGGAAAAGCTGACGAAAACTGCTCCATGATCTGATCAGTTGAGAGAAAAATAAGGGAGCAACTTCTTTGGAGCCTTTCATAAATAGAGAGGCACGTACAAGTTAGAAAAGGAGAGGAAGAAAAGAAAAAAGAGGCAGACACACAAAAGAGCAAGTACACACACAGCAAAGACAAAGAAAAAAAGAAAAAAAAAAAAAGAGGCACAGATAGAGAGAGCAACATCAGGCAGAGGAAGAATACACAACATAGGTTTGTATATGGGATTTCATCTCAATCCCTTTCTTCTTTAAATCTCTCTCTCTCTCCCTCATTCTCAAATATGAATTTTTTGCTTGGTAATGCAAATAGGATCAGGTTTCATGGGTAGTTTCTAACTCCATGCATGAAGCTTTAGATACGAGTCCTCGACTCGTAAATCCTATTTGTACATTACCAAATAAAAAATTCTCTCATCTTGGCACCACTAAAATCTCTTGGTCACTTTGTTTTTAAAATATGAATTTTTGTTTGGTAAAACAAATAAGGTTGGGTTTCATAAGGAGTTCCTAACTTCCTATATGAAACTTTAAATACGAGTCTTTGACTCGTAAATCTTATTTGAAAATTACCAAAACAAAATTTCTCAAAATTGTGATGTAGTGTCCTCTTTAATTGGAATACTTGATTCTACTAAACTAATGTAGTCCTTGACTCTTTCCCATTAATGGAGTTCTTAACTCTACCCCATCAAGGGAGTCCTTAACTCTACAAAAATAATGGAGTCTTTGACTCTACCCTCATTAATGGAGTCCTTAACTGTACAAAAATAATGGAGTCCTTGACTCTATAAAAATAATGGAGTCTTTGACTCTACCCCATTAATGGAGTCCTTGACTTTACAAAAATAATGGAGTCATTGACTCTACCCCATCAATGGAGTCCTTGATTCTTTTAAATTTATGGAATCCTTGACTCTAATTTTTTTTAGTGGAGTCCTTGACTCCACCATATTAATGATGACAAATTCTTTGGGATTATTAATTCCTTAATCAAAATTAGAGTTAATAATTCCTAAAATAAAATGACCATAAAAATTGATTTAAGAAAATTCTCCAATTCCAAATATGTTCACAATGATTAAATTGCTTATCAAAGGAGTTTTCTTAAATTTGAGGATTTCAATCAAATTGTCAGTAAAATTCCTACAAAGAAGCAAATGAAACAAAAGAAAAATTGCTTGGACATTTAATTTCTCAAAGAATAGAATCCTTGGTTCAATTTCCATAAAAATATGGTCCATAACTTACCCTTGAGATTAAAAATCAATTGTCTCACCCAAATTCAAAAATTATGTCAATACTTAATTCAACACCAAGTATTGACTTAAAGATCCACCATTTAAAATTGGACAAAACCATATTTGAAACTTTAAATCTAAGACCTCAAATTAAGAACTACGAAGTGGCTTGATCCCCGCCAAGGGTACATAGACAACCTAAACAAATTATTAGGTGTAGCCACAAAAAAATAAAAATAAATATCTCCTCAAACATAAAAATAGATAAACATATGAATAAAGATGACATGTTTGGAATCAAAGGGTCTTCCCTTGAAACAAGGGATTGTAATTAAGAGATACATTATTTTGAATGGGCACTACTCACATCAATAAAACTCATATGCCAAAAAGGCCTATGGGTGAAATTATGTTTGACGAATTTGACGACGTTTGTTAAACATAACTTGAAAATATTTGTTAAACATAATTTGACGACGTTTGTTAGACATAATTTGACGACATTTGTTAAACATAATTTGACAACATTTGTTGAACATAATTTGAAAACATTTGTTAAACATAATCTAACAATTATTGTTAACAATTTTCATCAACATAAAGTACCCAATAACTTTTCACTAAAATGATGTATGGTTGGACTCTGACTAAATTATCAAATGGGACTGAAGGACTCTGACTAAATATAGCAATAGTACCTACATTTAGAATCAATTTGGCATTAGCTTTAGCTTTTAGTTTTTATGCACAGTTTTTTAAAACGTCACTTTTTCCCATCTTTTCTCACTTTATCAATTTTTTTCAAAGTACAAGTATACTTTAGCACACTTTTAGTAAAAAGTTTTAAACAAAAAGCTAGATATATAGGTTGTTCCCAAACAAACACTTAATGAACATATTTAGCTTAAAATAATTGTTTTTGATCCCCTCCTCCGAAGAAGTTACAGACGGCCCACGAAAGACCAATTCCTATTAGTATTTTAGAGTGTGTGTGTGTGTGTGTAGCTAGGTCGCCGGCAGCAAAACAAAAAAGCTACAGCATGCCTAACTTTGATTAATAACAAAACTATTACTATGTCGTTTTGTTGTTATGGATGAGAACCAATTATGCACAAACACACATGGTTTTTCTATGCCGTTTTATTGCTTAGTCCTTTGACATGAATACCCCCCCCCCCTCGGGTTGATTTGTGGGAGTAGGTAAGAAAGTACCCTATTTATATGCAATTGGAATTTCTTTGTGCAATTTTTTAATAAAAAGCTTATGAAAAAAATAGGAATGATCTTGCAATTACTAGAGAATTGGAGTATAGGAGCTCTTAACTATTTATTAAGGAGTTTGATAGCAATTACTAAAGATGTGCAGTAAAGAGAGAAAGAGTCAGACTTATGAAACTTTTTGGGTTTAGAAATAAGTATGGAATGTATTAAATAAGGGATAATAAATGAGATCAATTAAAATATTCGTATTAATGAGGGTTTTTTATTTTACCGTTGGATCTAACTAAATCCAATAATTTAAAAAATGTGTAACTTGAACCTATCTCTTAAGTGTGTGTGTATGTGTGCGCGCGCGCGTGTGTTATGAAACTTTTATAAAAAAAATATATTCTCATTCAAAATACTAAATACGAATTTACACAGAGAGCCAGAGACCACGCCATCTCCGTTTGCATACCAAAAAAGAAATGTCGTATTAGATCTGTAATGAGAAGGTACGTTACTAAAAAATGGGGTTGTTATTGGGTACTCCTAGTCCTAGGGTAGGGAGGGGAGTATAGAGTATCCAATAAATTTTCTCTAAAATGATGTATGGTTGGACTCGAATGGAATTACCAAATGGGACTGAGGGGGCCTAGAATTTTTTGAAAAAAGTATAGCAATAGTACCTACATTTAGAACCGGTTTGGTATTAGCCTCAGCTTTTAGCTTTTAATTTTAATGTACAGGTTTCTAAAATCTTACTTTTTCCCATCTTTTCTCACTTTATCAATTTTTTTTAAGTACAAGTATACTTTAGCGCACTTTCAGCAAAAAGATTTGGGCAAGAAGCAAGATATATAGTGTAGAGTTTATTAGACCCTTTAAAGCACAATTGGATTAACCTAGTTAACAAGCCAAGTTATTACTTAGACCAAATTCCAGATCTAAGTCAACACAATCATATAATCATATCAATGTAAAGTGCAAAATATAAAAACAAAAATATATGATGACCCAGGAAAACCAAACCGGTAAAAAACCTGGAGAGGATTTAACCTAACTATCCTTAAGATAAACCTGAATCCACTATGAAAGAATCGAAGTTATACAGTAGCGACTTAGACCACTAACATCCTATTGCTACCCACAGTAGAACTTACTGACACGACCACGTGCAAGCTCCGAGATCACAGACTCCTTCTTTCTTGGATTCTCCAACAAGTACAAGCACCCCTGCTTGTGTATCTTTAAGCTCTGATGGCAGCAACTGAACGATCATCAAGTTCTTGAAGTAATCTCCTTCTTGATAATCCTAAGCTTGTGTGAAGGCACGCACCTCTCAGATCACACAAGAGATTCACACAAAGAGCAATATGAGCAACCTCAAAAACGTGATTAGGGTTGGCATTTTATACCTAGGGCAAAACATAAAACCCTACACGTCATATGGGCTTAGGGCTAAGTTGGAAATTCTGCAGAAAAAACAATCTGCACGACTTTCGATCAATCTGGTTTAATTCTCGATCGATCGAGTCAAGTAGAAATGCACAGTAACTTCTGCAATTAACTTGATTCCAACTTTACATAAATCACATATTTTGAGCAAGTCTAAAACATAACTAGACACCTGTTCTGATCATGGTTTGCCAACAATACATATTAGAGTTCTAATATATTAGTTCCTAAGTACTTAGAACCTAACATATAGTTTGTTGCCAAACAAACACTTAATGAACATATTTAGCTTAAAATATTTATTTTTGGTTCCCTCCTCCGAAGAAGTTACAAACGGCCCATGAAAGACCCATTCTTATTAGTATTTCAGATTGTACATTTTTAGACCCCTTAAAACAGCAGTTGTTTAACCTAGTTATTTAGCCAAGTGATTACTTAGGTAAATTATTCAAATCTAGGTTAACATAAGTAAATCATATCAAGTAAACAATGCGGAAAATAAAGAACACAACGATATGATAACCCAAGAAAACCAAACCGGTTAAAAACCTAGGGAGGATTTAACCTAGCTATCCTCAAGGTAAAACAAATCCACTATGAAAGAATTGAAATTTTACAATAGCAACTTATACCACTAACATCTCATTGCTACCTCGAGTAGAAAACTACTACCACGACCACGTGATAGCTCCTAGTCCGCGGACTACTTCTTTCTCAAATCCACAGCATCCACAAGTATACTACTTGTTTTTCTTTAACTTCTTTATGCAGCAACTGAAACAATCACCAAGCTCCGGACATCAATCTCGATCTTGATAACCCTAAGTATGTATGAAAGCAAACATCTCTAGATTTCACAAGAGATTTACACACGCACACAACAACCTCAAAACGTGGCTATGGTTTTTCTATTTAGATGAGACATAAAACATAAAACCTACACTTCATATGGGCTTGGGCTGAGTTGGAAATTCTGCAGAAAAGACATTCTGCACGAGCTTCAATCGATCGAGTTTAATTTTCAATCGATCAAGCCTTGCAGAAATTGAACAGTAATTTTCTACAATTACTCGATTCCAACTTTACACATACATCACTTTAAGCAGCCTAAATCTAGACTCTGAGTTTTGATCATGTTTTGTCAACATTACATATTGAAGTTCTAAAAACATTTAGATCCTAAATTCTTATAACCTAACACAGATTTTCAGTGTGTGTGTGTGTGTGTGTGTGTGTGTGTGTGTGTGTGTGTGTGTGTGTGTGTGTGTGTGTGTGTGTGTGTGTGTGTGTGTGTATTTTTCATTTCTATGATTTTTAATATTTAGTGTATTATCAGTAAACATGCAATCAAAACTTTTTTATGTTTGATTGAAAGTTTTATACTAGCTAGCGCTAATAGCGCTACTTATAATTAAAGTGTGTAGTAGTCAAATATATGGCCCTGTTGGCAAGGGTGGATGATTCTTTAATGAGAAATTCTGGTGTCACACACTAGGACATAACTTTGCCCACAACTCGCCCATGTGGCAAGTTGTGGTCAAAGTTGTGCACTAGGATGTGGCACTAGAATTTTTCTTCTTTGATTGGGTCTCCATATGTTCTTTTCGTCATCATCCCATGTCATCAATTTACGTGTGTTGAGGGGTTTTTTTTTTTTTTAGTTTCACTCATTCTATTTTTTTTTTCTTTTCCTTCAAGTTCAACACTAGTATATTTCATAGGTTGGAACTCTTAAAAAAAAATCTTCACATGTGCTGAGGATTGGTTTTGGAAGTTTCACACAAACTGCCCACACTTACAGATATTCCATCAAGTCTTTTGCCTTTGGTTATCTCTCAAAATCAATCTCTCCTCTTGCATGTGCATTACATTCTCCATGAGTCCACACTCCAAAAAATATATTGTTGATGCTATCATCAACTTTGTTGAAGAAAATCAGTGTGTGTTTCTCTCTAAAAGCTGACTCAGACAACAACAACAACAACTCAATTGGATGGGAATCTTTAGTTACCTGATGAATTTCTAACCCTCATATTTCTACTCTTGCCAATCAAATCCATCATTGTCTGCACATTCGTCTCAAAATCATGGAAATCCCTTAATCAAAACCCTACCTTCATTTCTACCCATCTCCACCATTCCCACCATCATGAAAAATACGATCATTTCTCTCTACCCCCCCAGCTTTGATTATTCCCATATTCCATTCCTTGATTCCCCTAATGAAACATACCATGTGGTCAATACTTGTAACGGTGTTTTTTGCCTTTCTAATGATTCATTCTCTTACACTCGCAAATTATGTCTTTGGAACCCTTTTGTTAGAAAGTTAGTTCATCTTCCTTGTCCCATTGTGACCAAGGCTATAGACGATATCTTTGTCATGCTTATTGGGTTTGGATTTGATCCCAATTCAAATGATTATAAAGTGGTGAAGCTTTTGAAGTTAAGGAATAGAGATAAAGTTAAACCACCTCTTCCTCCTGCCTTTCATGTAAACCTTGCTGACTATCAAAAGCCTCGACGCGTGGTCCAGGTTTACTCTCTCTCCACTGGTGATGGAAAACATCAACATTTTGTTTTGGTGTTCCATTTGGTCGACGAGGTCTTCCACAAAATGTTGCTGCCACAACCTCCAACTCATACCAGAGAAAATGAAAATAAAAATGTGAATGAGAATATGGCATGGGTTTCTGCATCTGTACATGGAAATTCCATTGATGTGTTTCAAAAAGAGTTACAAAGTGAGCAGCTCAATATATGGGATGAAAGAGTACCCTGTTGCATCGTCGTGGACAATAAACTTTCACATCAATGTCCGGTATAGGGAATGCCCGAACCTTGCGCATATGGCTTTAGTAGGAATAACGAGCTTGTATTGCAGCATCATATAAGATGGCTCATCTCATGGGATCCAGATAGCCAAAAGATTAAGAATCTTGAAATTAGATCATATAATTATACTTTTGTTGGTTTTTATGTTGAGAGTCTAGTTTTGCTCGACAAAGCCATCAATGGTGTACATATTAAGGGAAAATGGAAAATCAGTAAGTTGCATTTCGTGATTTATTTTATTTTATTTTATTCAATTTTGTTCCTTAGATCTACTTGAAATTGATCAGGATTACATAAATGCCTTTATCTTTAAGTTAAATATCTTATCAAGATTGTGGTCACTCTCAATTATATTAAGATGATAGTTTAGTGCAAAGCTTGTATACTTAAAATGCTAAAAAACATATTATATATTAAAGAAAGCATAACTTATGTTGATGCTCCTTGTTTCTACCAGCTTTTTTCCCCCACGTAAATCTTTGTTTATGTGGTATCATTGTACTATAAATAAAATATGTTGATGTTCATTGTTTCTCTTAGACTAGCCTTTCGATTTATGTCCTTTTGCCTCCTTTGTTCCTTTGTGTTCATCATCATGAACTTGATGCTTTTAATACTTTTGACCATTATAAGTACACTTATTACCTATTAAGAAATATATGGTGATATGAGATTTAGGGGGTGTTTGGTGCATGTGTTTGAAAACATGTGTCTTGTTATTTAAAAACATGTGTAAAAATACGTGTGAGTGAAAAAGTATATGAAAATGCGTGTAATGTTGTTTAAAAACTGAAAATATGTGTTTGAGTGGGTGTACCAAACACCCCTTAGAGTTTGTGAGTTGGTGTTATGTTAAAGAATAGAAAATAACTCGTAAATTGAGGGAAAAGTGGAGGAAGTGAGCTGGGCATATGCTATTGTAGGTTGGGTCTGGGGTTTTGTTAATCCAGCCAAATCCATCATAGTCATAAAAAATAACTCAGCCCAATGCAATAGGGGTGGGCTTAAGAAGTCTGGTTGAGCACAATTCTATCAGACATGGACCAAAATAAAGTGGCTTATATTGAACATTTAAGGGCGGTTTGGTAGGTTATTTAAACAATACTTTTCAGTTTTTAGACAATATATACACGTATTTTTATACACTTTTTTACCCACATATCTTTTCAAAAAATATAAACAATGTTACTAAAACAACGTTACCAAACGGCCCCTTAATTATGGAAGTACATTATTTAAGAAGATATTGTAATTTAGACAATTGCACCTAACATTTCAACGTTATTAAAATAGTAACTTTAGAGTTTTACAAATTACTAATATAATAAGAGGTTATTGATAAATGAAAATGTAATGTTAATGATGGGTGTAGATAAAAACCGATAAAAAGTTAACCACATCAACAATGTATAAAAATATTATAAAATAATTTGTAGTTACAGTATTACTCTTATCAAAACTACTATTCAAAATGGAAAAGAATAAGACCAAATGAGAAACAGAAGATTGTTGTTCAATGATGCGTGAGCATAAGAAAAAGGATCCACCAATGGCTAAGTTAACTTTTAGAACAACTTCAAGCGCATGTAACATGGTTAAGATACATTAGATTTATCAATTTATCAATATATGTAAAAATTTAAATCCATAGTTTAGATCATCCAATGAACTAGAAATTTTGAATGTCACATTTAATACCAGTACTCATACATCTTGATGATGCCGAAAAATCACCACAAGTACTCTCAAATCGAAACAACACCTACAAAACGAAAAGAGAAGACCTAACAGAGAGCACCGGTGTGGTGCTGGCCAAAAACCCTCCGAAGGTCAAGTTAGAACTTTTCACAACCCTAGAGTCCCAGAGTTGAGTCAATAATGCGTACCTTAAGTTATGAGAGTTTTTGGAGTATTTATAGTGGTGTAGGGTTAGTATCCGTGCCTTGACCATGAAGTCCTTTCCTTCTAGAATTGGAACTCTTTCCTTTTGGATACCTTCTAGAGTTCTTTTCCTCATTGGAGTCCTTTGATCAAGGCTAAACGTGTGATGCAAGAATTCTTCTTATACACGTTCACGTGGAGATCAAGCAAGGCCACATCGGCCCTAATTATATAGCATGAATCCTATTTAAGGTTTCTTGGAAACAATCCTAAAAGGATGACCACTACATCATACTCATCCGTCCACTGTGGATCCGTCCTCCTTGGCCATGTCAAATATGAACTTGTCATCCTTATGTTGTCACATCAACCATGTAGATATGTCATGTTCATTTTTATTCCCCTTCAGTTACCCCCTCATTCCATGAGGCCGTCAACTTTCCTCTACGGTCTGATGGAATGTCTGTTAGTTTTGACCCTTGATAGGATTGTTTTGAGGGACACATTGGAACAGTCATAAACGTACTAGGGACACGTGGTGTTACAACACTGGTGGTTTGTTGGAATCGAAACACCCCTTCGTTTACCGTGCCGTTCCCTCTATATATACTACCCATCCCTCTTATTTTTATACTTTGGAAAATTTTTCTGCTGATCAAAGTGCAACCGTCCACTTTGTGTGATCCGTTGCCTCGAGAAGTTGAGATTCGTCTCCCTTTCAGCTCGTCCGTCGTCTTTTCATATTGTCCACCTGTAAGTACCTCCTTCGTTTATTAATTTATGTTCTTCATTTCACATGTTGGTCCGTCATCAGAATAGATCGAGAGTCTTAGGTTTCCTTTACCCGTCATATGTAGGTGTCAGATGTCTAGTGAAACGTCAAGTGGTCAGTCTTATGTCCGCGAGGGAGCGGGCTACAAAGAGGTGTTCCTGTCAAGTCAAGTAGACCAAGACACCTCTAGCAAGGAGAGGGAACCGTCAGCCAGCTCTCCTTCCAATGTGGAAGATGAAGGGCAGAATGAGGACGAGTCAGAGTATAACTCAAACGATGACTTAGATGGTGTAGGTCCACCGATCCAGTCCATCATAGGCCCTGACGATTTTAGGGAATTTTTCATGGTCCCTTTATGGATGGTGAATGATTTCATCTCCGGCATTATGCAGCCACACTTCAATACACTTAGGCAGAAATATCAGATACCTGATAACATTCCCATCCGTCTACCTTTTAAGTTTGAGAAGTGCTATTACAAGGGTCTTGGAGACGTTGGCGTATATGAGCAGATGCTCAAAGCGGGCCTTCGATTCCCATTAAATGGTTTGCACCGTCGTCTCCTTCAGTACTTAGGTTTAGTCGTCATTCAAATCTCACCAAATGCTTGGAGAGTTTTCCTAAGCATTGAGGTCTTGTATGGTGTGATGTCTAACAGGGCGAGACGGTTGACAGTGGAAGAGTTCTTTCATTGTTACCGTTCGTCTGAGATTACAAAGTCAAAGGGTATGTATAGCTTCATGTTGAGGAGTCTGGTGCTTAAGCTAGTGTCCGAGACGATTGGATGTGTCGTCCTGATGATTACGAATGCATGCCGGTGGACAAGACTTGGGGAATAATGCCTCCGTTTGGTATGAGCCCGTCTTACTTTACAAGCTTTTACGCAACATTGAAGTTATTCTAACCGTTCAATTTCGCAGCTAAGGACCATCCACCTATTACATTTTCGATCGGTCGAGTGAGAACATCAATCAGTCGAAGTAATGAAAAATTTTAAAATTTTAAAAATTCTAGAAATTTTTATGCAAAAAAAAAAAAAAAAAAAAAAAAAAGCAACTTGAAAAAAAGTTTTTAAGACTCAACGTATATAAACATGATCCAAAAAAGTTTTAAAAACATGATACCTATTAAATGCAGGTATCAAAACCAATTAAGTTAAAATCACAAAATTTAAACTTCTAAAACATTTTTCTTCAAATTCTCAACCAAAACAAAAATTTGCAGTTACACATCAATTCATATGCAATTAAAGATGGCCAGATTAGTCGACACACAATCATATGTACAGAATTTAGCAAAGATTTGCCTGCAGTGTGTGCAACTAGTAAGTGTATGAAATACTCACAAGGTGATATGTAGATGGAAAATGATTACAATTTCTACATTATCAATCACATAAATTTAAAAGTGACTATCACCTAAAAAGTTACATCATATAACTCCCACATCTCCTAAAAAACACGCTTGCAACCATGCAATTTTTTTATATTAATTTTGCCTTTTCTTTTTCTTTTGAAACATATTTTTCTTTTTTTTTTTTTTTTTTTTTTTTTTGCATCTTTTATCTAATGTTCAATAACACTTTAAGTATTTTGCTGTGCAAGTGCTACACCTTACCGAACATGGCTTTTATGATTTGCACACAAGTGTTCATGATTGGTGAGTAACAGTGGTGAGATGGTTATTTATGCCTTTCTCCTAAAATTTTTTAGTCCTTACAATCAAAAGAATGTGACTTCAAAATTAAAAGTATGTAATTAAAAATCATAAACAACTCACACAATATAAGCACTACATAGCACAAACTAGTAAAATGCAAAAAAATAAGATTCATCAAAGCCACACAAGGTACACAATCATGAAATGTAAATTTCATAGGCCAACCTTAATTACACATTTAGTAATGTGCAATACGCAAAAAATAAAAGTATTTTTGGATTTTCAAAAAAATTTATGACCAAAAATAAAACATTATGCTAAATGAAAAAAAGGTAACAACAATGCATTACTGTATTCTACTAAATTATAGAGGGTACACAAACAAGAAATATCAATTTCTTAATTAACCCATGAGTGCATATACAAACTAGTACACACTCACACAAAATAGTTTTCATCTCAAAATAATCATGCACTTAGTTATTCAATACACAATATTTAAGTTTCTCTACAATATCAAGCATATTCTAAATCAAGAGAGGGGTATCATAATTCATGTAATTCTCAAGAAAATAAAATAAAATTAGACACAAAATAAAATATTTTGCCTTTTTCAAATTTTTCAATATTTTTGGAATTTTTTAAAATAATCAAAATAACCCAAAAAAAAAATAAAACAAGCAAAAACTGAAAGTAAATATGTCCACAAATAATTGAAAGAATTATATAAAGGACAAGTAAACAACACTCACCTTGGAGAATCTTTTCTCACCCATATAGCACACATCTTTGGCTTTGTAGGTGAAAAACCGTGAGAAGTAGAGTGTATTTGAAGAATTACACCAATCTTTTGAGAGAGACTAAAATCCTGCAATTTCTTTTCACAAGCCAACAAGCTTAAATTTTTCAAAAGTATATTAAACAATTTATCAGGACTTGTGGCAAGAGATATATCATCACATATCCTAGACTGAAACATGGAATGCTTAAGTTTCAATTTATTACAGTTAGGATGAATGTGACTAGTCATACCACAAAAGTGACAAACAGGAAAAAATTTAGGAACATCAGTATTCCTAATAGCAGATCTAGTCTCAGATTTTGGTTTTTGCCTTAACAAAGAACAATTTGGTTTAGGGGAGATTACAGTAAACCCAGCTGTGGTTAGACCCGTTTTCACTTTGCCTACCTGTGGTTTAAAACTTAACACTTTGCCCACCTAAGGTAACTTCCGTTAGGAATCTGTTACCCACCTCTCCATTTGCCGTTAGAAAAACATATTTTTAAAGAAAAACAAACATAACAAAAATAAAAAAAGTTAGGGTTTTTGATTGCTTAAGAACTTCTATGAGAAAAATTTTCTCAATGCAAAATGAATTTTTAACCAAGCCTCACGTTAAACAAAAGATATATCAAAGCAAATAACAACAAAAACAAGAAGTATCCAACACCCCATATGAAACAAACATTGCATCACACAAATTCGTTTCAATTTTCTAGAATTGCAAAATTCATTGAATACCCAAATCCACAAAAAAATAATCTGATTTGAATTTCGAAACAAGTTGTTGAGGACTCTTTTTTCGCCCCATGTGGCACTACTTCATTGGCAACCCATGCCACATCAACATATGGATTGGGCTCACACAATGAATCAAAGCTCATGGCCCATATCACCTCTCTTACACTCATGGCAAGTGGCTTCTTCAATAAGAGCCCATATTTAAACAAAATCACAACAAAACCTGAGGTACGTCATCTCATCTTCGGCTTATGATCCAAGCTCATAAGTCTCTTTGGGGAAACTTTAGGAGTCATGGTTTGGAGGGCCAAGAGATATGCTTAGTAAAGCTCCAGCGGTTTAAAGTTGATAAAAGAGACATGTTGCTTGGCGTGTCTTTTCTAACTCCCTAAACTCTAACGAGTCTGTGTGTAGCAAGTAACATGTGGTAAGCATCTCTTATCATATAGCACTTAAAATGATGAAATTCCCTATTAATATTCATCACATGACACATACTCAATATCCCCAACCATCTAACTGCTGTGAACATAACTGTTCATTCAATCCGCAGCTGCTGCTCTACAAATTTGGAAACTTCATTATATTATTCTGCAATAACTACATTACTACTTTCAGCTAAAATTCAACTCAAACACATGGCCTAATCTGATTGGCTATCTTTTATCTCCAACTATATGCAAAATATTCATAATATCTATCATACCAAGCTGCTGTTTACCACAATCAGACCATATATTTTTCTGCCAGCTGCTAGAGCAAAACATTAGATACTCTTCTTGCTTACCAAGATTATGTCACAGCATAATAGGACTTAGACTAAACCTCTAAACCTTCATTACCTTTCAACCAATCCTTTTATTACTTACTAGAAATGTGTTGTAATGAAACCTTACACCAAAAACACAAACACCCAAAAGGGAAAACCTTTCCAGCAAACCCCTAGCAGTGTATTCAGCCCTTGACACCTGGCTGGGAGTGATATCAGTAACCATTTAATGTTGAAATCCCAGCTGCCAGCTGCTATGCCTAAAGTAGCAAGATACCCTTGAAAGTGATCTTACCATTTTCAGCTAAAACCATAAAGTAAATGCTGATTAACCTCTCCAACACTCTGAAATCACCATGCTGACCTCTTTTGCTTCTGCCCAAAGTGACAGCTGTCTCATCATAGCTGGGATAGTTTTTCCTGACAGTTGGGACAGCTTTTTCAAGACAGATGTAGCAGCTAACCCAGCAGCTTGGGCATTACTTTTTTTTTTTCCTCATTTGGCTAAAACCAAAACCAGCTAAACTAACCATCTTTTTCTTGCTAAAATACCTTTCTTTTCTGCTGCTCTTTCCCCAGTAGCTCTTACCCAAAATAGCAAGAATATCTTACACCTAAACATGCCATTTTTGCCCAAATTTTAAGATGAATTTTCTGAAGATTCATTGCAACTTGGGACAGATTTTGGCTGATATTATTTGCTAAAATACCCCCTCAAACTCAGCTTTAAATAGGACCCCTCATCAACACCTCAAGGGGGGAACAAGGGAGAAGAACTCTTTCACAAACCTCTCTATTCTCTCTTCCTAAGCTCTAAATGAAGTTCTGAGTTTTTATTTTCAAAATCAAGAACTAAACTCTTCAGCCCTTAGCTCATAAATCCCTTCATAAGCCCTCATCTATCCTGCAGTAGAAAATCCCAGCAGTACACATTAGCAGAAAAGCCCAGCAGTAAATTCTAGCAACATTGCTAAATACACTGCAGCACTATTACCCCTCATATACTTATTCTCTCACTCTTCATACTCAAAAAATAGACCTATCTTACTGCTCCCATCTCCAAATACTTATACATATCTCCATACTCTTCTCCTACAAAATCTTTCCTCTTGGAAAGCAATCTCTACAACTTCTTCAACGGTTGTAATCTCATATTTTTATTATCTTTAACTGCCATATCTTTCACACTTTCATATATCATACATATTACAAATACTATATCCCACAAAATATCTCTTTCTTCACTTCTCTTACACAATCTCATACATATTTACTACAACATTACATATAACACACTACACTCTTCTAAACTCCACTCTCATACTTTTTCACTCTGAATTTCTACTGTTTTACTGCTTATAAACACCTATCAATACACTTCTCTATCTCTCTTACTAAAGCCCTTCTCCTAGAAGGTATCAAGATCTCATATCAAAACCCTTCTCATGGAAGGCACAAATCCATCTTACACAAAGCCCTTCTCTTAAAAGGCACAAGTACTCTATACAAAAGCCCTTCTCATGGAAGGCAACACTATTCATAACTTCACAACAACTAAAAGAGCATTGTCAAGGGGAAAACTCATTTAAGTGCATGATAAGAGGGGCAAGCTTAACCAGCCCCTACACACAGTTAGGCATACTCTCTCTCTCCCTCCAGTTGCACCAATTTTTCCCTTTCAATCTTGAAGTTATTATGGCAAACTGCCTCTCTACTACTGGGGTCACTCTGCTAGGATATCATCAACTCACGGAAGCTGTACAGCTGGGCTACGAACTATACAAAGATAAGTGACTTTGCTTCCTTATCTTTAAATTTACATTATTGAGTACATGAATACTTCACATTTAAATACATAGCACTTTATTCCAACTACTATTACAATGATTAACCAAGGCTTAAACTCATTTAAATTGTATGATAAGAGGGTCAAGCTTAACTAGCCTCTACCGCTAGCATTCTGCTATAATCCTATCAGCTCACTGATGCTACACGGCTGGGCTACAAATCATACAAAGAAGGGGCAAGCTTAACTAGCCTCTACCGCTGGCATTCTGTTGGAATCCTATTAGCTCACTGGTGCTACACGGCTGGGCTCTAAATCATACGAAGATAAGTGACGTTGCTTCCATATCTTTAAGTCTAAACCATTGAGTACATGATTACTTTACCTCTAAATAAATACTATTTTATCTCAACTTTTGTTACAACTACTAATCAAACCTATTATATCAAGCACATGTTACATATTTATTCAATTATTATCGTGATTCTTAGACTTTGGTTTTAATGGTTTGGTAGGCTTAAAAGGTACACCGATAGTCATTGGACCACGTGGCCCAATGTTGAGTTCCGGGATACAACTCCCCAAAAAGAACTCGGGCCTAGCAAGGTCACCCCTCCAAAGGACCACACGTGGTTGAGCAATAGAAAAAGGCCCCCGAACACAAGTTTTGGCATGGATCTAAAAGACATGGGATTCAACAAATTTTGATCAATCACATACACAAAGATTTGAAATTTTAACAAAATTACAAAATTCTTAAGCGAGGGTGAGTTCTCACACTGTGTATGAGGCATTTCAGCAAGCACTTTGCATGCAAGAAATACCAAAGAAAACATATACACACAAATGACAAAATTGAAATATAAAAGCACGGCTAAAATAGATCTCAGCTTCAAGCAAGCAAATCCAGCATAGAATCAACAAATTGTCGGGTTCTGATTAGTATAAATGCAAAAATACATAATTATAAATTCATAACAAAACATCGCATCACATATCCAACAATCCACACCCTCAATGGCACAACCGGCCTCTCCTCCATGCTTAACCCCAACGCCACTAACCCAACCCCAATAAACGCAAAGTTCCAAAGCATATCCAAAATCAAAACCGGCTTAGAGTGTGACCAGTCGCTCTGCCTCTCCTCCAACTACTCTGCCACATTCTCCCTCACTCGAACCGACAGCTCCCAAAGCATCATGCACCTTCCGCTCACGCAACGAATCCGAGCTCTGCTCAATTTCTTCGATGCTGCCAACTTGGGATACTTGGACTATTCCTAGATCGAGCCTTCTGTATGTACTCGCTATGCTTGTGGTGGTGATTGTTGATCCCCAACCCCAACAGCAAGAGCAAGAAGAAGAAGGTGGACCCATTTCTATGGACCACGTGCTTCTGGCATTGCAGGAGACCAAGGACGAAAGGGATCTCAGAATCCAAGCTCTGTTCAATTTCTTTGATGCTGCCAACCTTGGATACTTGGACTATCCCAAAATCGAGCCTTCTATATGTACTCGATGTGCTTGAGGTGGTGGCTGTTGATGAAGAACAATAGGTGGGTAATAGAGATTTCCTTGCTTCTATAACCCAATCTCTTTCAAAATATTCAAACCCTAACTTTTTAATTCGTGTTATGTTATGTTTTGGTGGTAAAAGTTGTTTGTTGACGGAAAAGCCAAAGGTGGGTAACAGAGACCAAACGGAGCTAAACACAAGTAGGCAAAGTATTAAGTTTTAAACCACAGATAGGCAAAGTGAAAACCGGCCTAACCACGGTTGAGTTTACTATAATTTCCCTTTTGTTTTAATATGACCAACAACACCACAAATGTGACAGGTAGGCACAAAAACAGATTTCATATGCACTTGAACAGTAGGTTTAAACACAAGTTTAGAAAATTCAGCGTCTACATCAGAACTTTTACCTTTGTCTAACCTAGTAAAAATAAACATTTTCTTTATGATTCCTCTTGAAAGAAGGAATATAAACTTTTTCAGCTTTAGGCTTAAGAGAAACAAAAACACATCTGTCAAAAATAGCAGACTTGGTACTAAATTTTCAAGTTTAGCTTTATGATAAGCCAAAAACGTATTGACCCTTTGTGATGGATTAAGTTGATTAATTAGCCAAATTTAATTAATTAATTAATTTAACATGCAAATGCGTGGTAGGACAAACAAATCACCAATAAACTAAAGTGTAGTAGAAAATAAATTTGACACGGTGATTTGTTTACGAATAGGGAAAACCTCCAAGGCAAAACCCCACCAGGTGATTTTAAGGTTACCACTCCCGAGAATCCACTATTATCACAACAAGCGGTTACAAGTAAAGGAATCTCAGTACCTTATACCAACCTACAATTGAACCCTTACCCCAATACCCAATTGGACTTGTTCTGTAGTGACAATTTCTCCTTTTGATGCACGACTCCTAGTACGTGACTAACCAATTGCGCGGATCTCAGTACGTGACTTCAATCACCAACTTGAAAAAGATGTTGGCTGCAAAGTTCTTCAGTTCATCCTCACAATGATAAACAAGAAGATGCTTGGTTACAAACCCTATAGTGCACAAACACAGCAGCTTTTTCACAAAGAGATGAACTAGGGCAAACTTTGTCTCCGGTCACAAATTGCTTGAACAAACTTTGCAACTTGTGTCTCAACTATGTGTAACCATATACTACCCTTAAAATAATCCTTTTATATGTCTAGGGTTATGAGAAAAGAAGACCCAAAGACATATCCACGAATTGGAATCAAAACAGATCTGAAAGTCTGTTTTTCTTAAATCTCGACAGCTAGAGGCGTCAAGATGCTGTCGAGCCTCGGGGCTGGAACAGCTTCTTAAGCTCGATAGATGCTAGCTATCAAGCCAGCTGTCGAGCTTTAATGACAGGCACTTCTTCAACTTGTTTCTTGGACAGACTTGTATGGCTTTAACACTTGATCTTGAAACAAAGTTTCTTGACGCATTAAACACATCTTAGATCAACCCAAATACAAGTAAAGTGTGTTTTGTCAAAGGATTAGCCAATTACATAAAAGAACGACATATGTTCATAACAAGTGAGCCACATATGTCCTAACAATCTCGTCATTTGGCAATCCGTGACAAAACCATAACAAACAAATGAACATATGAGAGAAGTCATAAAACACTCAACTCATGCTCACTTGTTAAATACAATAAAATCTATCCTAACATAAACTCTTGAAAACTTTTGCAAGACGAGAGTTCATGACAAGTAGACTTTGACAACTTGTATTTCTGAAACACATTAAACAAAACACATCAAGGCATCTTTGTATGAGGCAAAAATAATAGGTGTATAAAGAGAGAAAAGAAACAACACATGTAGAGGTAGGTGCATACATCATCACATATATATCTAAGATAAGCATCATGTATGTAAAAATGGTCACAAGACCTCAGTACAAGAACAATGTATCTCCAACAAGGAAAGAAAAAAAAAAAAGATACATGTAATCCTTACTACATCCCTCAAAAACAAAATAAATACTCCCCCTAACAAAAATCTCCTATATCCTAACTCTCCCCCTAAGAATGACTACTCTCATATATCCAAAACTACTCCCCATTTTTGTCATGAGTAACAAAGGGTAAGAGTGTCAAGTAGACATCTCGTCAGAATTGGAAGAGATAGCATCTCCATCCTTATCATCATCATCACCGGAGCCATCATCAGGTGTCTCGGATGCCTCGGGAGGAGGAGAGTGAGACTCCATGAAACCACCAAGGAGAGCCTACCGTCTAGCAATACGGACAACACGGGTGTTTACCTGATACAACTCAGTAGAAAATGTATCAAGGCGAGCATCCATGCGCTGAAGCTGCGCCATGATCGCCAAAGTCACATCTCCCACTGAAGAAGAGGGAGCGGAGGTAGAAGGAGCTGAAGGAGTGGGAGGAGTTGCTGAACTGAACCGCCTCGAATGAAACTGCGCCTCGTTCCGTTTAACAGTAGCATAGTCAATGGCACACATAATGGAGAATTGGTCGGATGAGGGAAAAGGAACAGAAAAATGGCATAAGATCCGCATAATAATAGAAGGAAAGATAAGCTTATCATGGGTTGCCATATCCCTATACACATCAATGATAGAAATAATGAAGTGTGAAGGAAAATCGATAGAAAGATCCTCAAGAAGGGATAACAGAAAACGAGAACGAGACTCTGTAATGGAGTTGTAATGAGAGAGAGGCTACAAAACAAAAGTCATTAACATGTTTAAGAATCTAAGACTTTTAGCAAAAGGTCGACATGACATAGACTAATGCTCACCCCAATTAACTAAGGGCTCATAGAAAGCAGAGATCATCTCGTCTTTGGACACAGTCCCTAGACGCTCATAACTGGGGTAATCAGGATGCTCAACCCTCGAAAAACGGAGCATATCGGATATCAACTCCGATGTGACTACTATGCGCGTACCTCGAACACGAGTATGAAAGAGAGGTACTGAAGTATTAGTTCCATGCATGTTAGAGTAGAACTCCTGGATAAGCACAGAAGGAGAAGTGACCGGAACATCACACAGTGACTCCCATTCCCGACTATGAATGATATTGGGAAGGTCAGTGTCGACAAAATTCGACAAAATAACTTGGCGTTCCGAATGAACACCTCATTTAGAGAAGTTCTCCGAGAAGTCCTTTTGGGCTTTCTCATCACCGAACCGAACAGAAAAAAGGAGTAGGATTAAAGGACGAAGAGTCCCTAGAAAGAAAAGGGTTCTAGGACAGAGCAGACTTACGTTTTGGTGCCATTTACACAATAACACAAACTAGAGAGAGAGAGAGAGAAGGGGGGGGGGGAAACACTCAGAAAAGTCCCAACACATTTAAAATATAACAAGTATATTGAAAGAAAAGAACGTATGCATGAAAAATGCATGAACATGTGACATACAATTTAAAAGACATCGTGGGCTCAGCCCAATCCAATCCTACCAGCACACAATCAAATTGCACATATCTAAATGGATGATAATACAGTTATAATGCTCATGGAATGTAATGTATGAGATTTGAAACTAATGTAAGTAAAAAAACCATCCCAGAAATTTCACAAAACTCAACAATTTTGAAAACTCAAAACAAGTTTTCAAAAACTCAAAACCTAGAAATGAATGCATGAAAAGATCATGAAGAAAGAGAGAAAGGGAGATCTTGCCAAGTGATTTGAAGCAAGAAAGGTTGAAAATCACTTGGGTTGAAGGATTTATGAGAGAAAAGAGTGATTGGGAGATGAATAGGTGCGGACAAATCAAGAGAGATCGAAAGAATGAAGATTAGATCATCCTAAAACATATATATAGAACCTTAGTAAATCTCGATAGATGGAGGTGTCGAGAGGTATCGAGACAGGTGTTGAGGTAGGTGTCAAGAACACAGACGTCGACAGATGCAGCTATCGAGAGGTGTCCAAAGAAGTCCACAACAAAAGCTCGATGGATCGAGGAGGTATTGAGGAGCTATTGAGGGGATAGGAGATTTCTCGGTTGATCCATCAGCTATCGAGAAACTATCGAGATTGCAATAAGAAACAACTTAAGATCTCAACAGATAAGCCAGGTGTCGAGGGGTGTCCAGGAGGTGTCGAGATTGCTTAAAACCCAGTTTTTCAAAAAGGAAAAAAACACATTTATGAATGCAATCAAGCATGCAACTCAACCAAGGATCCAAACAACATTTTAAGATCTCAAAATCATCTCTCAACAAAAAATGTCATGCATTTTGATCCAAACCACACACACACACTAAACAAGTCTAACCAATTTTATATTTCAAAAACAAGTCAAGACAGTTTAGTAAGTATGCATTAATACATGTAAACCTTGTGATGGCCAAGTCACATTGTACCTGCACATGTATCAAGAGTAGCAAAGAATATTGCGTGTTATGTGTGAAAAACATCGTAAGATTGCACAAGTGTCTCTATGTTATGACGATTTGAGATATGAGAAAATCACTTTAACTCATATACAATCATAACTATTTAATGGGGGCTATCACCTTAGAAGTACATTCTATAACTCTTACATCTCCTAGAAACACGCTTGCAATCATGTTTTACAGCCTTTTGTTTGTTTTGCTTTTATTTTCTTTGCATATTTTCTTTTTATTAAGCAAACCATGCATGAGTATGCAAAGGAGAGAAAAGAAATACTCAATTATGTTAAGCTTTTAGACATTACACTTTGGCTATGCCGAAGCATACAGATGTCATTGACATTGCACTTTTGCTATGTCAAAGCATACAGATGTCATTTTCATAATTGGCGAGTAACAGTGGTGAGATGGTTATTTATGCCTTTCTTTTAGGATTTTCTAGTCCTTCCCATCAAAAAAAGTGATACGAGTGTTAAGTACAAGGATCACTTAACCTTACTCATCACAAACAAAGAGCCACAAAGCTCACTTGCTTAGTTGTGCATAGAGATACTCATCTAAGCTACAAATGATACAAAATTTAGAAAACTCTGTTTCAAAGGCCATTTTAAGGTTCACAAGAACCGATGTACACATACACACACTATTTTTGTATTTTTCAATTTTTTCAAAATTTTTTTAAAAAAAAACAAAACAAACCAAAAACATGTAAAGCAAAACAAAGCAATGCATAAAACTAGATTAACTTAAAACATTAAAGCAAAACACAAAAAAAAAAAAAAAAAAAAAACAGATGGGAGAGAGAAAAAGTGATTGAATCACTTGGAACCATTTTCCTTCCACACCTTGGAAGAACCTTTCCTTTTGCAAACCCTTGAACCAACGATGAGGGGAAGAATTGTTACCGTTCAAATTCGAAAGGAACATGAGGGCTTTGAAAAGATCTCTAAGGGGAGCAAATGAGGACAGAAACTAATTCTAGTTTCCCAACGCCATCATGTTGTTGCTATTTTGAGTGGCTAACCACTTATAACAATTTAGTCGAGTATGACCAATTGCTCCACAGTGATGACAGAGATGTTGCTTCTTTTGTTTAGGCCTTTGAAAGTTAGCCTTCTTAGCCTTAAGGTTTTTAATTTCCTTCTTATCCTGCTTAGGAGGGCTACTAAGATAGATTTACCCATGTCTATATTCTCACTAGCCAATTCAGTTTTAACATCAGTATTCTCAATTTCAACATTATTGCTAGGAGGAACAAAAACAGTAGTACTAAAAGAAGTAATATTTGAGGAAGAAAAATCATACCCTAAATCTGTTCGATTTGAAGCAGATTTCTGAAAACTGAGCATCTCATCAAGCTTAGCGCTTCAAGTCCTTTCCAACTGAGCTTTGGCTTAGAATAGTTTTGCCTCAAGCTTCTTAGTCTTCTCAGCCAAGAAGTTATTTTCAAACTTCAGTGCTCCAATAGTTTGATTTGCTTCATCAAACTTTGTGGAAAGCTTTTCACGTTCAAGCTCCACATCACTAAGCTTCTTGGTGGTCAACCTATACAGTTTCTTGTGCTTTTCTGAGACCTTGTATAACTTAGCATAGGATGTGTGAATGTCATCTTGATCATCCATCTTCTCAAACTTGGATTCCACCAACTCCTCTTCTTCATCCACATCTTCAACAATCCCCTCAGTAGGATTAATTGTGGCAGTGAAGGCATTCAAGATTTCGTCATCCTCATTGTCAGAATCATCTTTAGGCTCGGTGTCGCTTAGCCTGACAACAAGTGCCTTGCTTTTCCCAATTGTCTTGAGAGATGTTAGGCACTCCTGTTTCATGTGTCTGAAACTTTAGCACCCAAAGCACTTAGGTCCTATAGGGACAATGTACTGACCACTATCCCTTGCATCCTTCTTCCCTTTATTTTGGCCCTTGAACGGAGAAGAACTAAATTGCCTACGATCCTTGTTAAAGCCTTTTCCATTGGCATTCTTCATAAACTTCTTGAATTGCCTAGTGATGTAGGACTTCATCTTAGAATCTTCATCATCTGAAGACTCTTCTGTCTCACTGCTCTTGGCCTTCAGTGCCATACTCTTGCTCTTGCTAGACTTTCCAATTCTAGACAAACCTAACTCATAGGTCAGTAGATTTCCAACCAGCTCTGTCAAAAGAATTCTATCAATATCTTTTGATTCCTCAATCGCAGTGATCTTGGCATAGAATCTTTAGGGCAGAGATTTGAGCACCTTTCTCACAATCTTGGGTTCTGGGATAGTTTCTCCAAGATTAAAGGAAGAGTTCACTATGTCTTTGAGTTTGACATAGAACTCATCAAATGACTCATCCTCCTCCATCTTTATCTCTTCGAAGCTTGTAGTGAGCCTTTGTAGCTTTGAATCCTTGACAACTTTTGTCCCCTTATAGGTTGTCTGAAGGATGATCCATGCTTCCTTTGTAGTTTCAGTGGAGGATATCTTCTTGAACTCCTCATTCGTGATTGTACTGAACAACGCATTCAATGCTCTGTTGTTGAAGTTGGCCGCCTTGATCTTAGCCTCATCCCAATCGGCCGGCGCTTCCTTTGGTTTGGTCCAACCAATCTCTACAGCTTGCCACACCTTCTCATCTAGAGATTGCAAAAAAGCTCTCATGCATGCTTTTCAGTATGCATAATTAGTTCCATCAAATAAAGAAAGGATAATAAGAGATTGTCCTTTATCCATGACAAACAGGGGTCAATGGATCACACACAAGGATTACACCCTAATTAGAGTGTGTCTGCTCTGATACCACTTGATAGGCTAAAAACATATTGACCCCTTGTGATGGATTAAGTTGATTAATTAGCCAAGTTTAATTAATTAACCAATTTAACATGCATACGCGTGGTAGCACAAACAAATCACCAATAAACTAAAGTGTAGCGAAAGATAAATTTGACATGATAATTTGTTTACAATTAGGGAAAACCTCTAAGGCAAAAACCCCACCGGGTGATTTTAAGGTCACCACTCCCGAGAATCCACTATTATCACCACAAGAGGTTACAAGTAAAGGAATCCTAGTACCTTATACCAATCTACAGTTGAACCCTTAACCCCATACCCAATTAGACTTATTCTATAGTGACAATCTCTCCTTTTTGATGCACGACTCTCAGTACGTGACTAACCAATTGCGCGAATCCCAGTACACAACTTCAATCACCAACTTGAGAAAGATGTTGGCTGCAAATTTTTTCAGTTCATCCTCACAATGAAGAACAAGAAGATGCTTAGTTACAAAACCCTATGGTGTACAAACACAACAGCTTCTGCACAAAGAGATGAATTAGGGCAAACTTTGTCTCCGATCACAAATTGCTTGAACAGACTTTGCAACTTGTGTCTCAGCTATGCATAACCAGATACAACCCTTAATAATCCTTTTATGTATCTAGAGTTATGAGAAAAGAAGACACAAAAAAATATCCACGGATTGGAATCAAAACAGATCCGAAAGTCTATTTTTCTAAACCTCGACAACTAAAGGTGTTGAGATGCTGTCGAGCAGTTATCGAGCCTTAGGGCTAGAACAGCTTCTTAAGCTCAATAGATGCTAGCTGTCAAGCCAGCTATCGAGCTTTAATGACAAGCACTTCTTCAACTTATTTCTTGAACAGACTTGCATGGTTTTAACACTTGATCTTTAAATAAGGTTTCTTGACGCATTAAACACATCCTAGATCTACCCAAATACAAGTAAAGTGTGTTTTGTCAATGGATTAACCAATTACATAAAAGAACGACAAATGTTCTTAACAAGTGAACCACATATGTCCTAACACTTTAGATTCAACTAACTTTTATTTCAAGCTTTTCATCTTCTCATCTTTAGAGGAAAGTTGATTTTTCAAAAATTCATTCTTTTTATTTAATTCATTCAATCTCACAATCAATTCCTCTTTTTCAAGATTAGCCAATTTTAACTCTTCCTTGAATTTCTTAGTAATTTTCATAGATTTAGCTAATTCCCTACGAAGAGTTTCACAAGCATCAACAAGATCAATAAAAACAATAGTGTCCTTTTATTCAAATCATCACAAATATGAGCAGACAAACACTTAAAACTATCCATGATAGCAAGGATCAAGGATCTCACTCAAGATGTTAATCTTATCTAAGTGAACCCACTCTGATACCAATTTTTTGTTCGTTTAGACCCCTTAAACCAGATTGTTTAACCTATTATATTAACCAAGTGATTACTTTGATTAATTATTCAAATCTGGATTAAACACAAATAAATCATATCATGCAAAGCAACGGAAAAATAAATAACACCACGATATGATGACTCAAGAAAACTAATAAAACTCACCGTTTCAAAGTAAAAACCTAGGGAGGATTTGACCTAACTATCCTCAAAGTAAAGTAAATCCACTATAAAAGAATCGAAGTTTTTACAATCAAATTTAACCCTAAATCTATTGCAACATCATGTAATAACTTACTAACACGACCATGTACAAGCTTTGAATCCACAGACTCCTTCTCTTCTTGGATTTACAGCAATACAAGCCGCTTTGTTTGTAACTTTGAGATCTTACTCAAATGTTTAGCAATACAAACTCTCCATTTTGTGACTCTAAGACCATCCTTGAAAGTTTAGATCATTAGCAGTTGTTGATCTTGTTGCATCAACTTCAGATCTACCGGATCTAATAATATGAGAATGATTTCCGATAGTGAATTTGAAAGAGGAAGGCACAATACCTTTTAGATCTCACAAAAGCACCTCCAAAGTCTCTCAAAAGCTTTGAAAACATAGTTAGGTTTTCCTTTTTGTACTAGAAGTGTTTCACTTGAAACCCAAAACGTTTAAGTAGAGTTTGGGCCGAAATAGAATTCTACAGAAATTTTTTATCTGCGATTTTCGACTAGTCGGATCTAATTTTCGATCAATCGAATTTCACAGAATTTGAACTCTCCTTTCTACTGCTTAAATGCTCTTGTATTTTGACTTATAACACCTTAAACATTGTTTAATCAAACTTATAAATCTAGGAATCTATATCTAAACAAGTTTGTGCACATAGTTTGCTAATTGTTCTAAACTTTAGAACCTGACATAAATACTTTGTAACAACAGTGAGAGTTAATGGGGAGATAACATTATATATTATAAGCCCATTTCATATTAAATTTTGTAACATCAAAATTATGAGCATAATTTTTTTGATATATTTTTATTGAAATTCATAGATAAGAAATGTTACATTGTTACTTTTCTTTTTCTGTTTTTGATAATATTACATTATATTATATATATATATATATATATATATATATATATATATATGGAGGGAGCAGTAGAATTAGAGTTAAACGTCTAGCAGCATGCAACTACACCCTTTCATATATATAACCATACCCTTTGCTATTATTAATAAAATAGTGTAAAAGAAAATAAATAAGGAAAAAAAGAGTATATTGGAAAATGATAAGTATGGCGGGACTCTAATAATCTTAAAAGGTTTTTTTGGGGACACATTTAGGCACAACTTATATTATTGTCAATTAATGATTAGAGTTTTTTCCAAGTGGAAAAGCCAATAATTTATTTTTTGGAAGTAAATTAAAATATAATAATTTATTTCTTTATACATATTATATACTATATTATACATATATAGCAGTATAAAAAAACTATCAACAGATTTAAGATGTAAATCGAATATTTTATCTTAAAAAGAATATTTAATGCATAATAGATGTATAAAAATGGGTTTATCAAACTTAATAAAAATATGTAAAATTTACTAAAAAAATATTAAATACATTTTACCTATATTTCAATATAAACAACCAATTATCTATAAAAAAATAAAAAAATAACCTTGTACTTGAGATTCTTTAAACATTTTTTTAGAAATTGAAAATTTCACGAATTTAAGGTATTCTTACTTTCTAAATTGCCAACATATTTTTTAAAAGAATATATCAATAGTTCTTAATTTGGACATGCTTAAATTCTATTATAAATTAATAGTAAACCATCCAAATTCGTAGTAGTATTTGTTAGATTTAATAAAATTAGATTTAACCAGTCATGAATTTAGATTAATAAATTGAAATCATAACATCATTTTGAATGAAATCAAATATAAATGAGAATTAAGAACTTTTTTTTACCTTAAACAAATTGAAATCAATTAAAATTTTAATGATAAGGAGATTAAAAGTTTTTGGGACAAAAATAAATGGAACAATTATAGGAAGAAAGTTATCTATTCTGACCATAGCTTGATATGAAAGAGTAGTATTGTGGCGTGAAAGATGTGAGAAGGGGAGGGGATTAGCCTTTGGTCACATCCAAGGGCGGAGCTAGAAATTTTTGTTTAAAGGAGCCAAGTTGCGACACTAATATATTTATCAAGAAAAGCCCCCTACACAAACACATGCTTTTTTCTTATATATACACACACTTTTTTATTTGATAAGTTATATATATATATATATATATCTACACCCAAAAAAAAAAAAAGCTTAGTATTTTCAATCAAAATTATGTTTAATTGCGATCTTTCATAAAAATGACATTCAATTTTTTTCATTTTTACTGTGAAATTCTTAAAAAATTTCATTTAAAATACAAATTATCAAATTTTATACTAAAGTAAGGAAAAAATCTTTTAATTCAACTAATGAAATTCTCAAAAATATAAATGATCTAAAACTTGGAGGAATAATTTAGGCTCCAAATATATTTGAAATTATCATGCTCTAACCCATTATGTGGCAACTAAAGACACATTTTATTTGTATTTTTAGTAACAATTTTTTTTTAATGAATCAATGACTTGTTAATCGTCACACAATAGGTTGAAAAAGACAGATTCAAACATGTTTAATGCGAAATTTTATCAAATATTTAACAGATATAAGAGCACAATTTACAATAAAAAATAGAATTGCAAAAAATAAAATTATATCTCTATAACTATTAAACCAATTATTTTTTTAAGAGCTTCATTAAACTAATTCAAATATTTGGGAGACAACTTTTTTTTTTTGTAAACTAAATTTTAAAAACATTAAAATAATTGTATAAAATATATATAAAAAAAAATTCAAAATTTTGGAAGGCCATGGCCTCCTACCCTCGTACATACCTCCGCCCCTCTCACATCTTTGCAAAAGTGAAGTGCATGAAAACAATAAAGAACTATATTGTCGTAGTCTAATTTTTTTTTCTTTTACATTGTGTTTAGGAGATCTCCTAAACTCAACGTAAAAGAAAAAATTGGATTTCTTTGACTATTTGATTGAGTCACGATAGAACCAAGTTACGTTGATGTTTTATTTATACGCTAGAAAGTTAGGAATTGGGATAAGATAATCTACGTTGTGGTCCGTATAAATAGAAAAAGATGCTTTTGTAATGTGAACTTTTGTGTTTTATATAAGTTGATGATTTTTTTTTTTTTTTGGTTAAGGATATAAGTTGATGATTAATTCTTAATTGTGTTTTATTATTAAAAAAATGATGAATTGTGGATAACATTGGGTTACACGGATTACACGTTTATGAGATTTTAGGACAAAACTATTAAATAACTTTGACCCACAAAACTAAAGTGCTGCATTAGACAGGCAGCACAGCTCACTAATGATTTTTCTTTCTGGGACACGATGGACCCATTTTGAACACATACGGTTCCTCTTTCTGTGTGGTCCATAGGAGTTAGGACTAGAAGAACTGTCAGTTAGCAAGAAAATGATATATAATTTAATAATTGAGTTCTGAGTGTCTGATATCACTGTACTCTTTTACCCATAATCAGTAAAATATTAAAAATTTATTATATATCCGATACATCTACAATCCCTGTCATATAAGGTGAATGTACATGTAAATTGCAATATCACCTCCGAACATCAGATGCACATGGATTTATAAAGTCAACATTAATTATATTTATTTATTTAAGAAATGCAAAAATTGAAAAAACCAAGCAACCAACGATATTTTTACGGTTTACACAGTTCAAAGCTGACAAGCCAAAATTATTACATGGAAAAAGTCAATCTGTTACACACCGTGTGTAACCCTTATTGCATTACCATTCAGAGTGCACCAATTCATGAAGAAACAACTGCAACTGATTAATACACCTGAAGCTCTTAGCTACTAAGTTAGCTAGGTCTTTTTGGAGTGAACCAACTTAGTTACAAACTCTTCAATGTTTCTGTCAGAACTTCCACCTTGGTCAACAGCTTCTTTGGCCAATGTCTTCCATTTGTATGCATTTTTCACGGTCTCTTTCCCTCTCTCCCCTTCCATTATTTCCCTTATGCAATTTTCTATTGCTTCTCTCTTGACTAACCCTTTCTCATCGGCTGGAGCTTTAAGTCCCATCTTCCAAACATCCATAATATACTTTGCATTTGTCGGTTGATCTGTCCATTGTGGTACTGCAACCATTGGAACACCCAAGCTAAGAGCTTCCAAAGTAGAGTTCCATCCACAGTGTGTCACAAAGCATCCCACTGCCTCATGTGTTAATACCTCGAGCTGGGGACACCAATGAACCACAAGTCCTTTCTCTGAAGTCTCTTCCACAAAGTTTTTGGGGAGCTTTGCCTCTTCAGACGCTCTTACCACCCACAAGAAGTAGCTGTTGCTCATTCTCAAACCCCAAACTAGTTCTTCCATTTGCTCAGCATTAAGAGCGGCCAAACTCCCGAAAGATACATATACAACCGACCCTTTTGGATGATTATATAGCCATTTCATGCAAGCATCGCTGTTTGGTTTGAAGATGCAGAAACCATATTCTTTGTCATCTTCAATCCGCTTGTCTAAGTACATAGATGGTATGGTTGGTCCTATAGTTCTCAATGGCCATATCTTCGTCATCCAATCCACTACCTACAAACAATTTTATCATACCAAGCATAAAATTTTTGTGTAATTCAAATAAAAGAATCAATCAAAAAAGAAAAGGAAACAGGAAAGTAACAGTATGCAGCCTCAGTTTATTTGCTTTATTACCTCTGGCTCCAGCTCATATAACGTGTTGCAAAGGACCCAATCAGCTTTATCAACATTGGAAAATTGACTCACAAGCATATCAAAGAAAGCTGGATAGGTGTTTAAATCATAAATTAAAGATGGCATGTCCTGAGGTTGAAGTGGTGGCAACCCTGGAAGCAAAATTTCTGGCTCTGAAAGAGGGAGTTTGAGCAACCCCTTATGGACATGGTAGTATATATTATCAACAGCACAAGATTGAGTGAAAAAAACAGCACCAACTAAGCCTAACTTTTTGGCTACGTCGAGAGCCCAAGGCAAGAAAGCATCATAAACAATACAATCAACAGGGTTGCCTGAACCAGAACTAGAAAGCTTCTCAAGGAGCTCAGCCAGAGTTTGTGACCCCACTTGCCAAAATCGCTCCAAATAGGCCTGGATGCTCTCTGCATGAGCAATCCCACCTTCATCAAAGCCATCAGAGATGGTCTCTAGGGCAATGGAGCTGGCTTCTTTGTGAATGGTTTTGGACATGGAGCGTGTGGTAACTAGAGTAGCTTTGACTCCTTTGTGCTCCAAACGCTTGGAGAACTCGAGCATAGGATTAAGGTGGCCTTGGGTTGGATAGGATAACACCAAACAATGAGCTTTGTAGGCATTATTCGTTTCCTTCTCCATTTTTGCTAGCTAACACAGGTTATAGCTTTGAGCTTTGTTTTAAGTTGCGTTGAAAGTGTGATAAATATGAACATGAAGTGCACAATTTGTATATGGAATTCTGTGGTGGTGGGTTGTCACGTTTCTTTTATGAAAATATGTGTTCGAAAATCATTTATTTTACTGAAATTAAAATTTTTTTGCTGAAAGTAATATAAATAAAGATAAAAGTTAGTTAAAATAATATAGTGGAGCCTATGAATAATACTAAAAAGTGCAATAGGTCTCATAAATAGTAGCAAAAATAAGCTAAATAATAAAATAAATTGGCAAAATTCATTTATCCAAACACACACTATATATTCTCATTCAAAATACTAAATACGGATTTACGCAGAGAGCCAGGGAGTGACCATGCCATCCAAAAAATTGTATTTTACGATATGAACACCAAAATGCAAGCTTTATCTGGACTTGGCTCTTAAATTTTTTTACAATCTTGCTACAATGCCTCTTAAATTTAAAAACGGCTATAGAAAGATTGTAAAAATAAAAAATATTATTTTATTCACTCTCTATTTTCTGAATCTCTCTTTTAATGTGTCACATGTTATTTTAATATGTAGATATATTATTTTAATGAATTGAATAGAAAAATAAAAGTTAGGATGTTAGGTGTGTTGTAAAATAGTATGGTATAATTAATAAAGTAATTTTTGAAATGGTAAAATGGAATTTTTTGAGAAAACTAGATGCGAATGCTCTTATTAAAGTACTCCTGAGTCCCAACTCTCAAATGATATTTTGAGATGGTAAAATAGAATTTTTTGGAGAAAATGGATACGATTACTTTTATGAAGGTACTCCCAAGTCCCAACTCTCAAATGATGTATGGTTTAGCTTGGACGTAAAAGGGACTGAGGGCCCAGAATGTTTTGAAAAAAGATAGCAATAGTACATACATTTGATGAATATATTGAGCTTAAAAGAATTATTTTTGGTCCTCTCCTCTCAGGAAGTTACAAGCTTGCCATGAAAATGACAAATGGGTGAGTTTGGTTTTTTTTTTTTTTTTTTAATTATGCTTTTTGAAAAAGTGGCGATTTTAAAAATTGTGGATGAAATTTGGCTTTTTAAAAAAGTAAAGCATTTGGTAAAGTTGTCAAAAAGTAGTTTTCGAAAAAGCTAAGTGTTCAGTTAATACTTACAAAAGTAGCAATTTGAGTTGTAAATTACCCAAAAAGATAAGAAATATATATATATATATATATATATATATATATATATATATTAATTTTAAATTAGATTGTAAATGAATTGCAATTGGATTCTCAATTTGCGCCACATGTCTCATCTAATTTTAAATTTTTATTCCAAGTGAATTATTTAGTGTAAAAATTAAAAAGTTCAAATCCGATTAGATTCTAAATTGAATTTCAATTTTAGTCTAATTTTACGCAATTTTGTGCTAAGTGTCTATCATTACATACTTTAGAAATGTATGTATGGTTTAAACAAGATGTAAGCTAATATCATGTGTAATAATAATAATAATAATTATTATTATTATTATTATTATTGTGAGGTGCCGAAGACCCAAGAACCCGAGGACCCGAGGAAGGGAAGCCCGATACATAGTAAGCAAGGGAGAATAAAGGAATAAGGAAATTTACCCGAGGATACCCGAGGATGAAGTGGCATGGGTGTTGGTGACATAGGGGACGTATTGCAAATATCTGAATGTGGCAGGATAACTTAGAAGATTGCATTAAATGTCCGGCACCAACCTTTCTGGCCGCATTAATTAGAAAGTACCAACTTTGTCCGTTGCATTAATGTAGATATGACCTGAACAGCGCGGAACGCAAAGTTAGGGCTTTGCTCCATTACCGACAGATAGGTGTCGGGGGAAGAAGCTTAATAGATTGCTAGGTGTAAGGCTGAGATGATAGGAGCCAATGATATAAATAGGAACCGGAAGATACAAAGGGGAGACTTTTGGTTGTTGGACCCTCTCTACCACATATATTGTATTCGGATCTTTAATCAGGGAACGAGCAATGAGATACATAAGCTGGTTTATGATTTTTTGGTCCTTACAATTGGCGCCGTCTGTGGGAACAACAACGTGATACATTCTGTTTAGAAGTATATGGCTGAGGCGTATCTAGAAAGAGAGGAATCAGTGAGTTCAAAAAATAGGGACGTAACTGTGAGTCTCCAGCAAGGAATAGGGAAGGGACATGCCTTAGGGGTGGCAAAAGCACATGATAGCAGTAAGGGGGCTGAACAACGATCACTAACTGAGGGGCAGATGTCTCGCGATGATGTATTGCAACAAATGCAATCTGAGATAGCTTACTTACGCAAGTGCTTGGATAGTAGAAAACGGGGACGTAAGAGTTATGCTTGTTCTTCCAGTGACAGTTCGGAAGCAAACCTTGGAGGAAATGAGCCCCCAGTAGTTAAGCCTACGCGAAGTGTGACCCGTGTCAGCCCATCGTCGGGTGTTAGGACAAAGAAGCAGAAGGAGATGAAGATGCCAGGTACTGATGGGATGTATTACGATGATGGAAGTGATGCAATGGGTAAAGCCCTGAGGCAAATCGCCAAATCCCCTTTTGTAACCAGGATAAATAGGGCAAAGCTACCTCGTAGGTTTTCTCAACCCATTTTTACTATGTACAACGGGAGGACTGACCCTGTAGAACACATTAGTCATTTTAGTCAGAAGATAGCCGTTTACTCAAATAATAAGGTGCTGATGTGCAAAGTTTTTCCCTCCAGTTTGGGGACCGTGGCTATGAGGTGGTTTAATGCTCTAGCAGAAGGTTCTCTGAAGTCTTTTGAGGAGTTGACTAGAGCATTTAGAGCAAGGTTCATAACTTGTACTAGGATTCCAAAACCCTTGGATGCTCTACTGTCTATTTCTATGAGGGAAGGCAAAACACTCAAAACCTATTCCGACCGATATTGGGAAATGTATAATGAAATTGATGGAGATGAGAATGTAGCCGTGAGAACTTTCAAGGTGGGCCTTCCCACGGAGCATGGGTTAAGGAAGTCTTTGACAATGAAGGCCGCGATAGATATGCGTCAACTCATGGACCGGATAGATAAGTATAAATGGGTAGAAGAAGACCAGGTGCAAAGCAAAGGAAAAATGAAAGTGTATCCGGAGAGGAAAGATCTTCGGGGAGGGGGTTCCAAGGTAGTCGGCCTAAACGAGACTTTTTAAGCCACCCGATGACCGCCGAAACTCCTCTAATTAATTCATTAGTCAAGGAACCCATGCATCACATACTGGAGAAAATTCGGCATGAACCATATTTTAGGCCACCCAACAAAATGAGTGGAGATGCATCCATGAGAAATCAGAACCTCCATTGCCATTATCATCAGGACAAGGGACATACCACGGAGGATTGCCGGACATTGTGCAATCATCTGAATCAATTGATTAAAGCTGGGAAGATCAATCATTTATTGGCTAAACCGGACGGGAAAGGGGGACAACAAGGCAAGGTCATGCTCCTCAACCATCTCTAGGCACTATTAGCGTTATTTTGGCACAGCCAAGAGGAGAATTGGGGAAACCTTCTCGGGTCATAACCATTCAAAACAGTTTTGGACATGAAGTCATGGAGGAAAGTAATCAAATAGATAAAAGAATGAGGTTCTCGGCGACGCCAATATTGAGATTTTCCAATAAAGATAAAGAGGGCACGTATCAACCCCACGATGACGCCTTGGTGGTAACGGTTCGTATCGGGGGATATGATGTGAGACGAGTCTTGGTGGATGATGGAAGTGGTGCAGAAATCATGTATCCTGACCTATTTAATGGTTTAAAGTTGAGAGAAGAAGATTTGGAAAAATATGATCATTCGTTGGTAGGCTTCGATGGAAAATAGTTAATTCCACGAGGAATGATTAAGTTACCTGTGCAGGTGGAGGGTTCCGAAGTACAGGTTAACTTCATAGTTGTTATGGCATACTCCCCGTACACGGCCATTTTGGCCAGGCCTTGGCTCCATGCAATGGAGGCAGTTTCATCTACTTTGCACGTAATGGTGAAATACCCTATACGAGGAAGTGTGGGAGTGCTACATGGTAGCCAAATGGTAGCCAAGCAATGCCTGACGTCTGCCACTATCCGAACAGGTCAAGGTTCATTGGCAGGGGAGGTTCTGGAGACATCATAGCAATTAAAGGAGATTGCTCGGGAAGTCGGCGAAGTTGAGGGTGGAGGCTCTGCCGAGCAGATAGACAAGGTATTTATAGGGGAAGATAAAGAGAAATATTTTCAAGTGGGATCAAAGTTACCGATACCGGAAAGGGAGGAGTTGGTTCAATTCTTACAGGATAACATTGATGTTTTTGCATGGGCGACTTATGACGTCCTGGGAATTGATCCAAAAGTCATTTGCCACCATTTGAATGTTAATCCCCATGCTACGCCACGAAAACAGTCTCCTCGGTGTGCGTCTCAAGAGCATGCGGAGGCAGTTAAAGAGGAGGTTAGTAAGCTAAAGCAAGCCGGGGCAATCAAGGAGATTTTTTATCCTGAGTGGCTGGCCAACACTGTTGTGGTAAAAAAGAAGAATGGCAAATGAAGAGTCTGTATTGACTTTACAGATCTGAATAAGGCATGTCCCAAGGACCCATTCCCTATACCCAGAATCGATCAATTGGTGGATGCAACTGTAGGGCATCCCCGAATGAGTTTCTTGGATGCATGCCAAGGGTATCATCAGATCCCTTTGTCACTGAATGATCAGGAAAAGACGGCCTTTCGCGCCCCTAATTGCAACTACCATTACCGAGTGATGCCTTTTGGTCTTAAAAATGCAGGATCCACTTACCAACGGATGGTGACGAAAATGTTTGATTCGCAGTTGGGGCGTAATATGGAAGCTTATATCGATGACATGGTAATTAAAAGTAAAAAGATGGGAGACCATTTGAAGGATTTGCATGAGACCTTCTCAGTTTTAAGAAAGCACAAGTTACGCTTGAATGCATCAAAGTGCTCTTTTGGAGTGGGCTCGGGAAAGTTTCTAGGGTACATGATAACTCATCGGGGAATTGAAGTTAATCCCGATCAAATCAAGGCCATCTTAGGCTTGCATCCTCCTCGGAATCCTAAAGAAGTGCAGAAGCTAGCCGGTATGGTTGCAGCCTTAAATAGGTTCATATCCCGGTCCGCAGATAGGTGCCGCCCCTTTTATCGTCTTTTGCACAAGTGGAAAGATTCTGGTGGACTAATGAGTGTAACTTGGCTTTTGAGGATTTAAAGCAATACTTGGCTAAACCACCGATATTATCAAGACCAAAAAAGGAAGAAATGTTATATGCTTATCTAGCCGTTACAAATCACGTTGTAAGTCTTGTCTTGATACGGAATGATGGTGGGGTTCAAAAACCAATATATTATGTCAGCAAGTCCTTACAGGAAGTAGAACAGCGATACCTACTTTTAGAAAAAGCTCTTCTAGTCGTGGTGCATGCAACGAGGAAATTGCCCCATTACTTTCAAGCTCACACCGTAGTAGTACTCACCCAGTTGCCCTTGCAGGCTATTATGAGGAAATTGGATTACACGAGTCGCGTAGCCAAGTGGGGAACCAAGCTTGGAGCCTATGATGTCAAATATATGCCTTGGATAGCTATTAAAGGGCAAATCCTTGCCGATTTCGTGGCCGAGTTCACAGAAGGTCAGATCAACCAAGAAGATACCATGGTGACAGTGATGACCATCGGGATGGGAAACGTCACTCCTTGGGAAGTCTATTCGGATGGGGCATCAAATCGAAAGGGAGTCGGAGTTGGTGTTGTGTTAATTACTCCCGAAAAGTTAGTTATCGAAAAATCATTGAGGCTGGGATTCTCAGCCACTAATAATGAGGCTGAATATGAAGCTCTCTTGGTGGGCGCCCAAATGGTCAAACACTTGGGAGGGAAGATAGTGAAGTTGTATTGTGATTCCAGACTAGTGTTAGGGCAAGTTAATGGAGAATTTGAGGCAAGAGATGAAAGAATGAAGAGTTATCTTGAACGAGTCAAAGGGGTGTTAAGTTTGTTTGAAAGTTTCCAAGTACAACAAGTCCCAAGAGGACAGAACACTCACGCTGATTCATTAGCAATGTTAGCCACATCACTGGGCTCGAAATTACCACGGATGGTCATGGTGGAGGATTTACTGACCTCTAGCCTGACAAGCATCTCGACGGTACGGGTTCACAACATTCGTGTGGGCCCAAGCTGGATGGACCCAATCATAGCTTTCTTGTAGCAAGGAGTACTACCTGAAGATGGAACAGTGGCCGAGAAGGTACGAAGAAGTGCTCCCCGTTACTGGCTGTTAGAGGAGCAGAAGCTCTATAGGCGCTCCTATGCAGGGCCGTATCTGCTCTGCATACATCCTGAAGCTGTGGAACCCTTGTTGGAAGAATTACATGAAGGGGTATGTGGGAGCCACACCGGAGGAAGATCATTAGCTCACAGAGCCATGACTCAAGGGTATTGGTGGCCGAACATGCAGAAAACCTCTCAAGAGTATGCCAAGAAATGTGATCAGTGTCAAAGATATGCGCCAAACATTCATCAACCAGGAGGTACTTTAAATCCATTGTCTAGCCCATGGCCCTTCGCTAAGTGGGGTTTAGATATCGTTGGACCTTTTCCTCGGACAGTTGGTAATAAGAGATGGCTCATTGTCGGCACGGACTATTTCACGAAGTGGGTGGAAGCCGAACTATTAGCTAATATTAGGGATGTGGATGCAAAGAAATTCATTTGGAAGAATATCATAACTCGCTTTGGAGTCCCTCACACCTTGATTTTTGATAATGGGCTTCAATTTGATAGCAAGGCTTTCCGACGGTACTGTGCAGGGATAGGAATAAGAAATGGATATTCAACACCGGCCTATCCTCAAGGAAATGGTCAAGCCGAAACAACAAATAAAGTCATCTTGGCTGGGTTGAAGAAGCGTTTGGATGACGCTAAAGGATGCTGGGTAGAAGAATTGCCTCATGTATTATGGGCCTATCGCACTACGCCCCGAAGATCGACAGGCGAGACACCCTTTTCAATGACGTATGGTATGGAAGCTATAATACCATTAGAATCGGGTTTTCCCACCCTGAAATCCGACCAGTATGACAATACGAGTAATCGTGACAAGATGCATGATTGTTTGAATACTATTGAGGAAAGAAGAAAAGTAGCCAGTGTGAAGATGGACAGCTATCAGCAGAAACTCAAACAGACATACGACAAGGGAGTTAGGTCCAAGCCCATAGTACCAGGTGATTTGGTGCTGAGAAAAGTAGTAGGGATAGCAAGAAATCCGGCTTGGGGAAAATTGGGACCTAATTGGGAGGAGCCCTATAAGATTACCTCATTAGCAGGTATAGGGGCTTATCATTTGGAAGATCTGGATGGGAGGGTGATTCCTCGCCCTTGGAATGTAAATAACTTACGACGTTATTATTATTAAGAAAAGAATTTCCTTTTGTACTAAAAATGTTGTCTTGGTTGCTTTGTTTTCATTTGTATCAATCTTGCAGTTATCAAAACATAAGTGTTAAACTGACCTTAGCTCTTGTTCGGCTCCTCGGGCCACAAGTCTAAGAGAAATTAACCACTTTGTAAACACACAAGTGTTAAACTGACCTTAGCTCTTATTCGGCTCCTCGGGCCACAAGTCTAAGAGAAATTAACCACTTGTAAACACATAAGTGTTAAACCGACCTTAGCTCTTGTTCGGCTTCTCAGGCCACAAGCCTAAGAGAAATTAACCACTTGTAAAAACACAAGTGTTAAACTGACCTTAGCTCTTGTTCAGCTCCTCGGGCCACAAGTCTAAGAGAAATTAACCACTTGTAAAAACACGAGTGTTAAACTGATCTTGGTTCTTATCTGGTTCCTCGGACCATAAGTCAATGAAAACCTAGCAACTAAAGGAACGAGTCAGATATAAGAATCATAAGTCTAACATCGTAACTTTTCAAAAAACAAGGTAAATGCTAACGTATCTCAAACAGTTAAGTATTAGTGTAAGCAATCTTTAGATGCGCTAAGTTAATTTTGTTTCATGCCTCGTCTTTCTAAAGTTGTAAAAAGTTAAGCAGTTAAGTTATGGATCCCAAGTTAATCCTTCTGTGCTTCTTAAAATCACAAGTATAATAATGAACAACTTTTAATTTATATCATGATTTTAATTGATCTAAGCCTCTATCTAGATGCGTGAAAGGTAACAGTTGAACGGCAACACATGGTGATAATAAATGCATAACAAAAAGGGCCGATATTAGTCTCTTGTAAAATATTCATTACAAAAATGTGGCAGTCATGTGGCCCCTTACACCCGTACATATAAAATAAAATAAAAAAGACAACAACAATAAAACAACTAAGCAACAGACTGCTTGTCTTTTCTTTTTTCTGATTCTTTATCTTTCTTCTTCTTTTTTACCGGCTCTTCAGCCAAGTCACTTTCAATTACTCCTTCCACAGGCTGGGCTGTAGGAGAAGGGTTTTTCGTTGTTAGCGCATCAGATGGGTCAGGAGCAGGGACGGGCACAGCTGATTCACTTGTTGGCATAGGGGGAGCAGGAGCTAAGCGTAATGCCGGAGGATAGTAAACGTTGTCTGGAGTTCGGAGTTCAGCGTCAATGGCTACCCCGGCAGCATCCAAAGCACGACCCCATACCTCCAAACAAAACACTCTAGCAACCCCCTTGAGTTGGGCGATCAAGCTATCAGCTGCCTTCTTCATCCCAGCGTCATACCCTGCTTGCTCAGCAGCGGCCTGCTCCTGCTCCTTGGTGGCTAGCGCTCCTTGCACTTGTTTAAGCTCAACAACAGTAAGGGCGAGCCTGTTTTGAGCTTGCTTTTGGGCCTCAAGAGCAAGATTCGCTTGCGATTCGTAACTTTGCAGGGTAACCTCAGCGTTTTTATGAGCTTTTTCTACTTCAGACAAGCGAGTGAGGGTCTCTTTTAAGTTTAGATCTGCTTCTTTTTGGGCCCTCACAGCCGCCTCGGCATTGTGCTCAGCTTTCCGAGCAAGGTCCAGCGAGTGGTCTACTCATTCTTCAGCCATAAAGGAAGCCTGGACCGCCTATAATACATTTAAATTAACAAAGTTAGTCATAATAAAGAATTAGGCTCGTAGATGGAATGTGCAAAGATTTGGGAAATACCTTGGCTAAATCCTGTTTCAAGGACAGGTTGGCTTCCCTCTTGCGGAATGACCGCAATTCAGCCATATCTTCGGGAAGGCATAGAGCCTTCTCTAAACACTCGGCCACCAGGCTCGAGCTTCCCTTCTTCGGGTCCCTTAGGTTGGCATCATCCAAAACGGGATTACCCGAACTGAGGGTGAAGTTGGGTCACTAGGTTGATGCCTTCCTTATAGGCTCACTACTGGGGTCCTTGGACGAACTAGTAGGAGCAGACTTTTTGGAAAGGGCTTTTCTAGCCCTGGTATCTTTAGAAGAAGGGTCGAGACTCTCCCCTTCTTCGATTTCTATTACATTTTTATTACTTTGGCCCCTCTTTCGTTTTTTGTCCACAACTTCTGAAGAAGGTGCAGGTGTCACAGCCGGGGTAATTGGACGAGAAGGGACCGGCATTGCCGGTGAAGAATCGCCTGCATGTGCTTGAAGCAAGGCCAACAGGTCGGACTCTTTCTCTTGAAAACCCATTGTGCTGGTCAAGGGGTTGGAACTGCAAGGAGCGTCTTTGCGGTAGAACACTTCAAAGTCCTTCTCCGTCACCTCGGGTTAAGTTGACTCGGGAGTGGCAGCTCTTTCTTCGGTTACAGGATTGGCAGCTTGCTCCGAGGGATAAAGTAATTGGGTGGCAAGTGGGGCAGGAAGTTATGCGTCTTGAGTTCCTGCGAGCGGACGTGTAGGCAGTAGGAATCCAAGAACCGCAACGTCAATCAGAGCTAGTCGAAGATCCCTTGCTCTGATTACGTTCTTCGGGCTTTGGAAACGTTTGGTGGATGGGGTGTAGCCGAGGATGATGTGGGCTGCTCAGAGTTGTCCGTCCCTATGTAAAAATATTTCTGACCGAAGAATCCTGTTTAGATCTGCACGGTTCACAGCAAACAAGTTTGGAGCGGTATGGTAATCGTCTGCAATAAGGAATGAAATCGTTGGAATGAATAAGTTAAGCAATACAAATCACATAAAAGGAAGTTGGTTAGTCCTAAGTACTAGGTTGGTCCTCGGGAATCCTACCTGGCACCCCTTCTCGGGTAGGGCAGTGTAAGCCGTCATGCCAATTGCCCGAAATGACAAGGTAATCTTCATCCACCCCTTTACTTGAATCGGGTAAGCAAGAGATCAGCCTAACGGAGGGGATTCTACACTTCATATAATATTTAGTCCTGTCCCCTTTTTGGCAATTGTATACCCAGTTTACATCTTGCCAGGTCAAATTAGTCCCCATCCTTCGATTAAGGGCGTCTACACATCCTAAAATTCTAAGGACATTTGGGGAACATTGTGATGGGGTAAGCCTATAGTTTATCAGAAAATCCCTAGTCACTCTACCCATAGGAATTTCCATGCCTACCTCGATGAATGCAATCATTGGAATCAAAATGGACTCAAATGGCCGAGATATGAGTGGAATCTCTTCTTCCTCACAATACATAATGTCTACGTCATCGGGGATCCTATATCGGTTTTTAAAGGCGGCCTTCGCCTCATCTGTGTTAACTAGCTTAGCGTACCTACCCATTAATCCCCACGACAAGAGGAGAAAAGTAAACAAGTAGAAAGAAGCAAAAAGAAAATGAACACACCTCTGAAGATTGCTTAAAACTGGTCCTCGGGAGCTCACTCTTCTTTTAATCCTTCAAAACACCAAAATGAGCTTCATCCAGCCTGAAGGTTTGCTTTTATAGAGGTGGGAGAGTAGAAATAATGAGATAAAAGAAATAAGGGCGGTAACTTTCCCGCTCATAATTAGGATCGAAATCTGAGCCGTACAATATTCATCCAGCCGTAGAACGTGCGCGGGAAAAGAAACGCCAGACTCCATAAATGCTCCATCGTGGGATACGAGGCGCCAGACGCGGGTCATGGGGCAATGAAAAGACGTCTGTATGTGTGAAAACAAAGGGACAGGTAAGAAGTGTGTATACAAAGTTAAAACTTGGTTATTAATTTATGGTTAATAACTCAAGTGTTAAAGGGGCTGTTGTGAGGTGCCGAAGACCCAAGAACCCGAGGACCCGAGGAAGGGAAGCCCGATACATAGTAAGCAAGGGAGAATAAAGGAATAAGGAAATTTACCCGAGGATACCCGAGGATGAAGTGGCATGGGCGTTGGTGACATAGGGGACGTATTGCAAATATCTGAATGTGGCAGGATAACTTAGAAGATTGCATTAAATGTCCGGCACCAACCTTTCTGGCCGCATTAATTAGAAAGTACCAACTTTATCCATTGCATTAATGTAGATATGACCTGAATAGTGCGGAACGTAAAGTTAGAGCTTTGCTCCATTACCGATAGACAGGTGTCGGGGGAAGAAGCTTAATAGATTGCAAGGTGTAAGGCTGAGATGATAGGAGCCAACGATATAAATAGGAACCGGAAGATACAGAGGGGAGACTTTTGGTTGTTGGACCCTCTCTACCACATATATTGTATTCGGATCTTTAATCAAGGAACGAGCAGTGAGATACATAGGTTGGTTTATGATTTTTTGGTCCTTGCAATTATTATTATTATTATTATTATTATTATTATTATTATTATTATTATTATTATTAATGATTTCTCAATAGTAATTGACTCTTTTAAATTTTCATAGGGTCGAATACACCATCATTATCTTAAAACTTAATAATTTTCGTTGTATAAATCTTTGCAATAAGTTTTTATTGAGACTTATATTTTTCTTTTTGTAATTATTATACTCATTATTATTGATACTAACAACTTTTTCAAATTATTTTTTCCCTTCATTAAAGTTATATATGCACACAACATTTTCAAAAAAAAAAAAAACTTCACAATAAAGTCTATATGACAAATTTTTAATGGTAGATAAAAGCAATATGAAAACAAAAGAAAATATGAAGAAACAGAGTAGAGAGCAAAGAAGAGAACAAGGAAGAAGAAAATTTTATGAAACTAATTCTGATTTCTTGATCTGATCTATTCACTGAATCTAGTACATATACACAACCATTTTCATAAAGTTTGGGATTACTATAACTAATTATAGCATGACTTATCAAATGCTTACATGTGGACTCCAACAATAACCATCCTGCCTAATACCATTACTCATAAACTACCTACAGTTTTAGTTATAAATCTACTCTATTATAGGTCGTTTGCCTTCTGCCTTGTCATATGTTTTAGCCTTATCAGATGGTGTGTCACCTGCCTTTACATCCTCCCTCAAACTGAGGGGAGGAAGACCCATCAGTTTGAAAGCAAGTTCCAGAAAGAGAGAGGAAGACAAAGCCTAAGTAAAGATGTCAACCAACTAATCATGTGTGGAAATGAAATTAATCTGCAAGTATCTATTAAGAACCTTCTCTCGGATAAAATGATAGTCAACTTCAATATGCTTGGCCCTAGCAAAAATAGGATTGGAAGCCAAAGCCAAAGCAGAAACATTATCACACCAAAGCATAAGAGGAATAGATAAGTAAACCCCTAAATCTTTAAGAACCATCCTGATCCAACACACTTCAGCAGCTATAGAAGCCAAAGCTCTATATTCAGCCTCAGTTGAAGACCTAGCCACAATCAACTGCTTCTTGGCAGACCAAGTAATAGGAGAATTCCCAAGAGAAACCACCATGCCAATAATAGACCTACAATTAAGAGAATCACCAGCCCAGTCTGCATCACAGTAGGCAGACAAAGCTAAATGACCAGGCTGAAAATGAACCCCATGATGCAGAGTACCCTTGAGATATCGAAGGATCCTTTTGGCTGCCATCAAGTGATGCTGAGTAGGTTGACTCAAAAACTGACAAACTTACTGAATTGAATAGGACAAATCAGGTCTGGTGAAGGTTAAATATTGCAAAGCTCCAACCATACTCCTAAAAACAGTAGGATCAAGAAGTAAACGACTGACTTAAGAGCTAATATGCACTGTGGGAGAACAAGGAGTGAGGCAAGGTTTGCAATCCAACATATTAAATTTGGTAAGCAAGTCCAAAGCATATTTGGACTAATGCACAAAGAGACCCTGAGATGTGTATTCAATCTAAAGACCAAGGAAGTATTTTAGAAGGCCAAGATCCTTCAAGCCAAAAGCAGCCCCAAGTCTGGAAACAATTTGAGCAATAAAGGAGGAACTATTTCTAGTGACAATAATATCATCCACATATAGAAGCAAGTAAACCACATAGGAATCAAAATGAAGTGTAAACAAATTACTATTAGCAGAAGAAGCCTTAAAACCAATGTGGAAAAGTTCAAAAGTGAAAATATCAAACCAAGCCCTTGGTGCTTGTTTAAGACCATAAATGGCCTTATGAAGAAGACACACATGATCAGGATGAGCAGTATCAACATAGCGAGGGGGCTAAGACATGAAAACCTCTTCCAACAAAACACCATGAAGAAAGGCATTGGAGACATCCAATTGCCTTAAAGTCCAATTATTTTGCACATCCAAAGCCAAAATGATCCTCACAGTAGCTGGTTTGACAACAGGGCTAAATGTCTCTCCATAATCTAAGCCATATTGTTGCAAAACCCCCTTAGCAACTAGGCATGCCTTGTATCTAGCAATAGCACCATCACTCCCTCTTTTAATTTTATAAACCTACTTGCAATGAACCACATTCTTACTAGGGGGAAGAGGGACTAAAGATCAAGTATGTTGCTTCTGAAGAGAATGAAACTCAGAATCCATAGCTGCAATCCAATGAGGAAACTGAGCAGCAACATTAAAACTTGGTGGTTCTACCTAAAAATAATCCCTTACTATGGCAAAGGCTTTGGGCTTGAATATGCCATGTTTGGATCTGGTAAGCATAGGATGTGTATTATGTGAAGAAGAAGAGCTAGACTAAAGAACAAGATTAAAGGACTCAAAAGTGACAGATTGAAAAGGAACAACACTAGAAGCAGGCACAAGAGCAGAGGAGGAAGAAAGGGTAGCATCAAAATTAAGAGATGAAGAAGACAGATCAGCAGAAACATTAGGAGCTGTATCAGACCTAGGAAAATGAAAAGGAGGAGTGATAAAGGAAGGAAGAACATCAGAGATAGGAGGGACAGAACTGTTAAAACCAGTAGAGCAGGAAGAAGTAGACAAAGGTGTAGGGAGAGCAAGGAAGACTGACTCATGAAAGATGACATGTGGGGTGAAATACACTTTCTGAGATTGAGAATTAAAACATATGTAACCTTTGGATAAAGGTGGATACCCTAAGAAAATACACTGTGTAGACTTTGGTTGAAGTTTGTTGGCAGTATAAGGCTTAAGAAAGGGAAAGCAAGCACAACCAAATGTCTTTAAACCAAGCAAAGATGGGGTAGTATGAAACAACTTTTCCCATGGTGATTTGAAACCAAGAACATATGAGGAAAGTCTATTAACTAGATAAGTGGCAATACTAAATGCATAACACCAAAAAGAAGAAAGAAGCTTAGATTGATGAAGCATAGACAAGCCACTCTCAACAATTTGTTTGTGTTTCCTTTCAGCCACCCCATTCTGTTGAGGGGTATATGGACAGGATAACTGATGTTGGATACCATTTTCTAAGGAAAAAGACTTGAAATGGTTACTAGTATACTCACCCCTACCATTAGTTCTAAAGGTCTTAATGGTGGACCCAAACTGATTCTCTACAAGAGCTTTAAAATGCAGAAAAACATTAAACACTTCAAATTTATGTTTAAGTAGAAATAACCAGGTAAACCGAGTAAAGTCATTAACAAAAATGACATAGAATCTATAAACAAGAATAGAAGATACAAGAGCAGGGCCCCAAACATCACTATGAACCAATTGTAAAGGAAAAGTACTTGACATAACATGTATTGGAAAAGGAAACTTGTGCATCTTAGCACTTATACAATATGTACACTATGAACAAATGTCATTATTTGCAAAGAGTTTGACAGTATTATTTAAAGAAGACGTAGCAAATTGAAGAAGTTTGGAGCAAGGATGGCCAAGTCTTTGATGCCATAGCAAAGCTTGAGGAGAAACATCACTATTTATAGATGATTGGAAGGCAAAGGATGAAGAAGAAGTGGAAACAACAGAGAGTTGAGAGGAAAAAGGGATTGGATAGACACCATCCTTACTCTAGCCTTGATAGAGAACCTTCCCCGTAGGTTAGTCCACAATTAAGAACTGAATAGCAGCAAAATAACAATAAGCATTGTTTTGTAAGCAAAGTTTATGAACAAACAGCAAATTGGAAGCCAAATTAGGAACCCTAAGGATATTGTCTAAACGAAATTGATGAGAAGGTGTAAGAAGCTTACCATTTCCAATATGAGTCACAAGCAATTCTTGCCCATTGCCAACAGTAACAAACTCATTCCCTGTAGTGGCTTGAGAATGTAAAGAAAGCTGAGATAAATCTGGAGTCACATGGTCTGAGCATCCAGTATCAGTGAGCCAAGTAGAAGGAGATGATAAAATTGAATTAGCAGTTGCTGAAGCTACCATAGAACTAGCTACCATAGATGCTAGTTTAGCTGAAGCATGCCTTCCTTGATAAGCAAAATTCATTCGATGATAACAGTCTAAGGCAGTGTGTCCATTCTTGCCACAAATTTGACAAGTAGGTCAAGAATTTTGAGATTGACCTTGAACCCGATGAGAACCAGAACTAGTTCTAGAGGACTGAAAACCACCATTCTTGAACTGTGAATGTGATTGAAAACCAAGAAATAGAGAAGTAGGATTAAAAATTCCAAAAGAGTGACCAGGATTGTGCCCAAAATTGGGATTGCCAGATGTTTGACCATTATTGAAGCCAAAATTGGGGCCAAAGTTATGAAAACCTCTACCACAACCCCTCTGATTACTATTCCTGCCTCTACCTCTATTATTATATTGATTAAACCCACTTTGAAGCATCATAGCCATAGAAGCATCTCTAGCCTCAAATTTCTTCTTAATAGCTCTCTCTTCAACATTTAACAGAGTATTTAACTTTTCTAGGGTAAATACATCATTCCCAATTCTTATTGCTAAACAAAATGCACCATATTCTTGAGGTAGAACAGAAGCCATTAATGGTAACTCTGATACCATGAATAGCAATATGAAAACAGAAGAAAATATGAAGAAGCAGAGAAGAGAAGAAGGAAGAAGAAAATTTTATGAAAGTAATTATGATTTCTTGATCTGATCCCTTCACTAAATCCAATACATATAAACAACCATATCCGTAAAGTTTGGGATTACTGTAACTAATTATAGCATGACTTATCAAATGCTTACACGTGGACTCCAACAATAACCATCCTGCCTAATACCATTACTCATAAACTACCTACAATTTTAGTTATAAATCTACTCTACTACAAGTCGTTTGCCTTCTGCCTTGTCATATGTTTCAGCCTTATTAGATGGTGTGTCACCTGTCTTTACAATAATGTCAATAGTACATCTAAATGAGAACCAATAACAACTTGCTTTGAAAACTTTTTTATGAAATTGTTATGAAAACATATATTGTGTGAGTAGCACTATTTTTTTCTAAAGAGAAATAGCACTAATTTTAAAATTAAAAAAAATTATGGAGACAATAAAATGTCATAATATTTTCCCAATACTCTTTATTTTTAGTTGTGATCCACCCTAATCTAATATTTTATTAGTTTATTAAATTTTCTTTAGACATATGAAATATTTGACAGTTCAATTATTATAATAATTTGTTGTGTACTAACACAATTGTAATTTTTATTTTTATAAATCTCCTTACATTATGTGACACATATCCTACTTAACCCACTTTTTCTCGTCCACCCATTTCTTCCTAATTTCCCAGCAAATATATCTTTTCTTTCCTTTACCCGCCGACATATGTCTTCCACAGGAAGAAGAAGAAGAAGAAGAAGAAGAACATCATAATAATAAAGATGCGAGAACCCCGAAGACCTTAACAGTTAACAGCAACAAAGGGTGCTCCGCAGATTTGCTCTGGTTCTGGGACTGACATGAGAGGGTATATCCTGCATGCCGGGTGTAGGATATAATTTTCGCTGGGACTGCAGTCTGCACCGTGTACTGTGTCTTTTAAACAAAGGGATTTAAATCGGTAATGGGCAATTTGGGAAATTGGTTAAACCTTCCTAGCAGTAATATTACAAACGAGCTTGTGGCTTTTTGGAATTGCAACTCCCTAGCTACCACACGATCTTGTGCGTCTCCTTCGTTATTTGGTAAAGTGACTTTTTTACGCGGGTTCGGTTAATATATGGTTTTAAAGTACATATTAAATCATTTGTTTTTTAAAATATTTTTTTAAGAATAGAAAAAATTGTCAATATCATTTTAGTTTTCAAGAAAATATTTTTAAAAATAATTAATTATTGTGTACTCTTAAAACTCACCTAAGCAAAATCTTTTTACAAATAGCGTTTGCAATCCATTACCAAATACGCGGTTTGAATTTTCAGTAAAAAAAAGTGCGTTTAGGCTCCGGAACCATATGCAGACAAAACCCAACAGGCACACTGAAAACTACAACGTTTGCAGCATTTTTGTATTGCTGTTTTGGCTGCTTCTCACTTTTTCTTCACACATCCACGCGGACCACGCTATTTTTTTTTTATTTTTTTTTTGGAGCGCTAAGTTAGCTTGAATACAAATTACAAGCTAAGTTAATGATTTTACTATATATATAAATTTTTTTTTTATTAAAAAATTGACTCAATATGATTGCAAGACATGGGATGGGAATGATGAAACGTCTAAAATGAATCAAAAAAGTAATGCAATGAAATATTGGAAACATTAGTTTTTATGTCGGATAAAGTCTCGTATCTTTACAAGTTAAGAAACTATTCGTATTGCAATTAAATCAACATTATAACTCAAATAGGATTAAACTCTGTAAATTATTTATTTAAATATTTTTAAATTTTAATTTTGTAAATTGAAAGGGAGATTGTTGCAAAATTTAGTGCAAAATCACTTCAGAATCCAGATGATATTTATTTTTTAAAAAATGTTGAATTTTATTTTTAGATAATCAAGTTAAAACGTATTAAAAAACGGTTTTTTTTTTCTTCTCCATTTTGTTGATATTTTCTTAACATTAAGCATATGCTAGTTTGGATTATAAAGAGTTTTTCTTATTGAGGCTCCCCCCCCCCCCCAAAAAAAAAGTTTAGATCCTTTTTTCGTCCCTAGTTTGACTGACTTTTTTTTTTCATGTGTTTTACTAAAAAATTATTTGATGAAAATCCATCTAATCATGGTTAGGAATAATTTTTTTTTTAAAGGTGTAAATGATCAAATAAACTGAAAAGTTTAAAAATAAAACATAAGAAAAAAAACTAATTAAGTTCAATATTTTTGTTGGTCGAAATACATTATTAATTTATGATGTTTGTCAAGTCAGTACTATTTAGTTCCTCAAATTTTAAAATGATAGTTACTGGTTCTTTTGTTAATTGTCATTATTCTCAATGCTATCATGACTTACAAGCTAATGACATGACATTTACTAGGTGACATGGTATAATTAAAATCCGTTTTTACATATAAAGAAATCCATGACTCGTTTTTAGACCTAATTGCTAACCTGCTATTAAATGAGTCTTCCCTAAATCAAATCAAATCTCTCTCTCTCTCAATATTAAAATGAGTCATAGGTTTACTTATGTCTAAAAGGTTTTTAATTTTTTTAATATTAAAAATGTTGTCATATCACTCAAAAAAAATGTCATATCATTGTTTGTTACCTGTGTAAACATTCAAACTAATGAAAGTTCATACAAAGACTAATATCGCTTATTTTTCAAATTTTAAGTATTAATATTACACACTTGAAATTTAAGAAACCCAAAACCTCACTTGGCAAGCTTCAAAATCAATAGTGGATTTTGACCTTTTTGTTATTAATTATTTTTTGGTATAACTCTTGTAAGTGTACAATTGCACCTGGTCCCAAAGACAACTACGGGCTCAGGCTTAATAAGCCTTAAACAATGAAATTTGTAGAGTGTGAGCTTGAAATCTAGGTTAGAGGTACTGAGAACTTGATCACAGGCTAATAGTTACAAACACTAGTAAATAACAAACGACAATTGCAAATAGACCTCCTCGGACGTAAGCCGAGGACTACCTCTGTATTATTTCTCTTTCTTTCTTAAAAATTACAAAAATCTGTCCCCTTCTTTGTTCTAGATCTTCCCTTAAATATTTCTTTTTCTGATGTTTTATCCACGTGTTGCTCAAATCCCCTCCCCCCTAGATATTTCTTTTCTTAGTGCCTTTGAATAGTGACCAGAAGTTTCAGTTCTACTGTTCAGGGGTCATTTCCCCATTAATGCGGCCATGGAGGTAGGTGCAGAGTCTTTAATGTGGAGGTGGCAGCCTTTGCTCTTGGTATTTTTCTAACACCGGTATATCTAGAAGGTTCAGGGTTTCCCCCTTTTAACCAACAGTCTTTTCGGAATATTGCCTCGACCTTCATAGTGAAGCTCCGAGTTTTCTTGGGTCTATCCGAGGAGAAACTTACTCTCGGATATGTCCTCGGACCCTCGGCATATGGGCCAATTCGCAGAGTTAACAAATTCTTAGCTCAAGAGCAGGTCGGCCCTCCTTACTTCAGCCTAAAGGCCCAAATCCCCACTTGGGTTCTTTTACTCCCCACAATAGCCCCTCAAAACTCTATTTTTCAGCATCCGAGGAGAAAAATAGGGTTTTGATCCAACGAGAACTTACCCCACACGTTTTGTACATATCTGCGCGTGTGGAGACCGTTTCGCGTTCCAGAAGATGCCACTTGGCGATTTCATTTTCAAAAACGCGCGCATTTATTACCGTAAGTTACACCTTGTCCCCCACGTTCAACGGTGAGATGAGCATCCAACGGCCCTTATTACTTTGTGAAAATTTGGGCGGGACAAATGTAATTTCGAGGCCGCTTCCTGCACGTCATGACGCTTCGGGAACCTGCGCCTTCATTTATTTCTTCATGGGCTAATCCTATCAAAACATCAGTAATCACCTTTTGTCTGCACAAATCCGTAGAAACTCGCACAACTTCAAATTTGTAAGTTCCTATTCTCTTTCCTCAACCTATTTTTCCTCGGATCCTGTCCTTGGCCCCCATTTTAACCGTTCTCCCTCTTAGAACTTAGCTTTTCGTTCCTTTTTAATGGGAAAGTTTAAGTGTCTAGTTGACACCGCCGCTGGGATGGAAGGTTTTAGAGCCAAGTACCGTATTCCCAGCGACGTAGGTCTAAAGTACTGCCCGACGAAAGCTGTGGCTGGTTTTAGGAAAACCGGAGAGGTCATTATCCCGATGGTCGCTTTCGTAGAATGTGGGATGGCCCTCCCAATGAAAAATGTAACCAGGGAATACCTCCGCAACCACCGGTTGTGTCCCGATCAGTGCACTCCCAACGTTTTTAGAGTTTTAGGTTGCGTCGACGCTCTAAACGAGCAGATGGGTCTCAACCTTACCTGGCACGACGTTGTTTTCATGTACGAGTGCCATAAACTTAAAAATGTAGGTTATTACATCAAATCTCGTTCTAGCGTAGTTAGGTTAATCTCCTGTTTGCCCAAGTCTAATAAAGGCATGAAGGATGACTACCTCATCGTCTCAAGCAACTGGCACGACGGCCTTTACTGCCCAATTGAGTGGGGAGATCCAAGTGCGATTCCTTGGGATCTAACTTCCCACCCCATAACCCCACCTAACATCTAGAAATGTGCATTTGCATTTACCCAAGCATTTAGCTTTAGTTTTTACATGTCCCACAAATCTGACCATATTTGTTTGTTTTGGTGTCTTTCTTTGCAGATAAACAATACGTGCGCCCTCGTTTGAGCCATTGTAACGTCGCGGATCTGAATCGAGTGCTACGCTCAGAGGTGTTCGTGAGCGAAGACTTGCAACTTAGGGTGGCTCATCTGATACTAGGGTACGACCCTATTTCCTCGGACTTCCAGGAGATCAAGAACGCCATTATTGCCGGTGACCGGCGGCGTAGGAGGATTCACGTAGCCAGACCACACTTCTTGGACGACCACGACCTTCCTGACGATGACCACACCATACTGTACACACAACCAATTGCTGCGATTCCTCTCGCCACGCACTCTCAGGCAACTGTTGTTCCAGAGGAGCAGGTGTCTTCTTCGAACACGTTGGACGAGGAGATAGAACAATTTCATCTCAAGGACGTCGAAAGACCCCGAGGAAACCAGTTCGTCATACTCTCTGACGAGGAAGAAGAGTCCACCAAGGCCTCCGGAATTGCAGGGTTAGTTGTTACCCACCCAAAAGATGACTCCGATGAGGATATGGACAAGCTTCAGGGCCTTCTAACCAAGAGAGGCGAGAAAGTTGCTCAGAAGAGGGCGAGAGGGTCCCAAACTTCCAGCTGAGGAGCCCAAAAAGAAAAGAAAGGGGGAGGCCGAGGAGACTGGTGGCAAAGAACAAAAGAAGCCACGACAACAACCACAACCAACCCAGTAGCAGAAGCTGGACAAGGGCAAAGGTCGGGCTCGCTCAGTCGAGAGTGGGGAGATCAGAGACGTGGCCGAAATGCGCCGAGCACCGGCTACCTGGTCTCCTAACTTAAGACTGGACGGCGCACCAATCTCCTGCCAGTCCAGTATCAGGGTAATCCAACAAGGCCATGCCTACCACTTGGCTGAAGTGTTGGAACGCCCTCTTCTGCTGCCTAAGGATATGGAAACCTTGGAAAAAATGAGCCAACCTCAATTGTTCCTGTCTTTAAAAAAGGAGTTAGCCCTGGTAAGTTTAACTTTTTATGAATATTCCATTTTTCATAATATCGGATTATTAATGAGTGTCCTGCTATATCTAATTCTCTAACACTTTGTTGCAGGCCGTTCAAGAAGTCTTTGTGGCCGAGAAGTTTATAGAGGACTCTCGGAAGAAGGCCAGAATGGAGGCTGACATTCGAATGGAGACTGAGAAGTCCCTAGGCCAGGCCTTCGCAGAAAATGAGAAACTCGTCTCTCAGGTGGCTGATCTCAAAAGAGAAAGAGACGGTGCCGAGGCCAGCCTGAAGACTATGAAGACTCAAATAGAAGGGCAGCGCAAGCTTTTCCGTGAAAAAGATAACGAGCTCTCCCAAGCCCAAAGGGAGTACTTAGATTTGGAGAAGGAGCTTGCGCGAATGAAGGAGGAAGCCGGCGCATTCAAACGCTCTCTAGAGGCCGCCAAGCAGGCAAGTTATGAGGAAGGGGTAGCTGCAACAGAAGAACAGCTGACAGAGGCTTTCGCGGCCTTGTGACGGGAGTATTGTCAACAAGTCTAGGGGGAAGCTCTAAACGTAGCAGGGGTTCCTTCAGCCTCGGAGCTGAGGAAGTCCGAGAACGTTTGGCTTCCTCTAGACATACAGGAGATAGAAGAGGCTCCTGCTGTTGCTCTTGCCCTTGAGGCAAATCCTCCTGCACTTCCTCCTATGGTCCCAAAGCTCGTTCCGGATCCTACAGAACCTTCAGGTTCCAACAAAGAGAAGGGAGGGGGCAGGGATGCCGAGAAGGGCTTGAGCCAGAACGTGGAGCTCAATGTCCCTCCAACAAATGCAGCAGACAAAGGGAAGCAAGCTCTGTCTTCCTTTGAGTTGGAGCTAAGAAACACCGAGGCAACCAGCACTTCTCAAAAAGACCCCCCTCCAAGAGCTTAGGACCTAGCCTAGGACTTCTCTTTCTTTGTACTTAAAATTTAGCATGTAATGTATGTCCGAATAATTAATGAAAGACAATTTTGCTTAATTTTCATTTTACTTATATTTATTTAATCTTTGTGTTTGCCATAAGAATTCCTCCCGAGCTATATTTCACAAGTACATAAAGCATGAAGTACTAACGAATGCCTAACAGACTAACTTAACTATTTATAAACATTTGAAAAGTATAGCGTTCCAGAATCTACCAAAAATAAACTTGGTTCAAACGACAAATAATGCCACACTTTGCAAACCCATATGATACTTAGAATTTGTAACTTAGAACGCTAGTATTAGCGAAGTGTAAGGTTCGAAGATCCTACCTTACCAAATTTGTGCTTTATACTTAAATATGATTTTGTTTGACAAACAATGAGACATTTATTTCCACGAGGTATGTGGTCCGAGGACCATACTTACCTAAATTTTCAGTTTGATGTTTTAGAGCATATCAATTTCCACAAGGTTTGTGGTCCGAGGACTATACTTAACCAAGTTTCTGTTTGACACTTCAGAATAATAACTTCAAATGTTAATTTTTCCAAAGTAGGAGGTCCGAGGACCCGGCATAACTAAGGTTCTGTTTAACAAATGATAAGATATCAATTTCCACAAGGTTTATGGTCCGAGGACCATCCTTAACCAAGTTTTTGTTTGACACTTAAGAATAGTAACTTCAAATGTTAATTTTCCCAAAGTAGGAGGTCCGAGGACCCGGCATAACTAAGGTTCTATTTAACAAATGATAAGATATCAATTTCCACAAAGTTTGTGGTCCGAGAACCATCCTTAACCAAGTTTCTGTTTAACACTTAAGAATAGTAACTGTAAGCCCCAGAGGTATTTATAACTTTGAAATGTTAACTAACAAAGGCACATTTTATTAATAATAATATCTTCTAAGGTTATTTACATTCCATGGGCGTAGTACCATTCTTTCATTTAGGTTAGCTAGCCGATACAACCCTATGCCTGCTACTGAAACAATGCGATAGGGGCCTTCCCAGTTTGGTCCTAGCTTACCCCAAGCTGGGTTCTTAGAAGTGCCCACAACTTTTCTTAGTACGAGATCCCCAGGCACGAGTGGTCTTAGTTTCACGTGGGCATCATATCCCCGTTTAAGCCTCTATTGATAATAAGTCATTTGGACCATAGCTGCCTCACGTCGTTCCTCAAGTAAATCAAGACATTTCTCCAGGAGGCGATCGTTATTTTCCGGGCTAAAAGAACTCGTCTTCAGGGTGGGAAAACCAGATTCTAGAGGTATGACCACCTCAGCTCCATAAGTCATAGAAAATGGCGTTTCTCCCGTGGACCTGTGCAGTGTAGTCTGATACGTTCACAGAACATGTAGGAGTTCTTCCACCCACCTGCCTTTCGCATCGTCCAACCTTTTCTTGAGCCCACTAATTATGACCTTGTTAACAGCCTCGGCTTGCCCATTTCCCTGAGGATAAGCTGGGGTAGAGTATCTATTTATGATGCCCATATCACCACAATATTTCCTAAAAGCCTTGTTGTCGAACTGAACGCCATTGTTTGAGATAAGTTTGTGTGGTATACCGAATCTAGTGACGATGTTTTTCCAGAAAAACTTCTTGGAGTCAACGTCTCTGATATTTGCTAAAGGCTCGGCCTCAACCCATTTAGTAAAATAGTCTGTCCCCACGAAAAGCCATCTTTTGTTTCCCGCAGCTCTAGGAAATGGCCCCACTATGTCCAATCCCCATTATGCAAAAGGCCAAGGACTAGAGAGAGGGTTAAGAACCCCTCCAGGTTGATGAATATTAGGGGCGAACCTCTGGCATTGATCATATTTTCGAGCATAATCCTGAGCCTCCCTCTGCATATTGGGCCACCAATAACCCTGAGTCAGAGCTCTGTGGGCTAAAGATCTTCCCCCGATGTGGCTCCCACAAATCCCTTCATGCAGTTCGTCTAAAAGTGCTTCCATTGATTCAGGGTGTACACACAACAAGTACGGTCCTGAGAAGAATCGTTTATACAGTTTCTGGTCCTCGGACAACCAGAAACGTGGCGCCTTTCGACATATCTTATCTGCTTCAGACCTGTCCTCAAGAAGGATGTCGTTCTTAAGAAAAGATATAACTGGGTCAATCCAACAAGGTCCAGGCCTTATCAGATGAATGCGAGCTGCGTTGACAACAGTAAGAGTGGGTTCTAGCAAATCCTCCACGAGGATAATTCTGGGTAAACCCTGAGCCGAAGACGTTGCCAATGTGGCCAAGGAGTATGCATGGGTGTTTCCACTCCTAGAAATGTGAGTTAAGATGAAGGAGTCAAATTCAGCTTGCTGACGCTTGACCTGGGCCAAATATTCTTGCATTTTTGGGTCCCTAGCCTCCATGGTCTCCATGACCTGGCCGACCACTAACTAAGAGTCCGAGAACATATGGACTTCCTTTCCACCCATGCTACGTACCATCTTCATGCCCACCAAGACCACTTCGTACTCGGCCTCATTATTAGTAGCCAAGAACGCCAGTCTCAAAGATTTTTTGAAGATAATTCCCTCAGGGGACATCAGAACAAGTCCAACACCAGACCCTTTCTGATTAGCTGCCCCATCCACATACATTTTCCAAGATGGAGGTGTTGCGGTTGTGACCATACCAACTGATTTTCCATCCATGTGTACTTCTTTCAGAGTTTCTTCTAGCAATGGTTCGGTAAACTCTGCCACCAAGTCAGCAAGAACCTGGCCCTTCACGGAGGTGCGAGGCCTGTATTTAACGTCAAAGGCTCCCAAAATGGTTCCCCATTTTGCCACCCTACCAGAGTAATCGGCACTGTGTAACACCGCCTTGAGGGGCAATTGAGTCAGAAACCTAATGAGGCTACGCGTGGCAAAATGGCCAGTGCTTTCTCTAGGAGTAGATAGCGCACCTCGGCCTCATTCAAAGACTTACTAACGTAGTAGACCGGTCTTTGCACCCCGCTTTCATCCCTTATAAGGACCAGGCTGACCGCATGGACGACCACAGCCAGATAAGTAAACAAAACCTCGTCCACCTCGGAGCGAGACAGAATAGGTGGCTGAGAAAGATATTGCTCAAGCTGTTGGAAAGCTAACACGCAGTCCTCGGTCCATTGAAACCCTTTCCACTTGTTCAACAACTGGAAGAAGGGACAGCACCGGTCAGCTGACTGAGATATAAATCTGTTTAATGCGGCAATCATTCCGGTCAATTTTTGGATTTCTTTTGGGTTCTGAGGAGGCTGTAAATCCAGAATAGCCTTGACCTGCGCCGGGTTTACCTCTATGCCTCTGTGAGTAATCATATACCCTAAGAATTTTCCAGATCCCACGCCAAAAGAGCACTTTGAGGCGTTAAGGCGCAGCTTGTACTTTCTTAACACCTGGAAGGTGTCGGCCAGATCTTTCACGTGTGAGGGTATTGTCTTGCTCTTCACCACCATATCATCCACATATACCTCAATGGTCTTACCTAGTTGCTGTTCAAACATTCTGGTCATCATTCTTTGGTAGGTAGCCCCAGCATTCTTCAACCCAAACGGCATGACTTTATAGTGGTAGTTCCCTGTTGGAGTGATGAAATCAGTCTTCTCTTGATCCTTCAATGCCAATGGAATCTGATGGTAACCCTAGAAGGCGTCCAAAAAACTCATACGAGGATGTCCGACAGTGGCATCCACAAGTTGATCAATACGCGGCATGGGGAACGAATCATTAGGGCAGGCCTTATTCAAATCTGTGAAGTCCACGCATACTCTCCATGTTCCATTCTTCTTTTTAACCACAACCGTATGCGCCAATCATTCGGGGTAGAAAAATTCTTTAATAGCCCCAGCCCTCTTGAGTTTGAGCACCTCTTTCTTCACAGCCTCGGAATGTTCTTTGGAAGAACGTCGAAGTGGCTGCCTTCTCGGAACAACGGTGGGGTTTACATTTAAATGATGACAAATGAAGCTCGGATCTAGGCCTGGAGCCTCATAAGGGTCCCACGCAAAAACATCAATATTGTCTTTCAGAAATTCCAACAACTCCATCTTCTCCTAGTGTGGCAAACGTATGCCAACTTGGAAGAACCTCTCTAGGTCATCCGCTATCAAAAACTTCTCTAACTCCTCACAAACAGCCTCCTCTCCTGTCATCACTCCAGGTGCATTAGGAGACGTTAATTGCTATGAATCTTGGATGAGCAAAGCCGATGATTCGGCTTCTGTCTAATGAAGCACTGCGACTGATATGCATTGCCTGGCCACAGACTGGCTGCCGATGATCTCTTCAACATATTCCCCAGAGGGGAACTTAAACTTAACATGCAAGGTAGAGGAGACGGCTCCTAGAGCGTGCAGCCATGGCCTGGCGAGGATGGCTGTATATGGGGAGTACGCGTCAACCACAATGAAATCCACCTCAACCGTTTCTGAACCAAATTGAACGGGCAAATGAATTTGTCCCTTTGGCACAACGGCTCTTCCTTCAAAGCTTATAAGTGGCATATCATAAGGAGTTAGATCCTCCAACTTCAACCTTAGCCCCTTAAATAAATCAGGGTACATGATATCTGCACCGCTGCCCTAATCAATCATCACCCTCTTCACATCATAATTCCCTATCCTGAGAGTGACCACAAGAGCATCATCATGGGGTTGAATGGTACCAACCTTATCCTCCTCAAAGAATCCCAGGACGGGCAAATTCAGCTTCAACCTCTTCGGCCTGAGGATGTGAAACTGCCATCACCCTGGTGGGACCTAAACAGGTCCTGCCAGGTGCAGCAAAAATAACATTAATTGTTCCTAACGCCCTGCCCGCTAGGTTGACACAAGTACTGCTTCAGTTTTCCTTCACTGACAAGCTGCTCCAAGTGGTTCCAAAGGGTCCGACAGTTCTTGGTAGTGTGGCCCACATCCTGATGGTACTGACAAAAGAGGTTCTGATTCCTCTTCGCAGGGTCTCCTGCCATCTTACTAGGCCACTTGAAGAAGGGCTCCTTACGAACTTTCTCCAGTAGTTGGTGCACTGGTTCTTGGAACACAGTGTTCACGGTCTGAGGTGCCACCGAGCCGGATTGCCCGATATAATCTCTCCTCGGCTTGTTGTTGTGGTATCTGTCCGACCTGAAATCCCTTCTCTCCTGTGGGATAACCTTCTCCTTACCCTTACCTTACTGCTGGTCCTCCTCTACTCTTTTGTACTCGTCAATACGATCCATGAGGCGACGTACGCTGCGGACGGGCTTTTGGGTCAAAGACTTTCTCAAGTCGTGATCGGTAGGAAGACCTACCTTAAAGGTATTGAGCGCCACCTCATCAAAGTCACCATCTATATCATTGAACATCTCCCAATACCGGTCGGAATATGCTTTCAACGTCTCCCCTTCCCTCATGGTCATGGATAGCAGCGAGTCCAATGGCCGAGGTACTCTGCTACACGTAATGAACCGCGAAGCGAATGCTCTAGTAAGCTCCCCAAATGAACCTACAGACCCCGATTTAAGCCCGTTGAACCACCTCATAGCAACAGGTCCCAAGCTAGAGGGGAAAACTTTACACATCAGGGTCTCGTTATAAGAGTGCACCGCCATCCTCTGGTTAAAGTGACTCACGTGCTCCACCGAATCAGTCCGGCCATTGTAGATAGTAAAGGCGGGCTGGGTAAACCTCCTAGGAAGCCTCCTTTTCTCAATCCTCCGTGAAAACGGGGATTTGGAGAGTTGGTGCAACGCCCGGCTCATAACATCATTCCCCAAGCCCCTGGAGGGAAGTTTCTTGCGTCTGCGAGCTGGCTGGTCGTCGTCCTCACAAGAGGACATTGCGCTGGGGGGTGAGCATGACCTTGAGCTGTAACTATCTCCCCGGACCTCCTCTGAGGAAGGATTAGATGAGAACGGTGAAGACCTACGTCTGGCGCGGCGAAGCTTTCTCTTCAAACGATTAATCTCCTTCTGCATGGCTTTAGCACCATCGTCGTGGGTGGTGCTACCCTCGCCATGAGTACGGCTAGCCCTAAAGTATTCTGTATGGACACTTCCCTCACGATCCCTTTGATGCTCAAGATCCTCCGGCTGTGATCCTTGTGATTCTGCATGGTGAGAACCTAGGCCTACCATAGTATCCCAGCTCCTTCCAGACTAGATTCCCCACAGACGGCGCCAATTGTAAGTGCATAATTACACCTGGTCCCAAAGACAACTACGGGCTCAGGCCTAATGAGCCTTAAATAATGAAAATTGTAGAGTGTGGGCTTGAAATCTAAGTTAGAGGTAATGAGAACTTGATCACAGGCTAAGAGTTACAAACACTAGTAAATAACAAACGATAATTGCAAATAGACCTCCTCGGACGTAAGCCGAGGACTACCTCTGTATTATTTCTCTTTCTTTCTTAAAGATTACAAAAATCTGCCCCCTTCTTTGTTCTAGATCCCCCCTTAAATACTTCTTTTTCTGATGTTTTATCCACGTGTTGCTCAAATCCCCTCCCCCCTAGATATTTCTTTTCTTAGTGCCTTTGAATAGTGACCAGAAATTTCAGTTCTACTGTTGAGGGGTCACTTCCCCATTAATGCGGTTAGGGAGGTAGATGCAGAGTTTTTAATGTGGAGGTGGCAGCCTTTGCTCTTGTTATTTTTCTAACACTGGTGTATCTAGAAGGTTCAGGGTTTCCCCCTTTTAACTAACAGTCTTTTCGGAATATTGCCTCGACCTTTATAGTGAAGCTCCGAGTTTTCTTGGGTCTATCCGAGGAGAAACTTACCCTCGGATGTGTCCTCAGACCCTCGGCATATGGGCCGATTCGCAGAGTTAACAAATTCTTAACTCAAGAGTAGGTCGGCCCTCCTTGCTTCAGCCCAAAGGCCCAAATCCCCACTTGGGTTCTTTTACTCCCCACAACTCTATTTTTATTGATCCTATTTTTTAACCAAGATAATTCATTAAAAATAAACTATATTAGAAAAAAATAGGAAGACAATAATACTTTATATGTTTTCACAATTATTGGATAATATAAATTTTACTTTAAAACTTTTATACAAATTGATGTAACAATTAATATAATTTGTAGACGTCAACAATCTGTTAAATGCATTTTTAAATTACTTTGGTGATATATCTTTATAAGCACCATGTTGTAAAATTTATAATATTAATAACATCATTCATTCCAACACTTATTTATTATCTTCTTGAAGTGTCATTAATCACATTCATTGCAACAATTTTTCTATTTCATTTTGCTGTAAAATCTTTTGTTTTTTTTTTTTTTTTCAAATCATTATTAGATGGGTCTATACTCTATAGCAGTAGAATCTACTTTTTGTGTACAACTACACCTAGTGTCTTATTTTGTCAGGGAGGGCATGATGATATATGTCTATTAGCTATATAAAAAGCACCAATAGCCTAGAGTACACATTTGGTTTATTGAGTTCTTTTATTATTTTATTATTTTTTTAAAAAAAAATTGAATAATTGCTACAGTACCAATTTAGTTTGTTGAATTGCCACAGTTGCTACTTTCTTTTCCTTCTTCTTTTTTCCCGATGCTTTCTTTTCTATTCTTTTTTTTTCTCTGCTTTTTTTTTTTGGGCGTAATATTGTCCTGTACACTCTTTTATATATATATATTATTATATATATATATATATATATGTAGAGAGGAAAATTTTTCGACCTATCATAAGCTGACACATCATACTATCAAGTCCACAAAATACAACCAATTACAAAGCGCTATGTACTGCAGCTAGGTTTTGCCATCACTATTCAGAAACTAATAGAAATTCGCCAAGTGTCATTGAAATGAAGGCATGAAACTGCATCAGCAGGTGTAAGCGATGACACAAGCAGCCTCGCACGTGTAAGCAATGACACAAGCAATCAGCATGTGTAAGCGATGACATAAGCGGACCAATTAGGTTGTGACATGTGTCACCAATCAGACTCCGCCTCGTGTCGCTCATCCACCCCTAAACTCTTATAAATAGAAGCCTTCCTAAGACATTTAGGAGGACAGAATAGAGAAAAGGAAGAAGATATCTTGAGTTCAGAAATCCAGAAGCTCTGCCGGAATCAAACTCCAAAGCCTTCAAGAATTTCAAGAACTTCAACCTCGAATACAGACAACATTCGAAGCAAAATCATCCAAACTACTCGTCCAGATCTCAAAGTTCACTGGAATCAAGCTCAAAAGCCTCTAGAAACCTCGACAAACCATAAATCAACGAAGCTCTACAGAATCAAGCCTCTAAAGCACCGAAGAATTTCCACCACAAACCTTCAAACATGAAGAACACACGAAGAACACAAGAAGAACACGAAGAACACGAAGAACAAAGAATTTCTAACAAGCTCATAGCCAGAGATTCATTGTAATTCTGTTTCAAAGATCTTCGATCTATTCCTCAGCTAAATTGAAGAATATCTTATGTTCAAATCCAAATCACATTACCACAATTCCAATCAATAAATCTTTCAAGGAGATCGAATCAGAGGATTACTCTTTCGTAATTACAGAGAATTGTACCTCACATTTATCGATACAAATTCGTATTTGTGAAACTATTTTACTTGTTTGATAGGTTGAATACGGCTTGTTTAATGCAAAGTCGAGACACTTTTGCGTGTGGATCGGTCTTTAATCGATTGGGGGCAACAAAAAGGCCCATTGATACTTGCTCTGAAAGTTAATAACTCTGAGGACCAAAGGAGGAGAAAGCTATGATGAGATACGTAGTAGTTCCTTCACGCATGAAGTGTAACTTTATCTTGGATATCAGCACTGAAGAGCTCTCAAAGTCAAAAGGTGAACGATTGTACATCAAGTCAGTCACTCGTCCACAATGAGGAAAATGAAGAAGTACATCCTCTCGTTCACATTACAGTAGAAGAAGATACACTGTCAGATGATGAAGCCGCAAAGAATGAGGTCGATGAAGCTCCCCTAGCCTTAGAAGATGGAGTACAGGCTACAGTTGATGAACTTAAAGAGATCATTTAAGAACTACTGAAGAACCTCGACTAACTTTCATCAGTGCCCTTCTCACTCCTGCAGAAGAAGAAGGATAACTCCGCTCTGGAAGAATATAAAGATGTGTTTTGCTTGGACTTACAAAGAAATGCCTGGGCTCAATCCAAGTATTGCTTTACACATTTGGCAGTAAAGAGGGCGTGCACCCAGTAAAACAAGCTCAAAGACGCTTTCGGCCGGAGCTTATCCTCAAATAGAAAATGAGGTCAATAAGCTAATTGAGGCAGACTTCATTCGTGAAATCAGTATCCGGAGTGGATCGCTAATCGTCCCTGTCAAAAAGAAGAATGACAAATCCGGTGTGCGTTGACTTCCGTGATCTGAACAATGCATGTCCCAGGATGATTTTCCGTTGCCTATCACTGAGATCATGGGTTGACGCCACTACTAGTCTGAAGCCTTATCTTTCATGGATGGCTCTTCTAGTTACAAACCAAATTCGAATGAATCCTAAGGATGAGAGTTTCACAACTTTTCGTACCCCTAAAGGTATTTACTATTACAAAGTGATGCATTTTGGATTAAAGAACGCTGGTGCTACTTATCAACGAGCCATGCAAAAGATCTTTGTAATGTACTTTATAAGTACATGGAGTGTTATGTCGATGATCTGTGGTTAAATAAAAAAGGAGGGAAGACCTCTGGTAGATTTGCGATCCGGTTCAACCGCTTAAGAAAGTATCAGCTTAAAATGAACCCTCGCAAATGCGCTTTCGGTGTAACATCCGGGAAATTTCTTGGTTTCATTGTGAGGCCCGCAGTATTGAAATTGACCAGTCCAAATTGAAGCTATCCAGAAAATGCCAGAGCCCAAGAACCTGTGAGAACTTAGAGGCTTGCAAGGAAAACTAGCTTACATACGACGATTTATTTCAAACCTGGCAGGTCGATGTCACCCTTCAATAGATAATGAGAAGGATGCACACTTTCAATGGGATGAGGCTTGTAGCAATGCTTTGCACGCATCAAAAGATACTTGCTTAATCCTCCAGTTTTAGGTGCTCATATCCCGGGAAAGCCTTTGTGTTGTACATCGCGCACAAGCAAGGTCTCTAGGGAGCTTATGGCACAAGAAAATAAAGAAGGGAAAGAAAGAGCCCTTTATTATTTAGTCGACTCTCAATGGAGCTGAATTAATTATTCTCCTATTGAAAAGATGTGCCTCGCTCTTTCTTTGCCGTAGACAAACTGGAGCACTACATGCAAGCACATACGGTCCGTTTGATAGCAAAGGTGGACCCAATTAAATATGTCCTCTCCAGGCCAGTGGTTTCGGGTCGCATAGCTCGATGGGCAGTCTTGCTGCAACAATACGACCTTGCATATGTTCCGCAAAAAGCTATCAAAGGACAAGTATTGACAGATTTCTTAGCTGATCACCCAGTTCCATCTAATTGGGAGTTCTCTGATAATTTCCCAGACGAGGATGTGTTTTACATTGAAGTAATGCCACCATGGATGATGTTTTTCGATGGGGTTGCACGTCAAGAAGGAGCAGGGGCAGGTGTAGTGTTTGTTTCTCCACAACGACAAATACTTCTATATTCGTTCTCATTAAGCGAACTTTGCTCTAACAATGTAGCCCAATATCAAGCATTGATCATTGGTCTACAAATGGCCATTGAAATCGGCATATCGCAACTCGAGATCTTTGGGGATTCCAAATTAATTATCAACCAAATCTTGGAGCAGTATGATGTCAAGAAAGAGGACCTTGTCCCTTATTGCAAATATGCGAAGAAGTTGCTCACAAATTTTGAGGCAATTACATTGGAGCATATACCGAGGAAGGAGAATAGACAGGCTGATGCTTTAGCTAATTTGGCTACCACTTTAGCATTATCCCAAGAAGAGATCGCCAAAGTTGCTGTTTCCCAAAGGTGGGTGGTGCCTTCCGTGATTGAAGAAGAAAAAGAAGAAAAGCAAGCCAACGTCATCTCTGTATGCCTTGTTGAAAAGGAAGATGGCGACAACAATCATTGAGTACCTTCACATGGAAGACTCCCAGATGATGTACGCCACAAAACCGAAGTTCGGCGAAGAGCTGCTCGATTCATTTACTATAAAGAAACTCTCTCCGCTGTTCATTTGATGGTTTGTTTCTCCGTTGCTTAGGAGAGGAAAAGGCTAACAAGCCTTAGAAGAAGCTCATTCTGGATATGCGGTGCACACCAATCAGGTCCTAAGTTACACTACAGGATCAAGCGAATGGGTTACTATTGGCCTACGATGGTGCAAGATTCCATGGAGTATGCTAAGAAGTGCGAAGCTTTTCAATATCATGCAAACTTCATCCATCAGCCACTAAACCTCTACACCCACTGTAGCTTCTTAGCCTTTTGATGCATGGGGGCTTGACGCAATAGGACCATTACCAAATCATCTGGTGCGCCATTTGTACATCCTTGGCTGCAACTGATTTACTCTCAAAATGGGCAGAAGCTGTGCTCTTAGGGAAGTAAAGAAAGAGACGGTGGTCAATTTTATTCGAATCACTGATCTAGCGTTATGGTGTCCTCGATATATCATAACCGATAATGGCAAACCGTTTCAGAATAGGTTGATGAAAAGTTATGCGGAAATTTGCATTCAAACAGTACAATTCTTCTATGTACAATGCTCCAGCAATGGATTAGCCGAAGCCTTAAAAAAACTCTGGCAGTTTGTTAAGAAAGTGTATCCAAAACTAAGCGAGACTGCATAAAGAATTGGAGAAGCATTATGGGCATATCGCAACATTTTCGAACGCCTACTCAAGCGACCCGTATTCTCTCGTTTATGGAGTAGAAGCCATCCTTCCCTTAGAACCCCAATCCATCACTACGGACCGCCGGAAAAAAAAAAAAAAAAAAAAAAAAAAAAAAAAAAAAAAAAAAAAAAAAAAAAAAAAAAAAAAAAAAAAAAAAGTCGATCACGTGAGTACATTCAAATACTCGCAGACCCCTTCTCGGTCTCATCAATGCCTTTCATATGGGTGGGTCTACTCTTCTGCAATTACTTCATCCTAGTAAAAGCTCCACCACCATCAACTATTTCACTAGAAGAGTCAAGCATAAAAATCCATTTTTTCAAGACACATTCGCTCACCACACTCCAAAACTGTGTGCACGAACGAGTCTCGAGAGGGCATTTGTAGAGAGGAAAAATTCCCGACTTATCATAAGCTGACACATTATACTATCAAGTCCACAAAATACAACCAATTACAAAGCGCTATGTATTGCAGCTAAGTTTTGCCATCACTATTCAGAAACCAATAGAAATTCGCCAAGTGTCATTGAAATGAAGGCATGAAACTGCATCAGCAGGTGTAAGCGATGACACAAGCAGCCTCGCACGTGTAAGTGATGACATAAGCGGACCAATTAGGTTGTGACATGTGTCACTAATCAGACTCCACCACGTGTCGCTCATCCACCCCTAAACTCTTATAAATAGAAGCCTTCCTAAGACATTTAAGAGGACAGAATAGAGAAAAGGAAGAAGATATCTTGAGTTCAGAAATCCAGAAACTCTGTCGGAATCAAACTCCAAAGCCTTCAAGAATTTCAAGAACTTCAACCTCGAATACAGACAACATTCGAAGCAAAATCATCCAAACTACTCGTCCAGATCTCAAAGTTCACTGGAATCAAGCTCAAAAGCCTCCAGAAACCTCGACAAACCATAAATCAACGAAGCTCTACGGAATCAAGCCTCTAAAGCACCGAAGAATTTCCACCACAAACCTTCAAACACAAAGAACACACGAAGAACACAAGAAGAACACAAGAAGAACACGAAGAACAAGGAATTTCTAACAAGCTCATAGCCAGAGATTCATTGTAATTCTGTTTCAAAGATCTTCGATCTATTCCTCAGCTAAATTGAAGAATATCTTATGTTCAAACCCAAATCACATTACCACAATTCCAATCAATAAAATCTTTCAAGGAGATCGAATCAGAGGATCACTCTTTTGTATTACAGAGAATTGTACACACATTATCAATACAAATTCGTATTTGTGAAACTATTTTACTTGTTGATTTATTTCGATTAAGAATTTAGTCATCTACAATATATCTATATATATATATATATTATATATATATATATATATATATATATTATAGCTGTTAATTAGCACAAAAAGAAAATGCCACAACATTTTTGTAATATTTTTTTATTTTTAGTTGTGATCGGTCCCAACTTGATATTTTATTATTTAATATTTATGTCCGTAGTATTTTCACAATAAATTTTAGGTAAAAAATTATTACTGGTTTTAAAATTATGCATTAAAAAAACAAACAAAAAGACAATACAAGAAAAGTGTGTGTTTGAAATGTACAGTAAATTTTGGCTCACCCAATTTGATTATATATGTTAAAAAAGAAGTTTATAAATACAACAAAATATTAAAACATTTTCACAATACTTTTATTTTTAGGATCTGAATAGATATATTTTTATTTTATTTGAGAGAAATGCTACATTCATAATATTTTTAGAACAAATTATAAATGACAAGTTGTTACTGGTTTTAAATTGAACCCACTATTGATATCATTTTTTTATCCTTCAAAAATACCTTGCCACATAAAATTAGTTACAAAATTATTGTGAAAATGTTGTGGACATAGCATTTCTTTTTATTTTATTTTATTTTGATCTATAAGGAGCTGAGGTCTTGTGATTGTGAAAATATTGTGACAAGAAGAATATGTTTTAACATTTTCATAACACATTTAATTTTAGTTGTGATTGGTCTTAGTCTCTTATTTCATTATTTTATTTTGGCCTTAAAAAATTAACACCTTAATAATGATGAAAATATTATAAAAGTTTGTAAGCACAAGCAAAACCAGCGTAGTGTTAAAAAAAAAAAAAAAAAAAAAACAAAAAAAAAGAGGCTAATGAACTATGCAAATTGTCAATAATTATGAAAATATTGTAAGAATTTGATAAGTCAGTGTAACTGTACATACACATATGAATATTTAAAAGAAAAGATAAAAACAGCACAACCAAAACTGGCATTCTATGGTTTGTGGAATAAAAAAAGGCCTAATGAACAATATTGTGAAAGTATTGCGAAAAATGTTATGAATGTAACACTTCTTTTTTCATAATACCTAGTTTTAATTGTGGATGATTCTAGTATGATATTTTATTTTAACTTATAAGGAATTAACATATCAAAATCATAAAAATATTGTGACAATTTATTATTGTTTAACTAAAAATTTTATATATATATATAGGATAATATATATATATATATATATTATATAAAGTGGACAGGATAATATTACGTCGACAAAAAAATAGAGAGAAAAAAAAAGAATAGAAAAGAAAGCAGCGAAAATGAAAAAAAAAAAAAAAAAAAAAAAGCAACTGTGCCAATGTACCAACCAAATCCCAGTGTAAGAACTATTCAAAACTTGAAAAAAAATAAAGAGTAATGTTATAAGTATAAATTATTTTATAATATTTTTATAAATTATTAATATGGTTAATTTTTTATTAATTTTTATTTAAGCTTATTATTAATATCACTTTTTTATTTACCAATAATTACTCACTATATTATCAATTTGTAAAATAATTTATATATCTAATATTATTAAAAAAATATAAAAAATAGAGGTAGTCAATAAACCAAATGTTTACGGTAGGGATATGGGTATGGGTGCCTTTTAACAGCTAATAGACACATATCATTATGCCCTCCCTCCATAAACCAAATGTGTACGGTAGCGGTAGGGGTATGGGTATGGGTGCTTTTTATATAGCTAATAGACATATATCATTGTGCCCTCCCTGACAAGAGAAGAGACTAGGTGTAGTTGTGGAAAAAAAAGCAGATTCTATTACTATAGGAAATTGTGGGAGACCCACCTAAAAATGATTTGGAAAAAAAAAAAAAAAAAACACCCAAAAGATTTTACAGCAAAATGAAATAGGAATCAAACAACGTCATCCTACTGCCATCAGAGATAGGAAATCATGTGAGGATGGGCCCACTTAATAATGATTAAAATAAAAATATATCCTATAGCAAAACCAAATAAGATAGATATATTCAACATTATTGCAACAGTTTTAAAATATAAAAAAGTTTGAATGTAATTAAGTAAATTAAGTTAGGTGTGAAAAGATAAATTAAAATTAAAATTTTATGTTAAATTTTATATGATAATTAAATTAGCATATAATTATTTATTTATTTTGTTATTAATATTGATTAATTTTTTTAAATTAGTTTTTTACTTTTAATCTTGCCTCTCTTGATCTAAGTCCCGGGCTCCACTGTTTAGTAACATCTTCAAAATTCATCAATACAGCTTAACCCGTATCATAATACAAACCAATGTAACTTGGAAGTGGGAAAGAATTGAGGTCAAGTTAGGCATGTGCTAGCTTTATTATTATTACTATTATTATTATTATTTTTGGTGCGTGTGTGAGAGCTTTTTTTTTCTTGTCTGTGGTTATACAAGACAAGACAAGATGGCAATCCATGTGCAACGTGGAACGGTGGAAGAGATGTTGGATACTTTTTTTTTTTTTTTTTTTTAGAAGCGATGTTGGATGCTTGGATGATACTTATCTACCAACAATTTGGGATTGCATGTTTGTGAATATACGAGATATGTGGATGGAAACCTTTTTTGTTTAGTTGAAAAGAAAAAAAATAATAAAAAATAAAATTTATATAAATTGACTATTATACCTTTGTTATATAATATATAAGAAATAAATTTATTTGTACTTATTAAATAATATAAAATTTACCACATTATACATATAAATTTATATTATTATAATGTAAAAATTACATTAGTGTACATATAAATTTAATTGGACAAAAAAATTTTGTAACTAGCAAAAACGTGGTTAGCAAATTTACACTACATTTAGCCCACAAAAACATGATTAGCAAATAATAGAGTCAAATGTTCTAAGGACTTTCACTTGTTCAAACGTGGTCCGCAAACTTTTGTGGGCAAAAGATTTTGCAACCATTCAACATGGTCCTAGGCAAACTTTTGTGGGCAAAAGATTTTGTGAGGGGGTAGTGGGAGAGTATTTATGTAAAATGGATTTTTTAGCACTTTTTTCTTCTTGTTTTCCTCTCAATTTGGGAGGATAAAAAAATGGGCATATGAGGGAAAACTTTCTCCTCTATTTTTTATCTCTTCTATTTTCCTTCCTCAATCAAACCGTAAAAAATAGCATTTTTCACCATATTTTCCTCTCTCTATTTTTCATCTCCTTGTTATCACCAACCAAACACACCTTTACGGGCCACACCATGGTTTATGCAACTATGCATGTATGTGCGTGTATGATGTATGGGTGTAATGAATTTGTATATCTGAGGTGGCTTCATCATGCCTGGATTGAAGGAAAAATTCTGGTTTTGTATCTCGTACAAAATACATAGCGGAAGCAACGAACAAGGATCTATTTTATTCATGATTGATAACATGCACTATGTAAATTTTACAATTTAAGAACAAGATAGCGTACCTTAGTGTGGAGAAATTCAAAACAAAAATTAGAAGCACTTGGGAACACTTTTAATTTTCATTCCAATTCCCTTTTACGCCCAAGATGTGTGGTCTCTCAATCAGTTTTTCAAAGGGAGAATGAAAGTGTGTCTTACACTCTCACACACACCGTTTTTTATTTCTCTAATAAAAATTCTATATGTTTCTCCCTTTATAACTAACTGATTATCTAATTGGGCTGGCCTATTGAGCCTTTCCAATTAAGCTTTAGTGTGTGGCTTGGAGTGTGACCAAAAGGGACCAATAAGACACTAGCTCCAATGGGCCTTGGGCTTTTCCATCAACTCTTGACAAGTTCAAAGTTACCATTAATTATATTTAATACCACTATATAAATATAATTTCACTTTAGGCCTTATTAATAAATTATATTCCAAGACTTTATTGTACATGCAACCCCTTTATAAAATATTCGTAGTAACACAAAGTCATAAATGTAGACTGCCACTTTGTAAATTACATCTTATCCTTGAGTACCCGATTTAATTCTTTAAAATTATTTATTATATATTTATGAAATCCAATTTCATAAATATATGCTTTAATAATTTCTTACTAAAGTGGTTGGGCCTAACTCTCTGAATAACTGAACCCATTAAACTTATCTCAAGGGAATATTTTATATCTCCATCAAGAAACTATGAATTCCATCTTGAGAATATATGTTCCATCAACACTAAATGTGGCTGCCCAACATACTGAGGTTTTGACCGTCACTTCAGATCTCACTCCTGATATATCAAGGCAACAGACACTTCATGATCAGGTCCATTATTCTCTCAGGATTAAGAGTTTATGCAAATATAAGTCATAAGATTTATTATTCATTTGACAGTCGTTAGGAGAATAATAAATCTCACAGCGGTCCTGTTCAATATGTCTTAACTCTTAAAACATATCAACATATCAACTAGAAGTCTCTACTTCCATAATCAAGACAAATCATCTTAGTTGATACGTTATAGTCTTCGCAGATGAAATGCCCAATTTCATCACCGACTACGAATTATAAATTCTGAGTTTACAAAGAACTTGTGATTTACATTTTCTGTGACTTTTCACATAAATCACATATAATGCATTTCATGGATTATATGATAATGTCTTATATTCATGTTACCATTATTTTAGATAATAATAAAACAACTTTATCAATCACAATATTAAGTCATACATAATGTCATATATAATATCATACATAGCATCATATAATAGGATTTAAGAGCACTAATCCTAACACGGATAACCTTAACAACTATGTCGTTGAGTCCTTTTTGGTAATTTGAACCCGAAAGAACAATTTCAGTCCATTGTTATTCAAACGCACAATTGGGATTTTAAAAATAAAAATCACATTTTTTTCATCTTTTCTCTTGCTTGTTGGGCTCTCAATATTGCTTGTTGGGCTGCTCATTATATTTGAGACGAACCTTTAAACACCTCTTCTCTTATTTTGATTCTCTTCCAATGGTTTTAGATTTTTTTTTTTTTGAAAAAAATAAAAGTTAGATAAAATTTATAATAAATTTTTATAAATTCTTTTATGTGAAAGTAATTTTTTTGGGGCTAGAATGTAAAATGCACCCTTTAAATTTGACTGAAATTAATTTCAGTATTCTAACTTTACTTTCGTTCAATTCAATTATTTAAGTTTTAAAGTTATTCAATTCAGACTTTTTGTCCAATTTTGTTTAACAAAATTTTGAAAAAAAAATTACATTAAAATTCTATAAAATATTTTAATCAATTTTTATAGATTTTTTTTCCATATGAAAATAGGGTAATAAATGAACCAAGTCGTTCATAAACAATTTGAGCTTGGCTTGATAAAAAGCTCATTCAAGTTTGTTTGTCTATAAATAAGTCAAGTTTAAGTTTAAGTTTTAGGCTTGTTTAATAAATGAGCCAAGCCCATGTAAAAAAAAAAAAAAAAATTTGATTATGAACAAGCTCGTGAACATTAAGGCTTGATACAAAATAAGTTGAGTCTAGACTTATTTATGAATTTGGTAATAAAATTTATATGAGTTCCGACAAATTAACTCATATCTTTCTAAAATTTTAATTAATCAGGAGTTGATACCACTCATCCAAATCAAATAGGCTAGATAATAAGCTTGATATGAGCTTGATAATGTACTTGTATTGGATCTCAAGCTTAAAAACATGATATTGAGCTCAAGCTTAACTTGATTTTAAGCTTGAACTTGGCTTGACTAATTTTTAAGCCAAACCAAGTTGAGTTCAAGCTTTTATACTTTATAACGTGCTAAAACTTGAACATTATTTGTAGGCTTAATTCAAGCTCAAGTCAAGTTTGAACATTCTAATTTTGTTGCCAAGCCGAAAATCTAAATTGAATAAATTTGAAAATTGGAAGACGGAATTAAACAAAAGAAAAGTTAGAGAACTAAAATAAATTTTAACCAAACTTAAAAAGTGCAATTTGCATTTTAGTCTTATAATTATATATCTATGTTTCCTTTGTTAAAAAGAAAAGAAAAGAAAAACACTAGAAGAGGAGGAAAAATAGGGGGCAGAATTAGTTTTTGCAAAATCAAAATGGCGTCTTCTCTTTGTCTCTGCCCTAACGTTTTACTATTTTTTGAATTTGAATCTTGTTGCTCAGCGGTTTGTACTTGTGTTCTCTCCATATAGAAATAGTCCACATGAGTGGTTTCATACTTTGGCTTGCTTGTTGCACCAAATCCAATTTCGACGAAAAACAGGTACATTACACATACATACATTCTTTTTATTTAGTTCCAACTCTCTTTATATGACCCAAATTACCGAAAACGTATATACGTTTGCTTTTGGTGAGCTTAGGTAGTCATTGCAATCGTAGCAATAAATATGGTTGATTGAATGGTCTAGTAACAATCCATGCTGATTTTATTAATATTAAAGTTAAAGATTAGAAACAACTAAAAATAAAACCTTTGGAAGAATGAACTGCATTCAAACTAAAACAAGAAATTTATTCAAACTATAATAAGAAATGACAACTTAGCTCTCTTGGTTAAAGTATGAGTTACAGCATTGTCTTGTCTCCTAATATAAAAGAAGAAATGATTCAAAAGTAAACTAGAGATAGACAAAGTGTCTTTAACCAAATGACCAATGAACGGATAGGATATAGCACATCCATTAATGGCCTTCACCACCATTTTTTCAGTCACCCTCGAAAGAAGAATGGCAAAACCCAAGCTCCAATACAAACTATATAGCCCTGCGTGCTGCTAACATTTCCAACACCAGAATAGAGGCCGTCATTGGAATTTTTTCAAAGAACGCAGCCATGACTTCTTCCTTACAATTTCGCACCACCTCCTTTATACCTACTTCATTAGTGTTGTGAAACATTGCTCCATCAAAGTTTGTTTAAAAACCATCAGGAACTAGAGGAGAACACTTCACCCAAGTAACTCTTGGACAAGAACCCAACGGCTTCTTCTTCGATTGTGTTAAATATTAGTTATGATATATTCCATGTTGAATATGCTTATATATATGCAGAAGAGACAATCATAAAATGGAACATAAGAACACAAGACTTACGTGGTTCAGCCTTATGGCCTATGTCCATAAAGAAAATCCTTAAAAGTTATATCTTTATTATATAAAAGTGTAGTACAAAATCTGTGTTATAATGAACCATAATATGGGTATATATGGTAAACTAAAGCCTAAATTAATAGGCTTCTAATACAAGTAGGAGACTTGGCTTGCACACAAAGTAGAATTAGACTTGGGCCTATACTAATGGGCTAATATATTTCTAATAGATTGGAATTCCGGTAAATTTTGGCTAGCAAATCTTGGAATCCTCTGAACTGAAAAACTATCTTCACCCACCCAAAGTTTGTTTCTTCTAACCCATATTGACCACATAATGCTGGCAAATAATGGGATTCTCTAAGGTGTATTTTAAGTGGCAAACTGATAATATAAAATTGGAAAATGATTTTTTTTTTTTTTTTACTTTAAAATTTGATGTGACAATGAATGTGATTCATTTTTTTAAGTCATGATTAATATCAAATTAATAGCTAATAAATATTTCACTTAATTTGATGTGCAATTTGGAAACTACTCTCCCTTGTTACCACTCTCACCCACCATATGCTAAGGCTTTCTGCAGTGGGTAGGAGAGTTTGGCTTGGCTCACTATCTTTGCAGAATCTTTTATACCACCCAAAAACTTGTTTTTAAATTCACATTTTAAGAATCTCACCGTTGAATTAGATGTTCTATATGTGCTTTACATGCATGCCAATTGGTTGTTATTTACTATGTAATCCATAAACTCATCTTTTATGTATTATTTTAAATTATAAAAATTTGAATTTAAACAATTGATTGATAACATGACTATTGATTTTTGATCACCGTAAAATTTCGCAAGCATGGAGAGTATATGAATATAATGTAATCCAACGATAAATTTGTCAAACTTTGCATCTAATAATAAGTTATTAAGTAGTGTAATATTGCTTAAGAGTTATACCTGGCGAAACTATAAGCAACAATGTCAGTCTAAAAAATTTCTGAGGGTTAAGCATAGTTAAAGTAGCAGAATCATAATATAAAAAAAGAGTCTCCATTGGAAGTGAGCTAAAGAGAGCCAAACCCCAACTTATACATCCTTGTTACCAGATTAGGCCATAAAGTTATACATTTTAGAGGATGTGTCAAGATAGCTACTTTTCATCTGATAAGATTACAAAGAGTCGGTTTATTACGTGAGGGAGGGAAAATAAGTCTATTGATCCATGTTGTTTCTGCTGTGTTCACTCTTCTATTTCTCTAAGTCTCACTTCACTCTTTCCATTTTCTCTCTTCTTTATCTTTTAATTCTCTGTTTAGATTGCCAAAGTTACAATCCTTGTTCCTCTTATGAGAATTGTTCCTCTTTATATACCAAACCAAGATTATGTGATTTCTCTCTTTTACTTTCATTGCTCATCAACCATTTTTGTCCACTGCAAACACTCTTCAATGTCACCCATTACCCTTTTGGCCGTATGGGTTCAACCTTCACTACCTCTGAACATGTGTAGCATTTTCTCTCTCTTCCATTACCTATCTTACAGCAAACTCTCACACATTTCATTATGCTATGCACCTCTCTCTCCCCTTTGAATGGTGAAACCTTGGATCTCTTTCTACCAATCCCTTTAGCATGCATCCAATGGTCATGGCCGTTTTACTACCTATTTTGGGCAAAGACGCTTTTCTAGCAAGACACCTTTCAAAAGAGGTCTTGTCAAAATACCAGATAGGCTCTTCCCCCCTCCAACTAAATAACATCCTTTGTAATCCCTTTAGCCGTTGGCTCACTATTTCTGCATTAGCTGAGTACAGGTTAGTAGTGCTTCGGTCATCACATTGTTATCTTTTTTTTCACACCTTGTTTTCTTCATTTCCCTTGCGGTTTTCTACCATTGTTATTTAATTTTTTTTTTGGTCCTTTTATTCTTTGTTAGGCTTGCCTTTTTTGCCTTTCTAAGTTGGGCCCATGGGCCTTTCTAGGTCTTTCCCTTATTACTTTCTATTAATTCCTGCTTAGTTGGCCTTGAGCTTTTTTCCTCCTTCCTTCTCCCTTGGGTAGGGATGGCCATACCCATTGGGTAATGGATATCCAACCCTACCCGATCCAAATGTTCCGGGTAATATCCGGTCATTAATGGGTAAAGCTTAACTGGGTAGGGTATGGATATTACCCGAATTATTCGGGTAGGGTATGGATAATATCCATACCCGACCCTCATTTAAAAAAAAAAACCCTAGACCCCTCTCTCTCACAGATTCACTCACACTCAGACCCAACTTCTGACCCAGATTCCTTTGCAACTTCTGACTTTTTTGGGCTTTATTTAGTCAAACCCATATGTGTTTCTCTCCTCATCGTCACTCACTCTCTCTCTCTCTCTGTTCTGACTCGGCGATCTGCAACTTTGCGATCGTTGCTTCGGAGTCGGATATCATGAAATCCACCGGCGCCGGAGCAAGCGATAGTTTCAGGTTAGAGATCGGCAATGTGAGTCGCCGTATAGCCGCTTCTGATTCCGGCGAAGCAGGCCGGAGATCGTATTCGATTGGCTCCTTCGATTACCTAGTCGACGACGACTCGGAAATCAGCGTGAGTCACGCTCACCGGAGAAGCGTATCGGACAAAGATGACAGCAGAGTTTTACGGACTCGTCCGGCGCCGCCATCGGCGCCGTCGGAGTTGGACTCAACTCTAGGTCCTGACGTGGCAGCTGGACGGAGCTGGCTGAAGGACTATATAGACAGATTGTCCGCCTCAATTTCATCGCGCGCCATGTCTTTTCGGAGTTCCGGTAGGTTTTTCTCCGGCAGTAGTCGCCGGAGCGAGGTCTCCGGCGCCGGAGAATGGGACCTCGAAAGCAATAGAGTCGGCGAAGAGATAACGGAGATGTTCCGATGGCTATCCGATAGGTAAAATGGTAAATAGGATATTTTCCTTTTTTTTAGAAGATTTTGATTTTTGATATTATCCATAGCCAGTTCAGTTATGACAGTTTAAATTCTTGACATTTTCGGGTATGGATAATATTATAAAAAAAAATAATAATAAATGGGTTTCGGGTTTCGGGTAGGGTATGGATATCCATGGATAATAATTCGGGTAAGATTCGGGTATGAATATTAATGGATATTGATATTCGGGTATCCATGGTTAAGTTTTTCGGGTCGGGTATGGATCGGGTATACCCATACCCTACCCATGGCCATCCCTACCCTTGGGCTCATTCAAGACCTGTTCTTATTTCTTGAAAAGGGCCATTTCACCATGCCTGACTCTTCCACGTTACCCGTGGGCTATTGTGTTCTATTCCTTGTTCTTTATGGGTATTCTTTCTCTTTGAACCATGCTTATTCACATTTTGGGCCCAAGGTGTGTGGCCCTATTGCTTTGCTTTTATTCTCTAATCTGTCCTTTCTTTTTAGTTGGCTTGGTATGGGCTTTTTAGCCGTTGGGCCTTTGTGTCCATATTATCAAAAAATGAGTATCAACACAAGTCGTCAAACAATCCGTGTTGAAAAGTTTGTATAAATGGTATAGGCAACATTCTGTCATTTAATTTTTTAGAAGTCATAGAATGCTTTGGTTATTTAATTTCAAGATTGTAATATCCTAGTAGTTGGTGATACTTTTTTTTTTTGGGTAATATTTATCTATTTCAATTTAATAGAATTATTATTATTATTATTAAACTCAAGAGTCGAGGCTCTTTATTCCACCAAATTGTATCACATCCACCTATTTAATTAAATCTTACAACTATGTTTTTTTTTTAAATTTTAATTATCCAAAATAAATAAAATAAATGAATAACTTATATAATTTATTCATAAAATTTTAAATAATTTTGATACATTACTAAAACTAAATCCCCAAACTCCCTGAATCAAAATCATCCAAATTTTCAACTGACAATACCAGCCAGTTATAGAGGTTAATGACTCACAATTATTAATGGATAGGGACATAAAGCTAATTTAATTTTGATGGTGGAATATACTTTTAGCACAAACTGTTAAGTGTTCTTTTTAATTATCTAAAACATATATTAGATAGAAGGTTGGACACGTTTTGGAGAGTAAAGTAGAGTGAAGTGCAAAAGCAAAAGTATTATGTAGCGTACAGATAAAGAGGAAATATAAATATATATATAGTTTAGCACATAGGAATAGGAGGAAGAAGCAAGAGAGGGAGAGAGAATCTTGGTTGGTTTGCAAAATCAAAAATGAAAATGGCGTGTTCTTCTCTCTCCGTCTCTGTGCAATTCAAAACGATTCTCCTCCTCGTGTGTGTAGTGGTTTCAGTTTCAGCTTCTGCGATTGAGCAGACGCAGACGCAGAGAGAGTTCGATTATTTTGCTTTGGCACTGCAATGGCCAGGCACCTTCTGTCAGCGTACACGCTATTGCTGTTCCTCCAACGCCTGCTGCCGCCGGTATCATATTCTCTCTCTCTCTCTCTTCTCTCTCTCTCTCTCTCTCTATCTATCTAATTTTTGAATTCGAATATATCATCTTGTATTTCTATTTCTACTGTTTCAGCTCCAACGCTCCCACTGAATTCACAATCCGTGAGTATAAAGCAATCGCAGATTAATTTTGATTTTTTAACATAAATCTGTTATTATAAATTTTCTGATCATAGATATGTAGTCATATATGCTTTGTATTTGTATGATAGATGGACTTTGGCCTGACTACAATGATGGATCCTGGCCCGCCTGTTGCACCAGATCCAATTTCGACGAAAAACTGGTACATACAAATTAGGGAATACTGCTATCTACATTTTGCTTTGTGAGCTTAGGTTAGGTTTTAGGGTCCAAAGTATGATGATTGTGGGTACCAATGAGCAAAGAAAAAAATTAATGAGATTAGGAGAAGAAGTTGAATTATTATAACTCTCTTATTGAATTGTTTGAATTTTTCAAGTACATTGATTTAAATGTTGAGCATATTTAGTACTTTTGGGACTTATAATTTCGTTGGTAAACTAGAAACCTACTTTTTATGACCGAAAAACTGGTACATTTAACATGCATTCTTTCTGTGACCGAAATTACGGAAAAACTATGTATGTGTGTGCTTTTGGTGGGCTTAGGTTAGGTTCAAGAGAAGTTGAAGTTGAAAAATCTAGGGTTTACTTTACAACTTTGGAAGAATTAAGGTTAGGGTCCAAAGAATGACTAGGGTTTGATTTAAGGTTGTAAAAGAGGTGAGGCTTTGAACTGTTTGAGTTTTTCATGTACATTGAATTGAATGTTGAGCATATTTATAACAACTCGCTTACTTGTATTAGTAGTTTTAGGACTTCTAATTTCATTGGTAAACTAGAAACCTCTTTTTTGTCTCCAAAAGTAGAGTATTTTTTTTTAATCATGATAAGTGCAATTGCCATTTAATTTGTAGATTTCGACATTGCATGATGATCTTGAGAAGTATTGGCCTTCTTTAAGTTGTGGTTCACCATCAACCTGCCATGGTGGAAAAGATCATTCTGGGCACATGAGGTCCTCATCTTATGTTCACTTAGTTTTTTTTTGTTTAATCTTCCCTTTACACAATATGGACTAACAGTTATTCATTCTTATGCTCTTGGGGATGGCTGAAATGGGTGATATACAATGGCAGTGGGGTACTGATCTTCAACCTTTGCTCACTCACATGATTTATTGGATATCTAAAGTTTATTGTTTACTCCTATCTTTATTTTATTATTTTATTTTTTTTGAGGTGAGATGTGGAAGGTGCTATGAATCTTACCCTCTATTAGTCCTTGGAATTTATTGAAATTCTTGGAATCTGAAATTTGTACATTTAAGAATCTCCATTTTTTATCTTTTGATTTTCTTTGCCTATTAGGAGAGTCGAATTTAAGTTTGACTAGAATCCCTCACTGCAAAAAATGACATCTGAGCTGTAGGAAAGCACATTGTTTGCTTGTTTAATGTATCTATACTGATGGTTGTATTCTGTTTTATGACATGTCATGTTTGGCTGGTTTATAATGTCAACTATCTTTTTTCCTTACATTTTTCATGGGTAAATCTTCACGTCATTCAATGTTAATAATGGTTTTTGTTCCCCAAGGATGAGATAAGCGAAGAAAAGAGAGAGAGAGAGAGAGAAAGAGAGAGAGAGAGAGAGAGAGAGAGAGAGATTTTGTTCAGAGTAGTATCAGTCAAAACAGATTGACTTGATTAAGATCAGTAAACTATTGAAAGTTGCCTTTGCATGTGGGCTAAGTTTCTTATCACATGTTTACCATTGATAATGAGATTGGATTTCAAACTATGTGGTCATTATGGGAGGTCTATTGAACTTGCATGTATGATGAAGCAAAAGAAGTATTTTGATTCTCCCTCTTGTTAATTTCTTCTCATTCTCATCTGAATTTATATTTGCAGAGAAGCATGGGACGTGTTCCTTTCCAGTAATCCGAGATGAATACAATTACTTTTTAACAGGCCTCAGTGTCTATTTCAAATATAATGTCACAGTACGTTTTCTGTAAACTGAATATTATTTACATCAACCTAAAGTCTATCATGCTTTTTACACTAGGCATATACTCCTAAAAGGAGAAAAATTCTGCAAGAATGATTCGTTAGTATAAAGTACATTATCTAGCTTACCTATGTATTTGTTCCCCTATCTACTATTGATATCCACATAAATTTCAATCTACAACAATTTATGCTATTTTCTGAGATTATCTATAGCTAAAATTCTCCCTAAAGCTGCTTTCCTTAGGAAAAATGCCACTTTAGTTGGGACTTTGTCTTCCATGTTCTCTTCTAGCTGAAATACTAACATTATGTAGTATGATTTAAATTCTAACATGTTTCTTTTAGATAGATTCCAACATAATTTATCCACTCAACTTCTTCCAACTTTACTTGCCTAAATTATGTTTATAAAACATACTATGGACTCCAATTCCCAGTCTTGCGCTATTCTCACAAAACTGGCCTTCAACAATTGACTGCCACACCAAGAGTCATGCCAGAACTTGAAACTAGAGCCCACCCTCACCTCAATGCTAATGCAGTAAAACCATATTCTTCCATATACTAACAACATTTGGCCAATAACCATATTAGAACACAACACCAATGGCACCATGTTTTTTATCCACCACTAGTCTCCATAAGGCTTCTCTCTCCAAGGCATTTTGCCAAAGCCATTTCCTTGGTAAACAAGACTAAGTTCCTAATGCCTCTCCCCCCCGCCCCCCAACCACCAACACACACACACCTAAAGTAGTTCACAATTTTTTCCCCAGTTATCCAAATGAAACTTAAATTCATCCTGTACTTCACACTGCTAGAAGTCCTGATATAATTTCTCAATGCGACAAGCTACCCCCATGGGGATAGGTTATATGTAGGTAAATTTGATAACGTGCTCTTAATTAAAGTAATTCTACCTGCCATGGAAAGGTAAAAGTCTCTTCCAGCCTGTAAGGTGTCTTTCCATTTTTTCTATTATAGTGTTCCATACAGCCTTCTCTCTCACACTTTTTTTCTTCAATAAGTGTGTGTGTGTGTGTGTGTGTGTATATATTTTTAATGGAAATGAGGAGGTTATTCTAGTACACAGAAAGTATAATAGGATTAATCCTAGAATTTTTTTTTTTTAAAATTTATTTTAAACATGACATTTCACATATAAATTGCTTCCTCCATTGTGTAATGTATAGATTGTTTTCACCATGGATCTTGTTTTGGTGATTTATCATTTGTATTTTCTTATACAGCAAGTTCTGGAAGATGCTGGATACATTCCATCTAATACTGAAAAGTATCCTCTTGGAGGTATTGTTTCTGCCATTGAGAATGCTTTCCATGCGACTCCGAAGCTGGTGTGCTCAAAAGGCTCCGTGGAGGAACTTCATTTATGCTTCTATAAGGATTTCAAGGTTAGCTTCTTCAATGCTACTGAAAAAAGATCCTGTGCTGAATTGAACTAAACCAAAGAAGATTTCATGTTATTTAGTGTCTCCAGATCAGACACCAATAGACATTGGCCGCCGTCTTGATTTATTGTTTTCATCTCTAAATTTGATTGATTGATTATTTTAAAAAATAAAATCAACCTTACATTTTTAAATTAATATATCTTCTGACTTACTAAAAAAGCAGAGACTGTTGGTTGGTAGTATTTCAATGGGTGCTTTAGAGAATTCAGGATCTAGCATGGTATTTCAGTTAACAGGCTATCCTTGCTGTCTAAAAAGAATGTGAATTGAACTTCCAAACTTATTTAAAAGATTTCAACATTCTTAAAAGCTTGATGTTATTACAGCCTCGGGACTGTGTGGTTGGATCGAGCCGTCTAAATGACATGGTCTCTTCAAAAGGCTCTTGTCCCCGTTATGTCAGTTTGCCAGCATATGTTTCATTGGGTAAGATCTTTTTTAATGTTTTGTTTCTTGAAATTCTATAGCAATGTTACCTGTAATCTGATTTATGAGTTCAGTGGTCATGGCAATCTATAATCACCTCCTGTTGAATGTAATTATCAAGACCACCCCTAAAATACAGATTTCACCAGTGTGGATCTGAATGTTAATATCTTTTCAAGCTAATATCAACATGTTTATTCATCTATGCATTTATTATGTACATATATTTTTGAAAATTTGTAGCTTATGGATTGGTTAACCATTTGCATTATGCTATCTTGTATTGTGTTGCTATATTTGTGCCTAATAGAATTGAAGGATGAGGGCTCCTAAGACTCAAAACTGTTCGGAGGTAGCTTTTTGTTGAAAGATTATTTGCTGAAAGTTAAAACGTATAATTATATCTATAATCACCTCCTGTTGAATGTAATTATCAAGACCACCCCTAAAATACAGATTTCACCAGTGTGGATCTGAATGTTAATATCTTTTCAAGCTAATATCAACATGTTTATTCATCTATGCATTTATTATGTACATATATTTTTGAAAATTTGTAGCTTATGGATTGGTTAACCATTTGCATTATGCTATCTTGTATTGTGTTGCTATATTTGTGCCTAATAGAATTGAAGGATGAGGGCTCCTAAGACTCAAAACTGTTCGGAGGTAGCTTTTTGTTGAAAGATTATTTGCTGAAAGTTAAAACGTATAATTATATCTAGAAAAAGTGAGGTTTTAAAAATTTGTATATAAGTGAATAAGCTAAAAAGCTAAAGGAAAAGGAAGCATCCAAATAAACCCTAAGCAAAGCAGAGCTCCTAGCATCTGTAAGTTCCTGGCTGAAACCAAGCTAAAGATGCTAGTGCTCGCATTTTTGCTGCTTAGAGTTCCAGCCTTGAAGTTGGATTAACAAGAGAAAAGAAAAATAACTTGCTGTGCTAACTCCGTATCCTGTGCTTGTACTTTCTTTAACCTTCTATTTTTGGATCTTATTGTTGCATGAAAAATGCCTTTCTCACATTTAATTCTCTGGAAACTTTTATAAAGGAATATTTACTTTTGTATCTTGATGGACTGCAATTTTCTCTTCCCCGCAAGTATTTACTTTTTAAGCAAATAGAAGTTCTTAAAGATTTTTATATAAGTTTTCCTTTGTTTTTGTAGGACTTGACCGTGTGAAAGCACCCTTTCACTGGATGCCTGATATAGTTCTGAAAGGTCTTGGCAGTAAGTATGTGTTGTGAGGTGCTCTAGTTTAATCTTTACCTGAACATGAGCTGTAAACATCAGTGTATTTGTATGCTATGCCACATGTTCCAAAAAGAACACTGTAATTTACTAATGAGATATCTGTAATTTATTGTTTAGTACATGACCGGAGAAGTCCTCCAATTATTGCGCAAATTGCGTAGTGCAATGTGTGTGCATATCACTGTTCAATATAGGGTTTTATGAAGTCCATACAACCTGTTAATAATTATTATCTGGCTTAATTGCAAATATTGATCATAAAATATGGGGTTATTTGCAATGTATGTCCTTAACTATGAAATTTGACAATCCACGTCCTAGTTTGAGATTAATTTGCACTATGTGCCCCTAATCCAATTGTGTCCAAATTATCAAAGGAAAATTGATTTCAAATGTCCTCATAGCTTATCATCCATTAATGTGTTAATTTAGACACTAATTTGGATGATGTGTTGAGCATTTTAAATTTTCTCAAATTGTGGGTTGATTTTAGAATTTGGAAGTTTTGGGTGCACATTGCAAATATCTTTATAGTTCTAGGGTGAATAATTGTAATTAACCTTATTTATCACTCTTATTATTTTTTGATATAATAATACTATGAAAATTATTTTGATTACATTAATGATCACAGCTCTAAACAGTTCTACCTTCGTTTTCATTAAAACTTGTTTGGTAAATCATGCTTTGAGTCTTGGAAATCTTTTTTTTTTTTTTTGATACAAGATAAAATTTCTACTATAACTTAATCTAAGTGTATATGTGTGTAAAACTCCCTACTGAAAACTTGAACTTAGTCCCTTGTCTCTCACATCTCACAAGCACTTATACTTGTGGAGTCTTGGAAGTCTTTGAAATATTAAAAGTTTGAATTTCTATCCTCAAATCTCCATCCATATTTGTTCATTTTCACTCATGTGGCAAGCAACTATACTATAGAATAGTCTATACAAGGTGTATTTCTCATGTGCATTTTCTTTTTCCTTTTTTTTCCCTCTCCTCTTTTTGTTTTCTCTTACTCGATACCCTTTTTTTCTCAATCTCTCTTCTATAGGCCCAGTGTCATTGACTGTCTCCCTTGGGCATTGCCACACTACATTAGAAATATGGGAGGTCGTTAGCTTTGGGCTAGTGGGTTCTTGAGGTCTCCCAAAAAAAAAAAATTCCTCAAGGCCCAAACCCAACGAACTCTTAAACAAAAGGTTTCTCAAAACCATAAGTTTACAGTTCTTTAAAGGTCACTTTTTTTTTTTTTCTTTTTTTAAAGGGTTTACTGTTTATTGGGTTTTAGGGCATGATATAGGATTTATGGATTTTTAGGGTTTAAGTTATTGTAAGATTTAATACTCTTAGGCAGTAGAATTTAGGGTTTAGGGTTTATTTATCTATGATTTATAGTTTTTAGGGTGTATGATATCTTAGAGTTTATTATTTTTTTGTGACACTAGGGTTTAGGGTTTAGATTTGTGATTCTTTTAGGGTTTATTGCTTTCGGTGTCTAGGGTTCTTTTAGTGTTACTATTTATTTTTAAGGTTTAGGTTTTGATAGGGTTTATTTATTTATTAATTTTTGGTATCAAATTCAAGGTTTTGCATTCTTTTTGGGTTTAATTTTCTTGTAGCAATAGGGTTTTGTTTAATATAGAAAACTTACTTCCAGATCGTGTGTGATGTCTTAAATCATATAAAGATCTTAGTAGAGAAAGAATGTGAGCGTAAAAAAAAAGAAAAAGAAAAAAAGAAAGTGAAATGAGTGTGTGTGAAGTAGACCTAGCAAACAAGTTGAGTTAGTCAGGTTTAGGTTCGATCTAATCGGGTTCATGTCAAATCTGATTTGAACCAAAAATAGGTTGACAAACAAGTGAGTTAATAATACATGATTTTTACCATATTGTATGATTTTTACCATATTGTAGTGTATAGAATGTGAATATGAAACGAATTTAACCCAATAAGTTGATTTTTAAATTTTACCCAAAAAGACATAATCATGGTGGAATCATGTATGAGTTGCACTGGACAATATTTATTTCGCCCAATTATTTAAAATAAGTTTAAAAAGATTTTGAAAAGACACTAATATCTTATAGAAATAATTTACGCTAAACACATATTATACGCATTTTATAAAAGAAATATTGACATATTTAATGCATTTTTCTAGATAGTGAAAATTTATGTAATAGTTTTTTTTTTTTAATGACTTTTATGGAATACATATTTCTAACCAAAATTTATACATATTGAAAAAAAAAAGAATAATCTATATATTTATATATATTATAAAACCGATGTCTTTGACTATTTTGACTATTTGTTGACTCGCTAATATTTTGCCACATAAGTTTTAAAAGCTCCACAATTTTCTACGTCATCACCAATATTATTTATTTATTTATTTAAGTTTTTTTTTTTTTTTGGGTTTTAAGGTTTTTTTTTTTGGTTTGAAAAAGAAACATCCTGACTCTTTAACCAAACCTTAACCTTAATAACCTATCGTCTTTCATTTGAACCCTTAACCCTAATGCTACCTCTGTTGTCGGGGCCTACACTCTCTCTTCTTTACACTAAACCAGAAGAAAGAAATAGAATCAGAAGGAAGAGAAATTAAGATTGATAACACGTCCTATTTAGAAGCATTAGACAACGCAATAGCAAATTCCATATACAGATTCAGAATTGATGTGCCTTGGTTCACGAGGGTTGTATTAATATCTTTAATCCTTTTTTTGTCTCTCGTCTTTCCTGCACATTACTCAACAATTCAGAAGTTTAAATTTTGAATAACAGTTTGTTTCAATGCTTTGATTATATTTCGCATCCAATAGAATTTTTTACATCTTGTAACCCTTGTGATTTCAGATGCAATTGAATGAAGGAAAATTTCAATAGAGGAGAGTTGAGATGTCACTATTATAAAAAGGAAATAATATTTGTTATTTATCAATCGTCATATCCTTCACTAAAGTGCCATATTCATCAAGATTCTTCTATCTAATCAGGCAAGATATTATAACAATTAAGAAGTAGACGTAGTACAGGTCAGTTTGAACACATATTTATCTCTATTTTTTGCCATTTTCTATTAATATCAGTTTCTTTTACTCTGGATTTTCATTGTTGAGTGAGCGCTTGGTTATTGGTTGCTTGTGGGAGGTTTGATATTGTAGGTCTTCAAAGATATAAGTTCAGTAGCTTTCATCAGTCTAGAGGAAGATGATAATATGATATACATAAAAAAATAAATAAATAAATTCTTGAAATTTTTTTTTTTTGAATTTTTCCATGTATTGCATGGTTAGCGACTAGTAATAAAAATAAATGAGCAATTGAAGCTTCTTGCTATAGTTTCTTTTTACATAAATTCTCACTCCTTTTGCTATCAAAGTAGAATGTGTGTGTGTAGAGAAACAAACTCACAATTATGGGTGTTATGAAATAAGATAAAATTTGTCAAGGTTGAAGGCAAAATGCAATGACAACTAATGTCGATATAGGTGTTGATGTAGCCGTGAGAGATAGGAGATTGACAAATTAGTGCATGCTAAGCAAGAGTCAAGACCAAAACGTGGAAAAAGATTGACCTTCACCGAGTTCAGAGAATGAGAAAGACTACGAATAAGAGAAGAAACTGAAAAAGTGAGTCTGTTGGAGATAGATTTGAGAGTAAAAAATTATGAAACAAACAAGGCGTAAATGCACTTTTGGTCCCTACATTTTGGGGTCATTTTTATTTTGGTCCCTACATTTTTATTTTACCACTTTTAGTCCCTAAATTAATTAACGCGTTCCATTTTGGTCCTTACCGTTACTCATTTAACAGATATTGCTAATGTGGCAAATGGCGTGCATTGTTGGCACATTAAATGCTGATGTGACCAACAAAATAATATTAAAAATACCATGTCAACTTATAAATTAAAAAAAATTTATTTATTTATTTTAACTAAATAAAAAAATTAAAAACAAATTGCTTAAAAAAGAAATTAAATTAATTAAATTAAAAAAATTTCTTTACATTATGTTCTTCCCAGTCATCGTGAGTTCTTCCTCAAAATCAAGAACATGCCATGAAACACCCAAAATCAAAAGGCACAAAAATCCAACACACCCACAAAAAACCAAATTCTCTATCACCAATCCAAACCAAAACCGATCCACTACAAAACCCACCACCACAGTGCCACCGCAAAGAGGAAGAGAGAAGAGAAATTGCAAACCCACCACCACGGCACCGGATTTGAGTAGAGGAGATTGAAATGTTACCGGACGTCACCGGATCTGAGTAGAGGAGAGTGACCGAAACACACACCCACAACAATGGTGGTGACGACCGTGAAATCAGAGACGATGGCTCTGATGGACGAGGAGCGCCTTGGAGGCCGAGATGAGCGCCATCATCGACCAAAATTGTATATTGTTTTTCTCGGCACCCAAACACTTATTTAGGCTATCTTTCTTAATTAATTAATTTATTAAAGATTTGATTTTGTAATAATGTTAAAAAAAAAAACCCCAGATAGGGTGCACATTGATTGGACCTCTGGCTGGGAGCATTGTACAATGGGGTTTTGCTGATAAATCTGGGGATAGCATTGTTCGCTCTGGTGGCCATTGAGAGTAGCAGTTAGAAACTTGGGTGTACCTATGTTGTTCTTCTCTTCTGTGCTCTCCTTCTTGATGTTTTTTGGTTCATCCGCTTCACTCATGATATTTGGTCTCTCTTTTTTTTTTTTTTTTTTTTTCTTACCCATTTTTCATTTTCTACCGCATTGCAATTTGCATTTCTGTTTATGTATATATTGTCCACGCACTAACTGGGAAGAACATATTGTAAAGAATTTTTTAACTTAATTAATTTAATTTCTTTTTTAAACAATTTGTTTTTAATTTTTTTATTTAGTTAAAATAAATAAATATATATTTTTTAATTTATAAGCTGCGTGACATTTTTAATATTATTTTATTGGCCACTTCAGCATTTAATGTGCCAACAGTGGACGCCGTTTGCCACATCATCAATTTTTGTTAAATGAGTAATGGTAAGGACCAAAATGGAACGCGTTAATTGATTTAGGGACTAAAAGTGGTGAAATGAAAATGTAGAAACCAAAATAGAAATGACTCCAAAATGTAGGGTCCAAAAGTGCATTTATGTCAACAAAGCCAAAATGAGATGAGAAAGAGGAGATTCTCCCCTCCCAAAAAGAGCAAGGATTTGTTGCAAACTAAGTTGTAACAACTCCTGCAAAATGCACACATGTTAAGTGATCATTTGGTGAAAAATTCAATCTTGACAAAGAAGTTTTCATTTAAATATAAGTCTGGATAGGTGTCTATTTTAGGTATTGATATGTGTGTATTTTTGCAAAAGTTGCTGCAACTTATTAATTTTGCAGCAAATATTTTTCCACATATATAATAATATAATAGATATATATACCACTCTCTTCCAACCAATTATGAGTTTAATTATGTCTTGCAACACATATAACGGTTGATAAGATTCAAAATATGTCTCCCACCTCAAACTTGACAATTTTCAAAAGCCAAAGAAACACTCTTTTTCCATGCCTCTATATGTCCACATTATCTTTCCCATCTTTCTTTATAGACCTGTCAACATTGGACCTAGACGTTAAAAATCCTAAAAAGATAGAAGGTTTTCAAGACTGGTGAAAAAATTGGTCAACCTAAACTTGACCCACAAGTCAAACTATTTTTTTCCATCAGAAACAGACGTCATAGGTTGAAACTCTGTTATATATATATATATATATATATATATATATATATAAATATATATATATATATATAATTATATACTTTGTATAATAAAAGTTCAGATTAGAAGCTATGGTTGTACCAAGTGACTACTCTCACTAATTAGAAAATTAATTTTAAATTATTTGTTAGGATATATTTCGTCTAATTAAGAGATAATATTTAACAACTATTTAATTTAGGTAAAAAATTTATCCTTTAAATTTTAACAAATTTAAATTCTATTCAAATTAAAAGTTTATTATATATATATAAAAAAATCTAAACTTAAATCCCAAAAAGCAGCCCACATTTTCTTTCTCAACTCAAAAAAAAAAAAAAAATTATGTGTAGGAAATTCTATTCATCTTACTTTTTGTTCTTTACTTTTGAATTTGTGTGCGGGAAATTATGCCAAAGAAATTTTACTATAAAAAAAGCAAAATAATGGACGCTCATTTAAGTTCTTGGTTCACTAATGTAAGTTTTTAATTTTTTATTATTCTCAAATATTGAACCCTTTTGTGTATGTTTTGATTTTTAGTTTTCAATGTTATATTTAATTTGTGAATGCGTTGATCTTTTTAATTAGACTATAATTAGGGAAAAATTTGTATTGAGGAACTTTTTTTTTTTTTTTGGTGCTGGCTAAAGTATAGATTAAATATAACACAAATAGAAATGATTAAATTGATTCATATCTTGTATTAAGAAATTAACATAAAGCACAAAGAGAATTTTCAAATAAAAAAAAAATTAAAGTACAAACTCTAAACAATTAGAACTTAAAACAATTTTTTATAAAAATTATTTACTTATTTTATAATTTATTATTACTGTTTATTTAATAATTTTTTTAATTATTTCTAAAAAATAGCTTACATATGAATCTTTATCAAGTTATGCATCACATGGGAATAATACGAGTATATTATAAAAGTTGAACAAACATCATATATCTCGTTGACTAAAAAAAAAAAAAATCATATATCCTTAATATATTTGTTAATTTCTTTCCATTCATACCAATTAATGCATTTTCAATACAATTATATATCTTTAGAACAAAATTTAATTACAAAATTAGTTGTAACCTAAAGTTACAACTTTACTCAATATCTTTTTATTGAAGATGAATTTTGACAAATCTACTATTGAATTACATCTTCTTATATCTTTCATACTTGCAAAATCTCTAGAAAATTAAAGATCAATAGTTATATCATCAATAAATTCTTTAAATTGCAAGTTTTTGTAGTTTATAATTATGTATAAAATATAAGCTTATAAATCATATAGTAAATAATATCTGATTAATACAAGATTTGACATGTGTATTAAGAACGTAGAGAATATATAATTCAACTGTTAGATGTTCAAAATATATATTAATATTTATTTTATTAAGTTTTGTAGCTAAATTTTGTCTATATCCTTATATAATTAGATTCTATGGCCAGTTACAATTGTTTATTATTAAGAAAAACATCAAATATCCTTAAATATATTATTTTATTTCTATTTAAACTAGTTAATGCATTTTGAACAAAATTTTCTACTATAAATTAATTTATGCATTTTCGAATTTTACTTAATATTTCTCTAATTTTTATTGTTACTTTAGTTTTATACTCAATTAAATTTACTGTCTAACGTGAGATACAGTGGATGTGCCTCTTCATCTCTTACTCATCCTTCAATGATATATAAAAAGCACAAAAACAACATTCTCTCTCTCTCTCTCAAGCGTTCCAATGAGCAATCCCTCAAGCATGGCATAGAATGCACTTACCTTATAAGGAGAGATTATTATGTCTACTAGAAAGATTGTTGAAATAGTCCTCACAACCAACGAAACAATATCACCTATGAAAATATGTGAGTCAAGTAGCCGCATTTTAGTAATTGGTTAAGAGGACTACTTTAGCAATATTTTAGTGGACCTAACAATTCCTTTTCTTCGTTTTTTTTTTTTTTTTTTAATAAAAAAAAATCATTTAAGACATGTACTTGAAAATACTATTTCAAAATGCAGTAAAACCATGTTTTTTGAACACTATAAATTAGTTACTTTATAAGGCCTCTCTCTCTCTCTCTCTCTCTCTCCTCTCTCTCTCTCTCTCTCTCTATCTATATATATATATCTATATATATATATAGACACACTTTTTAGCATGGACAATACCTTTTCTTCTATTTATTTAAAAAGTATCTTTTTAAATATGTGTTTAGAAATACAATTCAAACTGCACTAAAACCATCTTTTTTGAACACCATAAATTTAGGTTTTATGCCAAAAGAATAAGTAGTCTTTGTTGGCTAATTACTAACAGAAATTTCTTTTAGTACTTTTATGAAACATATATAACTCGGATAGGAATTGGTTTTGATGAGTATGGTGATGCTATGTTTTGATATAAAAACAATTGAAAAGGAAATATTTATTAGTAATTTTTTTTTTGAGAAACAAACACACACATATAAGGCAGAGGAAAAAAGGTTTTAACATAAAGGCATACTACAATTCCACTAAAAAACCATGATAACTTTTATATTTATTAGTAATTGTTTGATGAAATTGCTGAATGGTTTTATTTTTTCCCTCCAGGAATCCTAATGCATGGAGTAGGGTTACGAGAAAGAGAGATGAGGATAGTAGTATTGGTGCTGGTGGTGATCATTAATCCATGTCAGAGTTTTTTGTTGAGAAAGAATCCAAGTCAGAGTTAATAGGAAAAAAAAGCAAATCTCTAAGTCATATGATATGTGGTTCTTAAGCCCAAGAAAAATTAAAAGCAAAAACACAATTTTGGTCCCTATATTTTGGAGTTATAGTCAATTTGGTCCCTGTTATTTTTAACTTACAACTAATTTGATCCCTACCGTTAACTTGTTAATGGAAGATGTCTACATGACAAATAGTTTGTATTATTGGCGCACATGTGGCTATAATAATAATTTAAAAACAAATAATTAAACATTAAAAAAGCCAACTAAGCATTTTAACAAAAATGAAAAGGCCATGTCAAATAATAAAAAACTGAAAAAATTAATTGAAAAAAAAAATCAAATAAAATGAATTAAAAGAAGAATCAATTTTTTTTCTTTTCTTTTTGTATTCATTCACTTTCTTAGCTATCAAACACTATACCCAGCAAGCAACACAGTAATCTGAAAAATTTGAAGCTTTATCGGTGCTTCAGTCCGCTTATTGAGAATTGTTCATCTTTTGAAAACCCTTGAATTGTTCATATCTGAAAGTTCAAACAATTGTTATTGTGATTGGAGGAGTGGATTTGTTGTTGCATCGGTACTTGTGCTTCTTTCATTAAAATGCTTAGGTGGCTTTTTTAATGTTTAATTATTGAGAAATGATATGTTTATAACATTTTCACAATATTTTTACAACAAATCTTAAGTAACAAGTTGTTACTGGTTTTTATAGCCACATGTGCGCCAACAATACAAACCGTTTGTCACGTAAATATTTTTTATTAAGAAGTTAACGGTAGGGACCAAATTGGTTATAAGTTGAAAATAATAGGGATCAAATTAACTGTGACTCCAAAATATAGAGACCAAAATAGTATTTTCGCCAAAATTAAAATATTTGTATAGTTGTTTGGAATGAAAAAAAATATATAAATGTATCTTTTGGGATATATTTTTGTAACAATTGATTGACTTGATTCTTTTAACATTCATTTAGTGATCATCAAACTATAAGTTGTTAGGTTTTTTTAAGAACTCAAAACTCAAAAGTAGAAAATTTTCTGTACATGGCTTATTGTTAGAAAAATGATATGCGGATATTCTTTCAAAAGTATTGAAATTGAACTAAATGTACTCAATAGACTCTTTTCTTTTCTTTTCTTTTTTGTCATTTTGAGGACTTAGAATGTGGTAGATTTGGAACATAGTCCAACTTTATGAAGGTATAATAGTCATTATTGTGGTTTATACATATTTCGATAATTTTGGTAGTATCGTCTCTCACCTTCTTCTTTTTTTGGTTACATCTATTTGCGGGGTCATGGTCGATCCATTGACATGATATGCTAATCTCTATAAATCTTCATTTAATAATCTAAAATTTTTTAAAGGTATATTAAATATCTTGATACTGCAATTGACAATGCAAAAATTTACCAAGAAAAATTTTCGAATGATGAACTATTAAAATCTATTTTAGTTCTAAAACTTGTATTTCTTAATATTATATTTTTAGGTTGAATGTTAAGGATTGCGTCCTTGGACAAGATATGAATGTAAGATAGGTTTATTAAACCAAATATATAATGAAAAATAATACTTATTATAAGATTTTAAAAATAAAGAGTAAAACCGTGCAAAACACGGATCAATAATTAGTTTGTTTAAAATTTTGAGGACTAGGGATTTGCATGTGACCAAGAAACCGCTAAAAGTCAATCCAAGTTTGATTCCAGAACTTTAGTTTCCTACTCTAATTGCTTTTATCAATTTTTTTTTTGGTCAGAGTTAATCTACCATTTAGTTACAATTGATAATCTAATCATGCTTAATCACGTTTAACTGTGCATAAAATCTTTATCATGCTTTGGTTAAAGTTCTTTTTGGTTAGAGGAATACCAAATCCTTGAATCGTGAATGCCTAATTAGGAATAAATCACCAATCTTGTTTGAGAATATATATATATATATTTTATAGTTACAACGAAGGAAGAATGATTCAAATCATGAATGTCTATGACAAAAATAAAGAAACTGTCAATCAATTGAATTAAGATCTACCTTGAGTTAAACTCAATCCCTCGAGTCAAAATAATTTCATTGAAAAATGTCACCATTATTTTTGGATCCACCTTCTTGATGTAAACTGCATAAAAAATTGATTTTTTTAATTATATTTTATTAACATGATTAGTTAGGCACTTACCTACTCATTTTCCTATTTATAAATTTGTATATTATCCCGATCAGTGATTCATCATTATAAGTTAAGAAAATGAGTATTGTCAACTTCTCCAGCTAGGTTATATAGATGTGATCACCCACTACGTACTTTGCCTCTATTTAATTGTATACAGAGAGAGAGAAGAGAGAGAGAGAGAATGAAGTCTTCTTTGCTATTCATGATTTTCATCATCACCATAGATATCTATGGATTATCATCATCCCATGTGAATGCACAAGCAGATTCCTGCAGCTCTAACCTAAGCCTCAGTAATTCTGTGCCTTTTGATACAACTTCCCTACATTGTCTACCCGTTTGGGATTCTCAAGGTTTCATTCTAAGAGTAAGTTCACCTTTCATGCATCAATATCACCATTTGTTTTTTTCTTTGGATAGTAATTTCTAGTATTAACAGCAATAATGTACGCATGGCTAAATGGTACAGTTTTTGCAAACCAACAATGCAAGCATATGGAGCTTCGTTGTTTCAGCCCCAGCAGATACAAATTCTTACATAGCCATTGGCTTCTCAACCAATGGTGCGATGGTGGGGTCGAGTGCAATCGTGGGTTGGGTCTCATCATCATCAAATGGTACTGTTGGAATGGCTAAGCAGTATTATTTGAGTGGAAACTCACCAAACCTTGTGGAGCCTGATCAAGGAAGCTTACAACTTGTCAGCAACTCAGCCACAATCATATCCCAAAACTCAATTTTATACATGGCTTTCCAATTGCAAACCAATCAGCCAGAGTCTCAGCTACTATACGCAGTTGGACCAACTGGTGTTTTTCCCTCAGCACCCGACTACCAATTAACTGAGCACCGAACAATGGTCTCCACTTCCATAAACTATGCAGCAGGTAACGATAATCACATAGAATGTAACCCTGAAATGTTTTCTTCTTTTCAAGTCAATTTCTTCATTTTTGTTTTTAATGCTCGAGATGGATTGGTTACATAGGAACCAAAGTAATTAATGAACCATTTGAAGTTTGAATAGTATTTGCTGGAGAAAATTCCATAAAAAATTCCATAAATACAATATATTAAAGCAAAACTACTTTTGTGAATTGTGATTATTCAGCACAAAAAAAAAAAAAAACCACTTTTGTGATTGTGACTTGTGAGTTTTTTTTTTTTTTTTTTTTTAACAATAATTTTGTGAGTTTGATATAACGGACCCTGCAAATTCCGAAAAGCAAATGAAAGTTAACAGCTATATACCATAAAAGACACAGAGGATATGAAAAAACAAAACAATAAATTAAAGATGAGTAGGCCTAATCTAAATGTTAGATGGACTTGCATGTTTAATGTTATTTTATGACTATTTCTGAGTAACACCTTCAAAGACACTTATGGGTGATTTGTATATAATATTTGGAAATTGAACAGCACTTGTGCAATTAAGTACTAAATATTCAGGAAAAACAAAAAAAAAAAAACAAAAACAAAAACAAAAACAAAATAAGGGTAATAAGTACTAACATGCATGTAATTTCTGATGCATGCAACAGGTCAAAGTGCATCGGAGAGCCCTTATTCAGGACTGCGAAGGGGCCATGGGATTTTGGCTATGCTAGGATGGGGTATTCTAATGATAATTGGAACAATAGTTGCTCGTTACTTCAAGCACAAGGACCCAATTTGGTTTTATCTTCACATTTCCCTTCAAACAGTCGGATTTTTACTTGGAGTTATAGGTGTAATATGTGGATTTATCTTAAATAATCATCTCAATGCTAATGTTGGTAGCCACAAGAGTATTGGGATCTTCATTCTTCTTCTTGGCTGCCTCCAGGTTTGTCTCTTTTTTGTAATACTTCCAAAATTTAAAGTTTTATACTACACCCTTAGGGCTTTAGATATTCCTCTTCAATCAATGGACATATATCTAATGCACTCCACAATTTTCTTTTCTTTTTTTCCTTTTTTTTTTAAGTGAGTTTTCCTCATAAAACTCTCTTGGTGATACATTTTTAATATTATTTATTATTGACTTAATATTTGTTACCCATGACAGAGAAGGAGGTAACCTTATTACAACAAAGCATAAGATATTGCACATATTTTCTCTATGTTAGCTTTGATATAAAATTAAGTGAGCAATGGCATTATATAAATAATTTATTACTACTTGACAATTGTATAGGTTATTATCTTGAATATGGATATGAATATTGGTAATTTCACATTTTTAAGCACTTATTTAGCTTTTGCTAAAAGTAAATTAAAGTATATATTTTAAAAAGTTGTACTTAAGCAAAAGAGCTAAAAGCAATAGCTAATGCCAAACATACTAGTATTATGCAGTGTGAACAATAAATTAAAAAGGCGAAAAAGGTATTGCATGCATCCGGTATGGTAATTAATTTAAAGAACTTATTACTGGTTTACTTTTTAAGTTAGAAATCCTAATCCCCTGAAACTGTGACCCCCCCCCCCCCCCCAAATAATTTTGTGCAATTGCATACATTTAATTTATTAATTACTTATTAGTAAGTCCAATTCTGTTTCAAAATGTCTTAAGTTGACTTTCATAAAAATGAATTAATAATTATAATTAAAGAATTCATATTTAAAAACCATCTAGCAACTTGCTATCTTTTATCTATACAAATACAATATATAATTCCCTTGCAAGACACGTGTTCATATTATTTAGTATTGGTTTCATTTTACAGGTAATGGCCCTTTTAGCTCGGCCGAACAAGGAGTCAAAATTCAGAAAGTATTGGAATTGGTACCATCAAAATGTTGGGAGAATTTTAATTATCCTCGCAATTGTAAACATCTTCTATGGAATTAATTTAACTGGAACGGGACATGGTTGGACTGCTGGTTATGGAGTCCTTCTTGGTGTCTTGTTCATTATTACTGTTGTTCTTGAGATTAGATTTTGGATTAGGAGATAAAAAAAATCCATTGTTAAATAGCATAAGGGAAATTAAATTACACTTTAGTATCCCAACTTTCATGCTAGTTGCGATATTTCTACCCAAATTGATTTGTGTGTATATTAACTCCTCCCATTCAAACATGCTATTTACTGTTTTAATCTGACAGTTATTGTCTCAATTAATCACATGTACTGGACAAGATGCATCTAAAAATATGAGTGATATTATTTTGTGTAATGGGTATATATATGCCATAGTATTCTTTAAAGAAGAGAAAGAAAAGAAATAATGGGTATATGCTATTCTCACAAGTATTTGTGACCTCGTTACCTTTTTTCTTTTTCTTTTTTTCTTTTTTTTTTAGGAATACTAAGTATTTTAATACACATACACATAAGAGAGAGGGGAGAAAGTTTTAAAGAAACTCGTTATCACATGTGGAACTTGATAGCACCCAATGAGCTGGTCGGTCTTTACTTTTTTTTTTTAATGGAAAGGGGTTAAACTTTCACTCCCTACCATGCTCACCGAACATTTGGTCTTATGGCGTCATGGGCCTTGACCAAGTAGCTGTAGGTGTCCAATTAACTCAATTGCTCACATAAAATATTTATAAAAAAAAATCAATTGCATTATGTTCAGATTCAATTTGGATCTCCCTAATTTACTTGACAATTGGTTTGCAAAAGGGGTCAGTTGTCCATAAGGTTTACAAGATTCCCAGTCACTTTTTTTTTTTGAGAAAGAGATTCCCAGTCACTTGAATAAAGAACTAGAGAAAGTTACTAGAAGTGGATTATATATCCATAAGCTCCACATCCTCAAAAGTGCAATGTTATGCACCCTCCAAATAATCCACATTAAACACATAGGAACCATGTTCCAAATATCTGACAAATTCCATTTCACAAGCAACCAAGCAATGAATGAACCAAAAGAAGGTATACCGCCTCTCCATTACAACAAGATCTTACTATACTAAATGTTGAAAAGAATAGTTTGGAAATCCTAAACTAATTAGATATTGAAAATTTTTTTCTGAGTAATTAAATATTGAGTTTTTAAAAAAGAAACAAACACACATACACACAAGACAAAGAAAATGAGAATAGCAATGGGGTTATTAAATATTGAACTTAGTTAATTATTAGGAACTAGTACTTATAACATCAATCTCAATTAATTAATTGCAATAAGTTTTACATGTTTTATGTTTTCCTTTAAACGAAGTTAAGCATACACAACATCATGTATATTCTTATCATCACAACGTGTGCCACACCACACACCCTCACCAATATGATTTTTTTTAGATACCCCAATATGATAATTCTTGAAACACTAGCAAACATATTTTGTGGTAACAATATTTATTGCTTTAATATATTTTTTATATTTTCCAAATATTGGCAGATAAATTTGAGATACCATCTAATATTGTTCAAATTTTCAGTATTCTTAAAAAAATAGGAAAATTACACTTTACCACTCTAATATATATTACTTATTATACTTTGCACCCTAAACTTTTTGAGTACATGTTCTGCACTCTAGACTATGACTCTTATTATAATTTACACCTCAACATTAAGTTTGGTTTTAACTAAGATGGAAATTCAAAGTTTAAGGTACAAAGTGTAATATAGAATATAGTTTAAAGTGGTAAAATGTAATTTTTCATTTGTTTTTAATGATTGAGAAGATGGGTAATGAGAGCTGAAGAAAAGAAGAAAAGAAACAAGCAAAGGCCATTCGGCCAATGAGAGCTGAAGAAAGAGATTTTGGTTGAAGCAAAGTCAAAGTAAATGGCTTGTATTTATTGTAATTTGATGTGAAGAGCGTGGAAGGAAGAAAAGAAGGAAAGGAAAAAGAAATAAAAGGGAAAGGCCATTCAGCCATTTGGAGTAGAGAAAGAGGAGAAGTCCCAATAAGTGAGACTGAGGATAGTGCAATCTTGAAGAACTGCATGAGTGAGAGCAAGCAAAAGAGAAGAGAAAAATAGAGAGGATAAGAGAAAATTGTGAGAGATATACCGTGAGAAAGAGAGTAGTGAGTGAAAAGAAAAAGAGAGTGTTTTTTCCTCAAGCTGTATCTCTAAGTGTTGTAATCTCTATTAAATATAGTAAAATTATTTGGAGTTTGTCCCGTGATTTTTCCCTTCAAGGAAAAAAGGTTTCCACGTAAATTTTTGTGTTCTTATGTGGTTGTATTTCTGCTGTATTTGCTGAAATTTATTCACAGTTTTATAAAAATTTTCTCAACAAATAGCAAGGTTCATTACCAAGTTACAACATAGATTTCTTTTATTTAGCACAAAATTGCATAATTGATTCCCCAGTAACGAATCAATATATATATAAAAGTAGAGACCTCATGTGGAAGAGCACGAAATTTTGCCAAGTGGCACTTTCATTGAAAAGATAATTGATTTTTTTTTTTTGAAATAAAATACATCAGTTTTAATTTATTACACTTATTAGATGCTACATCAGTTATTTAATAGCTCAACAGATTTTAATTAGTAATAAATAAGATAGAGGGGTGTTAATAATCAAAAACTATTTGTTTTCCTTATTCCTCCATCCTAAGGTTTTCTTATGTTTATGCCTACTCCTCTTCCCTTATAACTAAATGCCTACTCTTCCTAAATCACTACATGCCTTCTCCTATGCCTATGTTGCTAAATTACTGATTCCATGTTCTATAATTTGCACAAACTGAAATAGCATTTAGATTATTTTAAAACACATGAAATCATATAAAAATACCAAATTAGAGTTTAAAATTATAACTAAATTTTTAAAAGAAATTTAGGCACATTTGCACAAAAATTCCATGTAGCTAAGTCACACTTAGGAATATTGAACCATTTTGCCTTTGTATAAATAGAAGGGCCCCAATGGGATCAGGGGGCTAACAATTTTCTCTCCAAACATTTGTTGTAGGAACACAAAAGTTTTCCATTGTAGACTTTTTACGATTAAAGAACATGAATTGCCAACTAATAAAACTAGAGTTTTTAGTACCTACAACAATTTCACAACATCAAGAACAAATCCCAGTGTATACAATATCAAATTTCATAGTCTCCTATTACATCAAATGAGTGTTTAATTTTTCTCGCAAAGTATTGAATAGTAAAGCTTTTGGGCCTTAGTCTCAATTACAACTATCAATCATGTTGGACCTGGATGATACCTATCAACAACGTATCATTATGAGATGCAGAAAAAATTTGGACTGTAAACAACGTTTAGTGTGAATGCGAAGAAATTTCATCCAATTCCAATTGGTTAGGTTAGTAAGGGACCTATTCCAATTTAATGTTTCTGAAATTTGTATACAAGTAATAATCAAGGAAACTTCCACCTAAAATAAGTAGGACTTTTGGCAAGAGAGAAAATTGATGTTTAGACAAATCAAGCTAAGGTCGACCAAAATGGACCATATTCTTAATTTCTTATCTCTATTTGTTCCATGTACAAGACTTATAGTCAATGCTTGGCGTATAAAAGTTGAACATCTTATCTAAAGTCCATCATCTGAAAACTTGAGAAAAAATTCATTTAAACTAACACAATATATAAATTATAAAGGAATCAAAGAAAAATTGTCAAAAATAATGAAAATTTAATCTATGCTTAAATTCTTATAAGGATGAACACAAGAGCAATATCCTTTTTTTTAAAAATAAAGATAAAAAAAAATCTATACTTATTTTGTACGTATGATAAAGTCCTATTACAAAGTTTTTTGAGGCTCATATTGATTAGTGATTAAAAATTATAAAGGAATAATTATGAATACATATATATATATATATATATATATATATATATATATATATATATATATTAGTAGAGATCTCATGTGAGAGTGCGTGAGGTCTTGCCAAGTAACACTCTAATTTTCCATTTATCATTTTTTTTACCTCTTTCATTAAGTTTTTTTTTACTATTACCCAAAAGTTTACATTAACTTATTTTACTGTTATCTCATTAGTCTCTCATTAATTGCCTAAGCTTACATCACGCATTTCTCTCTTTCTCATGTCTTTTAGCATCCCACCATTTTAATATTTTTAAAAAAGTAAAAAAATAATAATTAAGAACTAATAGTAATAACTAACCAGATAAGGCCTTGGAGAGAGATAGAGAGACATAAAAATGTTGTAGATTGTTAAATAAAACGCATTATTTCTCTATAAAATCAAAACGCATTGTTTCACTATAAAAAACCTGAAACTGACAAAACATTTGAAAGAAAGAGAAATACAAATCTAAGGGGACGTCGCCTCCGTCATATTGGCCTCCCACCACCATCAAGACCTTAAACCTCTACGGGTATTTTTTTTTTCTTTTTAAATTAGGATATTAAGTGCTGGTTTGGATCCAGCTTATTATGCTGCGTCTGCGTTTTGTTTTTTTTTTTTTTTTTTTCTTCTGCTGCGGGGGGGACAAGCGCGCAGTGCGCGCACTATGCGCGCACTGTTCATGTACGTTTTTAGCAATTTTTTTATTAAAAATGGGTCCTGCAGTACTATTTACACATTTAAAAATTATTTTGCTACAGTATTTTCAGTTTTCAGTTTTCAGTTTTCAGCAATAAGTTCTATCTAAACGGACCTTAAATATGATTTAGGTTTGGGTAATTTGGCTGGATGGTTTTTGTTTTAGGTATATAAGTAGAGAGAATATTTGGTACGTAATGTAAAACCATATTCTACCATAGTTTAAAATTTTCTATAAGACACGTGCATACATACTTGCCCACACTATGTTTTAATGTTTCACTATCAATGAGTGGAAGACAGTGAGAGAGTTGGACATACTTTTATTTCATAATATTAAATATGTGAACACAACACAAATTATTTGATTTTCACGGTCCTGTTAGTCTTTTACATTTATTTTTTGTTTCATGATTTAAAAAAAAAACTTAATCTTACCTCTTTTTTTAGGATGAAAAATTAATCTCACCTTGAGAAGGCTATAAATATGTAGTGAAACAACAGTTATAAATTGCGCACACATAACCATTATAATTATTCGATTCAAGGAATGAGTAAATATATATATATATATATATATATATATATATATATATATATATATATATATATATGTATGTATATATAAAAGCAGAGACCTCATGTGGGAGAGCACGAAATTTTGCCAAGTAGCACTCTATTTGAAAAGATAATTGAATTTTTTTTAAAATAAAATACTTTATTTTTAATTTATTACACTTATTATATGCCATATCAGTTATTTACTAACTCAACAGATTTTAATTAGTAATAAATAAGACTAATGCATAAGATAGAGGGATGTTAATCATCAAAAATTTTTTATTTTCCTTATTCCTTCATCCTAAGGTTTTCTTCTGTTTATGCCTACTCCTCTTCCCTTATAACTAAATGCCTACTCTTCCTAAACCACTACATGCCTTCTCCTATGCCTATGTTACTAAATCACCGATTCTATGTTGTATAATTTGCACAAACTGAAATAACATTTAGATTATTTATAAATATATGAAATCATATAAAAATTGCCAAATTAGTGTTTAAAATTATAACTAAATTTTTAAAAGAAAGCTAGACACATTTGCACAAAAATTCCATGTAACTAAGTCACACTTAGGAATATTGGATCATTTTTCCTTTGTATAAATAGAAGGGTCTCAATGGGATGAGGGGGCTAACAATTTTCTCTCCAAAACATTTGTTGTAGGAACACAAAAGTTTTTCATTGTAGACTTTTCACGATTAAAGAACATGAATTGCCAATTAATCAAACTAAAGTTTTTAGTACCTACAGCAATTTCACAACATCAAGAACAAACCCCAGTGTATACAATGTCAAATTCCATAGTCTCCAGTTACATCAAATGAGTGTTTAATTTTTCTCGTAAAGTATTGAATAGTAAAGCTTCTGGGCCATAGTCTCAATTACAACTCTCAATCATCTTGGACTTGGATGATACCTGTCAACAACATATCATTATGAGATGCAGAAAAAATTTGGAGTGTACACAAGGTTAATATGAATGAGAAGAAATTTCATCCAATTCCAATTGGTTAGGTTAGTAAGGGACCTATTCCAATTTAATCTTTCTGGAATTTTGTATATAAGTAATAATCAAGGAAAATTGATGTCTAGACAAATCAAGCTAAGGCCAACCAAAATGGACCATATTCTTAATTTCTTATCTCTATTTGTTCCATGTACAAGACTTATAATTAATGCTTGGCATATAAAAGTTGAACATCTTATCTAAAGTCCATCATCTGGAAGCTTGAGAAAAAATTCATTAAAACTAACACAATATATAAATTATAAAGAAATCAAAGAAAAATTGTCAAAAATAATGAAAATTCAATCTATGCTTAAATGCTTATAAGGATGAACAGAATAGCAATATCCTTTTTTTTTTTAAATAAAGATAAAAAAATCTATTTTTATTTTGTACGTATGATAAAGTCCTATCACAAAGTTTTTTGAGACTCATGTTGATCAGTGATTAGAAATTATAAAGGAATAATCATGAATATATATATAAGTAGAGATCTCATGTGGGAGTGCGTGAGGTCTTGCCAAGTAACGCTCTAATTTTGTATTTAGCATTTTTTTTACCTCTTTCATTAAGTTTTTTTTACTATTACCCAAAAGTTTACATTAACTTATTTTACTGTTATCTCATTAGTCTCTCATTAATTGCCTAAACTTATATCACATATTTCTCTCTTTCTCATGTCTTTTAGCATCCCACCATTTTAATATTTTTTAAAAAGTAAAAAAAAAATAATAATTAAGGACTAATAGTAATAACTAACCAGATAAGGCCTTGGAGAGAGATAGAGAGACATAAAAATGTTGTAGATTGTTAAATAAAATGCATTGTTTCTCTATAAAATCAAAACGCATTGTTTCACTATAAAAGACCTCAGACTGACAAAACATTTGAAAGAGAGAGAAAGACAAATCTGAGGGGACGTCGCCTCCATCATATTGGCCTCCCACCACCATCAAGACCTTAAAGTTCTACGAGTATTTTTTTTTTCTTTTTAAATTAGGAGATTAAATATGATTTAGGTTTGAGTAATTTGGTTGGATGGTTTTTGTTTTGGGTATATAAGTAGAGAGAATATTTGATACGCAATGTAAAGCCATATTCTACCATAGTTTAAAATTATCTATAAGACACGTGCATACACACTTGCCCACACCATGTTTTAATGTTTCACTATCAATGAGTGGAAGACAATGAGAGAGTTGGACATACTTTTATTTCATAGTATTAAATATGTGAACACAACACAAATTATTTGATTTTCACGATCCTATTAGTCTTTTGCATTTATTTTTTGTTTCATGATTTAAAAAAAAACTTAATCTTACCTTTTTTTTTTAGGGTGAAAAATTAATCTCACCTTGAGAAGGCTATAAATATGTAGTGAAACAACAGTTATAAATTGCGCACATATAACCATTATAATTATTCGATTCAAGGAATGAGTAAAAAAAAAATTTGGAGGAATATTGTAGAATAAAAGTTGTTACAAAATGTCTCTCTCAGAGACTTCATGTAAGAGTGCATGAGGTCCTACCAAGTGGCATTCTAATTTTGCATTTAGTCTTTTTTTACCTCTTTCATTAATTTTTTTTTATTGTTACCCAAAAGTTCACATTATCTAATTTTACTATTATCTTATTAATATCTCATTAATTGCCTAAGCTTATACCACACCTTTCACTATTCTTCATGTCTTTTAGCATACCCACTGTTTTAGTGTTTCAAAAACAATAAATAAATAAATAAGGACAGGCTAATAGTAATAGCTAATGAGATAAGACTCTAAAGAAAGACAAAGAGACACAAAAATGTTGTGAATTGTTAAATAAAATGTACTATTTTACTATATATTACCAAATTAAAAGACTTGAGACTAACAAAACATTCGAAAGAGAGAGAAAGAGAAATCTGTAGGGTCAGCACCTCCATTATATTGACCTCCCACCACCATTAAGACACCGAAACCCCTACGAGTAAGTTTTTTTCTTTTTAAATTAGAGGCTTAAATATGATTTAGGTTAGGTAATTTGGTTAGTTAGTTTTTATTTTGGGTATATAAGTAGAGAGAATATTAGGTGAGCAATGTGAAGTCATATTCTACCATGGTTTAATTTTAAATCATCTATAAGACACATGTATACACACTTGCTCACACCATGTCTTAATGTCGCACTATCGATGAGTGAAAGATAGTCAGAGAGTTCAGTATACTTTTATTTCATACTATGAAATATGTAAATACCACACAAATTAGTTTATGTCATGGTCCCATTACTCTTTTGCATTTTTTTTTTTTTGGTTTCATGATTTTAAAAAAAAAAAAAATTTACCTTAAGAAGGCTACAAATATGCAATGGAGCTACTAAACCAATTTTTAATATCTCAAAATGTATATGTTTCTTTACTCTAATTTAGTTTACTTTTTTCTTTATAATTTATGTACAACATTATTCAAAAGTGTTTTACATAAAATATCATAAAATTATCTGTGCATCGCACGGGCAACTTGTTAGTTATTCATAGATACAAACCCAATGGATCCATAGCCTTAAAAGGTTTTCACTAGATAACCACAGTTCACTTTTATGTCCATATAACATTACATATTTAGAGTTCATCATTTGAAAAAGATAAGTTATGTGTATAATTTTGACCTTAATAATCTGAGAAATCAATCCTAGCACAAGATGACACTGAAAAGGAAACAAAGAGGATATTATTCATACTGAGTTATTAAAATTAGTAATTACTTTTAAAAGAACATGTTATAAGTGTTTGGACTCATTTACACAACATAATAAGCAAAGAATTCTAAGATTCTTAGTAATAACTAATAAATGGGGTAGAATTTTTTTATCAAGGTATCCGGTTCAATCAAGTTAGGATTGTTTCAAATTTAAACAACCAAAACAAAGCAATTGAATGGTATGGCTACAAATTTTTTGACAATGTCTCAATCCAGTCCACTTTTAGAGTTACTCAATGTTGAATCCTGAGCAAGTTCCACCCCACACCAATACCCATATTCGATAGATAGATGGAAAGGGTAGTGATATGCAATCAACAACCATTTTGAAATAAAAACTATACATATATATTTTTTTCAATGGGATCCTCTGAAAAACTAACGAAGAAAAAGTGGAAACGAAACAAAGGTGAGTGAAATTAGGGGGTTTGATTTGATCCTTACCTTCACTGATGAGTAAATTGACGGACAAACCAACTTTCTCAAATCAAGCAAGCACTTGTTTGCCCCTCAGATTTTTTATTTTATTTTTATGTCTTGTCTATTCTTTCTCTGATATTAGTCCAGGTGAATTTATTGCCAATAAACGTTTTAGGCTTTTAAAGTTGTAATATAAAATAAAAATCATGAATCCATTATGAATATTATTTCAATCTTTTGTTCTTTTATTATTTATGTTCAAATGTTCAATTCCACATATCTACTTTGAAAATTCAAAGTAGTTGAGGGTCTAATTTGTATGCCATTAGATCATTGACATAAGATGTGTGTTAGTATTTGGCACACACGTCAAAAACCATACATCATAATATGTGCTAAATGCCAATAAAAATTTGACATATGCTATAATGATGTTCTACTTTTGAAAAATAGACTAATGTGCTAAAAAATTATGTAATTTTAATGAAGTGGTAATATATATATATATATATATATATATATATATATATATATATATATATAAAGATCCAATTACAATAATTTTCCGCCACTAGTAGTGTGGACAAAAGTCATTGTCATCATCATAATCACACAAAAGTGGGTTGTAAATTATTGATTTACACAAGCCTTTTTTCAATTTTTTCTGATATTTGAATAATTGATTTTACCATAAAAATATATATATTTGTTTTGAAATTTGAGCTTTTGAGAGGGTTCAGAGAATCCGTCGAAGCCTCCAAGCTACCAAATTTGACAAAGAAAGAACTTTAGTTAATAGTCAAAAAAGCACAACATTGACTTTAAAAAAAAAAAAACAAAAACAAAAACAAAAACAAAACATAGGACATCAAGAGTGACTTAAACAAATTCTCATCATATTGTCTTCACATTTTCATTAGCCAACTCATATTATCATAATAGATAGATGATGAAGGCGATATATATTTGCTTCATCCTATTGATGTTGTGTGCAATCTTTGTTCATGGGCAGCTCCAACAAGGTTAGCAAATTCTCTCAACTGAAAATTGATTATAGTTATGTTTGTTAATTTTTTTTTTCTCTCTTTTTTTTTCTTTTTATTTATTTTTTTAATAGAATGATTTTGTTAGACAAATAACTACTTTTGCTAATTTTAAACGCCTCTACACTTGAGTGTTTGAATTGATAGGTTAGTGGATTAGATTTTCATAAAGTTGGTCTTATTTTATAAAGTTTGTACGAATCAGAAAAGATTGTTCATTCATTTTTTAACATAGGTTGTTTATTTCTTTTTGTTTAGGCTTCATAAGCATTGATTGTGGGAGTTCCGAGAATTTCTACCTAGACATTGATACTGGCATTTCCTATGCTCATGATGAAGCTTATATAGACAATGGGATTAACAAGAACATCTCTTCTGAGTATGCATATCCAAACAATCCCAACCTGCCTTACCCACTTTCTGATCTTAGAAGTTTTCCTCTTGGAAACAAAAATTGTTACACCTTAAAGCCCCCTGGTGGAAAAGGCAATTTGTACTTGATAAGAGCTTCATTCTTGTATGGAAACTATGATGGACTAAACAAGTTACCAGAATTTGACATCTATTTTGATGTCAATCTTTGGACCTCGCTAAAATTTAGAGAAGCTTCTGAGCCTGTCATAACTGAGATTATTGGTTATGCACAATCAGACAACATTCACATTTGTCTCGTGAACAAAGGCTTAGGAACTCCTTTTATTTCAGCCTTGGAGCTTAGACCTCTAAATAATTCAATTTATGATACCGAGTTTGGGACATCTGCTTCATTAGTACTCTTCCAAAGATTGGATGTTGGATCAACCAACGGAGGTGGAAGATATAAAGATGACATTTACGATCGCCTTTGGTCCTCCTTCTTGCTCCCTACTTGGGATTCAATCAACACTTCAATAGCTATAAATAATAATGATAATGGCTATCAAGCACCACAGGAAGTCATTCGGACAGCTGCTAGGCCAGCAAATGATAGTGAACCCTTGAGATATTATTGGAAAAGTGATGATGCTAACTCGCAGTTTTATGTTTACTTGTACCTTGCTGAAGTGGAGAAGCTTGAGAAGAACCAGTCGAGGAAGTTCAATATATCTTGGAATGATCCACCGTTGTCTACACCTTTTAGTCCTCGTTACTTACATGCAACCACAATATCTTGTCCAAGAGCCTTGGTGGGAAAAGAGCACTGGATTTCTATATACAAAACGGAGGATTCAGCCCTTCCACCTATCCTCAATGCTGTTGAGATTTACTTGGTTAAACAGCTGAATGAATCACCAACATTCAGTGAAGATGGTAAGCTTTCTTGTATTTTTATTATCATTAACTGCAATGCTAGAGTTCCATGCTCGAATTTGAATGATATTATGGGTGTTTTTGGTGAAGCAACTCTGAGGAATATTGGATTTAATAAAGAGTTTAATATACAATTTGTTCAAATATTAATTTACTAAATACAGTCGATGCTGTCATGAATGTCAAAACAATGTATAAGATAAGCAAACACTGGGTGGGTGATCCCTGCGGGCCAAAGAATTACTCTTGGGAAGGTCTAATATGCCAATACAATGGTTCAGTTCCTCCACGGATAATCTCAATGTTAGTCATTCTCGTCTGAACAATATTGATACTACTCTGATTGAAAATGTCATTATTTAGGAGTTGCTTTTCTACCTTCAACAGGAACCTGACCTCATGTGGTTTGACTGGGACGATTGCAGCTTCCTTTGCAAAGCTCTCATTACTGGAATCTTTGTAAGTACACATTCAAAATATTTTGTTGCGTGAATGTTGTGCTAGCCCTAACTTGATGAAGATAAGGATAACCCTTTTAAGATTTAGTGTTTTGTTCAACAACTTGCAACATCTCATAAGGAAAATACTTTTGTCTCAGGGATTTATCAAACAATGGCTTAACTGGACCAGTACCTGAAGTTTTGGAAGAGCTCAAATATTTGAAGTTCCTGTAAGATCTGAAGCATTGGAATTGTAATTTTAATACAATTAAGAACACGTATCTCTAACAGAAATCATATTACTGACTTGTAGGAATTTGAAAAACAACCAATTATCAGGTTCTGTTCCTACAGCTCTTATTGAAAGATCAGAGGCTGGATTACTTACATTGAGGTTCTCAGATGCTAATATGGGAGAAAAGGCCTATATTTTTATCTCTTTTCTTGTTTCGCAAATTCTTGTTATTGAGTAGATAATAGAAGTGGTTCATATTCTAGGATATCATGAAATACAGTTATGCACTAAAATTTTGATATGGGACATGAAAATATGGTTTAATTGTCTATTTCCCTTCTTCCAGTGTGGATGATCAAGTGGATGACCAAAATGTTTGTAGCTCAAGTTCATGCAAAAAAAAGAAAACAAATTATGTTCCAATACTAGCACCAACAATGTCAGCATTGGTCCTCTTTATTGCTTTGCTTGTCATTTGGAAACTGAGAAGAAAGAAATCAGGTAATTTCACTAGTTTTAACATTGTGATTATGTGTGCTGTATGCTCCCAACATACAAGAATTAGTACAAAATACTTCCAACAGAAAATCATGCTCATCTAGAGGTGCAAAAAAGTGAAAAATGATGTAAAATGACATGCAGATGAAATAAGAAAAGAGGGGGGAAAAAAAAAAGAGATAACAAATGTAAATTGAAAGTGTCTTGCAAAAACATTTTAGGATCCATAGGACCATTACTATGGGATAACATTAAGAAAAATAATATTTGAAAGAAATTATACAAAGGGATATATCGATCAGAAGGTGATATATTTTAGAGTGTAGTATATGCAGCAATCTTCTGCTCTACAACATAAAGATTCAAAGGTTTGGTCTAAAGTATATTTTTGTGTAAACTTCAGCTAAAGAGTTGGTTGTCTCCAGCAAAAAACATATCATAGTATCAAAGAAGAGGCAATTTACTTATGCTGAGGTTTTAAAGATTACAAACAACTTCCATACTGTCATTGGGAAGGGAGGATTTGGGACTGTGTACCATGGTCAAATGGCAGATGGCACCCATGTTGCAGTTAAGATGCTCTCTGCATCGTCATCTCAAGGGCCAAAGGAATTCCAAACTGAGGTTCGTACCATTGATTCAATAAAACTTCTTTATACATTATAAAGTTTAAAATAAAAATGCGATGGCATGGATGGACAACTTTTACTCTCTATTTTCTCTCTAGTGAATATATTCATGCTAGGTACTAACTGCTTTAACCATTGATTATAGACTAAAGTGGTTGCTGGTGGATTTGCAGGCTGAGCTTTTAATGACAGTTTACCATAGGAACTTGGCATCTTTTGTTGGATACTGTGATGATGGTGACAACATGGCACTAATTTATGAATATATGGCTAACGGCAACCTAAAAGATTATCTTTCAGGTACTTCCATGTTTATTATCACTATCTGAATGAAGAATGACTTGGAATAACCGATTACAATCCATTCTGCTGTTTTTAGATTCCCTATCTTCCTGTACATATATTTTTTTTTCTTTTATGTTGTTTGTACATATTCTTTTTGGCTACTTAATTTTTCTAATGACGTTGTCTTCTCTTAATACAAGTTTTCTTACCTATCAAAAATAATAATAATAATAATATGTTCAGATCCTTGAGATTTTGAGAAATATTTGTTCATTTTTTATGGTTGCAGATACACGTTCACATACCTTGAGTTGGGAGATGAGACTCCACATTGCAATTGATGCTGCCCAAGGTCAGCATCTACATTCTTTTTAGCAAATGTAATATATGAAGTACAGCCGACCTCAAAAATTTTGGAACTAAGGCTTGGTTGTTGTAATCCTGGATTACATTATGTCCAACTTTTGAATAGCATTTCATAATTGCACCAGACCCAGTTGTCTCACATATTATTTACCAATGCTTCTTGAGAATCTCTGATAAGCCCCTCAGAACTGGCTTTGTCTGGGTTTCCTCGAGCCGAACCATTTGTAGCTTAAAGAAGTCTAGAGGAGGTGGTTTCCAACCAATGAGGGTGTTGGTATATCTTGTTCTCTTCACTTGATAGGGGAGGGAGAAGAAATATTCAGTGGTAAGGGATTTAATCTTTTTGAGGATTAAAGTTGGTTTGAAAGCTTGACCTTCCATGGTGGACTTATTTTTCGATCTGTCCAAATGGACCAAGTGGTTATGGGGAAGATGACATTCCCAGGTATGTCCGGGTGGGGTGGCAAGAGCTATTGTGAGTGAAGGAAGACATACATTAAATCCACTCCTCATTGGGATGATTGTGGAAGTCGTGGGGTGTGGGGTGGATGGGTAAGGCCAAAAGGGTTAGGTCTAACCAAATGGGGACAATCCCTTAGGGTATGTATAAAGATGTTTCTGGGGCGGTATGGCATAGTGGGCATGTATCATCTGAGAGGATTTGTCTCTTTTCCAGGAGGTCTATTTGTGGGGAGACGATCATGACAAGAAAGCCAAAGGAAGGTGTTGATTTTGCAAATGGTGGGGATTTTCCAAAACCATTTCCAGTTAGGATTAATGGTGGATGATGGGTAAAATGCCCATTAGGGGATGGGTGCCAAAAGAGGCATTCCATTTGTGTGGAGTGGAAGGGTTTGCGGGTTGCTTTTATTGTGTCAAGAAGGCGATTTGGGGGGATGAAGGAGATGTTGTCAAGAAGCCAATTTCCATTGGGATCCCTTGTGTCCCAAACTTGAAGGGAGTGCTCAGTTCTAATATGAGGGCCATGGCCAGTCCAATTATCATACCAAAAGCTAATGGAGGCCCCGTTTTTAATAAGCCAACCAGCTCCTTTGTTGCAAATGTCACTAATTTTGCAAAGACTAGACCAATCGAAGAAATCCTTTTAGAGGTGCTCTGATCATGAAGATAGTTTTTTCTGAACTTCAATGCATATGCAAACATTTTCTGCATTATATTTTAGTTTTGTCTCAATTTTGCTTCAAAGTCATACTTAGACCTATATAATTTCTTAAAATTGTATTATTGCTCATAGATCTTGTGGCTCATACATAACATTGTGTCAATCGGACCATAATTTGATTGTATGGCATTTGTGCCTGACTTGTATTGATACTGCAGGACTAGAGTACTTGCATCATGGATGCAAGCCACCTATAATACACAGAGATGTAAAGTCAGCCAACATCCTTTTAAGTGAGAGCTTGGATGCTAAGATAGCAGATTTTGGTCTCTCCAAGGTTTTTCCGGGTGATAACCAAAGTCATGTAGTAACTACAGTCATGGGCACAACTGGATATCTTGACCCTGAGTATGTTTTCATCATGTAATTCGTTTAGTTTTTTGCATCATTAAAAGGGGGTTGCACTTGGTTCAAATGTTTGCAAAAAAAAAAATAATAATAATAACAATAGATTGATAATTATAAATGATGAGCTATTCATTTCAATAGTATGCAACAAGTACTCTTTTTTTAACTACACTCACCTAAGGCTAGGGATTAGCCTGGTGCTATAAAAGCCACACTCATGTTAGTGAAGGGAAAAAGAAAAAGGAAAAGAAAATATATATATATATATATCTTTGTAAACATTTGATGTGACATAATTTTTTTTTGTGTTTTTTAGGTACTACAATTCTCAAAAGTTGAACGAGAAAAGTGACGTCTTCAGTTTTGGAATTGTTTTGTTAGAGCTAATCACTGGCCAACCTGCAATTGTAAAAAATGATGAACCAATCCACCTGGTGCATTGGGTGAGTCCTAAGCTTGAAATGGGGGATATAGAAAGTGTTGTTGATAAAAGGTTGCAGGGAGATTTTGATGTGAATTCAGTCTGGAAAGCTTTAGAATTAGCAATGACTTGCACTACACCCACCTCCATTCAAAGAGCTACCATGAGCCTTGTGTTACTAGAACTAAAAGAATGTTTAGCAATGGAATTGTCTCATAGTCAAGAGAAAAATATGGGTTTAAGGGAGGAGATCAGTACTAAATCATACAATTCATCTGAAGTGTATTCTAAGGATACTGATTCCATGACTGGTCCATTAGCAAGGTAGATTTAGATGGTCTAATTAAGGTAATAATGCCAACTTACCATTAGTTCCACACCCCCCCCCCCCCCCCTTTTCCTTTACCCCTTTTATTGAGGACTTTCAAGTGTGCAAATTGTTTTTGCTTATTCATTTTTGTCAAATAGTTCTTTGTATATTGCCAGTTTGGGTTATTATTATTATTTTATTTGTGAAAGTAGCTTCCTAGTAACTCATCACATACATTAGATATTAAATTTGAAGCACAATTAATTAATTTTTTTTAAAGAAAAACACTTGGCAGTTGGGGCCTTAGAAAAATTGGGCTATGTTGAACCCAAACTGTCAAACTCCAAATTAAACCTAATTTAGTTTCTAATTGTCGTCTAAATTCACCCGTGTCAAATTTGTTTTTCTTAATTTTGGTGTCAAATAATCTATTTATAATACTAATGACTATCTCACTCATCTAGGATTTAATTTGTGCATAAACATTTAAAAGTTGTGATGATAGGATAATAATGTGATTTGGAGCTTGCCAAAGATAAAAATATTCACAGAAAGACAAAATTTATTATAGTTTGGCCAACTTTGTATTTATCTTCTAACAAGCATTGCAAACTAGTTTTTTTTTTTTTTTTTTTTTGAGAAACTACAAGCATTTCCAACTAAAACAATAGAAAGAAGTAACATAGACACAAAATTAAACATACCCAATATATTCTCACACAAACATGATAAACAATTCTAATCGTTGTTTTTTAACTATGTCTCTTAAACCTTGTACCCCTAAACACCTTAATGGCCTGTTTGGATGGAGGGAAGAAGGAGGAAGAGTGAAAGGAGTAGAGTAAAATCAGCTGAAAATAGGTTAATTTTGAACTAAATATACTTTACTCTACTCTGCCCTTCCTCCATCCCTCCAAACAGATTATAAGTCACGTGCTTTCTTGTTCAAAGCAGCTCTGTTTTAATTCAACCTCAACAGCCAATAAGAAAATTGTTTTCTAATTTTCCAAACCTTCTAGGGATGTGCCTAGGAAGCTATCAAAGTCGTTGAATTTACTTTGGAACCACTTTGAGTAAGGTTCTTGCCTCATTGAACTATCCACACCCACAACTTCCTCTTCTTCCATGGCCAAGGGTAGAGAAAAAGCAAGTGCTTCAATAGCTAGAGACAAACCTGCATCCTCCACAAGTACTTCATCCTCTTCGAAATGAGCCGATGATACATCCATAGAGTATGAAGACTTCAACAGAACCAAGGCCAACTAGTTTTTCTCATCCAACACCTCGGTGGCTTCACTCGGTGGCAAAAAGATCTAAATCAAAACTGCAAGCCTCCTTCCTAGTCTCAAACTGCAAGCCGACCCAATCCTGGTCTCATTGGAGCCGAGAATCTTAGTAGCGACTTCATTGGAGACCTTATTTGACTTGGTTAGCATCATTAGGCTAGTTAGATCATCTTGAGGATGCATCGGCACGACATCCAGTGCTTAAAACCTTCTGTGGGCTTAACACCAGGTGGGCTTATATTGTCTCAACCCACTTCCTGAACTTTGGAGCACTTAACTTCCCATCTACCATCCAACCCACAATCCAATCTTAAAGAGACATCCAGCGTTAAAAGAGCATCAGTGCCATTAAAAACATTTTCTTCAATCTCAAACATGATTTTAGCCCCAGGCATCACTCATTCCTCCAAAGCATACTATCGCGTGAATCATGGTTTTGATTGCTCAAGATTGTTTTGTTTGAATTTTGAAGGTTGGGCATTAATTGCTTTCCTTTCTTGCTTCCACCGTTGCCAATAGAAAGGATTTGGAAATTTTTGGTCGGAACTTCTCCACTGTCAGTTTCAAGACATAGAGATGGTGGTTTGACGGCTAGTGTCTCGGGAGCAATAGCCTTCCGTAGATGAAATCCAAACCCTCTCCACCCACTACCCAATTTTCCTTCCTACACAACAATGAAGCCTTTCCGACAGCCATGAACAAGTTCTGAGATCATAAAATAATTGTCATGTGCATTGGAACCCAGTTGCAAAATAAAACTTCACCATCCCTGAAGATTCTTGCGAAATTTCCAAGAGGTACATTGGACATGAGATCCTCCATATTAGCTAGCAAACGCTTTGCACTTTCTTTACCCATGAACACTGATTGGAGTGAATCCCTATTTCTTTCATATATATGCGTAACATGTAATAAGTACCTCCCTCCTCAACCAAAAATTTGAAAGTTTTGGACTCAACGAAAAAGATAGTGGAACCTCCCATGACAATAGAGAAAAAAACCAAAAATTTTGTGACTAATACGAGGTAGCCAGGCCTCTTAACAAATAGGAAAAGCTCTAGCAGTACATTCGGATAGTCACTTTACTCAAAATTGCAAAGGTTTAATCATCTAGAATTAGAAGAAGACATCTCTTCTTTCAGTTTTTAGGCGTATTCTTGTTGCACCCAATCAAGAGGAGGATTGGAAGTGTACTTCAATATTTCAGGCCATAGTGTGTTGTGGAATTGAAGCTTAGATGCTTATCATTGATGGTGGCAGCAATATGAATGTTATTTTAAGACTACTGTTGAGAGGTTGAAGATACCAATGCATTATGTAATCTACCATTTCTTTTTTCTTTTTTCTTTTCCTTTACAACAAGTCAGAAAATGGATATGCAAACCCAAATTCTTCTTCATTGGAAAATTAGATAGTGCCATTGAGACACAAATTTCTTAACTCCAAATCTTCTTGTTTAATTTTTTGCGCTAGTGTATATATGGAAATGTTTTTCAACCTACTTTGTTTTTCAAATTACCACAGAAGACGAAGATATAAATCATAGATTGAAAAAACTAAAAAGACAATACATGCCTTTCCATTTCTTTAACCTATTCTGCGTTCTGGAAGCATAAAGAATGAAGCAAATACATTTAGGTGCAATAATACTAATAAATATTCCCGCCAGCTAGTAAGGCACAAGCATAAAAAAAATACCCTGTTGCTTACTACTTTTGTCATTTTCAAGTTTGAAAAAATAGTGGACATTCTCCTTGTAACTTCTAGAAGAGCCTTCCAGTAGAACTTAACTTCAAAAATACTATTCCTAGCATGAGTCCAACAAATCCAGTCATCCCTAACCCTACTAATTTTATATGGGAATAGAGAAGGACAAGAAAATATTGTAAAATCTTCATCTCCCATTCATGGATTGATCCGGAAAAGAGAATGTCCCAATAAATAACTTTGTTATACCAACACATATAGACTACCATGTAAGTCTCCTTATTTCAGGCCATTTGAAATGGTGCTGGAAGGACCTCTTTAAGGATCACCTTCTCACACCATGGATCAAGCCAAAACCGAATACAAGAACCATGACCCTCCTCAAACTTGATGAATTTAGAAACCTATTACCCCCATTCTGAATACGAGTGGACTTTAGAAAAATAGGAATAAAAACTAATACAAAGGATTAAAGCAGACGTAGAAAATCCAAATACTTCAAAAGCCCAGTAAGAGAGGACATGGGAGATGAAGTCCACTCATTTAAGGACTTTAACAATAAATAGTTTCAACTTAGCCACACTTAGATTCTGCCTGTCAAAGCAACAAGCATTCCTTTCTCTCCAAAAAAACCCCTGAACACTAGGGATTGTGTTCCAACTTCCAAGTCCCCTCTCCTCCCTCCCCCCCCCCCCCCCCCCCCCAACTACTTTGCCCACCAAACCTCCCCTCCAAGAAAGACATCATTTCCTGCACCATTTTCTTTTCTTTTCTTTTCCCATTTCTTTTTATTCTCCCTCTACTTCTTCAGCTATATATATATAGGAGAAAAAAAAAAAAAAGAGTTGTAAAGCTATTCTGAGTTCTTTTTACCACTACAACAGAGACACGCACAAGAAAACAAGGTTATGTTGGCCAATGATGGTTTTATTTGTGGGCTGTGTGCAACAACCATCCACAAACAATTTCAAATATAAATATAATATATAACAACCATACCCATAAAAGAATCATATAAATCCGGGAAGAAAATTATGGTTTTAACAATACTAACATGCCTATTGCTACAAGTAAAAGCATGACAAGGATTTCAATTCATCCATACCTGTAATGACATCACTTCTTATACACATAGCACCATCTTCTTAGTAAGATACCACATTTCTTCCATCTAGTAAAGCAAGGTTCTCCATGTAAGTTGCTACATCTAAACGATGATAAGCTTGAGTGCTAATCTCCTTCTCATGTAGAGTTTCAGGGTTAATTAAAACATACTTATGTTTCCTTTTTAATTTACTATTGGTAAAGACCAGCCAAGGCCCTTTTTGAACTAGATGTAATCCATACTTGGTGAAACCAACAAAATCATGAAGATTTTCAATTGATAGAACACGAAGTTTATTCCAGGAATCAATCACACCATACTCCCTTATCACCCAAATGGAGCATAGCGTGCTATGTGGTTGGGCACCACTTCTAAATTCAATCAAAGCCAGCTCCCCCTTGAATGATTTAACACATTTCGTAAAACAACTTCTTTCATTAGGCAGTGGTACCTCATTGAATTTCTCACTATTGACATCAAATGACAAGAGCAAATCAACACAACGCCTCCCTTGCCCACCTCCATCATCTAAAAATTTATACATCCAATGCAAATGTCCACTAACAAATGGTGGTGACAAATAATTAATAAAATTGCAGCACACAAGATTGGGTCTCAACGAGATTCCAAGTTCAACTCTTTTCCATGAATCCGAGCTTAACGAGAACACCTCAGCCTCAAGGGGAGGCTTAGGATTGGCAAGAGCTTGTGAAATCCCAACAACCTTGAAGGCATTATTCTGGGAATCAAACCCAATTCTGAATGTCATAAAAGGAAACTAGTTATTGGGTAACCTCTTAAATTTTCTAATACTGGGGTTCCACAAGTAAACATCATTAAACTTTGATCCATAACCAGTGAAATACAACATGCCATTACATGAACCCACAAAATGGGAAAACTCAGATTGAAAAGTGAAGGGAACTCTAAACTTGGGTATGGCTTCAAATGCGCCGTCAAAAGCGAGAGAAGAAGAAGGTGCTGGAATATTCCTAGGAATGTGTATGACATAACCGTGATGCCTGTGATTAATATGGTGGGTAGAGATGAAACTAGGTTTGGCTATGGAAGAGTACCAGGGTTTGCAAATGCACCTGAATCTTAGGAGAGATTTCACAGGTAACTTTGCTAAGATTTCCAACACGATTTTGTCTGGTAGATACGCTTCGTCTTGCGTTGGAGGATCGCTCCTCGTTCTTCTTTCCTTTGGGACATTTTCCAACGGAAGAGGGAGTGAGTGTGTTAACAGAGAGTAACACTAATTTTGGGTTAATATTGTTAAGAATCCAGAAGAGCATCACAGAGCATTACTCAAAACCCAGTTTTCAAACCCCAGTTTTCAAACCCCAACGGCTAGTTCCAGGACTTGAAGAAGTGTCACGGAACGGTGTCGTTCTATTTAACAGTTGTCCATGTATTTAAATGAAACGATGCGTTTCATTTATGAGGAATTGAACTTATGAAAAACGCTGCGTTTCATGTAATGCATCAGCTCCAGGTGGTTAGGTAGTTTCAGTTAGTTAGTTAGCTCCACTTTTCCCTCCACATTTCACGGATCAATTCCGTGAATTTAGGAGTTGTTGATTAGGTGGTTAAGGGGTACTCTGTATTATATATACTGTACATTGGGTGTAACAGAGGATTAAGCAATTCATTTTCTTTTCTCTCAAATCAATCTTGTTTTCTCTCTCGCATCTCTCTCTGTTTTCCTTATCTTCTTCACTGCGTGTGTGTGTTCATTGCTTCACATTGAATCTTCCATATTGTGAATGCCATTGTTGCATTCTTGAAAAGCTTACATATAAATTCTTTTCAAATATTGGTCGACTGATCAAGCTACTTTTTTTTTTTTTTATGGTTAAGGATTGTGAAATGATTTAACCAAATAAATTGTGAGCTTTATATTTAACAATTAAATATATGTCATGTGCAAACACATCTGTATTTAAATGGGAAGAAATTAGAGGTTTAATTTAAAAAAGTCATTTCGCAGATCTATGTAATTTTTCCTTAACGAGTACAATTGAACACTTGTTAAATATGCTATTAATACGGAACTTGTGTAAGGTAAAAAAATGTGAAGAAAAAAAAAGGGAAGTTGGAAATGAAAGAAAAGAAAAACATATAAAACCTTCTCAATATATGTGTATATATATATATATAAGAGATTTTTTTTTTAAATGTTTGGTTTTAGTTTTTTGCTGAGTAAATCTTCAACTAAATTTTATAGTTGATGTGGCTTTGAGATTGTTTTTTGTATTTAGAAGTATAATATTTATTTGTTACTATGCTTCTATTAAGATTCATCAACAGTCACATCATCCGTTATTTTATTTTTTTTAACTCTCTTTTTTTCCTTATTAATTTCTCAACTTATTGTTATACTTTCTCCTCCCTTTTATCTTTTCATTTTTCCACTTCTATCTACCTTAATACCACTATTCATAAATCCCTTTAATTTCCTTTATTTTTAGCTTTTCTTATCCCCTAATTTTTACTATTAATTTACAACTCTCTCTCTCTCTCTCTCCATAATCCTTGAGGGAGTTAGCTCTATAGTTACAAAGGTATTGTTGGACATTAATTATGATGATTCTAGCTTTTGGCATTTTCTGCAGGGAACAAAGAGTATGTTTTTAAATTTCAGGTCTATTACAATGTCACAATCACGAAAGTTTTGCAACAAGGTAGCTCATCAACTGGCTCAATCGGCTAAAGAATTGGATCAAGATTTGGTATAGACAAAGGATGATAGACTTTATTATTATTAGTTGTTAGGTATACACGTGTGAGTGAAGTCTCACGTTGAATAATGATGAGAATAGTAAGTAGTTAAAATAACATAGTTGAACTCACATCAATTGAGCTTAGGCATTTTGGGTTAAGTGTGCTCTATATGTTATATTAATTACAGAAAGAGTTTTCATATATATTATGTGTTATATTATGGTTAAAGCATGAATAAAAATGTAGAATTTTGGACATAAAAAAAGTATAAAAAGTATATGTTTCATAAAAATGTAGATTTTTTTAATTATTACTTAATTGTGAAGAAAATTTAGAAAATACTTAATGGAAGAATTACAATTTTTTGATATCCAAAAAATTAGAAGAATTAGCCTAGCCCCAAAAACCAAGCCATGGGCCTCGCATAAGTGTGGAGGTCTTATGATTCTATAACACACCTTTGCAAAAAGGAAGAAAAGTCATGAAGATTGAGGCCAAAAGCCCAACAATGAAAGAAAGAGGGAAAAAACACCTTGAACAAGGTGCAAAATGACCCAATAAAAGGGTGCAAGGAAGGAGGTCCTCGAATGAGACCAGCCCATCAAGAGGGGGAGCCCAAGAAGGGTTTACTAGGGAAACAACCACAAATGATCAAGTTCCCTGGGGAGAAAGGATTGAAAAGGACAAATGATCCCACCAAGCGTTATGACCTAGGCTGAAAACTTACAAATCCATGAGGGAGAGGCTTAAGGAACCTCAGCCAGAAGGAAATAACAATGGAAAGAGAATGCCCAATGCATTTTATAAGTTCACCAAAATCAAAGAAGGGCCTATACTATTTTTAGAAAAAGAGGCTTAGAGCACAGAGTTCATATCAGATTAGGGAAACCTTCGAAATAACCCTTTCCCAACCTCGAGAGAAGACCCATCCTCATTGACCTCAACCAATGTTTGAATTGCTTAGGAAAAAGGCATCTCTTACTAAAGGAAAACAACTAGAAGCACTTTTAGGGATGAGTTCCCAAGGAGAAACAAGAGGAAGAAAAGAAAGAACCGCATAGAACAAGACCAAGGCAAAGTGAAAATATGGTAAATTTGAGGCCCTCCATGACTAGTATAAAAGGAGAAGGGAGTAGCCATGGAAGAACAACAAGAAACAGTTAAAAAAAAAGGTAATAATAATAGAGAAAATTAGTAATCATAGTGGAAGTATAAAACTTAGGTCGAATTCCCAAAAAATAGTATTGAAAGGAGTCATTGTTTGTAGTATTACTTAGGAGCTACGCATCGATCTTGGAATCCAAGCTTTACAAGTCTTGTAGAACCTCAAGGTCTATTAAGTCTATTAAGTTTGGAGCCTATGGATTATGTGTTATTTCTTCATAGGATTTGTATTCGGGTTCTTTAACATATTAATTAGAGTTCATTGAATATATTTATGCTTGCCAATATTATGTTGTTTTTCGACATTTTTGCATATATATATATATATATATTTTGGCTGCGCTGGGATCAAGCCTAGTTCCCTTACTCAGCATCTCACATATTCTCTAGCCCTTCAATAGACCCATAGATTTATTGGGCCTGGGCCTAAGGAACCTTTCAACAAAGGGTCCTACACAATTCAAAAGGCATTTAAATAAACTATGATAGTGATTAATAGACTAAAAAAAAAAAAAAAAAAGAACCCATTGCTTTGATTTGAACAAAATAATTTTTTTTTCCAAAAAAAAAAAAAACTAATCATTGTTTTTAGAAGATCAGATATCATTTTAAATTACGTCCCACTACTTATCAAAAAATAAAAATTATGTCCCACTAATCACTAAAATTGTTGTTAACTAAAATATAAAAATTAGATTTTGAAGCTATAGAATTAGCGTAAAATTAACCCAATGAAGATGCTCTAACATGGCCGAATTGCACAAAAATGAGAAGGAATCGATGTATTTCATAAGATAAAAGATAAACATGTGGCTGATAAGTTTCATTTTGTCATGTACGTATGGATGAAAGTTCTCACAAACTATGTACACAACACAGGTCTTTCTGGACAGACTCTAATTTTTTTTTTTTTTTTTTTTTTTGACTCATATATACTTCAATAGAATAAGGAAAACAAATTTAGTGGTATAGGTTGTCCCATAAACCATGTGGACCACAAGTATCCTTTCCGTTTTATGATCTCTTTCATTGCACTCTCTTCTATTGTGTGTTCAGCGTTATAATGGTTTCTTTTTCCTTTCAGATAAAAAAAAAATGAACAAGTAGAAAAAAAAAGTGGTGATTAAATTGAAACAAATACGAAAAAAAAGAAAAGAAAAAAGAAGAAGAAGAAAGTTTGGAGTGAGAAAAGCATATGCAAATGGCAATGATGCTAGGAAGAGGAGGAGGAGGAGCAGTTGGAGTTTCAAGCTTTCCATCACCATCATCATCATCATCATCTTCTTCTTCTTCTTGCTCTTCTTCATATTTCACGCAAAGTACCAAACCTACTTCATTATCCACTCTTTCTCTGGTATGTATTTCCTATATTTAAAACCTTTTTTTTTTGTTTAAATTTGTGTTTTATTTAATAAGTTCAGAGATTTTGTTAATTATAATTACAGTAGGCCATGCTTGGTTATTACTGTGGATGAAAAGTTTTGGATATATAAACAATGGCAAGGACCATTTGCATACAATCAAATTCATATACCACCTCTTATCAAAAAAAGAAAAAAAATTCATTTACCTCTCTCACTTATAGTCCAATGGCATATTAATCTCCTTTAGGAAGAGAATGAATGTTTGATTTGATCTCCTCTCCCACTTATAATAACAACTAAATTATATAAAAGAAAAAATTCCATTTACCTACTCAGGCTGCCACTGCTCACAGTAATGTTGTCCTTCCTCATGAAATATCATAGCAAAGATAAGAGGATCACTGGGATATGGAGAACATCATTTTGGCATCTAAAATTTGATATGGTCCAGGACTCTAATATGCGGACACAATTATTAGGCTGCTTGTCCTGGGCCACATAAGCTAGTTTTCTCATTTTGAAAAATTATACTGATCTCTCTCAAGATTTTCCGTTATTATACTCCTCTCCCCTCTAGAATAAAACACACTTAAAAAAAAAAAAAAGCTATTTACACTGATCTCCTCCTAAATGGTTGAAAAAATAATTATATTTTGTGATGGCCAAAAGGAGGTTATTTAAACAACTCAACACTTATTTTCACAATATTTTTTTATTCATATGTATTTTCACAATATTTAAATAGCGTTATTAGAACAACGTTATTAAATGGCTCTTAGTGACAGCCAAGGGAGGATAAGCATATTTGTAAATTTTTATTTATTTATTTTTTTGGCAGAGGGTATGTAAATTAGTAACTAATCACAGAAACATGGTTGCTTGGTCTGCTGTGCAAGAATCGTCTACTTCTACAGGCAAGTAGTTGCATTCTCATCTAATATTATATAATTTGTAACAGTTGAGTTGTACAAGTTAAATCATTTCAAGAAAACTACAAATGTCTTGAATTTACCAGTGGCTGCCGAAACAAAGGAGGTGAAGACAGCTCAAGAAGAAGCTCCAGCAAAGGCCAAACCTCCAGCAAAAGCTCAGGCCAAGCCACTGCCACAGTTAATGGAGGAGGATGTCATCCCTTCATTGAAAGCAATACTTGAAGCTCAACCTGATCTTTCTGAAATTGAACTATCTTTCCAAGACAACAGGGTGAGTTTTTTTTTTTTTACTACTTAAATCCTACAAACTGATATGTACCAATCGCAAAAAAATAATTCGGACTCTTATTTATTATGTTGTTAAAGTGAGGTCAATCACATTTAGCTTTAGTATTTTCCTTTCTATTTTTTGTTAAAAGTTCTCTTGGATTGATTCCAGTGTTTATCATGTTTCTTGGGTTTGATTGAAAATGATAGTTGGAAGGTTCCTTTCTAAAGAATGACAATCCTTATTCTTTTTGGGCATTCTTCCCTGATGGAGTCCTCACAGGTACTTCATATATGCATGCTGATTGTTATCCAATTGCACAGTCATACAAACACCCAACTAGCATTTATTTTTTTATTTTTGCTTTGGGCAAACCCGCAGGTCCAAAAGGCTTTTCTCTATCCTCCTATGGCTCAGGAGCAAGCACAGTTGAGCCCTTTCTTGTTGATGAGAAGAAAATCACTGGGAAACATGTTGTCTTTTGGGTTGAAAAACGTTTGGCAGCTCAAGGAATCATTCCTGTGTGGAAAGATTGATCTCTTAAAAAACTATCACATTCATTCCAAAATGAAATTTATGTAAGATGATTACCCTTTGTATTGCATTTTTTGCTTAATGACTAAATTATACAAATCCTGTTAATTAAGGTACACATTATTGATATACAACCTTTGACATATTTCTTGGTTCCTTTGTGGCCTAATTCAGTCTTCATCGAGGGTTGTGCTTTGTTTGAATAGTGTCTCATTGAGAATTCATGTGCTACTAAATGCTTGAGCGCGAGTAAGCCTTCTTCCTAACGTTATGTAAGGACCAAAATGCTTGAGCAAAGAAAGATTTTCTTGATTTGTGATACTCTTGCGCTCAGTGTTGTTTCCATCTTTCCTGAATTCATATGTTTACAAGTTTTTATCAAGCCATTGATAGGGTATATGCATTTAAATAAATTCCCACGGCTGACCAAAAGCCGTAACTGAGATGATTTTAGATTTAACAAGAAGAGCCTCTCTTTTTTGTTCATTCCTAACCTTTTATATGCCTTAACCTTGTTGCATGCACACAGACACACACTTACCCCTTTGAATAAGAGCAGAAGTAACCAACGTTTAAGAATAGTTCTTCATAGCTTTACAATAAACTCTCCTTTGGATAGCAATAAAATCAGAGGCTGATAGAAGGTAACTTCTTGCTGCTAGCCCATGGAACACCGATTGGCATTGCCTACTCCTAAGACAGTTGGGTAGTAACCAAGCGGTACCTGATTGGCTGATTTGGACATTTCATTTACTTCCTTTTGAATTTAGACTCAGAATTATCTATAGAATGTGTGACCAAAGAAAATGCCGAAGAAGTCAACAAAATAGGAAGACTTGTAGAGTTGATTTGGCAGGAGATGGGAAAATCACATTGGGAGTTACGGATGTGGAATTAAAACGAAATGTGGTGTGGTAAACTAAAGAAAGCTAGAAGCAGGGAGCAAGTGCTTTGTACCATAAATGGTGGCAAATCCAAATGATAGGAAAACGAACGAAGTATTGGAGATGGTCATCACTCATCAATGATTTAGATGAAAATAATTATAATAAAGATACGGTGGGTGGTTGGAACTTAGAACTTTATATCAAGCCATCAGTTTGTGTCCTTAAACATTTCTACTGATCCCATTATTGTCAACCCATTACTCCAAAATCGCTAACAGCCCATTTACTCCTAAAGATAACCTGTGTGTGTGTGTGTGAGAGAGAGAGAGAGAGAGAGAGAGAGAGATCTCAGTCTTTTGTATGCATATATAAACCATATTAATATGGTAGATACAAACAAGCGGCAGATGCCTAGTTGTGTGATAGTCCAGATGCAGGGACAATACCTTCTGTGCCATAATCACCTATGAGCTAACAGAGTTGAACATAATTAGTTTTGATGAAACACAAACAACCGCTACTCCTGATTTTTCTGTCTTGGCTAGTTGGCTGCAAGGTACTCCTGAAATTAAGTTCCAAAAGTACTCTACAATCCAGGTCCATATGATTTGCAAGTTGCAACGTGAAGTGTTAGGTGCTAAAACTGGCATGTGCATTGCACATTGCACGGCGAAGTTCACCTAGAAAGTCCATCTGTGAACCTGAAGGTCCAGCCCCAATTATCTGAAGATGAACAATGCAGGTGTGAGAAAGATAAGAGACAGAGAGGAAAGAGAGAAAGGCGGGGGGGGGGGGGGGGGGGGGAGATCAAGACATCAATGAGATGAGAATTTTCATAGTCACCTGTTTATGACCCCATGCTGATGAACCACTTCCAGGGTACATAACTGGTCTCTCTGAAGTATGAAAAATCCAAAATGTAAATAAACCAGCCAGTATAGTCACAACGTGTGTAAGCAATCAATTCCATAATAGTTATATTGATACACAGTTATTTTTTCAATATATATATATATAATATTTTCTAAAAGAGAATATGCATGATTGATGCCATGTTGATAGGGAAAGATCAATAGTGCAAAAGACATATTACATTAAACTCTACACTTTCGTGAACTAATTTTTAGCAACTCAATTTTTCTCAAATTTAGTATAGGCTCCATCATGATGGAGTATAAAGAACATGTTAGAAGTTTGTCCACTCACCAGCTAGATCTATTGATGGATTGTGATAGGAACGCATTGCGGCTGACCAACCTACATTTGAAAGTACATGAATAATGGAGATAACAAAATAATAAACTAAATCCAAATAGCAGCACAATATCAAACCATTACAAATATCATACATGTCTTTGAAGAAAATAATTTAAGCTTCTCTTTTAACAGGAAGTGTTAATGACCCAAATTTCCATGACAGTTCTGGTATTTAGCAGCCAAATGATTTTATTAGAATGTAAGGATAAATTTATTTCATTATGCATGACAATGACTTCTAACATAAATCAGCCTTCACCAAAGAAATTGGGCTCAGAACATGCATCTCATTATGTGAATCCATTAAGGCAAAAAATGGGCCAAGTCATGTGTGAGCAACTCAGAACTCAGCTTGAAAATAGCTTGTTTATTTATTAAAAAAAAGTTCAAGCCTGCTGTAAAGTCTCCTTTAAAAAGGACCCAGCTTTAGCAGGACAAAGCTTAGCTCATTTACATTAACAAAGTAAGGTTATGAACTGGTTCATGAACAAGGCTCATAAACAGGTTCACCACACATACACACACACACACACACACACAGATACATATTTAGTCAAGCTTTAACTAAGTAGGTCTTTGATTTTTTCAACTTTGATGAATACGCTGTAATAATAATGGGTTCTTACCCTATTGGGTTGTGGAACTGTTATTATGGCAAGACCTTCAGTGCTTAATAATTATAATTGAAAGTTTTTAGAAAGATGATGGGGTTGCCAAACTGCTTGTGACCTCAACAAGTTTATGTCAAATGAAGCTGAAGCTTATTATTAGCTCAAAACAAGCAAGAGCTCCTGTGATCTTAGAAGCCAAGCTTGAGCATGACAAAGCCTAAGTCGGCTTGACTTGCTTGCAGCCCTAGAATCCATTAAAGAGTTTTTGCTGATCAGGTCAATACTGAATATTATGTTTGGGTACACTTTGTTTTTGCTTGGTAATTAACTCATGCACCCATCGGGATCTCACTATTATGTTTGGGTACACTTCAAGACGCAAAGATGAGTGGACAAGCTCATATAAGCAAGTCCAAAGCTCATTTGAAAGAGTATTCAAACCTCCAAGGTAGCTTAAGCATTGGTAAGCTCATATCCTAAATTCAGATCCTTACTCTTCAGTAATGTGGGACTAGTGATTGGACCCACACACACACAAACATAAATAAATTTTTTAAGAGATTGTTGTAACACATACGGTCATGCAAGAGTCGAGAAGCTTCACTGCTACTACAACCCTGTAAAGCTATTAACCCTGTACGTGGGTTCTCATTCAGAAGATTGCTACTCCCTGAATCCCCAAGATCTATGACAGGAACGTTTTTTGAACCAGCAACTTGATTCTTGTCTACATCATTTGCATAAAGATTATTTGTTCGATCAAACCGATCTGCAAAGTTTAATGACATCAAATTAACATATAAAAGTTTATCTTGACAGATGTGCAAATTGAGCTTCCTAAAAGAATGCAGCAATAAATCTCACGTTATATAAGTCAAACTAACAAAAATAAAAAGATATGTACAAGTTTATATGGATAAAAAGGCATGCATTAGTTAATTGAGATGACAGCTTTACTATTTCATGCATGAATTTAGAGGCCCACCACTGATCTCTCATACCTGATAAAGTAAATGTACCTATTGTAGATAAGGAGATGGTATAATTTATGCAGTCATGGAAGACTACTTTGTTGCAACTTTGGAATTTGTCCATTCATGATTTATTTCATTGGGTCAATGTGTGAAGTTCTTGGAATAAGTATTAGGATTAAAATAATCCTTAATTAGGGTTTTTATTTTACAACTTATGGAAAGTTTTGAATTCAAGGCAGAATAGTAATTTAAAAAATTCTTGCAAATTAAGGGTACTTTGGTAATTTACTGTATAGAAATTTATAGGAGATTCTACAAATAGTAGTTTTATTTCCTTCGAGTCTAAGTTAGTCTTTTATTACTTTAGGAGTCCTAAGGCTTTTAACACACGAAAGAGTGCTTAAGATGCAGGACAAAGAGGAATGAAGCCAAGAAAGATTTGGAAGTTCTGACAACTAGGATTTTGACAAATTAGGTTTTGGTGGGAAAAATGGGCTGGAAATAGTAAGGAATATAGGTTTTCTAATGGAGAAAAGGAATAATAGGATTAATGGATGAAATAAAAGGAAAAACCTAAGGTTTGGGTTGCTGTTCCAGGGCAGTGAACAGTCAGTATCCCAATAACAATACTTTGGCTCATGTGGAATCTTTGGGTATATTTAATGGCTAGATGGTTTAGTTTTTGAAATATTGGATTTTAGGGTTTTAAAGGTGACAAATTGCTGAAAATTTAAGGACAGAATAAAAAGAGAAACTTCTTGGCGTCAGATCAGACTACATTTTCCTCAACATCACACTTAGGGTCTCCTTGGCATCACATCTTGAAGAAGATTGCATCACACAAACCTCAAATAAAGCTTTATAACTTTTGAAAATTTAGAAAACTTGTTCTCATCACTAAATGAAAAAGCGTGGCACAAAACTGAAAATTTAAGGATGGGAAATAAAAAAAAATAAACTTCTAGGTATCAGGCCTAGGGTTTCCTCAACATCACATCTTGCAGAAGGTTGCATCACACAAACCTCAAACAAAGCTTTATGACTTCTGAAAATTAAGAAAACTTCTTCTCATCATTAAACAAGAAACATTATATCCATATAACAACAACAATAACTAAACCTTAGTCCCAAAATTTTTGTGATTGGCTATAAATTCTCAACAACTTAGTTAGGGTCATCCACATGTATTATTTTCTACCATTCTATTTTATCCAAAGTCATCCTCTATGTTATTTCCTCAATAGACATTTCCCTATTTACAACTTATACTAATGTTAATTTAGGTCTTCCTCCACCTTTTTCCATTCCTTCAATTATAATCAACTCACTCTTTCTTATTGGTGCATTACTCGCTCGCTCTCCTTTGAACATGATTAAACCATCTCAAGAAACTCTCACTCATTCTTTCATCAGTAAAGGCCTCTCGCTCATTTTATGGATATGTTGCTTACAAACAACCCCACATGCATTTATATATATATATATATATATAACCTAACATTCAGTACTATAGAACATAGCTGTTCTTATAGTCATCTTATAAAAATTGCCTTTTTAACTTAAAAAGAATTCTACAATCACACAACACCACTCTCTTGGACTAACTTCTTGACCCGTTATCTATCCATTTAGGAACTCTTGCCCTTTTTTAGATGATATGTAACTCTTGTCCATTTTTCACTACACCTGAGTGCTGATGTAGCACGTTGCTTGCAGGGAATGCTAAATTCGGGTTCTGATGTAGTGCGTCGTTAGTAAGAAGCTGAAGATTGTTAGCTATTAAAGGATCTAATTACTTTTCTTAAGTAATAAAAAAAAGGAGCCATAAATTTTTTTTTTTTTTTAAATATATAAAGGAGAAGAGAAAAACAGTGGTGACCTGACTTGCGCCTGTTGAGAGGACGATTCCTGCAATTTGTTATGCAAAGAAAGATCAATTTTTTTTTTTTTTTAAAAAAGAAAGAAAATTGAAGGTGTAATAGATAATTACAGAGTGAAAAGGAAAGAGACCTTTGATTGGGAGGAGCATAGCGCTTGATTGCTGGGTCTGTTGTTGCTGTTGCTGTTGCTGTTGCTGCTGCTGATGCTGTATGTGTAGCTGTAGCTGTAGGGTTTTCCAGCATCTCTCTCTCCCTCTTTGATGCTGATGCTGCTGCTGCTGAGTGTGATTAGTAAACAGTAATAATACACACGGACTCCAGAAAAAGAAAGAGAGAGATAGAGACACACGCACTGATGCTCAAAAATCTAACAAATTAAGACCAAAAGAAAAAAGTCTTTATACCAACGAATTACGAATTTACAATACTTCCAACCACCGAGTCGGGTCGGTTCGGGTTACCTATCGAATCAACCCAGATTAACAACGGTCAATCTTGCTTGGACTTAGCAATACAAAACAAATTGCGGTTTCCTGAAAATTGGAGTTTTTTTTAATTTTTAAAAGCTCATTTTACAAAAATACCCTAACTGGGATTTTAAAATGACAATGATACCCAGAGAAAAAAACCGACTCCTTCCTTTCTTCAAATTTATATTTCTCTCTCTTTCTCTGCTCTCTCTCTCCTCTGCTCTGTTCTTCTTCTGGTAACTGATCTCTCTGTGCCGCTACGTCGCCGTTTTTGTGGGCTCTATATCTCTTTTCAAAGGTAACTCTCACACCTCACCTCTTAAATCTTTCTTCACTGCCTCTTTTTCTCTCTCTATCTCTGTAATAACTCTGCCCAAAGTTCCATGTCGAAGTCCATTTCCATGTCCATGATTTTTCATTTTCTAGTGTCATACATGTTAGATTTCACCAAAGGGCTTTGTTTCTGTGTTTATTCTTTTCATTCTTTTCTCTCTTTTAAATCAATCTTGTTTCTACCTTTTACTTCACACGATTATTACTAAAATATTTTTTTAGCCTTTTAGATTAGGGTTTGTCCTCAACCGATTTTTGGGGATTTTCTTCTTTTCCTTCGATTTCACTTTAGTTCCACGTTTTAACCATAATTCGGACTTTCAATTTCAAAATGCATCTATCTTGAATTTGCGATTTTTTTCTTCTCTTTCTATAAATCTGGGACAATAATTTCAAAATGGAATTTCAAACCTGTTCAATGTAAGTATAGCACTAATGTTATGTGAGTCTGAACATTTTGAAAAAATTAAAAACAATTGAAAACCTGTCCCATTCTTGTATGAAATGAACTAGACTGTTTTGCTTTGCTAATTTTCTTGCGGTATATATATATATATATTTTGGGGTATAATTGTTAAATCTTATGGGGAATGTTAATTGGTGTTAATTTGTTAATACCTTAACTTAATGATTTCGTCAATTTTGGTTAATGATTCATTATTGTGTTAGGAAGCATTTATTGTATACTGAAGTAAGTGTTTGACACTAAAATTTTAATATATGCTTGCTATGAAAATATTTATTGGTGATTAGGTAAGACTGCAAGACTGTTTGGACCACTTTACTTTTATTTATTTGGCTTATAATATGGTTTGTTGACATGGGTCCTGGTGATCTCCCAACTCTGCCTTGTGATATTGCAGAAACAAAAATACTCCGTGTATTTTACCAAATTCTTAATTATTGAAATTGCTGATTTTTCAAAACACAAGGGTGAGATTCCATTAATCAAGCTAGCTGTCTCCATTGAATGTAATGTAGTATGCTTTTATAGCCTAATGGAATCAAACTTAGTTCTAACTTTTTTGACAAATTAGGGCTAAAATAAAACCCAATTGACCACTAGAAATAGAAATGACTTCTAAAATTAAAGAAAACAAAAATAAATTAGAATTGTCTTTGCGCTTCTTGCATCAGCTATATTGCATCTTGATTGTCTGATTAGACACGTGAAAGTTGTCTGTTTGAGTTTTGTTTTTTATTATTATTGTTATTTTTTTACATGTGTGAATGTATATCTTTTTATATAAGTATATAATTGTTTACTGTTATATTGTTTTGATATATTATAGGCATTGTAAAGGATCATCAGTTCTGTATAATAATCGGTACTAGTTCGGCTAAGAGTACATGACTAATAATGGTGGTGCTATAAATATTAGAGACTCTAGAGGCTAAGGTGAGCTAAAACTATTGGAATGATTTAACATGGCCCAACAGTCATCTCGCCTTCATCGCCTGCTCACTCTCTTGGATGGTATCCTTCTTTGCTTTTTATTCTTCATTTTTTAGATTGATAACACTTTTTTTTTTTTTTACCTCCTATTTCCTTGTTATGCAATCTACATACTCTACTTTTGGGTTAAAATTGGTGCCGCGTGTAATGGAATTTTATTTTATGAAAATTTATAAGCTGGCTCAACGCAAGCAACAAGATTTACAGCTGCTCGTCAAATTGGGGATATTGCCAAGTCGCATCCTCAAGACTTAGCTTCTCTTCTGAAGAAGGTATCACCTATTGATATGGTTCTTTTTTTCTTTGTTAAAAAATAATCATTTTATCTTACTATCAATATTGTCATTTGTGTTTGTCTATATGGGTGAATGGGAATGGTCACTTTCTATTTGTAGTTTTCACTTCAACTTTTGTTTGTCTATATGAATGATTTGGGTGTTTTAAGCCTCTAAGAGTCCATTATTTTCTTTGCAATTTAATTGTTGCTAATTTGGAAGTTTCATTTTTCCCCCATGATCCATCCCAAAAGAAATGTTTAAATATCTATGGCTAGGAAATTTGTTAGTGTATTTAATTCTCTCTCTCTCTCTCTCTCTCTCTCAGGTCAAATCGGCCTTTATTTATTTTCACATAAGCATAAAGTTTGTTACTTATCTTGGTCAGTATTACTTTTTTTTTATAACTAACATAATATATTAATCAGAAAAATGTATAATGTAAGTACACAAGGAGTATACTCTGGGTGTGAAACTTAAACTCTTAGGTAAAGCTAGCATCCACTCAATTAAAGGTTTGAAAAACAACAATTTCAGATCTGGAACAGTCCTTTCACATCCCTCAAATTGGCAACCATTCCTTTCCCACCAAAGCCACCACGTTAGACAATGTGGAGCCATGCTCTAAATTTCTATATCATGATGTTGTCCAAAATGCCCTTGCCATCAAGCTAACAGCTTTAGGACACTTTTCAGTATAACCAATTGAACCTCAAACTGGCCGAAGACCATAGTGCATAAATCCCTAGCCAAAGTGCACTAAAGTAGTACGTTATCCACAGTCTCCGTGCTTGTTTAACACATAAAATACCAATCACTATAAAATGTCTTCTTGTCAAACCATCAATTGTCTAGATTTTCCCCGAAGGGCAGTATAGGAAAAATGCAGCTCTCAAAGGCACTTTTGGAGCCTGTTTGGTCATCAGTCTTTTGTTTTTTGTTTCAAATATGAGAAAGTGTTTTCTAAAATTTTTGTTTGAAATCAGTTCTCAAAATACAATTTTACCATATATTTTGTTTGACCCCTATTTCGGAAAACAAGTTTCAAAACTGAAACCACAAAAGTTTGCTAAGCCTCTGTTTGGGAAGTGCGTTTGCGTTTCTCATTTTTTTAGTGGGTCCCGTGCAGTGTTCACAGAACCCACAAACTACTCTTTTTTTTCTTCAAAAACAACTTTAAATTTGGATCCTATGGTACTATTCACACATTTAAAAATTATTTTGTTACAGTGTTTTCAGTTTTCAGCAATAAGCAGTATTCAAACAGACCTTAAGAACACTGTTTGGCCACACATTTCATTTTCTCAAAAAAGTAGATTCACTAACACCAGTCAACGGTATACAGAACCCATTATCCTTCTCACCGAAGCATTGATCAGTTTTTCCAACTTTTTTTTCCCCATTTCTCTCAGCCTTCTTATATGCTATACATTTAATTTTGATTTATCAAAAAAAAAAAAAAAAATCTATTCATTAAATTTTATGTATGTGATTTAAAGTTTTAATTTAATTTTGATTTTTGAATTATGTAATATATATTACTGATACTTTATGAATAGAATTCTAAAATTTATGCAAAGGAAAGAGCAGCGATAAATTCTTCCAAATGAAAATTATGGTATTAAGATTGCCATGCATAATCTTCAAAAATAAAAATAAAAATTGGCATGCATTAGTAAGCATGGCCAATCATTACGTCTTGTGCATTCAAAACACATGAATCATGTGCCTTCAAATTATAAAAGAAATGCTATTTTTCAAATATTGTGTCTATTTGGCATGAGCTTATAAGCTCAGCTTTTATAGCTTTTTAAAACCTCACATTTTTTTTTCACTTTTTCAAAGTACAAGTATATGTTAGCACACTTTTAGTAAAAATTAGATAAGCTATTTCTAAACAGACGCATTATCTTTTGTTGAAACAAATAAATGCCTTTCAAGATTGTATGCATTGGAAGAATCCTTTACCTTTTCCAATTAGACTGGGGAAGAAAAATACACGAAAAAATTTGATGAAAACTGCCATTGCTAAAAACTAATATCATGCTTTACTTAATTAAAGCTTTTGATTGAGACAACACTGCCTTGTGGACCATAATTTTTTGGTGGTATATAAGATTGCTACTGAACTCAGCTTTCACCATTCAGAAAACACCCTCATCCTTGTTTTCAGTTTTGCACAGTGAAAATTGATTTTCAGAAAACTGAAATTACCTGCCAAAACTACATGGTTTGTGGGGCCCACGGTTTTCTGTACTTGGAAACAGAAAATTGTCTTCAAATACAGGAATCAAATAGGCTCTTGGTCTTTCAAATGATTTTCCAAGAAAAAGTTACATTTGTCATAGAAACCAAAGATTGATGTTAGGTTTTGACCTTAAAGCCCCATCTCTTAATTGGCTTCCAACAAAGCTTGTCATCTCCATTTCTCCTCACTGGGATAGAATGAATCATGTCCATAAAAGATGACAAGGAGTCCAATTCCCAATCATGCATAGGTCTTGAAAAATTCAGGTCCCAGTGAAGAATGCCATGAATAAATGTCATAAGATCTCTTATTAAAAAAATGTTATAAGTCTTTATAAAAAAAATGTTATAAGATCTGCTACTTCAGCTTCCTTATTGCGTATAGAGGAAAATAGTTCCAGGTATGCCTTCTTCAAGGGGAAGTCACCACGCCATAATTCATTCCAAAATTTTATCTTTGATCCATCTCCCACCTCAAACTGAAGGTACTGCAAAAAAGTATCCTACTTTTGGCTTATATATTTCTAGAGATTAATTCCATAAGATCAGCTAAATGGGTTGGTGGTATCAGTCATGGACCTGACTTTGTAATTCTTGATTCTATACATATGCTAGATCCTATTGGATATGAATTACTCCTTTTATGCTTTATTGTATATGTTTTTTTTATTTCTCATTTGTTTAGTGAAGATTTTATTCTAGCATTTGCGTGTGTACTAAGGTTGTGTCTCCTTTTCCATTTTTTAATAAAGTTACGTATGAATAAAAAATTGAAGATTGGAATCTATTTTCTTTTTTTTTTGATAAGTAACAGAAAATATATTGAAAGAAACATCCCCGTACATAAGAAATGTACAAAAGAGGCAAAAACATTAAGAAGCCAAAGTACAAAAATCAAGCAACACAGGAAGGGAAAATACAAGAAAAAGAAGGTAAAACCAAACACCATTTGAGAAGAGTAAAAAAGAAAAAATACTTAAACTCAAGACTGGACCGTTCACAATTCTCAAAGCTTTTCGAATTCCATTCCCGCTAGATACACCACATCAAACAGTGCGGCACAATCCTCCAAATGACTAAACTACTATGCCGCCTGAAATTGCAAGACCAACTTTCCAACAAATCCACTACCCTTTGCGGCATCACCCAGTAAATACCAAACAAGCAAAAGATCATACTCCACATCTCGTAAGCGAAAGGACAGTGAAGGAGGAGATAATCTATAGATTCCCCACACCCTTTGCACATAAAACACCACTCAAGAACAACAAAATGCCTCTTCCTAAAGCCGCAATCCAAGAGAAAAAAGCTACCCGAGGAGGAATTTTCGATTACCACACCACTTTCCAAGGGAAGGGGATGCCAGTAGAGGGGGGGAAAGAGAATAATAATACCCACTCACCTTGAAACCTTGACTGCTAGCTAGTGTCCAACATAGATTATCAGCTCCAACACCCTGCACCTTAGTGGAATAAATCAAGACCAAAAACGAATCCAAAGAAAATGACTCTTGTTCGTTCACTAAACGATGAAACTGAATGTCCCAAGAAACTCTCCCATTCATGTAGCACATAACCTTAGAGATCGAAGCCTCCTTTGTCCTACTAATATTATATAAATTTGGGAATGCCTCCTTAAGAGGACGGTCCCTATACCACACATCATCCCAAGACTTCACACGGGTTCCATCACCTACATCATACTGAAGGAACTCGGAGAAATTCAGCCAGCCACTTCTAATGAACTTCCACAAGCAAACACCATATGCCCCCGACATAGTTTTGGTGCACCAACCACCCCACTCATTCCCATACTTTGCCCCAATAACCCTTCTCCAAAGGGCATCAGTCTCCAAACCATAATGCTACAACCACTTGGCTAATAAGGCAGAATTAAACCTTCTCAAGCACCGAATGCCTAACCCTCCATTCTTAACTGGCCTACAAACCTTAGACCAATTAACTAAATGGATTTTACAATCATCCCCAAAACCAGACCAAAGAAAGTCTCTTTGTAATTTCTCCATCCTCCTAGCCTGAAATCTATTTTCTGACACTTTAAAATCATTGATCTAATTATATTTGAGTTTCTGTGATTATTATATATATATATATATTAAAAAATAAAAAATAATAATTATAGTCTTTCTTATTTATTCTAATCTACTGTCTTATAAATTTAGGTTTCTCAATATCTTCATAGTAAAAACTGGGATACAAGGGTTGCCGCAGCTCATGCTATTGGGGCTATCGCTCAGAATGTTAAGCACACATCGTTGGCTGAACTTTTTGCTTGTGTTGAAAATAAAATGCTGGAGGCAGGGATCTCTGGTGATGTTGAATATGTGCTGACATGGCCTTTTTTTAATTCTAAAATTTTAGGCTCCTCATTTAAAAGGTGCTCTTTTTTTTTTTTTTTTTAAACCTCTTCAATGTCAATGAATAGCGTTTTGAATATGTTCTTGAAATTATGTGACGCCCTTGCAAGGATACTGTCTGCTGTGTTACCTAATATATTTTTCTTATTTTTTATTTAAACTACAACAGCTTTGATATCAACAAGGTGCTTGAGTTTGGTGCTTTATTGGCATCTGGGGGACAGGTATGCATCTCATCAGCAATATACAAATTGTTTGAAGGAGTTACTTTGCATCACCTTTTTGTTTTGTTGTTAAGGAACATTAGTAGCATTCAACAATTTGTTGTCCTGATCTTATGGTCTTCAAGTGACTCCTTGCCTCCTTGGAATTAACACTATCATAGCAAATTGTGTCTTTTTTATTTCCATCTTCCTATTAGGGTGTCTATGAAGGAAGAAGATAAGAACATGAGTAGGTGTTGTTACCAAGGAAAAGTCCAAAGAGAGTCATTTTACTTCTTGGGAATTGCGACACTTAAATCAGTATGCAATTTGAGTCGGTCATTAGAAATTTTAGAACTTTTAATGGCATTTAGCCTTCTTTGCCTTAGTTGAAGTTTCTATATTTTGATATATCTTGATAATTGGCTGGTGATTTCTAGCTACTCTTTTTTTTTCTATGTTGGTTTCTGTACGATTGAAATCTTGCGTCTTGTTTTTTTGGTATCTATGTTCTATACTATCCATGCATTGGGTAATGATGTTTCACATTGACGTAGGAGCATGTAAGTTTGGAATAGGATTGATAGCGGCCTCTAGCATTGTAATTTTCAGATTGTTTTGTTTGTGGGTGGGGTTGGGGGGGGGGGGGTATTTTATGAATTCAGTGTCTAGAGCAGCCTGGATTTATGGGATTCTATTATTATTATTTTTTTGATTAGTAATAAAGATTCATTGATATTAAAAAGAGAGACACCCAAGTACACAAGGAGTATACACCCAAGTACACAAGGAGTATACAGGGGGAACAAATTAAAGACAAACAATACAAAAGTCAAGTAAATCTAAAATAGAAGAAAAAGGTTGGTCTCTCCACACAGAGAACCAATCAAATAAGTTTCGGAAAAATTTAAGCTTGTATCTTATGGATTATTTGGGGTGAGCGAAAAAGTAGTACTTTTGATGGAGTTGAATTTCCATTTCACATGATCAAACAATTATAGATAAGATTTATTGAATAAAACTATTTTTAGTTATAAAAAATATATAAAAAAAGGTTCTGGGCTTGTTTCATTTATGGTTTTAATCAAATTTGAATACAAATTAAGGACCAAGTAGCTTGATGGTTATTTATGTGGATTTTGGAACTTTGTGTAAGGTATGAGTATAGTACATAGGCAAATCCTTGTGGATTATGATTGATGCTACCTGCAAGAAAGAGAGAAGAAATAACCCTAAGCCACAAGAGTTCGAACCATGTGTTGCATCATACATAGTCTAATACCATGTTGATTGTCCAAAAGCTTGAGATGAGAAGAAACGGTTCCAATAATTTACTTGTAGCTTACATATACTCAGGATTGGATGCAACTATAAAGTTCAACTATATTAATATTAGTATTCTTTTGGTTTGTTGCTTTATTATGGCTTTCTATTCATTCTAAAATTTGGTCTATATCTTTTACTGACAATTTAAATGTTTCTAGTTCTTGGAACTGATGTGTTAAAATGATTGAGGCTTTGTGTGCTTCCCATCTGATAGGGTCAAGTTGGGATCCCTGATGTTGGCTAGATTAAGTGGGGAGATCCATCTTTTCCATCTCTTGATTATGAGTTGGTAGCATTGTTTGATTAATGATTTGTTAATGATGTCTCATCTTTTGAAGAAAGAAACTTCGAAGTTTGTGGGATTTATTTGTATCAGTTACTTTGCTTAAAGTGTGTTACCTTTCATTTAGGAGTTATATCAAGTAAAGGCCATGTGAAATAGAAGGTTCACACTTTTGTGTGGTCTAGGAGAGGTGGATGCTAGACATCCTTATCCCTTGTTTTTGAGAGGCTAATTCCCAGACTTCAAGCTGAGGCACATTGCATGGCAAGAAGGCACTTGCCACTGCAACTAAGCTTCAACCTCTTTTGAAGTTGTACGTGGAAGATCTAGTATACAGGCCAGGTTGCATGATATCAAATTTTTCCTATGAAATGTACTGGCTTTTCCACTGGGTTGTAAGAAGTGTTGGTTAGCCAAAGGAGGTTGATTCACGTTGATTGGAAGTTCTTTATCCAGTTTACTAACTTCCTTTTTCTTTTTTGCGTGCCTACTGATATTGCTAATCGATTTGTAAAGTTTAATGGGATTTTCTTTGGGAAAGAGTATAAATTCCATCTTGTTAATTCAAAGAAGATTTGTGAACCTATTTGATATGACAGATTGGGTATAAAAATCTTGGTAATTATGCACTGCTAGGAAATGCTCATGGCATTAGGCAATGGAGAGAGATGCACATTGGAGGAGGGTGATGCGCAGAAAAGGGTAGTTTGTGGGGAAAATGGAGTTATGATGTAGTGAGCAATGCTTATGGTAAGCTTTTAGGAATTTTTTGTGAGGAAAGTTTTCCAAATTCATTAGATTTGAGGCGGTTGATTGTATATGTATCTAGTTTTGGCATGATGTATGGTGTGGGGATTACATATTGAAGCATTTGTAGAATTGTTTCCAATTTCACCATCTAAAGAAGCATAATTGGTGGCGCAATTGTATTGGTCTTATGGTAATTTTCATTGGGATATTAGTTTTATCAGAGAAGTGCAAGATTAGTAGTTGGAAATTCTTGTTTTCTGTTTGAAATGTACTTTACCAAGATTGGGAAGACTGGTGAGGTGAGCATTAAATATGTTGGGTTCCATCTAAATGCCATGTTTGAGGTAAAAACATTCTACAAGGTTTTAAGCTCTAGGGATGGTTCCTCTTTCCCTTAGACGATAATTCGGAGGGTCAATGTTCAAACAAGAGCATCTGTTTTTACGTGGATGTGGCATTAGGTAATATTTTGATGATGGGCAATTTGAGGAAACATTGTGTGATTTTTAGGATTCACTGGCTTATGCCTAGCTGGGATGTTTATTTATTGGTTGTTGGAAAGGAATCTTCAGTCATCACAATATTGACATTTAGTATCACAATTTCTTTGTGCCTATGTGTAATTGGAGAGAGAAATGTTCATAGTTTCAAAGGGTGTGATAGATTGGTCTTGGAGTCGAAGTTGCTGCAATTGCATTTCCACTATGACTAGATGGTTACCGCTGGTTATTCTTTTTTCAAACTATTATGAGTTTATTGATCTTTCTAATTTTATGTGATATGTTTTTTTGTAGCTCTTGTATAAATCCCATGTACTAAGCTTGTGCCCTCTTTGCACTCTTTTAATAAAACATTAAATTTCTTGCGAAAAAGATGAGTTGATTGTTAGAGGATGATCCTTTTCTTGGTTGTCAAAGGGGAGGTTTCTACTTCTAAACAATCTTGTATTGCTATTGTTTTTCGTAATCTTAGTGATTGAATCCCTATTTAATTGACATTGAAATTTTGCTTAATTTGTTCAATATTTTCATTTTACCAGCATAAGTGGTTTTGATTTTATTTGACTTTTATTTTTTTGGGGGGTAATTTATGGATCTTTGATAGACATTCTCATCTTATTTTCGATTCAGGAGTATGATATTGTGAGTGACAGTATGAAGAACCCAAGAGAGCGTTTGGCTCGCCAGAAACAAAATCTTCGTCGCCGTTTGGGTTAGTAATGACACAGATTTTTGTCTTTAAATATGCTGTAGCAATATATGTGTATGTATAGTTCAAATGACACCTCCTTTCCTTATAAGCTCTAGGTGGAGGTGAGGTCGTGGGTTTAAGACCCATTGTTGTGTTTGCGACTAACCAATTTTTTTTAGAAAAAGATTTTCTGTGTGTCTGTGTCTGTGTGTGTGTTTTTTTTTTTTAGGTTTCCAGCTGCTTTGTCTGTTCCCTGTTGAGTAGGTCTTGTTTTGTAGGTATTGTTGATGAGGTATGACGTAGATTTTTCTCATAGAAAATTTCCCTTGAAATAGTTCTTAGTAGTTGTGGATTTTTTATTAATTTATTTGAAGTGGTTGTTTGTCCTTGCTGGGGTGACTAATTGAAAGATAGAACACTTAAGCTCTAGAATGGAAGTGCTCCTGGTTAAGCTTTAAGTGATTGAATTTTGTTTCAATGATTGTCAAAGTTGATGCTTTTTTTTTTTTTTTTTTTGAAGTTATGTACTTGGTGAGTTATGAACCCACGTTCTTACACTCCATCCCTTCTTTTATTTTATTTTGTTAGAAGTAATTAATTTCGTTAAAAGATTTCAAAAGGGTTGCAACTCAAGTACATGGGATGTATACAAGAGTTACACCTACACCTTGTCAATTATAAGGACATTGAAAAAAGAAGAAGAAAACTTGTGGTGGCAGCCATCTACTCATAGAATGATCATTGAAACAACTACTCCAGCTCCAAAAGTCTCTCTCACACCCTTCAAAGCTTCGAGTGTTTCTTTCACTCCAATTATACCACATAAGACAGGAATTACTTTCCAAATCTGTCTTTCTGACCAAACTGTCTTTCTGACAGGCCAATAAATCAACCACATATCTAGGCATGATCTGTTGAACTCCAAATAGGCAAGGTAGCCCACTACTCTCTAGCAACATCACACTGAAGAAGCAGATGTACAGCATCTTCCCTACTCTTTCGCACATACAATGCCATTCAACCACTAAAATTTTATGTTTCCTAAAATTCCTTACCATTAGATTTTTCTCTACTGCTGTTGACTACAAAATATTACTACCCTTGTTGGAAGCATAGGCTTCCAAATGCTCTTCCATGGGTAAAAATTCTTTCAAAGTTAAAGCTTTGTAGAAATTGTTACTGTTTGGGCAAGTGCTTATTGGCCTATTTTGTTTTATTACTCTTTTATATTTCAGATATTTCTTTGAGCTTTATTCCTATTTTAGCCTGCTAAAAGGAGTTGTAGCGGGTGAATGTCGCCAGGAGTGGGGCATTACATTGTTCAACCAATTAGTTACAAATATATTCTTGTTGTTCTGCTGTTCTTGTTTTCTAATTAGCAGGCATCTTACCCTTTACAATCTCCTTATATTTTTTCCTCAGAAACGACATTTTTTTCACACATCATTTTTTGTTGTTTGGTTGTTTTAGAACCTATATTTAGTGATTTGTATTATTCACATTCTAAGTTGGACTTCTATTTCCATGGCCTTACATAATATTTCATTATTCCTTTGTGTAGGTTTGGATGTTTGTGAGCAGTTCATGGATGTCAGTGATATGATAAGAGATGAGGACCTTATTGTGCAGAAAGTTAACTCACTTGGCAATGTGATAGACCAAAGAGTTTACATGTCATCATCTGTACATAATATCCAGCAACTAGTTGCAAATATGGTTCCTAGTGTTATATCTAAAAGGCCAAGTGCAAGGGAATTGAATCTCCTAAAACGAAAAGCAAAAATAAATTCGAAAGACCAACCAAAGTGTTGGTCTGAGGATGGAGATACTGAGGCATCGTACACTCAAAATGTGACAACACCAAAGGGCCAATGTCCTGATTCTTTAAGTTGTGATAAGGTATTCGACTGTTTATTTTATCAATGGTTTCTGGTAGACTTATAGTACCTGTTTCTTTTTTTGTCTTAAATGTCTTAGTATTTATTTTATAACAGCCTACTACACACTAAGGTCTTTCACAGTTATTGAATTTCTTTTCTCTTGCTGATGCATGTTGTTACTTTTGTTTTGTTATCATTTGTCTAAAATTTATTTTTTTAAATTAATTTTTAGTTTTAGAATGAGAGCACCACCACAGATTTGGCACTTTTTGTCCTTCCAATTTTTATTTTGCATTTGGTTTTCAAGCCTCATGTGATCCATGAGGTTTTGAGTTCAAGTCTCCTAGCCAACACATTGGGGCTACTCCCAAGGGATTTTTCCATTAAGTTCCTTGTGTGTGTGGAGGTGTGGAATGAGGAAACTACACACACTTGGGGGTATTTGTTAGGTATCCTAAACTATGAAAATTTGGGTTAAGAGAGAAATAAGAGGAAGAGGAAAATTGAGGGGGAGAGAGAGACTACATCAAATCTCTTGTTCTAAAGTCTAGTTGGCCCCCATAAAATGGAAGCCCACCAGAAAGGGAGTTCAGAGTTAAGGTGATGTCTAACGAGAATGACAGAAAACTTGGATAAAAAAGGCAGATGGCTTCAAAAGAATTGGCAAAAAAATCACCACAAGTATCAGGAGATTCTGGTGACTTAGATGGTGTCTTAGCATATGGACTATGACCCTGCCAGTGTTGATAGCAGCACTGATGTCAGCATATGGATGCTGACATCAGCGTATGGATACTGATGTCAGCACACCTCTATCAATGGATATAGCCTCCAACGTGTGTTCTAGTGGGTTCTAGGGTTTGGTTGGGACGCTCTAATACCAAGTTGAGTTGTAAACTATGAAAATAAGGGTTAAGAGAGAAGTAGAAGGAAGAGAAAAATTACCCCTATTAACTTGCTAATATAAAAAATAACTAGAACTCTTAATACACACGCGTGCACACACTAGGTGAGTAGTTCCAGAAGGCAATATTTTGCAACTTATACAACTTAAAAGACCAAGCTAGTATGTCCACCCATTAACGAGTGGCAACAAAGGCATATGCATCTTCCCAGAGAATAAGACCAAGTCTCATATGGGGTAGTGCATATGATGATGGCTTGCTGATTCTTCATTAGCCTTTAGGTAGGGTGTCCAGTGTACCATGCCCTCTAGATATTAGATTTTGGTCAAGCCTTATCAAACAGTGCATGTAATGCAAAGAATTTTACTCTCATTTGCACCTGAGACATCCAAAAACATTCTAGAAAGATTCTCAATGTTGACCTGCAAGAATCCAATATGTTGCAATTGTATTGTGAGGGCATCCATGTGACCTCAAAGCATTTGAATTTAAATAACTTGATGATATAATGACACCCAATATAGAAGTCTACTCTTTCTTCTTACCCAGATGGGTTAATTTTGTCAATTAATATGGATGATTGATCCCTATTACTAGAAATTTGTCTTTTCCTTTTCTTTATTTGTGATTCAGTTGGTGATTTAGTTATTTCTTATCGTGAATTTCTTTGTTCGAAGGGTATGTTTGGACAGCATGGTAATTGCCCAGTTTGGGAGGCTACTTCTCTACGCACAATGTAGTGGTGTTGAGCTGTTCAGGCTTAAGCTTAAGTCTTTATTTTTGAGATCATTGTGTGAGTGGATTCTTGCATTTGGCTACTTCTCCATGCACAATGTAGTGGTGTTGAGCTGTTCAGGCTTAAGCTTAAGTCTTTATTTTTGAGATCCTAGTGTGAGTAGATTCTTGCATATGGCTGCATGAATTTTTCATTTCTTTCTAGATTACATAGACCAGCGTATTGTGTAGGTATTCTGTAGGTAAGCCTTTTTTATACATCATGTATACTTTTTGTCTTTCCTTTTTTTTTTTTCTTGTCAATTTCGTTGTTGCTCCCCCTTTCAATGTGCCAAAAAAAGAAAAAAAGAAAAAAGAAAAAAAGAAAAAAGAAAAAGAAATTGAAGTTATGAGACAGTGCTTGCTTGTGTTAGCCCATTATGTACAAGAGGTGTCATGCAGAAAGATCTGAAAACTACTGATCAAAGAAAAAAAAAAGAATTTCAGAAAACCACACGAGACTTTCTCGGTCCATTATGATGAAGAATTTCACGCAGAAAGATCTTCTGGAAACTATTATTTTTTTTAGGTGTAAATAAAACTTTATTCAAAAAACATTGAAGTACAGATAACACCGCTCCCCTGGTACACTGGCAGTGTACTAAGGGAAACAAAAAGCTAATCAAAACTTCATAAATCTAAGAAATCCAAAAGGAAAAGAATAGAGAGACCACTCATAGCAGTTATCCATTCAACTCAAGGACAGCAAAAAGAACCTTTTCAACTCAAAGATGGAATGTTCGTCTCCCTTAAGAGTTTGATGGATCTGTTTTCTTCAAATAGTGCACGTGATACCCAGCAGATAGCCTCCCTCCTAAATAAATAAATAAATAATTCTGTTTGATGCCAACCAACACCCTTATTCCAACTATTTAGCAATTCCACCACTTGTTTAGGCATAAGCCGAAAGACACCATATGTACAAAACACAAATGATGAAGGAGGTGATCCACTGATTCCAACTATTCTTACACGTGCAGCATCAATTAACAACACAAATATTCCTCTTCGTCAAGTTATCCAGTGTGAGGATCTTCCTCTAGCGACTGTCCAGGTGAAAAAAGTCACCTTCCTAATACTTTTCCAAGGGAAAGCACAACTTCCTCTGGCTGTTAGAACTTTAAAATATAACTTATCTTCGAAAGAACCACTCCTGGCAGGCAACCACACCATTCTGTCTTCCCCATTCTGGCCAATATTAGTGGAGTATAGAATGAAATAGAAAGATTGTGAGCTCTCCATTTCCCAATCTTGAATCAATCTTGTAAAAAGCACATCGCAATGGAGATCTCCATTTTGTCTACACAAATGTTCCTCCACGAAAGAGTCCTTCACATAATAATTCTGAAAACTATATAAAATGAAGCTGGGGCAGTGGTGTTTAACACAATGATTCAGTATAACATAATTGGTAAAAAATAGAATTAGCCTTTCTTTTCTATCCCCTTACTTTTTACCCAATCAAACACACTCGTAAGAAAGGAATGGAAAAATCGTAGCTGAATTTTGTTTTACAATTGGCTTTCACAAACAACATTGTTTCAAATTTGCTGGCTTTGAGAGAATAAATTTTTTTCTCAACGTGAGTTATTTATTGGGCTTCTACTGTTTTGAATGTGTTGCTTGAGTGTACCTCTTTGTAATTCTCTATAGTATTTTTCCTCATTGACTTTGGACAAAGGGAAACGAAGTCAAATGATGTATGGAAACTCTGGTCAGCTTTTAATTTGAGGAATTAGGGTTAGGGTTTAGTGGGGAAAAAGGCTGCAAAATAGCAAGGAATATAGAGTTTCTAATTTTGAAAAAGAATGGTAGGTTTTGAGGATGAAACCAATGTGAAAGCCTGAGGGCTGGGTTGCTGCTACAGGATCTGAACAGTAATGGTAATTGGGCTGTTTTTTTGGTTATTTGAAACTATTCAATGGATTAGTGGTAATGTTTTTAAGTTTTCGATTTTAGGATTTTAAATGTGATAAATCAATGTGTGTTTGCTAGGTTTAAATTTGATGGAAATGCAAGGACAAAAAAGGGAACTTCTAGACATTACATCTGGGATTTCCTTGGCATTACAAATTGGAAAAGGTTGTATCAAACCTTAAACAAAGCTTCATAGCTTTTTAAAATTTATGAAACTTCCTCTTCAATAGAAAGTTTATATTCATAGAAATAGCTGATTAATACCTAATTCTAGTGCAACTTGGACTTCTTGACTCCTAATAAGAGTTGGACTCCATGGGATTTCATTAGTGAGCCCAAACTAAATAATTAAACTCGAACAAAACCAAAATAAGAGACAATGGACTGTTGGAACAGCACATCCTTATGAACCAGAAAATTACAAAATTACATTTAACACTGAAAACTAATTATAAGTATAAGAAATATGATTGGAACTGTGTAATGCCCAAAAACATAATAAAATTTCTAATGTTACTCAGAAAACCAATACCATGTATGCATTCTCCTGATGGTCTAAGGATAAAATGGCTTGCTTAGCAGTCAGTATTAAAATCCTTTTGAAGATCTGCAGTTTTGATTTCTGTGCATTGTGGATTTCCTTAGCTAAATGCAGCCATGCATTCTCCTGTTGTTTTGTTGTTTATAGCTTCAACATCTGTTGATGAGTAATTGTATTCTATTATTCATTCTCTGTTTTGGTTGCCAAAGCATTGTTTTTTATTACCATCCTATGTTTTGGCTTTTGCATATTATGAGGTACAATATTTTGCTTTTGGCTTCTTATGCAGCCATTTTTGGATGTTAATAATGACGAAGACAGCTTGGAGCATGATGGAGATGGGCGGTGGCCCTTCCGTAGTTTTTTTGAGCAACTCATCCTGGATATTTTTGATCCAGGTAAGCAATTTTCCCCCCCTTCTATCGTGTTGTTTTTGGTTGGGGTTGGGGAGGGGGGGGGGGGGGGGGGGGAGGGTCATTATGCTTCTTATTCTCATCATTTCTTTAAATTTCAAATGTTAGTTCCTCTGACTATATATGTTGACAGTTTGGGAGATTCGCCATGGTAGTGTCATGGCCTTGAGGGAAATTTTAACTCATCAAGGTGCTTCTGCTGGGGTGTTTATGCCTGACTTGAGCTGGGATAGTGCACTTTTTGTTGAACTAGAAGATAAAGGTATATCAAATACAATGAAGAGAGAGAGAGAGATTGATTTGAATATGCAAGTCTCATCAGATGGGCTTCAGCCGGATCTGAAGAGGCCTAAGTTTGAAGATGTGTCATCCTCAACAATGGCCAATATTGTCTCTTCCAGTGAGGTTGGCAATTTTGATGTCTGCATGAAGGTTGATCATGGGTGGAATTTGCCTTCTGGGCTAGATAATGGCCAGCTGAATGTTACTCCTGCTAAGGTGGAGCCAGAATCTTTTCTTGATGGTGCCTGCTATTCGTGTAAAGATGCTTCTGATACCGCTGAGATGAAGGGTTATGCTGAGGATAAGGTTTCCATTGGAAAACCAGATCTGCTGAAAAATATTCCCGAAAATTGTGAGCTGATGAACTTCGTTAAACTAGCTAGGCATTCTTGGCTAAAAAACTGTGAATTTCTTCAAGAGTGTGCAATTCGTCTATTGTGCGTGTTGTCTCTTGACCGGTACGGTTTGATATGTGTATATTTATATATGCACTGTATACTTGAGTGATTTGGATTCCTCTTAATTTATTAGGTATAGTAGACTATGTATTCCAGATCTGTGTTTGTGTATTCATATATCAGTAAATTTTATTATTTTATTTTATTGTAGATTTGGTGATTATGTATCGGATCAGGTTGTTGCTCCTGTACGGGAGACCTGCGCTCAAGCATTAGGTGCCGTGTTTAAGTACATGCATCCCACCTTAGTTCATGAAAGCTTAAATATATTGCTGAAAATGCAGGTAACTGTGATCTAAGGGTATGCTTATGGTGTTAAATAATATTGATTATTGTGTGGTCTAACATTCTTACCCTTTCCCTTCTTGTGATTTGCAATGCTTATGCTTACATTATAAATCTTTGTTCAGTGTAGACCAGAGTGGGAAATTCGTCATGGGAGTCTTTTGGGTATCAAGTATTTGGTTGCTGTGCGGCAGGTAAATCTTTGAAGCACTATTTATTGTGATAATTCTAGTTCTTCTAGAAGTTAAGACTCATCTCATGCATCAATCCACTATGCATTATGGTTCTTGTGGTTGTTTAGTAAACATCCAATTCCTTCAAATTATGGAAATTGGTCTACCTAAAGGAAAATTTAAATGTGTGGAATGTTTCTTTTGCATTGTCTGGCATAGTCTTTAATATGAATAGAATGTTGAGATTTTGAATACCTTTCTTTGAAAGAGGACTTTTTACACTTGATTATTTTAAGAGGAACACTAAAAGGAGGCCAAGATGTCCATAATTTGATTACGTGCCAAACATGGTTGATTTTAGTTGTTTTGTGTAAACTGAAGTATTTTCTTATGCTAAGTCTTTTAATTTTTATGTAGTAGATCATGTGACATCTGCACAAAAGATTTAGAAGCATTATTTTACATTTGAATTAGCGATTGTGATCGCACCTAAGCTAGCACAGCAACTTGACTTTTTTTAGGAGTTTTCTGAAGTTGTATCGACAACTTTTTCTAGAGAATTGAATGAACTTTCAACCAATATTTGTGACTTCTCTTCCATTTTCTTAGGGATTGAGCTTGAGTGTTCTTACTAGTTTGATAACTTGAACTATCTCTCCGATATCCCTTCATAAGCTCCTTTTTTCTTTTACTCATATTTTGAATTGCATCTTAAATTATTGATTGTCTTAAAAGCTTAAACTATTGGGATATAGTAAATTTATCATTTAACCACGTACTTTTAACATTTCTCCATATGTGTGGGCTTGAATTCCCTTTTCATAGGTGAGGCCCAACGTGGGATTTTAAATGAGAGGAAGAGTGGAACTCAAGACCTCTTGCTTTAATACTGTGTTAAATTATCAATTGTTCCAAAAGCTTAAGCTAATCATTTAATCATATATTTCTAACAATATCAAATACAAGTTTTGATCCAAAGGAAATGGGTGGGGATTTGGGTTATTTTCTCTAAGGATTTGCAAGATGCTGCCAAGGAGAAAGAATCAGCCTCTTGGACCAGCTCCTCCACCAAATTGGAAAGTTGCATTTGATCAATAAGTAGTGGTTGGTGTGATTGATGATTTTAAAATGCAGATTGAAGCTTTAGCACAACGTGTTATGCAAAGAGATTATTGTTCTCAAGATGGCAATGAACTGAGGGGATTGCCATGAGCATGAAGAGGAATTTGAATATCCTTTCCATGTGGGAACTCCCAAGGAGATCAGCACCTAGTCCCTTTGATGATAGGTGTTGGGATGGTGGAGTTTCCTAGGTTAAGGGGTGATTTGTATAGTGAAGTATTTATTGATTGGTTGTCTAATTTTTAGAGAGTGTTTGATATAGAGAGATATTTATCATATCTCCACCCCCCACTTCGCCAAAAAAAAATAGAGGGGTGTTTGATTTGTACGATTTACCAGAAAATAAGAAACTGAAGCTAGTTTTGGTGAAGTTACAAGGGAGAGCCTCGGCTTGGAGGGATCAGCTTATTTTGATGCGTTAAAGACAAGGCAAACCTAAGATATCTTATTGGGAGAAGATTCTTAAGATGCTTATGGAGACATTTTTACCACATAATTACATGCAGTAAAAGTATCAAAGATTGCAAAATTGTCAGAAAAGAGGCAGATCTTTTGGTGATTACACTGAACAATTTAATTTGCTTCTTATTAATAAGTTATAATGAAAGTGACGAGCAAAAAGTGGCACAATATATTGGTTGCTTGTGGACCAGCTTGCATGACGTGTTAAACCAGCAATATGTTTGTAATGTTTCACAAGCATACCAATGTGTTATGGCTGCTGAAATTCAGCGAGGAAGGGGCCTGAATAGGGCATTCTTTAACCAGTCTAGTTCAAGCCATATGGTGGCTTCTAGAGGGCAATCACAAGGATCTAATGCAAGCAGCCATTCCACATCAATTGGACCTCAAAAGAATAACACCAATACTTCTCATCCACGACAACATTATGGGTCATCTAATAGGATAAAAGTCTTGTGATTGTTGAATATCATGAAAGGTTCTTATAACACAGTGATATGTGATACAAGGATAATAATGATTGGTTTAATCCTCGAATACATGTATTAGATCAATAAAATTATATGGAATTGGTTTCATATTGACCCAATAAATAAACCTTGAATGGACAAATTTCCAAAGTAGCCACAAATGTGTCTTCACTCTTCCATGGCCCTATTCTGAAGATTTAGAAGATCGGAAATGAACAAGTGACTACACTCATTACTAGACTTTGGGGGGAATGATTCCATGCTAGTTTTGTCCATACTAGACATTGGTTTCAGTGCAGTGAGTTTACTATCGTAAATTCATTGTGCTTTTTTATCAATAAAGCTGTTATTATCTATCAAAAAAAAAAAAGATTTCCTTCTTAGGAAGTCCCTTTTTTTAGTTTTTATTTATTATTATTTTTAAATATGATAGTAAAGTTGCATAATATGTCCCTGTGGAAGTAGGTAAGCATCTTAATTGAGAGTTGTGAGTAGTTGATCTATCACCAACAGTGTCTTTGTTATCTGATCTGGGCATGGGAAATCTGATGAACTCATTGATCTCAAATTGATGGCCAATGCTTTACAACATCCGAATTCTTTTTGTTATCCATGTAAGCATTAAATTTTACTTCCAAATGGACACCTTTCCAAACTGGTTTGAAATTATTTGAATATTGGTTAAATGATTAAATCACCATTTCCTCTTAGCTTAAGCTTTTTGAAGAATTGGTAATTTGTTATAGTATCAAAGCACGTGATTCTGAGTTTGAACCTTGTCATCCTTTTATGTGAATTTTAAAAGAGTTAAAATTCAACATGTTGGGCTCTACTTACTAAGGGGGAGTATTAGAATATTGGTTAAATTCACTATTTCCTATCAACTTAAGCTTTTGGAGGAACTGAAAATTTATCATAGGCATATTCACGAGTTCTTCGCTTAACCTAGTTGTCAATCTTAGAAGGAAATACCTTCATTTATCTTCTTACATTCATACCATAGAATTAGGATCTTGGTCAATGCAGTCTCTAATGATCTTGCAAACTGGAAAGAAAGGGCCTTGCTCTTTGTAGGACTTTCAAAATTGTTAATATTTCTCTCTCCATTAAACGTGGCTGCCTTTTTTGTGCTTAAAACTCATATTTGTCCTGACTCCTGAAAGTAGGTTGAATTTGATTTCTTTGCTCGGTAATTTCATTCAGCTGTGCATGGGATACATTTTGGTCATCATATACAATAACTCATTCTTACCGATTAACCAAAACCCTATGGAATTGGTTCTATTGATAAAGTATGAAGTTGGAGCTCCATTGTGGGCTGAAGAAGATGAGAAAAAGAATTCTATTTTCAATATGATGGAGGTGATAGAAGTATCATAATTAATTGGATGAATTAGGGGAATGTATCCTAATGACTCTTGTAAATTTTTGTTTATTTAGTCACAAATTTCAGCTTGTATTTTCAGTTGTGTAACCATCAATACAAGTACTACCTATATTCAAAGTCTCCCCCCCTTTTGATCCATGCTTCAGTTATATCTTTTGATTCTTTTGTTGATCTAGGAGATGCTTCATGACTTGCTTTCGAGCATTCTCCCGGCATGTAAAACTGGGTTGGAGGACCCTGATGATGATGTTCGAGCAGTTGCTGCAGATGCTTTAATACCCACAGCAGCTGCTATTGTTGCTCTAGAGGATCATGTGTTGCATCCAATTGTGATGCTACTTTGGGATATATTACTTGATTTGGATGATTTAAGCCCATCCACCAGCAGGTAATTTTAATGATTATGGTTGAGATGGGTTTTTCTCTTTTGTTTCTGATATGTCTAACCATAAAAGGTATGGTCTGTAATGAGAAATATATAAGCCATTTGAGTATGGATAGATTTTTTTTGTTCAGTCCTTTCTTTTGTAGTTATTTGTGAGCTGCATTTGTGCACACCTTGATGCCACATTTACATCTTTATCTAGTTTTTGCAAACTTAATTCATGTTTCTTGATTGTACCTAGGTGCACATCATGCATGATTTAAGTGTTAGGATGAAGCCTTCTTTCAAGTACTATAGAAATATTAATAATGAGAATTCATAAGAAGGCTTTTTAATGGTGTAACATTGCTTAAACTTATACCCAGTTTAATTTGAACCCAACTCTCTCTCTCTCTCTCTCTATATATATATATGGATGGATAGATTACTACAATGGATTCTTTCTCCATTTTTGTTTGATTTATAGAGTTAGTAGAATTCTGATGTTAATAATTTTTGTGTTACTCTTACATACTTAATGTGTACTAGTGTTGCTCATCCTTCTTTTGCCCTTTTAATATATTTGATTACTGTAATAAATAAGTGATTTTAATCACAACTTTGTGTCAGAAGTTAAATCTTGGGTCAGTCCTGCAATGTGGCTACCATGAAATCTGTAGGATAGTTTAGGACATTGAATAAAGTATATGAGATTCATTTTTATAAGCTTGTTTGCAGTGTAATGAATCTTTTGGCGGAAATCTATTCCCAGGAAGAGATGATACCTAAGATGGTTGGAGCTTTGACGTTGAAAGAGAATCAGGAGTTTGATCTAAATGAAGTTGGTTGTGGTGATGAAGCTGGAGGGATAATTTCACGGGAAAATCCTTATATGTTATCCACACTGGCACCACGGTTATGGCCATTTATGAGGCATAGTATCACATCAGTCCGTTATTCAGCTATTCGCACTTTGGTAAAAAAAAATTATGCTCTTCTAAACTGGTTCCTGTCATGTACGAATTACTTATTAATAAAATGTACTCGGTCCAATATTTGTAATTTTCTTGCTAATGTGTGTAACATGGAACGTTTATGATTTTGTGCAATGGTTTGCTTCAGACATTTCTAAGTTGGCTTATCAATAAGTGTTTGCCCATACACTAAAGATTTGATTCACATTTGCAGGAGCGGTTGCTTGAAGCAGGCAGCAAAAGGAATATTCCTGAGCCTTACAATACTTCATTTTGGCCTTCTTTTATTTTGGGTGATACCCTTAGGATTGTCTATCAGAATTTGCTGCTGGAATCAAATGAGGAAATCTTGCAGTGCTCAATGAGGGTTTGGAGGCTTCTTCTCCAGGTTTTTAATTTATGAGAAGTTGACTTTCATAAGCTGCACTTTTCTTTTACTTTCTTGTTTTGCTGTTGTCTGTTTTGATTTTCTTTTGAATTGGTTACTTTGGGTAAACCAAAGCCTTTGACTATGAAACAAGGAAGTGAGATATGTTGTAGACCTTGGGACAAAAAAATTGGTTTCTCATATTTTATTAATAATATTCTATGTATTTATTTTGTCTTGAATGTAATGTTTTTTTTTTCAAATCGGTTTCACTCATAGTATTTTTTTCCTTATTTGTGCATGCAAAGCATGGTTGATTAATTACAATTTCTTCTCAGATTTATACAATTTAAATGATGATTAACTTTGAAATATCTTACTGTTAATTAGATTTAATAGGTTTTTGAATATATGCTTTAAATGGCATGCATGATTATGTTTCACTTTTATTTTGTGATGTTATTGTTTCATATAACACTTCTTTTTTATTTTTGGTTGTAAACATGATTTCCTAATTTTATTCTTATTAAAGCTATAAAAATTTTAAAATCTGAGGGTAAAGAATATCTACAACCTACACAGAAGCCTGTATCAGCTTGATGATCAAATTATTTTTGTTAGGTTGATATAATGACGATCTTTAAAAAGACCTGCATGAATTACTTTGAGTTTGATTTTAATTGTATATAAAGAATGTGTGGCATCAAGTTTCTAAAGTTTGTTGACCTGATAGAAAAGTTAATCTTTGAGGCTTTAATAACTGCATATGTATAAATATCATCTCCTACTTCCTACACTGTGATGCTTAAACCAAATTATATTTAGAAGTTAGAATAATGGAATAAGTTTCAGTGCATATTCTATCTTGTCAATAGGCAGGTGAGCTCAAATTTTATCTTGTAAATTAGAATCCAGTTTCTTATCCCATTCAGGTGGGAGGTTTGGGGATTAGGTGCTTGTTTGCTTTTAATGAACTGCTGTTGGGTAAATGGTTTTGGCATTTAATATCTTTGAGGCTGTAATAACTGCATATGTATAAATATCATCTCCTACTTCCTACACTGTGATGCTTAAACCAAATTATATTAAGAAGTTAGAATAATGGAATAAGTTTCAGTGCATATTCTATCTTGTCAATAGGCAGGTGAGCTCAAATTTTATTTTTTAAATTAGAATCCAGTTTCTTATCCCATTCAGGTGGGTGGTTTGGGGATTAGGTGCTTGTTTGCTTTTAATGAACTTCTGTTGGGTAAATGGTTTTGGCATTTTCGGGTGGAGGCTGACATATCATGGCGCAGTGTTTGCTACTAAGTACAGAGTTTCCCAGGTGGTTGGTGAACAAACTTTTTTTTTTTTTGGGGGGGGGGCGCATGGTGAGTCTGTGGAAGTATATTGGGTTGGGAAGAGTTTGCCAATTTGGTGAAATGTGAATTAGGTTTAGGGGATGTAGTTTAGCTTTGGCACGATTGTTGGTGGGGAGATGGGCTTTTTCAAGATTGTATTTTTCCTAATTGCTAGACATAAAGACACAATGGTGGCTGATTGAAGCCAGATGGCGGAATTCATTGGCACCCAGTTTTTATTCAAGACGTGCATAATTTGGAATTGGAAATTTGGAATCCTTGGATTAATTTCTTGATGAGTTATACTTTGTTTAGTTACGCAAGTCTCAGGAGGATCAGATGACTTGGATTTGTCTAAAGCTCAGGGATTCAAAGTGAGTACTTTCTATAGTGCTTTGCGAACAGGTGGAGATTCTTTTTTTCTTTTTCTTTTTTTCCCTTGGTGAGCTACTTGGAGAACTAGATCCCCACATCAGGTTTGTTTTTTCATGTGGGCAACAATGAAAGGCAAGATTCTCACAACAAACAATTTACAGAAGCGGAGCATTGTTGTCCCTGACTGGTGTAGCTTGTGTAAGTCTGATGGAGAGATAATCAACCATTTATTTTTATCTTTCTGGATAGCTAGAGAGCTCTAGGGTTTTCATGTGTTTGACTTCTTGGTATAAACGGGGTGATGCTTAGACGGGTGTTAGACATACAGTTGATTTGGATTGGTCTGTATGTTATTAAGGGCAGGTTGCCTGTCTGGAGAGCAATTTCTTCTTTTTTGATTTGGACTATTTGGAGACAAAGGAACTCTTTTGGTGGATCAGTTTTAATCTTGGCTGGCACTTTATTTGCTTGGAATCAGGCCTTCTTGCATTACTACGAGTGTGGTCCAGATTTGATATCCTTTCTAGATAGAATCTCTTTGTTAATTTCTTTCGTTCTTTTCTTTTCTTGTTTGAGTGTTCTGTAGTATACTACCTATGTACTTGGACCTCATTACTTCTCATTAATCAAGTTTTATACTTTTTTACTGATCAGAAAAATATCATACTGCAAAAGTTCCTTCAGATTTCAGGAATTATTTATTCTAATTGTTGTTTGTTTTAAAAACTGTTTTTCTAATGCTATACCTAATTTGTCTATTTTATTTGTGGGTGCCAATTAGGTCAACTAATAAAGTCTCTTGTCATCAAACAAGGAACTTGGGATCAAATCCCACTTACACAAAAAAGAAACCCATAGGTGTCTTAGCTTGATGATAAAGAGCAATCATCATGGAGTGGACACCTTAAGTTTCAAATTCTATCCCATCTAACACATATATATAATCTTATTATATTTCTTTGCACTGCCTCTATTAATTATCATTTTATGATGTTTACTTGCTGATATTTTTCTTTGCCTTTCTAACTTATTCTACTCTTTTTGATTGGTGCTAGTGCCCAGTGGAGGACTTGGAAAATGCTGCTAGGTCATATATGTCTTCTTGGATAGAACTTGCAACAACTCCATATGGTTCAGCATTAGATGCTACAAAAATGTTTTGGCCTGTTGCCCTTCCACGAAAGAGTCATTTTAGAGCTGCAGCTAAAATGAGAGCCGTGAAACTTGAAAGCGAGTCTTGTAGAAATGTTGTCTTGGAATCTGCAGCTGCCATTGTTCCACAAGAAAGAAATGTAGATGTTTCTGCCAATCTAGTTAAGGTAATTGTTGGTGCTGACGTGGAAATGTCAGTAACTAATACCAGAGTGGTTACAGCATCAGCATTGGGGATTTTTGCTTCTAAATTGCATCTGCGGTCTATGCAAAATGTAATTGATCCACTGTGGAATGCACTTTCCTCGTCATCTGGGGTCCAAAGACAGGTACTGGTACTTTTTGGGTTTGATTAGAAATACAACTTTTGCTTCCTTCCCTCTGCTCTCGCTTTATCTTGATTGTGTCTATAATCCATCAGGTGGCATCTATGGTTCTTATTTCATGGTTTAAAGAAATCGAGAGCAGTGATGGCTTAGGAATCTCTGTAGTTGCACCTAATGTTCCCAGTCATCTCAAAGAATGGCTGTTGGATTTGTTGGCATGCTCAAACCCTGCATTCCCTACAAAGGATTCACTTCGTCCTTATGCTGAGCTTTCAAGAACATATTCGAAGATGCGTAGTGAGGCTACTCAGTTATTACGTGTTATTGAGTCACCTGGCATGTTTAAGGATTTGTTGACTACTATCAGAATTGACTTGGAAAGCTTGAGTGCAGATGATGCAATTAATTTTGCATCAAAAGTTCCAACGTTGGTTAATGATAATGTTGGTAGTGAATCTTTGGGAGCACAGATTGTTGATGATGTGGAGTCATTAAAACAACGACTTTTGACGACTTCGGGATATTTAAAATGTGTTCAGGTATATTTAATCTGTACATTACATTCTTGTATGCTGCTTGAAGCCCTTGAGGGTTAAATGGAAAAAGGATATCTGTATTTTCTTTCTGATGTCACTATGGAATTGCTGCATTCATGATCTATTTATGCTTTTGGGTCATCAAAGAGTTATAGCTTAATTGGTACTTCTTCCTCTCATAATAACGGGATGGAGAGTAAGATTGTGAGTTGAGGACTTGCTTGGTGCATGTGTAACTTACCAATAATAAAAAAAACTTTATATTACAGGGTCAAGTTCAATGGTTTTAACTTTACATTGGTCCCCCGTCCCCCACTTCTCTTATAATCTGTATTTATCATTATTCTGAGATTTTCATATCCGTTTCTTAGTTTGTGGTTTTTTTTTCACCCAAATATACCAATGGTTTTTCACTTGTACTTTTTGACATGCTCATTCTTACATTTTGGAACAATCGGCAGAGTAATCTGCATGTTACTGTGTCTGCCTTAGTTGCTGCTGCAGTTGTCTGGATGTCAGAGCTTCCTACACGACTCAATCCAATTATTTTGCCTTTGATGGCTTCAATAAAAAGAGAGCAGGTAGTATGTTGGGTGTGAATGCTTTTTTTTACCATGTAAAGACATCTTTTGCATGATCTTAATCTATCTTTTTTGTCTTCTGAAGGAGGAAATACTGCAGCAAAAGGCTGCTGCAGCACTTGCGGAGCTTATTTTTCATTGTATTTCACGTAGGCCTAGCCCAAATGATAAGTTAATCAAGAATATATGTAGTTTAACGTGCATGGATCCTTGTGAGACACCTCAAGCAGGAGTCATCAGTTCCATGGAGGTAATTGATGATCAGGGTCTCTTATCCTTTGGAACTAATATAGGTAAACAGAAGTCAAAGGTACACATGCTGGCTGGAAGTGAAGATCGGTCAAGGGTTGAGGGCTTTATAAGCAGACGTGGGTCTGAACTTGCATTGAGGCATATCTGTGAGAAGTTTGGTGCTTCATTATTTGAGAGGCTTCCTAAACTTTGGGACTGCCTTACCGAAGTTCTTAAGCCTTCCAATACTGAGGGTGTGAGTCCTGCAGATGAAAATCAAGTCATGCTAGCTATTGAATCCATTAAGGATCCCCAGATCTTGATAAATAATATTCAGGTTATTATTATCCTTATATTTATTGTTTGACCTCTTTTTTATTTATTTTACCAACTTATTAATCATAAGTAATGATATATCATTTCTGCCTTTAGTGTCAGCTGTTGTCCCTATTTTGGATATTGGATATTGGATATTTATTTGAAACTAGATTCTTGATTCTGCTTTACTTTTGCTTTATGGATTTCACCTCATGATGGTGTGGATATGAATCTTTCTTTAAGTGCCACATTTTAAAGTGACCATCAGTCATAAGTATTCATGTAAATGTTTTTCACAAATTTGAGCAAAGCATTATTTTACTTAGCTTTCAACATCTCTTTTCCTTCATATTTGTAGGATATATCCCTAATTCTCTCTTGTAGCTTGAGATCAAGGATGTGTTTTTTGAACAGTTTTCAGAACTTTCTTTTTGGTAACTGTCCATTACTCAATTCCTTATTTTAAAGTTCTTTACATATCAACTACGGTGTGCTGGGGTCTCAAAAGTGGTTTTGATAGGACCTGGTGTGTGACTGCTGAGTTTTTCTATTTCTTGAAGAAAACTTTAATCAAGTTCCGTGCAGATAGCATCATAGTGTATGAGTGGAGCCTTCATTTTCCTTCTTGTTCGACTAAATTAAGCCTTAATTCCATCTAATTTGGGGCCTACTCCATGAATCCTTTATCAACTAATTGGGTCACCTAATGCATCTAACTGAGAGAGAAATCCTAGACTGTAAACTAAGTAAAAAAAGAAGTATTACTACATCTTAAAGCCTAAACTGAATAGGACTGTATGTGATTTTCCTTTTACCTTGATCAGTAGGCCTTGATCTGTCAAGGAACGTATAGTTGGATCCAAATCCAATAAAAGAAATTCATCAATTCATCTTTACATTTTCTGTGGAGGGGAATCCTTGACCACTATACCTAATTATGCAGATTATGCTTTGTGTCCTTTATTGTTTTGTTTGAGTGTTGTCACTAACTTTGTATGCATAGTCTGTACCCTTTACTGGCTCATGGTACTGGTCATGTCATAAACTGCATTGTTTATCAAGGTGGTATTCCCCCATCTCTATTGCATTACTAGTTCGCTTATGATATTAGTCTTATATTCTGTTTGTGTTTGTGTTGTCTCATTTCATTATATCATTTCTTATTTGCAGGTAGTACGTTCCATTGCTCCTATGCTGAATGAGGCTTTGAAACCAAAACTACTCACTCTTCTGCCTTCCATTTTCAAATGTGTTTGCCATTCCCACATTGCTGTTAGATTAGCTGCTTCTAGGTGCATCACTTCAATGGCCAAGTCAATGACTAAAGATGTGATGGGAGCTGTTATTAAAAATGCCATTCCCATGTTAGGGGATATGACATCTGTCCATACCCGACAGGGTGCTGGCATGCTTATTAGTTTGCTTGTTCAGGGACTGGGTGTGGAATTGGTCCCTTATGCTCCTTTGTTAGTTGTTCCTCTTCTGAAGTGTATGAGCGATATTGATCAGTCTGTCAGGCAGAGTGTGACACATAGTTTTGCTGCCCTTGTGCCACTTCTTCCATTAGCACGTGGCCTTCCCCCACCTGATGCTGTGAATGAAGATTTATCTAGAAATGCTGAAGATGCACGGTTTCTGGAGCAACTACTTGACAACTCCCATATTGATGATTACAAGCTCCATACTGAACTGAAAGTAACGTTGAGAAGGTATGTATGTCATGCTTTCCTACAATGGATTTTTTTTCTCTGTGGTAATCATAGGCACAAATTTGGTTAGGATAGGGAGTTACCTGTTTTTCAGGATAATTTTCTCATATATGGAGGTCCAGACAATAGATTTTAAAATTGGATGACTGTCCAGTTCGACCAGGTTAACTGGGAACCGGAGGTCCAGCCAGTTTTTGAAGTTAGAAATTGTTATTTTTGTAATTTTTTGAGAAGAACTCCATGAACTGTGGTTGGACCAGTGAACAACAGAACTGATAGCGGTTTGACTGGCTCTTGTGAGTTAGTCCGCAATGACGCTGCCAAAGCTCAACCAGTGGCTTCGTCATTGCAGCAGTGGTAGATCTTGGTTTTGCAGCATTGATGTTGTTGGGTTTTGGTGTTTTGTGGCATTGACGTTTGGTGTTTAACGGCTGAACCTCAACTGGCCTCCAATGCAAGGGTGGTGAATGGCAAGTTGGGTTTGTTTTGGCCACCGGTTGGATTGTTATGGGTCTGTGGTTTGTTTGGGTGGGAGCGGGTTTGCTTTCTGGTCAGTGTTGTTCGGTTTTGGGAATAGCCTGTTAAGTTCTCTTAATAGAACTAGAACTCCTACTTTGACTAGGAAACCAAACCCAAATTGAATCAAACCAAAAGCCACATATAAAGATCCATTAACAAAATAAGACTTATATATAAATTAATTAAATAAAACTCAAGGCCCACAACTATGACACATGCCCAACGATTGCAGACTTACCAAGATAAACCATGACTCTGGCATAAGGAAACTAGACCTGAAATAAAATACAAAAACTTAATTAACTACCATGGATACTTATTGTTGGACTTTGCCTTAACCTTAGGCTTTCAAAGCGGATAGTGTTTCTCTAACCACGCTTTGGTTGCACCATCAATTCTTTCCCTCTAAAAGGGAACTTGACCCCTTCAAGTTATGGGTTGGGCTTGCAATTTCAAGCATCATCACAATATAGTGGTTTGGAGGATGGTGCCGCACTGTTTGATGTGGTGTATCTGGCGGGAACGGAATTCTAGAAGTTTTGAGGGTCGCGATCGGTTCATTCTTGAGATTAAGTCCTTTTTCTTTTTTACTCTTCTGGAATGGTGTTTAGTTTTACCATCTTTTTCTTGTCTTTCCCTTCCTATTTTGCTTGATCATTGTAATTTGGTTTCTTGATGTTTTTGCCTCTTTAGTACATTTCCTATGTACGGGGTTGTGTTCTTCTCTAATATATTTTTATCGTTACTTATCAAAAAAAAAGTTAGGGGTTGGATTAAGATAGCAAACAATGCCTTTCGAAGGTTCATCAGCGTAGGAGAATTTGCCTGGTTTTTTTTTCTAATGATACTGGATTTTTTTTTTCCTTTTTCTTTCTAGCTTGATCTGCTTAGATTTGTAACTCCATTTATTTATGGTTTGATCCTGCTGTTGAATGTTCCTTCATTGTGATCTGAGTTAAAGTCAGCTATGATGATATTTTGATGTTTCCAGGTATCAACAGGAAGGTATAAATTGGTTGGCATTTTTAAAACGATTCAAGCTTCATGGAATCTTATGTGATGATATGGGCCTTGGTAAGACACTTCAAGCATCTGCAATTGTGGCATCTGACATAGTTGAGCATCGTACTCTGAATATCGGTGATGATCTTCCACCATCTTTAATAGTTTGTCCATCAACCCTTGTTGGACACTGGGCCTTTGAGATAGAGAAGTATATTGATGATTCTGTAGTATCTACTCTCCAATATGTTGGTTCTATTCAAGACCGCATTTCTCTTCGAGGACATTTTAATAAGCATAATGTTGTGATAACATCATATGATGTGGTTCGTAGAGATATTGATTATCTTGGACATCTTCTATGGAATTATTGTATTTTAGATGAAGGTCACATCATCAAGAATGCAAAATCTAAAATTACACTTGCAGTAAAGCAGTTGAAAGCCCAGCACCGCCTTATACTGAGTGGAACGCCGATCCAGGTTAGTTACAGTGTTAGAACCTTAAAAAAAAGTTGAACAGTTTTTCTGAGAAATAGTTCACCTTCTGTTGCAGAACAACATCATGGATTTATGGTCTCTCTTTGATTTCCTAATGCCGGGGTTTCTTGGAATGGAGAGACAGGTATATTGTGCCTCCTGACTTTCATTTACTTTTCAGCATATCTTTTTTTCTGTTTTCTTTTTTCTTTTTTTTTAATTATTGACTAAAGATGTTGAGCATTATGATTAAAAAGGGAAAAACGAATGCTTGACAAGCAGGTTATGTTCCTTGACATAAACTATATTGATATGTTTATAGTATTATATATAGTTCAAAGATGCTGTCTTCTTGATTTCAAGATTTTCTATCAATGACTTGATATTGAATTTCCTTTCATTGTCCTCCACGGCTCCACACATCCACTGACTAGCCACAAGTGTATTTTTCTATTCTTTTTTCCCCTCCTTTTTCTCTCTATCTTGTTTCTGTAATTCTTATTCCTTGATTTTATTCTTTCGCATGCTTTTATTATGTCTAGAGAATTTAATCATTGACTAGAAATTAGTATTTGTTATCCTTATTTTCATAACTTAATTTGCATAGCTTTCACTATTTGTAATTGACTTTAATTTTTTTCATAAAAGGAAAAATGGATTATAGTTTGTTCCTCTCTCTCTCTCTCTCTCTCTCTCTCTCTCTCTCTCTCTCTATTAACAGCATTAAGGATCATACATGTGCATATGGCTTGTTGATTGCCATTTGTGAACTGTGTTTGGAATGACTAACATACAACAGGGAAAAATTTCAGCCTTTATTTATTTCTTTTGAGTTGCTGCTGTATCAAGTACCAGTGGTTGTTTTATAATCTGGCTATAGCCTCCCTATGATGTATTATTGATTGATCAGCATTGTCATTTGATGAACTAAGCTTGTCTGCTACGGCTTCAGCCTCTCTGATAGTATTGTCACTATTGTACTTAGCTTCATCTTTTTTCATGCTATTGTCTAATGCCCAAAACATTTGTTGGTTCTATCTGGCTTTTGCAGTTCCAAGCCATGTATGGAAAACCACTGCTAGCAGCTAGAGATTCTAAATGTTCTGCCAAGGATGCTGAAGCAGGGGTACTTGCTATGGAAGCACTGCACAAACAGGTGCACTTTTTTTTGGTTTTTTAGTTTTTATTTTATATTTTATATTTTATATATGACAATGGTTAACACATCCTCTTTTAATTGAAAGATTACCAATCAGAGAAAAAAAATCCGCTTCTAATTGAAGGGTTTTCCATTCTACAGGTGATGCCATTCCTTCTCCGTCGAACAAAAGATGAAGTCCTGTCTGATCTGCCAGAGAAAATTATTCAGGACAGATACTGTGACTTGAGCCCTGTGCAATTAAAACTATATGAACGATTTTCAGGGGCAAATGTAAGGCAAGAAATCTCAAGTATTGTAAAACTAGATGATTCTGCAGATAAGGGCGAAGGAGGTAGTTCAACCAAAGCATCTTCCCATATTTTCCAGGTACTATGGTCAACTGGTTATTTATTTGTTTATGTTTTCTTCATGAGTCACTCTTTCCCATGGTTGAGTTGTAAAATATGAGAGTACAGGGTTGAGACTCAAGAATGAAGAAGATAAGAATAGAGAGAAGCAGAGCCTGTAAGAAAAAGGAAAAAAGGTTTAGGGCTTAATCAATCAAGATAACAGCTTAATTGTCACAATATATCTGCATAGGAGTGGGGACATCAATGCCCAACTAGCAAAAGAGAGATTGAACCCATAACATCTCGAAAGCAATACGAGCCATTGTTTAATTAAGTTTAATCTGTTTCTGTGACCTGATGTATGTACTGTGTTCCATGTTTCAGGCACTTCAGTACTTGCTAAAACTTTGTGGTCATCCATTGCTTGCCATTGGTGAAAAGGTTCCAGAGTCATTGAAATACCTTTTGTCAGAACTCCTACCTGCAAATTCAGACATTATATCAGAACTTCATAGACTGCACCACTCTCCCAAATTAGTTGCTCTTCAGGAGATTCTTGAAGAGTGTGGGATAGGTGCTGATGCTTCAAGTTCTGAAGGTACCATTGCAGTTGGGCAGCACAGAGTTTTGATATTTGCCCAGCATAAAGTATGTATACTACTCCATGTTTGACTAATGTGATGTTGAGATTAAACATGTGTGCTTTTCTGATGTCATTTTCAATGAAATCTAATGCAGGCCTTTCTAGACATAATTGAAAGAGATTTGTTTCACACTCATATGAAGAAGTTAGTCTCCTTATCTCTATTATTCACTGAATATAAATATTTTTGCTTATTTATTTTATTCTTTAATTTGTGTTCCACTATATGTACTTTTTTCTTTTGTAAGTTTATACATGCATAAAGCCCTAGTACATGCACCTAGACTTGAACGTCAAAGCAGGTGGAATTCTTATCATATTGAATAAATGAGTGGCGGAGGAAGTTCAAGCGGGTGAATCTTTTGGTCTTTCACTTATTTTGGAATGTGGAGGATAATTTCAAAGGAGGTGTTTTTGGGGTGTCTAGGGACCAAATAATGATGGGGTGAGATTAAATTTATGGGAAGAATGGGTAAAGGGAGATGGATAGCAGCTTGGTGCATACAGTAGGACTTTAATGCAGTGAGATTCTCGTACTGTCTGAGATTGTCTTCAACCATAATAGTTTTACAGATTTTATTAATTAGTTAAAATTGCTCCATTATTCACAAGAAGTGGGCTCTTTTACAGGGAGAAATAATCAAGATCAACCTTCTATTCCTCACATTGACCGATTTTTTGCTTTGATGTTGAGGGAGGATCATTATCAAAATGTAGTTCAGTGGTTCTTACCTCAGCTTGTTTCATATTATTATCCTATTTTTTTAGATAATGGTGGTTTGAGAGGGGTGGAAGTCTGTTCTAATTTGAGAATGTGGTTAAAAGAACTTGGCATGGTTGATGGAATAGCTGCTTGGCAGGCTTAGCTAGTTTTTGTTCCTATCAAGAAGCTTTACCAATTGAAAGGTGATCAGAGAAAAAGTTGAATAAGGAGAGTATTTAGGGATATAGAAGTGCAATAAAATAGAGCACGTTGGTTGAGCTATCTAGGCTGGATTTGGAGGAGTGTAACCTATATAACAAAGAAAGGGATGGTAGAGGCTAATTGAGGATGGACTTGGAAAAGATTTCATGGATGAAAGAATCAAGTTGAAGGCAAAAATCTAGAGTCCTTTAGTTGAAAGAAGGTGATGTCAATACTATGTTCTTTTCATTAGTCAGCAAATGTTCATATTCATTTGAAATTCATTGGTCCCAAGCGTGGGGTATCACCAATTCTCATTCTGTTTTGAAGTTTCAGGACTCATTTTCTTATATGATTTTGTTGTAACCTTCTAGATACTTTTTTGTTCATTCATCATGAACATTAAGTTATATTTTTTAATAAACAATACTACTTACTTATAAAATAAAAATAATAATAATAATAAAAAATAAATAAATAATATTGGAAGTGGATGGCACACTGGAAATTGAGAATTAGATCAAGGATTGTTTCAAGTTGTGAACCGGAAAAAATCATGATTAATATATTAAAGGTTAAATTAAAATAGAAAATTATTTTATTTAATGACTATACTATTTCAAATATATTTATATTTGATACTAATTATATTATATTCTTTTGTATTTATATTTAATTATAATTATATTATATTCTTTATGTATCCCCTTTTGTCTTTTATTTTCGTTTTCCTTTTTCCTTTCTCAAATCAATCATGCAGCTGCATAAATATGAGTCATGCTATGTCTATTGGTGCATTCGTTGTTGTATTGGTTTTACTTATGTTGCTTTTCAAAGCAGTGTCACATATCTACGGTTGGATGGATCAGTTGAACCTGAAAAACGTTTTGACATTGTCAAAACATTTAATTCTGACCCTACCATTGATGCCCTACTACTTACAACACATGGTAAGTTCTATTTGCCTTTTTATTTAACACTGAGATTCTACTAGGATGGAAGTTGATTCTAATAACTCTGCAGTTGGTGGGCTTGGTTTGAACCTAACATCTGCAGACACCCTGATTTTCATGGAGCATGATTGGAATCCAATGCGAGATCATCAGGTAATTATAGTTGTCTGTTGTTTCTGATGTCTTATTTCTTTCTCCAAGGGAATGCAACTTTGGGCACTTGTGTTCAAGGGGGGAAGGGGTAGACAGAACTATTGTTAGTTCCATCATAACAAATATGCTCATCTAATTTATTTTCACTTGCACAGGCAATGGACAGAGCACACAGGTTAGGTCAGCGGAAAGTTGTGAATGTCCATCGACTCATAATGCGTGGCACTGTGGAAGAGAAAGTTATGAGCCTCCAAAGGTTCAAAGTTTCAGTTGCTAATGCTGTCATTAATGCAGAGAACGCTAGTATGAAAACTATGAACACAGACCAATTGCTTGATCTATTTGCATCAGTAGAACCCTCTAACAAGGTATTGCTCACTGCACTTTATTGAACATGTTCTTCGCCTTGTTATTTTTAATGTTAAGCTCAATTTATAACTAAGCTTTAATGGATGACAAATTGATCAAATACTGGACCTTGATTCACTAGGAAAAATCCAATTTAGGAGAGGGTGTTGATACTTTTTTTTTTTTTTTTGGCTTGGATCTTAGTTTTGTCCAGAAGAATTTTTTTTTATAAGTATATTTGTTTAGAAGAATCAGTTTTGTGTTTTGATACTTCAGTTTCTTTTTTACTTGGGTCTTATTTTGTCCAGAGGATATGAGGTGTGTCTGTGTTTTTTTCTGCTTGCGTAAAATTTGTATTTTCTTTTATCAAGTCGGCATGCTTCTTTTCCTTTAAAATTTTCGAAGTTGTGTTGTGACATGTGGAACATTTATTTGATATATATAGGGAGCTTCTGTACCGAAGAATTCAGATAGAAATGTTGATGGAGATACAAAATTGGTGGGCAGTGGAAAAGGGTTAAAAGCCATCCTCGGTGGACTCGAGGAACTCTGGGATCATTCACAGTATACCGAAGAATACAATTTGAACCAATTCTTGGCAAAGCTTAAAGGCTAAACCCAACTCTGCTTCCTCTGTGCATACCATATATTATTAGACGAAAGTTGGGACTCAAATTTTGACATTGTCCTCTTTAGTTTTTTCTGTCCTTTTCACCTTTTTTTTTTTTGAATTTTTGTCTCCACTTCGCTTTCATAATTGCACGAGGCTAGGGAGATGTTGGTTTAAGTCATTGGTATTGGGAGGGAGCTTGGTACGAGGGATGGGAGGAAATTTTGACCAAGAATGGCTTTAGGGAGGAAAGAGTTGTATATTTCGGATATTGTATATACAATCAATATATCTTTTTCCAATTGAAAATTGTCTCTGTTTCAAGATTTATTTGCCGCAGTGTTTCTGCAGTTAATTTATGTAGCAATGGCAACCATAGCAGTTTTAAAAGAAATCAAGTATCACCTTGTATAGATATTAGATTTATATGTGAACTCCTGGAGATTATTGGACAAAATTTCCATCCAAAATAATTACGTGGCCGGTCAAATGAGTATTTATATGTATATTTAATTACATAATCTACTTAATAATCATGTGACTTGTTTAAATAATTTAACGAGTCATGTGATTTAATAGTTGATACATCTAACCTAACTCTGGGATAAGGGGCAATTGCTACTCGCAAGTCAATACAACTGCAACTGACTTTTGAAATTCCTCACGTGCTCCTCATATGTCCATTAGTGGGTGTTGCAATTTTGAGCTATTCACCAGTCAGACTCGAGTTCCACTGAATGTGCAATTCTTCACCAATTCTAAGCTAAACCCATGTACATTAAAATCCTACAATATACAAGGAACTAGATGTATTACAAGCAAATTAACACAAAATAAAGCCGACTAAAAACATGGAAAAATTACAACTTAACACATGCTATATGCTATAGCAGGGAATGTGAAGCATAACTATGTAATTTATAGTTCATCCTCTCCATTTAATTTTCATTTTTCAATTTTTTTAACGTTTCCTTTATAAATCATATTTTAGAATTGGGGAAAATTAAATTTTATCACCTTAAACTATTCCTTATATTACATTTTGAACCAAAAAATGTTTTGAATGTACATTTTTGCATCATAAACTATAACCTTTATTATACTTTGCATTCATTGTAAACTTGGATAGAAAGTCAAAGTTTAAGGTGCAAAGTGTAATAAGGAATATAGTTTAGGTTAGTAAAGTACAATTTCTCCTTTATTTTTAAAGGATTGAGAAGAGAGATAATTACGTTTTTTTTACGTAATGTTATATTTTTACATCCAAGTTAACAGTAAACTAGATGTTAGGGTGTAAGGTGTAACAATAATTATACTTCAATGTAAAATGTGCATTTAAAAATTTTAAGGTGCAAAGTGTAATTGAAATTATATTTTAGGATAGTAAAATATAATTTTACCTTAGAGTTGTAACTCTTTTGTAGGATTGAATACATTTGTACATTTTGGATTTGGTAGATTGATGATTTATATATGTTAAATGTTGCAAAATATGTTTAATTTTTTGTTCTTCAATTAAAATCGAACACATGTCATCTCATCATATGTAGTTGTATTAACCAAACATATTTTTAAATTGTTGAAATCACCTAAAATAATTTTTTCACAATAATTTTAAGAACATACTTTTTAAGTTGTGTATTTGAAAGTGACATTTTGTTACGTGTGCTAATAAAAATGACGACGGCATGGGTCTATGTGAAGTTTATAACTTCATATTTATCTAGGCATAAATTTTTTTTTTTTTTTTCGAGAAACATGTAGGCATAATTTATGATATTATTAACTAGCCCAAAAAAACAAAAAAAAACCGATACTGGCAAAAATATATATGATCAATGTTTTCCAGAAATGAAAAGGTTAAAAGTTTTTTTTAAAACAAAAACTTAAAATATTATTACTCTTTAACATAAAAACATACTTGCAATTACTTCAATAATTTTAGCATTCATAACTTTTTCTTCATCACTCACATTAAGTCATATATAAAGACGGTGGCAAAGTGTATGTAACAAGTTATGGTCTAGAATAAAAGAGAAGTGTTAGAGGTAGAATTATAAATCCACAACTTTTACTCCATTGCTCACAACTTGTCACATGAATAAATTATAACAATAATTGTATTCCTAGTATTTTTGGAAGTGGATTTGTTCAAGCATGGTCTTCTTGTGCTGTCTCTTTGTCTGTCTTTCTCTTTCAAAATTTTTTTTTTTTCTTTTACCTGATGTCATTTGTCATCACATAGATTTCTTGTTGTCTTGTTCAAGACTCAAGAGATGACAATTTGGATTTGAAGAAGAGAATACAGTTGAGTGAACTAGACGATAGATAAGTTGGGGACAAATGACCATTAATTAAAGTCACTTCCTAAAATTGTTTGTTTTCCTGGAAAATAATTCAAGGTGTAGGCAACATCATACCAGTAGCTTTATTTTCTCCACTCTCATCATCAGCGTTATACATAATGCATTGTCATTTGAAAAATTATAGAGCCACAACTATTCCACACACATCTTGACAATTATTTGATGTAATTATGAGTAGTGAAATAAAGTGGTGAGTTTATGTAAAAATGACATATAACTTATTATAGCATCTAGAGTCATGATATGTTTTGTTCAAATAGTTATGTTGATGATGGTTTTGTCATGGTCCCCATGGGTGTTGTGCTTTATCAATGAATAAAGAATTTTGAGTGGCTAAAATTCTTAGGGTTATAAACTATGTACAGTATTTACAACTTTTGTTCTAACTGGTAGTTATAAACAGTAAAAGTGTAAACTTTTTTTTTTTTTTTCATCATTCACAACTTGTCACGTAGCAAATTGTGATAAAGATTACGTAAGTATGTAATTGTTGTCCTTGCATTGGCATTGGCATTGGCATTGGCATTGTCATGGTTTAATATTAATAGTCGCTAAAATTTATGGGGTTATAAATTATATACCATTATTTACAACTTTTGTCCTAACTTGTAGTTACAAGCATTAAAAGTGTAAACCCAAATTTTTTTTTTTCTATCATTCTCTATAGTTCACAGCTCATCTTATAGCAAGCAATGAGCCTATGATAAAGATTGTGCAAGTATGTAATTGTTGTCCTTGCATTTGCATGGTCGTTTAGTATCAGTAGTCACTACTAGTCAGGAATTGAGTAAGGAGAAAATGCTGACTAATGTATGTGTGTCAGAGAAGATGGGAAAGGCAAATTCTTTCAGATGAATACCAAAATGCCGTTTAATAAGCTTGGCTTTTACGACTTCAACCTTTGAACTCCCTTCCCCACTCAAAGTTACAAAAAATCCCATTAAGTTTGGATCTAAAAATAACCAACTGCTAATGTAATGAACTCATTAATACACTGTTCCTATCTACAGCAAAATGTCACCGTTTTAATACAATGCTATAAAGCTTTTAAGCTAAACCACGCGGTCTTCTTTTAACAACTAACGGCACCGTTTTGCCATCACTATTATAATAACTAACTGATGACATATGATATTGTTTTACATTTGACCATTGAAACAGTGAGAGTGTTTTGATTTCTTTTATCATCCTCTATCTCTTCTATTTAATCTTCATCATCCTCTATCTTATTTATTGGTGAAAAATAAAAGGTATTTTAATTACTTTACGTGATTCAATTATTTAACGACTCCTCTACTTATTTGATTTTTTATTTTTTATTTTAATACAAAAGAACCATATTCTTACGTAAAAACATGGACAAAATTAAGAATTTGTGTTCAAGGATCAGCTATAGAATGGAAACAATTAAAAAGAAAATTACATATAAACACATTTTTACATGTCCATGTACATACATCTACTAAAGGTATTGAACCAATATTTTTTTTAAATCTATATTTTATGAAATTAACATGATAACTTTTACTTAGATGTCTTGTAAGATTATATAAGATTAACAAAAAATTATTTGACAATATTGAATATTTTAAGACTTAATTTTTTTTACTTTTACTTTTTATGATAAATTTTTTATTATACTAAATTGAAATTGTTTGGGATGGATTCAAGTTACACATTTAATTTTTTTTAACAATAGATTTATATTTAATGGTTAAAAAGGCACCACTTACCATGTCATTGGTGTTCTAAAATAGACTAACTACTTAAGAAAGTTATCACTTTCTCTCTCTACGGCCATTGTCAACAGCTAGCGTAGGAAATAAACCGAGTTGAGTTTTTAATGAGGTTTAAGACCAATTTTACAATGGGTGCTATTTTTTTTTTGCTGAATTACAATGGGTGCTATACTAATTGCTATGAGATGATGAGTGATGACCGTAGTTGTAGGAAAGTGCCTAGGGTAGCTCAATCTTTCATTCTTTTTCTTTTATGTGTACATTTGATCTAAATAGATTTAAAAATGGGGCCATGCATCCCAAGGGACATTTTGGTTTTTTCGGTACCATAATTTGTTTGTTTCTATACTACCCAACCATAAAAAGTAATGGGAGATGACTTGTGACAAAAGTTGTAAGTTTATTTATAACAAAAGCTATCCATAGTCAATATTAATGGATGTTTGATTGTTTGGATTGAGATCATATGCAATAAATATTGCACTTTGATGCCATTACCCACTTTCCTCTCACAAATTTTTTTTATAATAGTATTTATTTAATGATTGAAATTATTTATTTATTTTTTTTTTTACTCTCAATCCCAACCATCAATTATAGTTGCAAGACCGCTAATCTTAGATTTTGACATAGAATTTTTTTTTTTTTTTAGAGTTTCAACATATAACATCCGTTCTTAATGATAGCTCTTTATTATTAGACCAAGACACCAATCAATTTTTGGTGTAGGCGGAGATTGAACCTCAGATCTCTTATACAACCATCAGAGATTTTATCAGTTGAGCTAACTGGAACCTATGACACAAAATTAATTTGTTTTGTCTTTGCCAATGATTTTTAAAAATCCTTTTTTTGGCTAATTGAAAAGAGCAATGGTGGGTTTTTTTTTTTTTTTTTTTGGGCAACATGAAGAGAGCTGACGTTGTATCGGTGCATTAATTTTGTCCCTAACAAATTTAAATTTTTTTTTTTGGTTTGTTTGTAAAGACAAATGTTAGATTCTAAAAGTGAAGGACATATATTCAATAATTGGATCACTCCCTTTTTTTTCTTTTTCTTTTTTAAGGAAATAAAATTAATAATTAAATTGGTTAAGCATTAGATAATGACATAAGCTTTATGAATTGTACAACAAAGTCTTCTTCTTTTCTTTTCTTTTTTGATAAATAAGTACTTCTTTTTTGAGGACTTCTTTTTTGCCTGGATGGTCATGTCAAGTTGTTAATACTCCCTGAGAATCAATATGTTAAGAAAATCAAATTTCTGCCTTCAGATAAAACCTTCTAGATTTTCGCCCTCCACTTCCATTTTCTTTGACTTTTCAAATTTTCTTGTTGATGTTTATCAATTCATCTCTTTCTAAACTCATCATTACCAACACAACTTCTTCACTATTTTACTTTCATTTCCCATATTTTCATTTTCTTATACTTCCTTGAAAATTTAATATGGCGATGTCTTCTCAAACCCCTCTTGGCTCCAAAGACCTTCCTACCATCGACCTTTGGGACCTTAGATCAAATGTGTCAAAAGAGCATTGTTGAGGCATGTGATCAATTTGGGTTTTTCAAGGTGATCAACCATGGTGTCCCAAAGGAAATTACAGAAAAAGTACCACAAGAAGGGTTTAGTTTCTTTGCTAAACCAACATTTGTAAAACAACAAGCCGCCCAAGCTAGCCCAGCCAATCCTCTTGGCTATGGCCACAAGAATATAGGTGCCCTAGGAGATAAAGGAGAGCTTGAGTATCTTTTACTTAGTACTCACCCATTCTACATTGTTGAAAAATTCATCACCATTTCTGATGATCCTTCATGATTTAGGTATTTAATATGTTATAATTTATTGTAAAATGCATGGAAAGTTGGCAACAGTTGCATCATATTCTTTTTATAAAATATAATGCAAGTGTTAAGTTGTTTTTTTTTTGGTTTAGTATAAATTTGATTGACATATAAAATATAATGTAAGTGTTAAATTGTATTTTTGATTTTGTATAAATGTTGTTGTTGCATCATATTCTTTTAGATTTAGAATTTGTTTTGTATATGAAGAGAAAAATTCTTATATGGAAAAATTCTTATATGTACTCTATATAGTCTAATATAATGAAGAAAAAAAATTCTTATATAAAAAAATTCTCGTTTAATATAATGTAGGTGTTAAGTTGTATTTTTGATTTTGTATAAATGTTGTTGTTGCATCATATTCTTTTAGATTTAGAATTTGCTTTGTATATGAAGAGAAAGATTCTTATATGGGAAAATTCTTGTATGTACTCTATATAGTCTTAAAGTTGACAAATGGTATATTATCACAACATCTCCAACCAATATGCCAAAATTTTAATGTTGCTTTCTTTAATTCATCTGTTTCTCAGCCTTGTTCCTTTGTAATGTACTTCTATCTTCACATATTAATCTTTCTCAGCTAACATATGATGTCTTATGACACAACAGTTCTACCGTAAATCATTACATCCAAGCAGTTAGGGATCTAACATGTGAGCTATTAGAGCTAATAGCAGAGGGGCTATATGTCAAGGACAAATCGGTTTTCAGTGGGCTGATTAGGGACGTAGAGAGTGACTCACTTCTCAGGCTTAATTACTATCTACCCACTTCTAAAGATGATGATATTGGGTTTGGAGAACATTCTGACCCTCAGCTCTTGAGCATTCTTGCATCAAACGATGTTGCTGGCCTCCAAATTCTTGTTGAAAAAGATGCGTGGATTAGTGTCCCAGACTCCCAGCTGACCCCAATGCCTTTCGGGTTATTGTGGGTGACATGTTACTCTTTCTCTAGGCCATTTAAAATGTAATTTTTGATCTTCTTGTTTTCTTTTTTACCAAAAAAATTGTGCACTGATATTAATTTTTATCTGTGAAGGCTCTAACAAACGGAAGATTTGCGAGCGTTCGGCACAGGGTATTAACAAATACATCCAAGCCTAGAATGTCAATGATATATTTTGGAGCTCCCTCCCTACAAGCATCAATTCTCCAGAATTGCTCAGACCCATTGGCCACTCTCTCTACAAGACCTTCACTTGGAAAGCCTACAAGGAAAAATTGTACTCACAAGGTCTCATGGCTACCCGTCTTGATGGTTTCAAGAATTAGAATTTGGGCGAAGAATGAGTATTATTTCAATTCTCATAAATTTTAATTGAGTTGTGTAGTTGTTTTAGAGACGAGTTTTAGTCTTTATATTTTTACTAGTCATAGATCCACGCGTTGCGCGTGATAATTTTTTAAATAAAATGCTATTTTAGTCCCTAAACTTTATAAAGAATTTTTTTTAAAAATAGTTTTATTATATTTTTCATAATCTTGTCCATAACGTTTTTTATTATTATTATTATTATCATTATCATATATTTATTAGTTAATGATTTGCATAACATAGACATTAAAAAGGAAGAACTATTCATTAAATCTTTTTAAGCCATGGTGTATGAAGATTATGATGGATATTCATCAGATGCTCCTGATACTGACTAAAGTATCCTGACCCAGCAACTCAGGATAAGATAGCAATCCGGTTACTATTCAAAATCAGCACCAGCCACTGATCTGAACAGTACCAGCACTTAGCAGATTCCCCGACAGGTTACTATTCCAATAGTGACCGAATCCAGAAAAGCAAGGGGACAAAGCACTGTAGCATGAACAGTAAAAGTTTTACTGTTCACAGACACAATCATCCAGAGATACTATTGCTTTCGGTGGAAACAGCTTTCACCTCAGTAAAAGCAATTTACTCTCCGTAATTTCAGCAATCATCCAGCAACATCCAAGGCTCCCTCCAGTCTATTTAAGGCAGCCTCATCTCCATTCTTCAGCAAGTCCAATTTTGGGAGAAACTTCAGCAACTCCAAAATTCCCTCCTCTTCCAGCCAAGAGTTCAGCTTTGCCTCCTTTTTACAACCCTTAGCATTGTAATCAGATGGCACTATCATATTTTCATATTTGTAATATCATGGCCTCAACCGGTCTTACCCCCTTACTGTAACTTACCCTCTTTTGGTATCAGAGCCGATAGAAGCCCTTACGGGCCTCTCTGTCGCAGGAGGAACTCTCATTCCCCTACAGGGGTATGGTGAAGCTCTCCGCTATATATAAAAGGATAAATGAAATGTCAAAAAATGAAATTTTAAGAGAAAAAGAATGAAAAAGAAAATGTCAAATTTATAGTAAGATGTTGAGAATAAGAAGAGTCAAAATAAGGAAGATAAAAAGGTAGAGAAGAGGTAAAAGGGAGGGGGAGTTTTGGAAAATTAATAATAAAAATAATGGTTAAAAGATATTTTAATTTTTAAATAATGGAGATTTTAAGTCACGTTAAATGAGAAAATGTTTATATATATAAAGTTGGAAATAAAAGATGATGGCGTAACTACTGATGTGGCTCAACGTGAGTGTAAGCATAACAACATTAAATGCTACTCTTTGCTCTCTATTTTAGGGAGTTGTTTCGGTCCGTCTGAGTACCAGAGGATTGGAGATCCATAGTGGGTCTTTAATTCTCTTACTTTGTGTAATAGTTCACTGCTCACTAATTAATTGTGTGTGAATGTAATCATGTTCACTCAAGAAATTTTTTTGTTTCTTCAAATTGCTTACTAACTCCCACGAAATTCCTAAATTAAAATGAATCGCATTTTTATTATTATTTTGGGTCTCCTTAAAATTCAATATGGCTATCATATATCTTGTATAACCAATAACTAATTCTTTTTCTAAAGATTTATCCTATTTCCAAATAGAACAAAGTTCATAACAATCTATCAACAATCTAACTGAACTGAGAAAAAAAATTTGATTCAATTTTCCGATATTTTTGGTCTTTTTTCAAATAGCATCCCCCAATAAACAAGGAGTAAAGGATGTGAGTACATGTTAAGTTGTTTGTTACTAGTGCGCTGCTGGTGGAGGCTGCGCCTTCCTATGATGCTAATTTACAGTCAGAAACTTTTCAACATGTGGGTGGTCTTCTCTTCTGTCACAGCCGGAATGGACTGCATGGGACCTTTTCAAACTGTCTGAGCGTTGTATTTTTTGTATATCAGCAGTTCATTGTAGGATTTCCTTTAATTGGTTAGCCTACCCATTATAATAAGAAGGTAATAAAGGGGTTCCGAGCCCATAAGCGAACTCTTTTTTTTTTTTTTTTTAGTATTATTTGCTGTCAGAGAGGGTTTAGCATTGTGAGATGAATTTAATTTTTGTTTTTACACTAGTCTCTTGAGAAACATTAATGGTTCCTTGGTCATCTCTATCTCTGATCCAAATTGACATTTCCTATACTTCTAATGTAATGGTTGGTAAAATGATGCTGTCAACCATTAGGCTACTCCCAGCGTCTCCTCACATGTATCGTCCTACGGTTACTTGGAAAAGGAAAAGGAAAGGAATTCTACTTGAATTTTCAGGTATTTTTAACAAAGAAATCTAGAATTCAAACTCCCCTATCAAATTATAAAAATCGAAAAGGGATGCTGCTGAAAATTATTTTAATCAACCATACATATTACACATCACACACTATAGGGGGAAAAAACAAACAAACAAATAAATGACATTTAACGATATGACATATTCAACCGCATACAACTTAGAGCAAGGGTGAAAGACTATAGCACATGATGGGCCTTTCTTTCATTCTTTGCACTAAATTACAGTCCAATTCAAAAGAGATACACAACCTAGCATACTCCAGGTGAATGCAAACTACATCACAACAGAAAACACAGAAGAGGCCCACATACTTACTGGGCAGCCATAGTCACCCCCTAAAAACGAATCTTACTAGCAAGTAGTAAGACATTCACAACTGCAAATCTTACCTTATTTTATTTTACCATCTCAAAAACTTATTTTATTAATTTTTCAATACAATTATACAATACACCCAGCATTCCAACTTTTATTTTACCATACTACACGTTAAAATAATATAAATTATGCAATAAAAAAATAATATAAAATTATCCCCCTCTTTCCTTCACTTTTCCTCAATGCCTCTCTCTCTCAGCCACACCGCCACCAACAACAAGCACCACCACACCAAAACCCATTATTTCTCAAAATAAAAAAAATAAAACAACCAAGAACAAAGCAGCAAATCCACCGTATCACCCAAAAATAATCATTGCCACTGCCTTCAATCCAAACATAAACACTGCTTAGTGGGTCCAACCATGGGTGGCTTTGGTGTTGGTGTTCATGTGCGTGGGTTTTGGGTTTTGGGTTTGAAGAAAATAGGTTTTGGGTTTGAAGAAATTGGGTTCTGTGTTGGTGGTGGCCACCGTTACCCATCATTGAAACCCAACGCCAACCACGGCTCACGACCTCCACGCCTCCCCTACAAAAGCTGATTGAGCCTCCAACACCATTGCCTCCATGCTGATCTGAGAAAGAGGAAGGCAGAGTTTTCGGGTTCGGGTTTGAAGAAGAGAGGGCAGGCAAAAGAAAGAGTAGAAAGAAAGAGTGAAAAGGAAGAGAGAGAAAGATAATGAAATAAAAAACAATAATAAGAGAGGAGAGAGAAGAACAATGCAATAAAAAGCAATAATTTTTTTACACCATTGTGCTACATTGCTGTCCTACCTTTGGGACGGTACTATAGCACTTTGGGAAAAAAATTTGCCTTTTTACATGTTTTCATGTCCAGCTGTTGAGCACTTTGGGCCTAGGCATGCTAAATTTTCCTTACATTTGCCATATCCCATGCCCATTGTGAATGCTCTAACTAATAACTTACTAAAAGGTTTACAGATAATGAAAGTCAAGCTGAAACTTATTACAGGTACAGTTTATTTCATTACATTTTAAAATAATAATAAAATCCACATCATTAGAATGACTAATTACATAAGGTTCACAGTGATTACAATTGTAATTGGTCAACCTACAAAAAGTGAGTCAACCTTGAAAATGCTGGCTCCAGCCAGATTTCCTTCACTCCGTCCCTAAGAATAAGTTCATTGGTAATGCTGAATTAAAAACAATAAAATACAGATGCTAGCCAATATAAAGTCTTCGATCCAGCAGCAATACAATTTTTTTTTATGAACACATGATCTTTCCCTATTCCAAGTATATGAATCTTGCAAATCCATCATCTGCATTACTGTCAAACAAATTGTGGACTCAGTCACCACTACAACATCCAATGGTTAAAGCATTTAGACACAAATAAAATTTGGATACCAAGAATAAAGCATATGCCAAACTCAAAGTAGTAATGATGGAAGCATGCTTTATACTCCGTCTAGTGATACATGAGCCTTTTTTTTTTCTTTTACATGAGCATTGTGGAAGATAGAATGAGGTGAAAACAGGTTACTATTCTAAGCATGTAATTACCAAGAGAAACAATTATGAAGCCCCCAAAAATGAAAAAACAAATTGAGTACAAATTGAATAAGTAAGATCTGCAGTACTGCTAGAATAGCCAACTTATAGTTACAGATATGACAGGACAAACATGCAATTTATAATCTGAGGGCAAGATTTGGACAATGCGAGAGTGTTTCCAGCTTACCACTAACTTACTAGGTCTTGCTTCAAATCCAGTGCCAATAAGCTATAGTATGGTAGTTTTCAAACTTTTTAATTTTTACCATTTCTTTAAAGAAAGTTTTAAACTGCGTCTTTTGGGCACTTTCAGCCATCAGGTTGTATAATAAGCAAGAAGTTGCAGTTAGTTTGTGTCGATATTGAGTGGAAGAGCTGCTTTTGGGGAAAAGGAATAAAACTAAAATAGAAAGTGGTTTAAACTTGCAAACCATACCATGGTGTCCCCATAAAAATAAAAGCAAATAGGAAAATATTCCTGTTCATATAATCCACAGACCAAGTCTCCCAACATAATATCATAATGTACTCTTCACATTTTCCATCTCCTCTTCACATTTTCACATATACGGTAAAAAAAAATTGTAAATTCACAAATCATATCCTTACCAACAGAAGAGAAGAAAAAAAGGGGGGGGGGGGGGGGGGGGGGGGGGGAACAAAACAGAAAGATGATTATTTTCTTCAGAAAGGAAACAAATTCAGAATTAGAAGTATCCACACAAGCTTGAGGGCTTATATTTATTTATTTCACTTGTAATGTTAATTAATTATTGATTTAGCCAGTTCAGACATTCTATACTAATGTGTCAGATTCTGCCTAAAATCAGCTCATTAGCTTCCCCATACTCTGTATGCCATTAACTGCACTCAAAGTAAACATTATACAGCAAGGACATGTAACTAATGGTCCGTTTGGATTGAGGGGGAGTAGAGTAGAGTAGAATTAGCACAAAATTAACTTATTTTTAACCAACTCTACTCTACTCTTCTCTACTCCCCCTCCTTCCTCCCTCCATCCAAACAGGCCACAAGGAAGAGCTATTAAAATTTAATAAAATCAGGCTAAAGAAGAAAGGAGGGAGAAAATCCATTAAATCAATGACGCAAATCCTAAAATTGCCCAAGAAAGAGGATCTATAAGATACAACTTCAATTGCCAACGGCTTAGGTCTATGGTGCTCTTCTTGTTTGGTATCTAGATCATTGTCCCTCATTCCTTGATGCGGTGAATTTGGCAGGAGAGAAACAACTAGTGGTTTGAGAAATCTGAAAGGACAATAGCAGACTTTTTCTTTTTTAAAAATGCTATCGGGTTGGATGTCAATAGTAGGAACTCATTACATATCTTTGGTTTATGATTTGATGGACACTTGTAATTTGTATATTAGATTGTTTTGGTACCCAGTGTATACTTCCTATATACTTGGGTGACTCTTTTATACTTCCCCAGTTTCCATTATATATATACTGGCATTAATTAACAAAACCCATTTTACCCACAATCAACCAACAAGAAAGAACAGCTCAATAAATAACTGAGATTTCCAATATAAATTGTTCAATGATCCTTTGTTTTCTCCTTTCCATTTTATTTTTTGTTTTCTTTTTGACTATCCCATCAGCCGATCAATTTGTTTTAAGCACCAAACAATAAATGAGCATCAAACATTAAACCTTGCTATGAGAGCCTTCCTTTAAAGTTCAAAAACAAAGAAAGATTGCAAGTGGCAAATAGGTTTCAAAGCTGATCATATAGTTTCAAGATGTCTTTATAAGGTCTTCTGTATGTATTGTAAGTTCACTGACCTGAAAAGGTAGGCAGATATCTGCAAAGAGCAAGCAAAAAAGAGGTTCTGATAAAGCCAATAAGCTCTGACATAAAGGCACCTCCTCCCCTTATAAGAGCAAGGTGAAGGGTTTTCATAAAGATCTAATTCCAGAGAATAAGAATTTCAAGTCAAAAACTATTCCGAATGACGCACTTGGCGATATGGAAACTCCCTTGAAAATTAACCGCACTTTTGGAAATTACCAAAAAGAACGACAAGTAAATAGTGATGAGGTATTTTCTTGCTAATGAAGCACGCCGGTTTTCCATTTTCATCAAGAGTAGTATCACAACCCATTCATTATTTAAAAACCATAACCATCCCTATTACTAAATATTCAAAACTACTTTCTCAACAAACCTACACTACTTCATATGATGAAATTAACCTTCAGAAGCACATGCTCCACTTTAATTGACTAGTGTTACGCATATAGTTCAATTGATCATTCAAAAATATCATGATTCAAATAAATTAGATGATTATGTTAACAATTATGGTAATAATGGTGCTAAAAAAGATGAGGGTGTGAGCAAGAAGCATTCTTACCATTACCAAGTAGAGGAAAGGAAATGATGAATCCTCAAACATAGGCTTCAGCTCCAGCATCTCCACCACGACCTCGAAGAATGCTATGCAGCGAAACTGTGGAACAAAAGCTAATGACTTGATGAAACTTATTAACAGGTGAAGGCAATTGGGGTACTCTCCTCCACTTGCACTTGCCACCACCAGACTGTTGAGTAGTAGTAGTAGTAATCTCGCAAACACAAGCAGGGTATCTCTTATGGTAGTCTTCGTTAAAAACATAAATAAGATCACCCAACCCAACACATTTCAAGCTAGCAAACTTATCATCCTCATCACTATCAAACAAGCTATACAGCAAATCCTGAGGCATAATAGCAAACTCACTGAACTCCATGGTTTTCTCATCAATCCTCCACAGATTAAAGGACGACCCAGCTTGCGAATTACATATTCCAGCGAGAACAAGGCGGTCTTTACAGGAGATCAAGAAAGAAAAGCTGACCCCAGGAGGTCTTAGAGTTTGGACACTACTCCAAACGTGGCTTTCTAAATCGAAGGACGAGACAAAGCTAGAGTTAATACCGAACACATAGAATCTGCCTTTGAATAAGGCTGAAGATAAGGATGAGGAGGAAAGCCCAGTTGGGAAATCGGAGGGTAATGGAGGACAGATGTCCCAGGAATCGAGATCGGGTTTGTACATCTCGACGGCTAAACGGTCCTCGATGTCGACGAGGTTGCCAACGAATCTGACACCGCCGACAACAATGAAACTGGGTCGGTTGTGGTTGTGGGTGTGGCTAGAATAGAAGACTCCGAGGAGAGGGTTGACGCGAGAGTAGTGTAAAGGGGAAGTGGTGGAAATGTGGCGAGAGAGGACTGGGGAAAAGGAGAAGGTGGGTGCGGTGGTGAAGAGGAAGCCGGCGGCGGAAGTGGTGTTGTTGTTGGAGAAGGAAGTGTTGGAAGGGAGGCGGAACCAGAGGTTGGAGATGGGGTCGAAGGCGAAGGATTGGTGGTTCTTGGAGGAGGTGTTGTGGAGGCCGTAAAGGAAGAACCATGGATGAAGAGAAGAGGAAGAAGAAGAGAAGGTTGAGGAGGAAATGATGGAGTACCAGAGTTTGCAGACTGTGGAAGCACGGATCAGAGTTGGGATTGGGAGGAGACAGAGGATTCGCTCCATCAGGTCTACACTCAGAGACTTGAATTCTGTCATTATTTAATTAATTAATGTGTTGAGACTGTGAGGAAGAGGAAGAGGAAGAAGAAGAAGAGCGAGAATGAGAGAGAAAGAGAGAGAGAGAGATTGATAACTAGTTGGGTAATGAAAGCAAGCGTAGTTGGTGGGTGTGGACTCGATGGCCCATGTGGTTCATGTGATGTGATATGGAAGGTTGTGAATGGTTTGCTTCCTTCATTCGTACCTCAATTCTCCTTTGTCAGAATCATACGAAAACTGAAAACAATATATACCAAATTCCTTCAAGTTCAACTTCATCATCTCTTCCTCTTGTTTTTTCAGGAAAAATAAAACAATATGAAAAATGTACTATATTCTTCAGAGTTCAAATACGTTTCTAGTTTTACTCCAACGCGACAAAACGGGTTGGTTGGTTGAGTCGTGTTCGGGTAAAAAAAGGGAAACGAGTTTTTGTACCCAAAAAAAAAAAAAAAAAAAAAAGTCATTTTAATAGGGTTAAAAATGAGTAGGGCAATCAAATTGTTGGTCAAGTCGGGTTAATAAGTAATGCAGCAAATTATTTTATATAAAATATATTATTTTGAATTTATCACCCATATTTAAAAGGAAAATGACATGTGCTCTTTTATGTGCAATGCACATAACTTACTCACAAATGAGAGGAGCTAAGAAGGCTTCAACTTTTTGAAAATTTTCCAATTTTGTCATTATTAATGCTAGATAAAAGTATAACTATATCTAACCCCACCCCCGCCCCCTCCTCTTCTTGAGAATTTGACAAAAAGAATTTCGACCATCTATTAAGGAGTAAGGGCTAAATTGTAGGCTCCCTCATTTATTAAAAATTTAATTTCCCTCCTAAAATAAATTTTTAGTACCCTCTTAAATAAAATAAGTATGGAAAACCCAAACATACACACAACTTCACCCTATCCATGCAAAGATACTTTCCACAACCTACTTAGTTTGATGGCGCCCTCCCCCCTTTGGCTGGTTCAAGGTTAATTTTAATGGAGCAATTTTTTATGATGACAACACTACTAGTTTGGATGTTATAATCCGTGTTGAGAATGGACTAGTTATGGCTGCTTTATCACAACAAATTCCACTACCTAGGTAGAGATGGTGGAAGTGTTAGTAGCATGGCATGCCATTTGGTTTGCTCAAGAGCTGGGTTTTGGGAAAGTGCTGGTAGAAGGAGACTCAAAGAATGTCATTGATGTCATTAATTTTTGTAATGTTAAAAGACTTGGAAATAATATTGCTCATATACTTGCTAGAAGAGCAAGATCTTCTCACTCTCCACTTATTTGGATGGAATCTATTCATCCAGATTTCTATAATGTTTACAACAATGATTTATTATTTATTGAATAAAATTTTTCCCTTCGAGGTTTCTTCTCAATAAAATAAAATAAACCTAACATATATGTCTCTTTTTTGCCCCTTTATATCTATACAGGACAGGGCTAGGGTTGGGCCCAAAGGGGCATCAGCCCCCTAAGTTCTAAAATTTAAGGAAAAAAAACTATACATATTTAGCTAAATTAGAATTTGGCTCTCACATAATTGAAGTACCCCCCCCCCCCCCCCCCCCCCCCCCCCTCCTTCCCCCCTCCCACATAATCTTGCTTGGCCCTTAAACAAAAAAATAAAAAGGCTCAAAGAACAACACAGCACAACCCATACAACGGTACAAGATAGCCCAAACAACAGCAAAATTTGTCCCAATAGCAAAAAATCAAAATAAAATCAAAACCAATTTTTAGCTTTTAGAAATAAAAAATAAAACACAATAAGTTTTTGTCTCAATCTTTTTTCTTTTTTTTTTTTTACTTTTTAACAAATTTTAGAAAAACAAACCCAAAACCCCAAGAAAATTAAGAAAAACCTAATATGAGTCAAAAAGTTGATTGGAGGCACAAAAAATGCCTAGTTACCCCAAATCGGTATAGATTGGCCAAATTAAGCCAAACCTAACGGTTTTATATCTCTCACACACACATATACAACCAACTTTTAATTGCACCAACTACAAAAAAAAAGTAATTTTTACATTTATTATTATGTTTTTTAAAGCCACCAATCACATTCATTTTTACGCCAATTTGTGGAGGTTAGGTATTAAAATTTGTAGTATTTTTAGCATTTTTTTAAAGGATACTAATTCAAAGTTGGAATTCCAAATAAGTTTACAAAAACAATGGTCCTAGGATACTACAAATTAAACTACATAATCCTATCCCCCATGTGTGTGTATGTGTTTCTAAAAAAACAACTATATATAACCTTTTCGAAATGATGTGTTTACTAATCACATATAAGTAATTCAAACATATTATTTGTGTTTTTTTTAATGAACTAATTATATTTATTGTCACACTAGTTTATAATCAATCATTATAATTATTATTATTATTATTATTATTATTATTATATGAAAAAAGAAAAGACCTTATGAGGAAAAGTATGAGATTTTGCCAAATGTTGCATTCTATACAAAGTGAATTGAAATACTCTTAAGTGCCACATAAGATATTAGAACAAATTAAGTATTGGCTTCTTGTTTAATTTGGTTCAATGTTTCAAAACTTTTCTAATTAAAAAATAAATCTTATTTGTATAATTTGGTTCAATACTTCAAGACTTTTCATCCCTCACACATATACACAAAACTCTTTACATTTTAATTCACCATTTCACCGTTTACACTTCTACTTCTTTATATATACCTACCCACAAGCCTCCATGTGATCCCATGTCAAATACAGTAAACTAAAAATGGTATCATTTATTTTCAATATTTCGACAACACCTACTTAGCTCTAACAGTGTTGTCACATCTAATCTTAACCCATATGAGTTGGTTACAACTAAGGAAGAGTAGCTTGCATTTTATATTGAGTGATAATGACAATTATGATTTTAATGTTAAGATCTGATGTTGTGGATATATGAGTTTTGTAAATGATATGATTGACTGTGGGTATTTGGGATGTGTATTTTGTTTTAGAATGAAGGAAACAAAAGAAATATGCATTTTATATAAACTTTTATTCATAATTTTCCTCTAAAATTATTTTTTATTTCTCATTACTTGAACTAAATAATTGTAATAGATATGTGTATGTAATTTATAATTGTTTTTTCATATGATAAACTCATTACTAACAAAATTCTACAACAATTATATTATAACATATGTACAATATTCTCCAAAATCATCTTATATAAAATATTATAACATTATTCGTGCATAACACGAACAATTTTCTAGTATATAATAAAATTTATAATATCTTTTAAATTTTTCTTAATATAGTGGAAAAATTTGAGCCATATAGCTAGGAGTAGAATGCGACACACAGCGAGAAGTGGGGGACCAATCAAGGTGTACAGCCTACGGTCACTTTCTAGCCCAGTTAACAGGGAGTAAAGTGATAACTAAAAGTCTAAAATCAGAGGCGGAGCTTGAGGCTGGAGAGGGGGTGGGGGCTATGGCCCTCTAGCTTTTCAAAATCTCCCTTAAGTAGTAGTAATTAAAAAAAAACAGACCAAAAAAAAAAAAAACCCCACAAAAGTTAAGAACATCTTGCTACTAGCGCCCCCCCCCCCCCCCCAGGTATCTTGGCAAAAAATTTAGACATGTTTCGGTCTTCAATCTTAATTTTGTCCCCCAAAAAATAAAAATTCAAAAACAGGAATAGAATTTGGCCGCCAAACTTGCAAGCTCAACTCTGATAGGTGATCCCATCCACACTATTGAATAACTAACCAACTGATCTATCTTCACGGTGGTATCTCAACCTCTCTCTATGTTCAGTCCATAGAATTCTGCCCGTTGTTTTTAAGGAAAGAGTAAAGTACCATTTTATTTTGACACTTGCAAGTGTTGGATTTTGGATGGAGTGAAGTAGTTCATTTTTATGCTTATTTTATTAACTCATTGTTAAATTGTATTATTTTATTGAGTTTTTTTGTTTTGTTTTTGTACCCAACCATCAGTAGGCTAGACTTAGACTTAAATAATACTATTTTATTAAAGTTGCAGTACTATAGTTGTTTGGGTGGTTTACAACTTGCACTTGGATTTATTATTATTATTTTTTGGCTTAAATTTGATAATAATAATAATATTTATTATTGTTTGTTTAATTGATAATAGTGTTTAATCACTTGATTTAAGGGAAGATGTTATGACCACATTTTAAGCCATTGTTATAAAGTTGTTTATTATTATTTTTTATTTAGGGAATTTAAACATTTGATGTCATACAAATATTTTTTTTAATTTAGTTCATAATCAATTGTAAATGGTTTTAATAGGATGGCATAATTTTGCTGAGTTGAAATTAATTTGTGAAATAAAGTATATTTTTTTTAATTAGTCATGAAATTTGAATACTTGAAGAATTTTATCTAACTTAGCTTGGCCTTCTTAAAAATTTATCTTGGCTCCGCCACTAACACACACGCATATATGTGTGTGTGGGAGGGGGAGGGGGAGGGGGGGGGCACAAGAATTTAATAATGTAATAGTGACACATGTTGTATCTGAGGTTGAGGACGTTAATGTAGTTTTGAGGAGGCCATACATTCGGATGGTCAGGCCAAGGAGGTGAGCCTTGGTCAAGCCAGGGAGGCGAGCCTTGGCCACGTTGATGGCACATTACACGCATATGTGTGTGGGGGGGGGGGGGGCACAAGAATTTAATAAAGTAATAGTGACACATGTTGTATCTGAGGCTGAGAACGTTAATGTAGTTTTGAGGAGGCCATACACTCGGATGGTCAGGCCAAGGAGGCGAGCCTTGGTCAAGCCAGGGAGGCGAGCCTTGGCCACGTTGATGGCACATTACCAGAGGAGGTCGCACTGTGGAGGAAGGGCATTAGAAAGCAGAGTGGTCCTGGCATGTCTGAAGGAATGGTAACTGCCACCGCATTTATTGCACTCCACCAAACCCTCTAGCTACATTTATTTGGAGAATATCCTTGAACAATGTTGTCTTGTTTGCCGCAACTCATAGAAGACTTGGGAAGGTGTCTGATGGGACAATCACTCGAGTAATGACCTTCACGGTCAACAAATGGAAGGCCAAGATTAGTTAAAAGAGGCTATATAATGTAAGAAATCCTCCAGGAGAAGGCGGATCTGAAAATCTATGGAGAAAACACTGTTACAACAAGAACTGAAACTGTAACAAAGTCTAAAAAGAATATATACCAAGAACCACCCTCCTCGGACTCTACCGAGGAAGGATTTCTGTGCATGAAGCTTGTTTGTCTTTGCTTTCTTACCGCCTTTAATCCACTGTATGCGTTGTTTAATCTATTGAAACCTAGTTATTAAGCCCACTCTCTACAAATTCATTGTGTTGGGCTCTAATTCTTTCGCTTCTTGGGCTTAGGATCCAAATCGCGCCCCTACAATATGCATTCAAAAAATATAAATAAAAAGTAAAGGAGATAACGTAAAAATTAATCATGGCACTTAGTCTTTAGCACCAATTGAAATTAAAATTTTCATATCACAACAATTTTGAAGTTCAAAAAAAAAATTTATTTAATCTCTCATGTCACTTCAACTCAAAGCAATGATTCCTTATTTTAAAAATACTACGTATGTCTTATTTTCTCATGGCACTAAGTCTTTAACCGATCCTTGCTCTAATAGTTTTTACTTTCAATCTCTTGACTTTTTCGTGTAGTTTCAAACTCTAGTTTTTGCTATGAACACAAATTTTAAATAATTTTTAAAGCTAGAGAAAGAAAGTTTAACTCTACATAATTTTTTTAAAAGCAATCAAAACAGTGAGGTGGATAACAATTTTCTGGGTATATTTTTATACTTTTAACACTTTTACATTTATTTATTTTTTATTTATTTTGATCAACTAAGTTACATGATTAAATTTTATGTATTTACTATTTGGGTAAATTCTAATTAGCTACCTTGAGATTTTGGCTAATACCAATTAGGTCCAATTTTTTTCAAAAATGACCAATTTGGTCCCTAAATCCAATTTAGTTCCCAAACGCTGTTTATTCCATACTTATTCTCTCTCTCTCTCTCTCTCTCTCACACACACACACACACACATAGATTCAAACCCTTCTCTTCTCCCTCTCTCAAACCTCTCTGACTCTCTCTTCTCACACCGTCACACTCCCTCTCTAATGGCCGAAACCCATGTTTTGCCACTAGCATCTTGCACTCTCTTTAAATCAGTGCCATGGAGATAGTTGGTTCCTTAACCATGGAGAGAGTTTTTTTTTTTTTTTTTTTTTTTTTTTATTCTAGGTTTGGTCTCTGTTTGTGTTTGGGCTTGTGTTCCAAACGTCAAGGGATGCTGGCAAGACCTACGAGCTTTGCCACCACTAGTGGTGTCGATCTTTCTCCTTCTTGTTCTATTATATATATATATATATATATATATATATATATATATATATATATATATAATATTCTCTTTTGTTTGGTTTTGTTGTTTGGGTCTGGTCAGTTTAGGCATTGGTTTTCTTATGGTGATAAGGGTTTGGTGATTTTTTATTTGGGTTTGAAAGGTGGGGTTTGGGTATGGTTATTTGCAGATTTGTGGTCTTATGAGTGTTTTTTTATTTGGGATTTGTTTCAAAATGGGTATAATATGGTGTTTTTGTTGGTATATGCATATGAATTTGTGTGTATGTTTGGTAATTTGGGATTTTGGGAGGTTTTAGGTTTTAGAATTTGTATGTCTATGCGTGTATGTTTGTGTTTTATGACATGGTGCAGTCGTGTAGCGTCATTTGTGCTCAAAATGTGTATATCAGTGTAATCACAAAGATAGAATTCAAAGAAGGGAAAAGAAAATGTGAGAAAGGGAAAAGAGAAGGGTCTGAGAAGAGACGGAGGGAGAGAAGAGAACTTGAGAACAAGTGACAAGATAAATGGTGTTTATGGACTAAATTGGGTATAAGGACTAAAGATGTGTTTGGATACTGCTTATTGCTGAAAATTGAAAACTGAAAACACTGTAACAATATAATTTTTAAATATGTAAATGTACCGTGGGACTCAGTTTTAAAGTTAAATTTGCATTTTTTCCAAGTTGCGGGTCCCATGAATAGTGCCCATGGACCCACCTGTGCGAAACATAGACGCACTGGATAGCGCAAAACACGCTATCTAAACGTACACTATGATGGTAAGATTCTGATTCGTAAATTAGAAGACAAGATTAGAAATAAAATTAATTCTAAATTAATATTAATAAATTAAATAAACAATTACAAAATAGAAAAGCAAAATATAATCAATTTATTGTTAATAACAATCAATCTAATAGGTTTGGGCTATAATCAAATAAATCCAAAACTTTTAAAAATTGACCAACTTAGTGCACATATGGATAGCGCATTTTGTGCTATCCAGTGCATCTTCGTTACAAGTGGGTGCATGGGCACTGTTCATAGGACCCGTAACTTGAAAAAAAAAATGCAAATTTAACTTAAAAATTGGGTCCTACAATACTATTTACATGTTTAAAAATTATTTTGTTATAATAATTTTAGTTTTCAGTAATAAACAGTATCTAAACACATCCATAAATAATTATTAAAATAGGAAGAAAAAGAAAAGAGAAAAATAAAAAACGTTTGCGTGATACGTATTCTCTGTATTGTCCGCAAACCCTTTTTTTTTTTTTTTTTTGAAAAATCATATTGTCCGCAAACTTTATTGACAACAATTCCTCAACTTTGAGATAATCGCCCGAGAGGGCCCGACCTTTCCGCTCCGGTCCTCCTCCTATTGTTTGCATTTATTTAAGTCATGTTGGTTGATTCTGACTTTATTTTTTTAATTTATTATTATTTAAAAAATGTCATTTTGGTAACTTGGTTCATGGTTGAACTTGAAAGACGAACATCATGCGCACGTTTAGATAGGGTTTTTTTTTTTTTTTTTTGCACTTTACATGGACATGGATAATGGAACCTTGGATGCAAACTAGAAAAGAGATGAAATCGAATTATTTGCATTTCAGTAGAAACCTGCAGAGGCGTTAAATTAATGTTATCAAATTAGCTTAAAGAAGCAAGGTTATTGAACAGCTTCTAGATTATAGAGTTCTCTCGGCGCACGTTAGGAGCCGCTTCTCACTCTTTGGAAAACAATCTAAGCCTCCGACGTCGGAGTTTGAGTCTAAAAGGTAGATGGTAGTTGTATACTTATTGGTTAGTTAGTGTTGGTGTTGAAGATTTTGGGGTAGTCTTAAAGGTTGTAGAAGAAAAAGCTAAATATTGGTGTACCTCACATCAAGGGTGATTGTTTTGACTTTTGAGGTCCACATAGAGATTAACGTTAGTTTGAATCACCACCTTGTGACGAGGATGAGGTTCCTAGCTTGGAATTTTCGGGGTGCTGGTAGAGCACTGACAATTAAAGATTTGAAGGCTTTGGCGAGGGAGGAAAGTCCAAATTTATTTTTTTATAGCAGAATCAAAAGCCAAAGCTAAAAGAATAAGGCCCGTTTAGTTGAGTAGTTTAACAATATGTTTTCAGCTTTTAAACAACATTACACATATTTTTATACACTTTTCCACTCATCTGTATTTCAGAAAAATATAAACAACGTTATTAGAACAACGTAATCAAACGATCCCTAAATATTAAGTTTGGTTTTCATGAGCATTATTATTACATTGAATCTGTGGGTAAATCAGGAGTATTAGCCTTATTTTGGAAAGAAGGTGTAGAACTTGAAATGATTTACGCAGACAAAAATGTGGTGGTGTCTCTAATTTATTCTGATTCGCCTTCAGTGACTTGGATGCTCCTTGCTATATACGGTCCGCCAAGCATCAATGTTAGGGCTAGTTTTTGGAGTTTGGTTGAAAATATGGTTGAATCTTTTGCTGGGGCCATCGCCTTGGATGGCCATTGGAGATTTTAATAATTTAAAAAGCTTTTCAGGCAAGAGAGGTGGCAAATTTTTGAGGCAGGGATATACCAAAAGTTTTAGGAACATCATGAATGCTTCAGGACGATTGATCTTGGATTCAGTGGAGCGAGCTTGGTCAAATAAAAGAAAAAGACTTGCATGGTTAATATTAAGAAAGATTAGACAGAGCAGTTTGTGTACGTTTTTAGATCCCTTAAACACAACCAGATTAACCTAGTTATTTATAGGAATGGCAACGGGTCGGGTTCGGGCCGGGTTTTTGCATACCCGGACCCGACCCGCGGGCCAAAACTCAAAACCTGGACCCGACCCGATTAATAATCGGGTTTTTTTCCCGGGGCCCATACCCGCCCCGCCGGGCCCCACGGGCCCCGCGGGCCCCGTTTATTTCTTAGGCCCAAATCTAGCCCAACAAAAAAAAAAAAAAAATTTGAAGCCCATTAAATTTTTTTCCTAAATTCAAGCCCATTCAAGCCATTTAGGAAGTTAGAATTACAAATCTCAAATGCTCAATGATATTATATATATATATATATATATATATATATATAAGGGGGGTTTAGTTATTTAACATAATCGGTTTTTATCCGGGGTGGGTTTCGGGTCGGGTTTCGGATTTTTTTATAAAACCCGGATCCGACCCGAACCCGCTTCGGGTTTTTTTTTTAAAACCCATACCCGACCCTATTCTTTATCGGGCCGGGTAAAATCCGGCCCATTAGGGTCGGGCCGGACCGGGTATCCGCGGGGCGGATCTAAATTGCCATCCCTAGTTATTTAGCCAAGTGATTAACTTAAGTAAATTAAGCAGATCTAGATTAACACAAATATATCATATCATGCAAAGCAGTGGAAATATAAATAACATAATGATATGATGACCTAAGAAAACTAAACCGGTAAAAAACTTGGGAGGATTTAACCTAGCTATCCTCAAAGTAAAACTAAATCTACTATAAAATAATTGAAGTTTACACAATAGCGACTTAGATCACTAACATCATATTACTACCTTGAGTAAGAAACTTACTATCACGACCACATGATAGTTCCGAGTCCATGGACTACTTCTTTCTTGGATTCCCAGCAAGCACAAGCACAAGCATTCCCGCTTGTATATCTTTAAGATCTTGAATCTGCAACTGAAACGATCATCAAGTTCTTGACATAGTCTTGATCCTTGATAACCCTAAGTATGTGTAAAGACAAACACCTCTAGATCTCACAGAAGATTCACACACACAGCATCAACAACTTCTGAAAAATGTGGCTAGGGTTTTCCCTTTTATACTTAGCGCAAAACATAAAACCCTACATGTAAAACGGGCTTGGTCTGAGTTGAAAAATTCTGCAAAAAAACAATTTGCATGAGTTTCGATTAGTTGAGTCTAATTTTCAATCGATCGAGCCAGACAGAATTGCACAGTAAATTCTACAGTAACTCGATTCCAACTTTACATATAAGACACATACTTTGAGCAGTCTAAACAAGACTAAAACGTTTTGATCATGGTTTGCCAACATTACAAATTAGTGTTCTAATACATTTAAACTTAAAGGTCTTAGAACCTAACAGTTTGTAACCAAGATTATTGACAATCTTTATTCCCTAAGGTAGGAGTCAAAAATCTAGTAGCCTCTACCTCTGATCATAATTCGATTCTTCATGACACCCATTTGGAACACATGTTGAGGGCCAAACCATTTAGGTTCGAAGCTATATGGACGAAAGATGCCACAAGTTCAGAAGTAATTAATTGAGCAAGCTTGGCAAAGACATTTTGATGGGTCTCAAAGTTTCAAATTGCTAAGAAAAATACTGCAAGCCAGAAAGGAACTCAAGATATGGAATAAGATGCATTTTAGTTTGGTTAGATCAAGAATCAATGAGCTAGAAGAAAATATTAAAGAGGTACAAGATAGAGCTCTAACACAACACATAGGAAAATCTAGAGCTTGGGGCAGCCTTATGTTTAGAGCTTGGTGAATGGTTGGAGCAAGAGGAAATCAAGTGGAAGCAAAAGTCTAGGGAGCTGTGGTTGAAGGAAGGAGATCGCAACTCTAACTTTTTCCATCTTACTATTGTTAGAAGATGGAGGACCTGGATTACATAAATTAAGAAGGATAATGGAGATCATATTTTCAACAGAGATGAGATTGGAGCTTATTTTATTAATAAATTTAATGAAGTTTACCAATCTTCCCATCCTTAAATGCCTACTGATTTAGATAATTTAATTGAATCTTGTATTTCAAATGAAGACAATGAAATTAATTGGAGAAAGTCCTTAATCCCCCTCAAGGCTCCCGGTCCTAATAGACTAATAGTATACCCGGTTTGTTCTATCATCACTATTGGGAATTTGGGATATTGTTGGGAAGCAATTATTAGAGGTAGTTCAAACTTCAAAGCTTTTTTAGAGAAGGATGTGTGCTTTGAAAGACGTGTTGCCACCCTATTTTGCAACCAACATTTAACCTCACATGAAGGGGGCAAAAAAGTAATTTCACCTTGAAAATATGCACCTTAATTGTGGCCACTAGATCCTTAATTTCATTTCATCAAAGTGATTTTGATCTTGTAATAATCAAATTGATTGGTCATAAGCCTTAATCGAATTATTAGATTGAAAGTTATCATCAAATCAAGTTAATGGCCGATATGCATTATCACAAGTTGAGTCTGATTATATGTGATTATGAACAATTGATTTCAATTGGTTATGATTATAATCAATTTGAAATTAATGACATGTCATAATTTGATTGGTTAAGATTACATCTTGATATAAGGTTGCGCACACTTGATTACTTAGATAATCAAATATTAATTATACAATGGGTAATTTGTGTAATTATCTTTTTAATTAAAGTAAATTTGGGACTGATTATTTTTGAAATGGAAGTAATTGGAGCCTATTAATATTAATTGGAAACTAATTTGGGGCCTATTATCTTTCTAATAAATGACTTTTGTTCACCATTTTGTTGATATCCCTCAGAATATTTTGAACTTGTGAGTGAGGTTAATTTAGCTAGAAACTAAACAACTGGGGCTTCAATATTAGCACAAGAATAAGACAATTCCAGTCAAAATTGAGAAAATATATGATTTTTCGAAGTTAGCTCTGAAAACTATTACAAATAGGAAAACTGAGGTTTTAGACATTTTTCTTACTCATCACTCCCACCAACCTCCAAATTTAATGCACTAGCTTTCTCTAAATACTAAAATAGGGTCTAGGTTTATGATTCTCTTTAATTTTTTGTCAACCCTCATTAAATGCCCTTCTATTTATATTTTCTCCACCACTGCTATATAAACCTCCCCTTTCCTCCATTTCAAGACACAAATAAAGACTTTCTTTTCTCACCTCTTAAGTTCTAGTGAAGTAGAGTAGTCTTGTCATTTCTTGGTCTTCCCAAGACTCACTCTCCCTCTCCTAGTTCTTCTTTTTTACCATACCTTAGGGCCTCCACCAAGATCCTCCTTATTCACCGTGTGGATCTTACATGCAGGTATAATCCATTTCCCTAACTTGTTGTTTTATATTGTTATTATGAGATTAAGATTAAAGCATGCTAGCGATTATTTAATTTCCTTGAATATGTTTGAATGTTCTTAAATGTTCATATGCATTTTTCACATGTTTTTGGTTGGTCATCACATGTTCATGCATGACACTAACTTTGATCTTAAATCCACATCTAAAATATGAAAAACATGTTAGTCTCATAATTCTCTCATATCCTTCAATCTAGGATATCACCATCCACACACATTCACTAGAATTTAGTTTTTCAATCAAAATGCAATGCTTAATAAATGGAATTAGGGTTTCTCACATGTACACACATTAAATTTAACATACAAATTGATTGATAACATACTAGATGATATGATATGAATGTTGGGCACCATAGTCTAAAAGACTGGTTTCCGTGGGCAAGGGGGTGTCTAACACTGTCTCAACTTGTAACATAGCCTCCAAGTTTAGATCAAGGGTTGATAAATCAATACTTATTCATGTAATTTTCAATTTCTAGATTGTAACTAAGATAAAGTCATGTGCTTTATCTTAGATTGTATCTAGGACCAAATTCATGCAATTTTTTATGATCAATGGAAATTCATTTGCCAATCAATAAAATGAGGAATTTTTTTAAAATTTTGGTTTTCTTTTTTATTCCAATAATTAAGTAAGTGACGACTCCATTATAAAATCCTTAATTTAAAGGGAAAAATATAATCAGCAAAACTTCCATTTTGAGAGGCAATATATAACACGTGACTCCATCTATTTTGAGAGCTACTTTGATCGAATCAGTAGCTCAAGCTATTCCCAATTATACAATGTCAATTTTTAAGCTTCTGAGTAAGCTGAATGAAAGATTGGACACGATAGTGAGGTGTTTTTGGTGGAATCCTAAGAGTGATTCAGTGATTCTAAACATTATCTCACGCCTCTTGCTTGGGAAGATCTTTGTAAGCCAAAGAATCAGATGGTTTGGGATTTAAGAAATTTGAAGACATCAACATTGCTCTATTAGCTAAATTTGGGTGGTGGGTATTGTTAGGCAAGAGTAGCTTGTGTGTGAAAGTTCTAAAAGCAAAGTACAAGCTCATAGCAAACTAGTTAAATTTACCTAAAAGTTCTAATGCATCTTGGGCTTGGAGGAGTATTGGGAATGTTGGAAAACCCGGTTTTGTATCTCATACAAAACACACAGCGGAAGCAAAAATCGCGGATCTACTTCATTCATGAGAGATAACATGTAACATTGAATTCTAGAACAAAGAATAGAAAGTGTACCTTGATGTAGTGAAATTCAAAACCAAGACTTGAGAATACCTTTAATCTTCATCTCAATTCCACATGGTGCCCAAAAAGTGTAGTCTCTTAATTAGTCTTTTTGTACGTTGATTCTTAAAGAAAAATCATTCTTCTTCTCCTTATAGAGAAAAACTATTTTCTTTCTTTTCATCATGTGTACTTCTAACTACCTTAGTAATTACTTTATTTAATAGCTCTTATTGAATAAAAGCTGATTATCTAATTGGGTTAGCCTTTTGGGCCTATCCAATTGGGTTTTAGTTTGTGGCTTGAGATGTGACCAAAGGAAACAAATAAGACTCTAGCTCCAATGGGCCTTGAGCTTATCTGTTAATTCTTGACAAGTCTAAAGTTACCATTAATTATATTTAATACCATTATATAAATATAATTACACTCTAGGCCTTATTAATAAATTATATCACATGACTCTAATAATATCATTTGACCACTCCTTGAAATATCCATAGTAAACAAAGTCATAATAAACTGTCATTTTGTAAACAACTATTTTATTCTTGAGTACCCGGTTTAATCTTTTAGTTATTCACATTTATTGAAATCTAATTTCAAGATATATAAGTTTTAGTAACTCCTTACTAAAGTGAGCGCCCTGAATAACCAATTCCCATTAAACTTATCTCAAAGGGATATTTCGTGTCTCTATAAAAGAGTTTATGAATTTGATCTTGAGAATATGTATTCCCTCAACACTACGTGTAGTTACCCAACATACTGAGATTTTGACTGTGAATATTAGATTTCACTCTTGATATATTAAAGTAACTTACATATATTTAATGATTAGGTTTACTACCCTCTCAAGATTAAAAGTCTATGAAATTAGAAGTCGTGAGATTAATTATTTAGGTGACAGTTGTTTATTGAATAATTAATCTTACAGCAGTCCAGTCCAAGATGTCTTAACTTTTAAGACACATTAACACATCAACTAGAAGTCTCCACTTCCATGATCAAGACAAATCATCTTAGTTGATGTGTCATAGTCTTCGTAGATGAAACGTCCAATTTCATTACCAACTACGAACTACATTTTGAGTTTACAAGGAACTTGTGATTTACATTTTCTATGATTAAATCATATAAATCGCATACAATGCATCTCATGGACTATGATAATGTCCCATTAGTTCATTTATAAATAGTCTCATATAATTAAACAATTTAATTATTTATAACATGTCAATAAATTAGATTTTAGAGCATAAACTCCAACAGAGAATAGGAATAAGATCCTAAAACAAGGAACTTGTATACTAGTTGGGCTTGGGGAGTATATTTTGGTTTGGGAGGACTTGTGGCTCCCAGATTGATATGCTTGGTTTCTTGTCAATCTTCAAGGACCTAACTAGGAGTTCTTGTTTGATGGTGTCACAATTGTTAAACCAGTCAAAGGCTGGTTGGAATGATAGTTTAATCAGTGAATTGTTTGATCAAGCTTCAATTGCAGCTATAAAAAAGTTTCCATGTGGGTTCATGATCAAGCGAATAAATGGGCTTGGATTAAAATGAGCAATGGGCTCATATCGAGCTTTAATTCTTTTTTTGTTTGTTCAGTTTATTTGTTTCCTGTTGCTACTGTTGCTTTAATATAAGTTTGCTTTCATTAAATTAAAGAGGGTAAATTCCACTAAACCTCCCTAGGGTTTTAGAGATATTATACAGTCCTCATAGTGGACTACGTCACTTGTCTACCATTTCACTAAAAGAGTCTCATTTGTTTAAAATTGTTGAGTTAATAATTAATTTTTGTTTTAAATTTTTTTTTGATTCAGCAATTTTAAACAGGTGGGAGCCTTTTAGTGGAATGATGGACCATGTCACTTGTCCACCATAAGAACTTTATAATTTATTGAGGTTTAGACTAATACCAACTAGGTCCAAAATTTTTTAAAAATGATCAACTTGATCCTTAAAGGATAAATTTGTCCTTGGCTAGCCCAAACCCTTCTCCTCTCTCTCTCAAACCTCTGGCTCTCTCCCTCTCTCTCTCACCCACATCCACGGCGGCTCCCTCTCTCTCACCTATTCCCATGGTGGCTAAAGACTCCCTCTTTCATGGCTGAACCCCATTTTTTCCACTACCATTTTCCACTCTTTTCTCAAATCAATGCCATGGAGACATTTGGCTAGGGATTTTCAAACTTCACATCACTACCACTGTTATTGTTCCATGCCAACAAGTCTGATTTGGTGCCAAACGTGTTTAGGTCTTCGTTTCTGGGTTTAGATCTCTATTTCTAGGTTTGGGTTTGGGTTTGTATGTCAAACGTCAAGGAAATGTTTGACAAAGACCCACGAGCTCTGCCATTACTAGTGGTCGTCGATCTCTATCCTCTTCTTTGTTCTAATTTTTTTTTCTCTCTTTTGGTTTGGTTCATTGTTGGTTTGGCTCTTGGTCAATTTATGGATTGGGTTTTCTTATGTGATATAAGGATTTAGTAATTTTCGATTTGGGTTTGAAAAGGGTTTTGGGCATGGTCATTTGCAAATTTATGGGTTTTTGATTCAGGGTTTGTCTCAAAATGACTCTAATGTGGTGATTTTGTTAGTGTGTGCATATGATTCTATGTATGATTGGTAATCTGGGATGATTTTTGGGGGTTTCAGGTTTTGGAATTTGTATGGCTATATGTGTATGTTTGTGTCCTATGAGATGGTGTAGCTGTGTTGTGCAATCTGTGCCCAAATCCAAACTCATGTTAGTGTAATCACAGTGAATAGAAGAGATGGTCTGAGATGAGAAAGAGAAGAGTGAATAGTGCTAAACGGAGTTAGAGATAAAATTATATTTTAAGGACCAAGTCGGTTGTTTTTTAAAAGTCTTGAACCTAGTTAGTATTAGCCCAAATCTCAAGAGAGTCTAGTAGAATTTACACAATTAAAAAAAAAAAGCAACAAAGATAAAGAAAATAGTCATAATGTCTTTTTTGCAAAGGCTAATTATCTTTGTATTACATTATTATATACACGCTTATAATGTGGCAATGGCGTTTTTATGGACAATAATTTTGAGAAGGTTTGATTAGATACAGGGATGGAGTTCAGAGTTTGAGTTAAAAGGGTAGAAGTATAAACAAAAAATTAATAATAACAATAATGAAAATCCAATTAAGCATTCATTTAGTTATAGCACTACTAGTCAATAACGTGAGCATGTCTGACAAATTTATTACGTAAAGTTGATGTGGCATTTTTATTTTATTATGCCATTGTCTTTGATAATCTTTGATAAAAAAATAAATTCTAAACTAAAAGACAAAATTCAACCAGCTATATCCAACAACACACCCCACTCACCAAGCTCCACCAAGCCATGCGTCATTTCCCTGCATCCACTGCTACATATCAGCATTTCAAATAAAAAACGCAGTACTCATACTACTTATTAACCAATCAAATACTAGCACAAATTTTACCATTTTTTTTTTCTTGAATCACTAACGAGTCTAACTTTACCTTCTTTTTTTTTTTTGAAAATGACAGAAAAATTTAATCAGTAAATTAGTAAAGCTTACTACTTTATCTAATTAGCTCTATTCTCATTTCTCTGTATAAATAATATAGTAGAGTTTGATGCTAAGGTTGCGTTTGGTTGAATGGAAAATATTTTCCGAGTGTAAAATATTTTCAAGTGAAAATATTTTCAGGAAATGAAAATATTTCTTTAGTGTTCGGTTGCATTTTGAAAATTATATTAGAAAATATTTTCAAGTGTTTGGTAACCTCTTGAAAAATACAAATTTTCTATTGGTTTCTTATGCTTTCTTGGCTATTTTCTCAGCTTTCAAACACATTTATAATAGAAAATTGCAATATGTAAACTTTTTAAAGAAACACAAATCAAAATAAAACTATAAACTCGGTCAAACAGAGAAGGGGAGGAAGAAAGAGTGAGAGATCGAGAGAGCTTGAAATCGGGTCAAGGCTCCGACCTGTGTGTTGGCGTTGCCGACGAGCTTCAGCGGTGATGAGAACGAGGTGACAAGGCTTCGATTTGTGTTTGGCAGCGGCGAGGATGGTATTTGTTGGTTCAAACGAGGGATGGGTCGATGGAGATGGGTCGGTGAGGACGAGGATGAGGGATGGGTCAGTGAGGACAAGGATGAGGGATGGGTCGGTGGATGGAGGACGGTGGCGCCGATGAGCTTTGGGTGGATCTAGATGGCAGTCGAGAACGAGAAAGAGAACGGCGGCGCCGATGAGCTTTGGGTTGAGAACGAGATCGATTTTGGGTGGTGACGATCTGGATGGTGGCGTCGATGAGCTTCCAACGGCAACTCCGATCTCTCTCTCTCTGGTTTTACACTCATCTCTTTCTCTCTCTCCACGTTTTCAGTCCGTAAAATGTTATTTGAAGGTAAAGTAACTATGGAAATGGTTTTACAGGTGTGAGGGGTATTTTTCGGTTAAAGTGTAAATAATTTTCAGTTTGACCGTATTTTCAATTGGTGCTAAACACAAACAATGGTGTAAAATGCTTTCTGGAATTGGTTTTCATGCGAAACAAACACAGCCTAAAAAGCGTACTTCTAGTCTTTTTTAGAGTTTAATGCTAAAAAGAGTATTTTTTGTCTTTTTTCAAAGTCTCACAGGATGAAGGGTCTGAACCTGTTCATCAAGCAAAGCATTTTCTACCTGGGACTACTGATAAAGTGATTATGGAGACTCAGCCTCCTCATACTCAATGAGGCTAAAGCTTTCTTAAAACTAATTAAAAAAAAAAATCTTTTTACTATATTAGCAATTCTTTTATTCATGTTTGTTCAAACACCTACCAGTCTTGCCAAAAAGAAAGAGGCATGCGTTTTAAACTAATGGTTTTGTTTTCTCTTCTCCATTATATTGTTAATTTTATTCAATAAAGTCTATTATCGATTCTTCTCAGCAGAAAAAAAAAAAAAAAAAAGGAAAAAAAAGAGAGAAGAAGATAGATATATTCAGCACATAAAAAAAATAAAAATAAAACAAACATTCCTATTAAAAAAAGAATTTGAGAGAGAGAGAATAAATACTAGTGAAAGAAGAACTAATGTTACATATCTAGTGGTGAACAAACCGAGCAAAGCATTTATGAGCTCGGCTCAGTGAATGCCTAAATGATGATGTAGATTAGGGCCTAGGGTGAGGCGTGGGAGGGCAGTGTTGGTGTTGCGTCGTCAGCTAGTCGTGGCAACGCATTGTTGCTAAATGGGTTTTTTTTTTTTTTTTTTTTTTTGTAAAATAAAAGTAAGTAGTGTCTACAATGTAAATCCCTTGTTTTAGGAGTACGGATAGGTAGATATCAAGGTTTTATGATGTATTCACTACCATTCAGTTGATCATGATTAATATTTGTGATCAAATTAATCTTCAAGTGATAATATATATCAACAGAGGACAATTAGCAAATTAAATCAAACCACATATCAAGTATTTGAGTTATCACTACTTGCATAAAAAAAAAATACCTGTCACAAGTCACGTAAAGCTATGTGACAATATCAAATGAAGAAAGCCATGTGGTAACATCAAAAGAAAATAATCATATAGGTTCTTATTAAATGCAAATCAAAATTAAAGCCAAATTTAAATTTAAATTCAAAATTTGTAGTTAACTCTCAATAAATGCTAAAAGAAATTTCAAATTTCAAATCAAATGCTATTGAGTTACCTATAAATAAAGACTTCTTATATGAGAAAAGGGACACAAAATTAGAAAGAAAATCATACTGACACTCTACCAAAATAGAGTCATTTCTAAGTCTAAAAGAGCACTTTTGCTCTATCAAAGTCAATGCTTATTCCTACTTCTTCAAATTAAAATAGAGACTTTCCTTCAAGTTCCTTTGATTTAGTTTGAGATTAAGCCAAAAGCCCTCAACATCAAATCAAATACATTCAATCACACATTCAACTTGGAGACATCAAAGCACGATTCAAGATCAAGCTTCATAGTCCAACAAATGTTGTACACCTCCTCTCTTCACCCTCATTTGCGCACATATCTGACCTAATATCTTATTCAATACATTTTAACCCATTAATCACCCCACTTAAAAACAACAAGAGAGTATCTCTGCTTTTCAATGAGGAATAAAACATTTCCCTAACTCCTTAGCTTTTATATTACCTCACATACCTTTACATTTATATTATTATATTTATTTATTTTAATTACGAAATATTAAAATGCTACAAGATAAATTATATAATTTCAAAAAGCAACAAATTAAACACTTTAATTACCTATGTTAAAGTTAAACCAAAAAAATCTTGGATGAGGTCAGTCAAAAAATTATCCATCTATCATTGTTGAGAGATACAATACAGATTTCACGACATTCTCTCGTCATGCACAGTAGTCAAGTCTCTAGTAACTAGGCCTAGGCCATCTTCAATATGGTGCTGGTATATTAATTTCAGATCCTTACACTGATGTTACAATAAATTGCTCTGATATTTCAAGAGAAACTAGAATGAAGCAGAACCAGCTACCAATACTTGTAAAACATAGCCTAAGTAGTTGAATTTAGCTTTAACCATGGAAGATCATCTTTCAACTCCTCTTCATAGCTCTAGTACCACAACTGTAAAATTAAAAAAGAAAAAGAAAAAGAAGTTTAATAGGGAGGCGTATGGCATTTTGTTTTTTTTTTTTTCTTGAAAAATAAAACACAATTGAATAAAGGGAAAAGGGTCTTACATTCAGAGTCTGTGGTTATCCAATTTCCTTTCCTAGGAGTGTTGTGATCCTTGTCTTGGATAGGAGTTGAAATTGATGATGTAATGTTGATCGTTCGGTCATTAATTTTATATGAGGCAGGCATAGACATTGCTGAGTATGCAGAGGAAGTGGTGGAACAGCTTTCCACATCCCACCTGAAACTGATCTTAGGAGAATCGTTGCTTAGTTGATCATCATCTAGTACTGCTTTAAGGCTTCCACGATTCCGGAACTGTAGAACCTGAAGAAATATAATCTTTTTCTTTTAGTCTATTTTACAAAAACATAAGCCTATGCTACTTCAGTGCAAAGATATGCATTAGGAAATGACATATATTTGACACATGCATTAATTAATTAAGTTTTCAATTAAAACTATCTTAGGTTATGAATCTACCTAAACTTAGTGTAAATGAATGTAAAATTAAGTTGTTACTAGATTTCCATCTATGTCACAGATAAATATTATGGAAAGTTTGATATTTATAGCTATTGGATGTGGTGATTACATATACCGGTGTGCAGGTTTCAGGAAGAATAATATGTACATTAAACATGCAACATGCATATCATGTTATCAATGCCTAATGATGAAAGAAACTTCAAGAAAATTTTGAATCATATGGTTAAATAATGTACCTTTCGACCAATAAACTTTCCTCCCTTCTCTGATTTTGCAGCAGCAGCCCATCTCAATAGCTCCTTCATTCTTGACATAGTTTTGCTTTTATCCCCTTTAAGCCTATCTTTGTTTTCCGACGAGCCACTTTGACTTTGGTCATTTGTGTTTGTCGAGGTTGACAATGTGGCCTCAGTAATTGGTAAAACTTTGTTTCCTGCATGAGTTGCAGAATCCACCTTGTGACTGATTCCGAGTCCTCGAGTAATATCTTCTTTCTTCATTTTCATTGATTGGATCCAACGAAGCCTTCTAATACAATTTACAACTTCCAAGTCTTTTAAAATTGAGGGTACCCTTCAAAATGTACATTAATATTAATTTCCAAAAAAGCATATGAACCTTTGTCTTACCACTAATAGTATCTTTTTTTGTTGGAAGGACTAGAAGTGTTCACCCCCAGGGTTCAGATGTAGAATCTGCTACAATTCACCAAGAGGGACATTAGCTTTTGTGAATGCTACACATTTGACTATGTGGTCAAGAAGTACAAAAAGTTTACCTGCATGTCTATGTTTAATACTTGGAACTTCCTTCATATATAGTGTAGTGTATGTGTTTGTGTGTGTGCGCGCGCAAGCCCAAGAGTGAGAAAGATGGATGAGTTTCTTGGTCAAATGGACAGCACTAAGAGATCTATCTGTGCTGTCTACTTGCTAGAGATTCCTGTCTAGTCTATGAGCCTTTTGGGAGATGAAGACAAGGGAAATTGTATTGAATCTAAGGAAGATGGTTAGACAACCGGGCAGTGAGTGGGTGAGGGTTGGCTTGTGATTCTGTATAACATGGGTTTAGTATTGTATATAAGATGATCATGTGGTGGGTACTAAGCAATTTTTTTATTTTATTAAGAGCCAAGATGTGCTTAGCACTGTTGGCATTTTTATTAACCATACACATGCATGTATTCATCGATCTGGTTGGTCCCCATGTTATGGATCACATTTTAGGATTTACTTGGCCCAAGATTTATTCAGGTGCTCTTTAACTCAAAAGAAAACTTAATGGACTAAATTTAGGATGGTTATGAAAGAAAGCTCATTTGATGATAGAGAAAGGTTTTTGAAGTGAAATTGAATGGTCCTAATTGTTGTATATGTGGAAAATCAGCCCACCTACCAATTTAGTGGAACATAAGAAAACTGAGTACTTGATGTTGGGTGTACATGTGTGAGTGAAGTTTCACATTGAATAATGATGAGAAGAATAAGCAGTTACATATATATATAGATATATATCTATATATATATATAGATAAATAGATAGGAGAAGTTAAGAGAAAATCCAATTAGGTTTTAAATTAGATTCTAATTGTTATCTAATTTTGCGCCACATGTCCTATTTAAGTTTTTTTTTTTTTTAATTTTAATTTTTGTTTTAGGTGAGTAAATGAAGTGCAAAAGACGAAGAGTTTAATATAAATAAATCATTAAGAACTCAATAAACAAGAGAGAGAGAGAGAGAGAGTACAATTTAAATCTATTTATGTGTATAATTGAATCTTTTTTAATTACGCTTTTTGGCTTAAATGTGACTTTATATGTTATATGTTAATCAAAGACGTAAAATTATGAATCAGTCAAAGTATAGATCTATAGGCAGAACAGCAATTAGCATAAGTTCCAAGTACACAAAAGCAAAAGGATACCAATGCAGCATAACAAGCCATAGATGCAGATTATAATTTCGTTATAGCATAAGGAAAAATAAAACATTATTACTAGCCACCAATTCTTGGCCAGTTAGACAAATTCCATTTTGATCAAACAATGCTTCATCATTTGATATAAAAATATAGTAAAAATAAAGTTTGATTAAACAATGCTTCATTTTAAAAATAGTACAAATATTAATTATAAATTTTGGTTAAGCATGTGGGCAAGGAGGTATTTAGAGCATGAAGACTAGGACCTTGAAGTGTTTAAATTCCATGGACACAAATAAGCATTTGTTGGCCTCACATGGGACTGAATAAGAGACATGTTCGTAAATTTAGAATTACATACGCCACTATAGCGAGTTTAAGAACTAGAGGCTTGATTTGTTGTTTATTGTATTTAATTTATTTGTGTGGGAGTTTGTCATAGGATCCGATGAAAACCAATTAAGCTGACGTGTCGCTCAGGCTTCCATTTCTTTTTTTTTCTTTTTTCTTTTTTCCCCAGGTTTGTGCTGTCCCTATTAAAACGATATATATACCTTTTTGTTTTTTTTGGGACAAAATTAATAAATAAACATGTGACTCTGGATTGAACAAAGTTGATCTTCATCTCTTCAAACTCTTTATATATCTTTAGAACATAATTTAGTTACAAGACTGATTGTAACCTAAATCAACTTTACTCAATAAATTAAACATTACACATATTTAGAAATTTTAATCATCAATCAATTGCATATTCTTTACACTTTAAATACGCAAGTCAAATTTTGTGTTAATTGAAAATTATTTATTATATAATCTATAAGCTTATATTTTGTGCATAATATTAAATTATAAAAACTTATATTTAAACAATTTATTGATGACATAGCTTTTGATCTTTAATTTATTAAAAAATTTGTCAGCATAAAAGATATAAGAAGAAGATGTAATCTAATAATAGATTTGTCAAAGTTTATCTTTAATAAAAAAATATTGAGTAAGGTCGTAGCCTAAGGGCACAACTAATTTTGTAACTAAACTTTGTCCATATCTTTATATTGAGTGTAAATTTTGAAAATTTAACCGTTGATTACATATTCTTACTTCTTATTATATCATTCATTCCTGCAAAATTGCAAGAAAATCAAAGATCAATTGCTATGTTATCAAAAAAATGTTAAAATTTTAAATTTTTATGATCTAAAATTGTGTATAAAAAACAAGTTCATTGATTAAATAGTAAATAATATCTGATTTAGATGAAATTTGATGTGCATATTAAGTACATAAGAAATATGAAATTCAAATGTTAAATTTTTAAAATTCACACCCAAAAAAAGAGATATATGATAATTTTGAAGAGTTTTTTTTTTTTTCCAAATAAGTTTGGAGAGAAACTTTGTTTCTCCGAATTGGGTTCATGAACTTGATGCAATATCTCATTTCCCTATCAAAAATATTTTCATATTTTCACTTTTTAAGTTTAACATTTTTTTTTTTTTAAAGTTTTTTTCTCATCAGTTAAACCATGTAACAATTGCTCTGCAAAAACTCACTAAAGCAGAGGAAACGAGAACAAAATCAATTACAATTGCCTCAACCATAAAAAACAACAATAAACTAGAACCATATATCCTCACGCATGCCTAGTTTGTCCAAGGGTGTGAAATTGAATTTTCCCAAATCAAGGGAGAAGATCTTGCATCTTGAGTCTATAACTCATTAAATATTTAAAAATATTTAATGGGACAAAATTTAGCTACAATATTAGTTGTACCTTAAGGCTACAATCTTACTCAATAAAAATAAACATTATTACATATTTTGAAAATCTAACTGTTAGGATCTGTTCATTTGATTGGAAAATAGGGAGGATGAAAAATAGAGAAAGGAAAATAAGGTGGAAAATAATGTTTTTCACTGTTCGTTTAGGGAAGGAAAATAGGAAGGAAAGAAAACTTGGGAGAAAGTTTTCTTTCCGAGCCCATTTTTTTTTCTTTCCAAATTGGAAGGAAACTCTGGAGAGAAAAGTGTTATGGTAGCACTTTTACAAAAATACCCTCTTTTCTCTCTCTCTCTCTCTTTTTTTTTCAATATTCTGAACACCTGAAAGTTCTTTTTTTTTTTTTCCCCAATGTTCTGAACACCTGAACATTTTTTATTTCAACGTTCTAAACACCCGAAAGTCCCTTTTTTTTTTTTTTCCCAACGTTCTAAACACCTGAACGTTCTTTTTTTTTTTCAACGTTCTGAACGCTCTCTTCTCTCTTCTTGACTTGAATTTTTTTTTTCCAACGTGACCTAATCTAATTTTTACATTATAATAATATAAATTTATATATATGATGTGATAAATCTTATATTATGTAATGAGTACAAATAAATCTATTTCTTACATATTATGTAACAAATGTATAATAGTCAATTTATATAAATTACATTTTCCTTCCTTCTATTTTTCTCTCCAACCGAACAAAAGAGTTTTCCACCTTCCCACTTTTCCACCCCTCCAACTGAACACACAAGAGGGAAAAACTAAATATTTTTCATCTTCCCACTTTTCCATCATCCCACAATTTTTCATCCTTCCACTTTTCCACTACTCCAACCGAACAGACCCTTAAATTACATGATCTTTACACTCTTAATACACACGTCAAATTTTGTATCAATAAAATATTATTTACTATATAATCTTTAATTTTTTTAAAGATTCTACAAGCATGGAGGATATAAAAAGAAAAAGTAATCCAATAGTAGATTTGTCAAATTCATCTCCAATAAAAAAAATATTGAGTAAGGTTGTAGCTTAAGGCTAAAACCAATTTTGTAACTAAATTTTGTCTTATTTAATGAATTATCTATACTACTATTTAAGGGGCTTCCCCTATTTGGACCAATTTTTTTTGATTCTGAAATACTCTTACACCCCTAGGTTTAAGTAGAGACAAAATTAAAGGATAGTTTGGTCAAAATACATGTCTAACTTGCACTAAAATATTGCCTACAAAATAGTAACACTCTTCCACTAACCCACTTCTTCAAAATAACTATACCTTTATTTTTTTTTAAATAGAAAAATAAGTTAAATAACCCACACTGTTTTTTTCCTTTAAAAAAGAACCTTATGTTTATCCAAAAACAAAACAAAATATCAAAAAATAAAAAACTACTAATAGTTATAAAAAAAACTAAACTACTAAATAGATATATACACTTATAAATTAGATTCTCAATATAAAAATTATATATAAAAAATAAAAAACACATTTTTTTTTTTGGCTATAACCACTAAAACAGAAAGAAAGTCTCATCGCATGCACGAACTGCATGTGATGAGGCTAGTATTTTTAAATGATTTGATATGTTTATATTAGCATAAAATATATATATATATATATATATATATATATTTTTATATAACCATTTTTCAAAGATACTATTTATTCAAAGGTCATTATTAGCCCCCCTCCTCCCCACCCAACTCATCCCAATTCAAGGGGAGATGGACTATCATTGAGCCCACTAGTTCCTTCATCCTGCTAGGGCCTTTCTAGCCACAATACTTTGCACTTTTCTCAACCTAAGAGGTCTGGCTATTCTCAGGCTCAAGCACCACTCTTGTGCTTCTTTGACTTTAGGGCCCATGCATTTTGGGTTTTGCTTATTCACCCAAATAGGTGACAACACTTTGTTACCAAATTAATCTATTTTTAATACTTAATACCATATATGAAATTATTGGATCGCCTAATTAAATCAAATCTTCCAATAAACTAAGCCTAACCAAAACTAAGATATATTAAATAGCAGAATGAACAATACAACCAAAGTTCACAAGTTTATAACACATACCAAGATACCAACGAGACAACACAGATCTCACCAAAAGGATACAAGAAACTCTGAGACAATATTATTATTATTATTATTATTATTATTATTATTGTCCATCTCTACCAAATGTATTGATGAGGTATTATCTTTATATCAAGCAAGTCAAAAACCTTCAGAGTATGACAAACACAATATCCCAAATGTTTCATACTTCCTAAACCTACACTGTTTGATTAAATGAAAAAGAGCATGATATGGAGTGTTTATTATCTTTTATCACTAGTTGAATTATGTTTGTTAGGAAATACAGGCCTTGAGGAAGTATAAGTGATTTTTGAAAAAGTTTAGAAAGCTCTCCCTAGTTTCCATCTTTTCATGATCTTTTGAAAAAGTTCAAAAATTTCTTTGCAATCTCCATTTCATTGTACACCCAGCTTAGTAGGAATGACAAGGAAGCAGGTATGGGGCGGGTTTCCCATTACCCACCCTTGCCCCACTTCTGCTTCGAGGTGGGTGTGTTTTCCCGCCCCGTTCTAGCGGTACCCACGGGTACCCATCCCACCACATCCAAAATTTTCATATATATAATTTATTAAAAGCTTATTTTGAACAATATTAAATTAAACTCATAAAACATTTTTTTTAAAAAAAAACAAGTTCTAACATTACAAAACATTCTCAAAGCATAACAATAAAAAAAATTCTAGTAATAAGAAATACAAAAACAATTCAAACATAGCAATACAACAATTAAAAAATATAAACAACATAAATTTTAAACATAAAAGTATAAATTCAATAATACAATATAAAAAATATAATAAATTGAAAGTTTGAAGGCTAAAAAGACATATGTATGTCTAATATAAAAACTTATAAAAATATTTTTTAATTATTTAAATATAAACAAGACAAGTGTAGGGAAAAATATTAACCCTCATCCTCGCCCCATTTGTTATGCGGGGCGAAAAAAACTCATCCATTAAGGGCAGGTGAGGTGAGTATCTGTGGGTGCAGGTTTAAATTTCCATCCCTGCAGCTTAGTAGAAAGTTTTTTAGAAAAAAAAAAAAAGAAGCAATTTATTTAGTACAATGCGTAATAAATTATGTGAGAAAAATTCATTGGATCATCAACCATAGACCTTTGAAAACTCAAATTATAAGTAGTGCCAATAATGAGATTACTAATAGAAATAAATGGTGCCAATATGAAAGTGAAATAAAAAATGAGGAGTATCAAAATGAAACTTTTAAAATGTAAACGGTAAAAAACAAAATCCAAAATTTTAAGAGATAAAAAGTGTACTTTAGTATGGAAATACGATATTTTAGTATAAGAAGTAAGAATAGTTTCATTTATTTTATACTTTGGATATGGCTAGTAGGCTACCAACAAAAGGTGGGGGAACCCATTTCTATGTAAATATTGGGGGCTATTTGTTTCTCCAATATATATATATATATATAAAAGCACCAATGTGCAAACAGTGTTTAGTGCATTTGGTTTGTTCATCCCGTATTGTGCATTGGCCTTTCTTTTTTTTTTTCTTTTTTTTTTTCTCGTTGGTTTTTTTGTGCTTTTTTTTTTATTGTATTTTTTTTAAATATTTATTATTTATATGTACATATTCAATTACATCGACTTAAATTTTTTTTACAATATTTTTTATATATAAAAAGCGCCAATGTGCAAATAGTGTTTTTGCACAGTGCATTTGGTTTGTTCAACCCACACTGTGCATTGGCCTTCCTTTTTTTTTTTTTTTTTTTTTTTTTTTTCGTTGGTTTTGTTTGTGCTTTTTGTTTTTTTTGTATTTTCTTTTAAATATTTATTATTTATATGTACAAATTTAACTACACTAGCTTAACAAATTCTTACAATATTTTCACAATTATTTGACAATTTGCATCGTTCCTGGGCCTCTTTTTCTTTTCTTTTTTCTTTTTTCCACCGTATGCTGGTTTTGCTTGTGCTCTTTTTGTCTTTTGTTTTAAATATTTATGTGTATACACTGTTACATGGACACAACACATTCTTACAATATTTTTACAATTATTGAGGTGTTAGTTTTTTAAAGGTCAAAATACATGAAGAAAATTTTGGGGATGTTAAAATTTAGTGGCAATATTTTAGACATTACACAATAAATATTTTAAGAATCATAAACTTTTATTAAGGTTTAACTGAGAGAATAACAATATAACATATTTGCTATTTTCTAAAATATCAAGGGAAATATTAATGAGTTATGTTATGTCCACAACATTTTCACAATAATTTCACAACAAATTTTATGTGACAATGTATTTTTGATGGATAAAAAAGTGATATTAGTAATGAGCTCAGTTTAAAACCAATAATAACTTGTCATTTAGAATTTGTTCTAAAAATGTTATGGATGTAGCATTTCTCTCAAATAATAAAAAAAAAAAAACCTATTCGAACCCTAAAAATGAAGGTATTGTGAAAATATTGTGATATTTTGTTGTATTCTTAGACTTCTTTTTTAATATAGTCAAATTGGATGAGCTAAAATTCACGGCTTCACACACAATTTTCTTGTGTTGTCTTTTTATTTTTTTTAATGCATAATTTTAAAACCAGTAATAATTTTTTACCTAAAATTTTTTGTGAAAGTGCTGTGTACATAAAAAATAAAATAATAATATCAAATTGAGACCTACCATAGTTGGGAATAAAAAAAATGGTGAAAATGTTGTGACATTTTGTTGTGTTCTTATAATTCTTTTTTGTTTGACATTTTGTTGTTTTCATAGGCTTCTTTTTTCGTTTAGTCAAATTTCGTAAGCCAAAATTCATTATTTTAGGCACAATTTTCTTCAATTGGCTTCTTATTTGTTATTTGTTTTTTTTAATACACTGTCAAAAGTGGTTAACCCAGTTTAAAACCAATAATAGTTTACTACCTACTATTTATTATGAAAATATTGTGAATGTAGCATTACTCTAAAATAAAATAATAAAATATCAAACCAGAACCCACTATAGCTAGAAATAAAGGTATTGTAAAAATATCATGACATTTTGTTATGTTCCTAGACTTCATTTTTTATTTAGTCAATTTATTGAATCAAAATTCATTGTTTTGTGTGTAATTTTTTTAGGTTGATTTTTTTAACACATTCTTTCAAGTTAAAAAAACACACACACACACACACAAAATTGACGAAGTTGCACTTTTCTCCTTTCTGTTTAGTGTAGTTTCATTCTCCCCTAAATTAAAGTTGAATAATTTCCCCATTTATATTTTGTAAATGAGCATACACTCCTATTGTTACACTCTTAGTTAAACCCTAACGAAATCTTTTAATTCCTAAAATATTCCATTATGCAATGTCTAAAATACTCCTACTAAATTTTGATATCCCAAAAAATTTCTTCTTGTATTTTGAATATTATGTGGTAAATTGGTAGTTATGCTTGGAAAGTTAGAATGATGATATATGGTGTTCTATTTGTTACCTAAAGAACACTAATTTATTAGGTTTAAATCTTTTAGACTTATAATTTTATCTAGTAGAAACTTTGATGTTATTTTTTTCTTTTTTTAATTTCTTTTCCTACTTAAAAGGGTGTTCATTAAAAATAAGTAAGCTAAACATCGTAGTTAAACTCATAAAATAAGATGATAAAAAATGAAGTATGAATAACAAAATCTTCATTGTAGATGGTTGCAAGTATTTAATTTGATGAAAATCTTCAAAAAAAATTGTAGCAAATATCATCATTCATTGTGAAAATTTAAATATTGTGGAAAGATGATGACATTCAAAATTATTCCTTGTAGCATTTTTTGGTGAGTAAATATTACATTTAGTAGATAGGTTCTAAAAAATTGTCATAGTAAACACTAAATAGATATTCAAATAGCTATTTTAAATTTAAGTACATGATTTCATACTTCTTCAAAAAAAAAAAAAAAAAAAAAAAAAAAAAAAATATATATATATATATATATATATATATATTAATTTTCTTACTAAAGGAGTAGCATGTGCCGTGCCCACTTTAGTGTGTGTATATATATATATTGATTATTTTCTTTTTACTATTATTTCTACATATTGTATATTGTATGTTATAATGAAGGAATCAACATCTTTAGTACCACTTTCCCCATACCATTCTATGTTCCATGCCATATTTCTCTTTATTTAATTAAATATTCTCGTCACGTCTTTTCTTAATTTAACTACCCACAATAAATTAAGAAGCCAAACATCACCACCATCAACCTTGGCCGACACCAGCCACCTCCTTCACCCACAATGTAGCCGGTCATAGCAACCACCATTGTCTCGATCTACACCACTGTTGGATATCAAAACACTGCCCACACTCAATCCCATCAACTACTATCACTCCACCACAAAAAAAAAAAAAAAAAAAAAAAAAATGTCCAACATATCCTACCAGACAGCTTGTTTGGTCCAATTTGAGTTATCGTTTTCATCTTTCCTCACTTTTTATTAAGAAACAAAATCAACGGCAAAAGAATGGAAAATAAAACAATAGAAACAAATCTAACATTTAAAAATCAAAACCAAAAGGATCTCTAGAACTAGAAGGAAAGACTAGTGGTTTGAGATGGGGTTTGGATCCTTGGTGACACTACCAGTGAATGGCCATAAATGGCAATTTCGATGGTGTTGACTCCGGCAAAGGATGGTGGAGGTGGTGTTTGAGGAATGTATTGTGTTAGATCCACCCTCCCTTCCCCCAACTCTCCCTCTTCCAATCTACTCAAAGACCTTGGTGGCAGTGGTCAGCCATAAATGGCGGCGTTGGTACCGTCAACGACCGCTTCTAGTGGTGTCGTCAAAATGACACTACAGTGGTTGGTGGTAGCAACAAGGATGTGTTGGGTTATATATTTATTTTGGGTAATAATATAAGAATAAGCATAAAATTAGGATGTGCTTAAATAAGTGGACACATTATAAATTTTTATTTGTAAAGCGCAAAGTGAGACAGAAGATATTGATTCCAATTGAAGATTCAAGGCCTTTTCCATCTATAAAAAGGCTGAAAGCAGTGAATTTAAGTCTTCTTTGGATTCTACTAATATATTGATATTTACTTAGGAGAAAATAAAATATAAAGTGGTCTCATTTTAATTTTTGGTGATCTACATGATGTTAGTCATGGAATTAACTTTATACATACACACTAGCCTCATCATATACACTTCGTATGTGCGATGAAACCCTTTTTTAATTATTTTGAGTTTAATATAATTTTTTAATTTGAATCCTCTTTATATATATATAATTTTGGTGTTGCATATGGCCAATAATATATATATAATATATATATATATTTATTCGCCATATGCGACACCAAAATTTGGTTGTGATAGCTGGTTATATATATATATATATATTATTCGCCATATGCGACACCAAAATTTGGTTGTGATCTGGTTTGTGTTGGCTAAAATGCACGGTCTTTGAATACATGCACAATTGTAGAGTTTATGGGACATGTAACATGTTACAGAAATAGCTTTAGGACAAAAAATGGTCCTCAATGGCACGATCGGATCCGTATTGAGGCCTAGGTTAAGTTTCTTCACTCGGCTCAGCCCAGACCCATGGTTCATGGTCACCTAAGTTACAACGTGGCAAAGATCTTGGGCTGGGCTGTGCTAGTTCAGGAGGAAGTGACATGTTGAAGATTGGCATTTGGATTTGGCAAAGGAATTTGCTATGCAATTTTTGTCCATCAATTGTGAGGCCAATAAAGATTCTCTTCACCATTTTCGACACCAACTTGCAACACCTACATATAGGCTTCGAACTTGGGAAAATGTTTGGGCCTAACCTAAGCCCACTTTTTCTTCACACACACTTACTTCACTAATATGGAGAGAGTCTACTTTTACTACAATTTGGATGTGATCAACTATGATTGGTTGAGAAAAAGTGATGAATTTATGTGATTTTTTACCATTTACAATCAACCATTTCAATAAGTTGCAGCAAATAGTGTGGTTTGAGAGGAATTGATAATAGGGACTTGTTACAAGAACCAAAAATTGTTCTTGACCTCATAGTATATCATGTAAGGTTGCCATTCACTTCTCCTGGGCCCATCATAATGCAAAGGGAAGAGAGTATGTGAATATTTTAGCGAAAATTTTCGATGCCACTTATTGCTAATTATAATGGATACAACTTATGTTATTTTCTAATTCCTTAACCCAATTTAATTATTAACTTATGACTACTTTCTAAAACTTTGGATTGAGTCAAATAAAGCACAACCATTGTGGCTCGGTCAATCGATATAGTGGGTCTTTAGGATCCGTGAGTGGTTCTATGGGTGGATTTCGGTGTGGGTTGATCAGTGTATTGAGTCGATTGGTGATGTAGTGGGTTGATCGGTGCAGTGGGTCATGGTGGCTATGGATTGATGGGTGTGAATTACTGGTTGTGACCGTGGTTGGGAGTGTTGTTTGCAAGAATATGTATAAATCTTTGGCATGACATAAGTCCATGACGCATTTAAGCTTCAAAAAGCATTAGAAAGTAGTTCAAGTCCAACACCCTTAACTATATATTCCAAGCCAAGCATATTATTTGAGCCAACACATAAGTCCATGACGCATTTTTAAGCTTTATGCTTAGCTAGGAATAGGATATCCAGTGGCATTTATAAGCAACTCATTGGGGTGGGTGCTCATATTATATGATAAGAACTTGTTACACATGTAATGTAAAATAAAAGAAGGGAGCAACTGGAACAGAACCAATCAAAAAGCCAAGCATAAGAGTGGGTGCTCATATTTTTTTGTTTCTTAGAGAACTTTTAGTCTAAGGTATGATTAATCAGGTTTGATTCATCATGATGGTTTTGAGCGTTAACAAGGCAATTAAAAAGCTAGTCGGCAAAGGCTGCATTTTCAGTAGTAGGGTCAATGAACGGGTTGATGAACGGTATGTGTTACGAAATGCAACGGTTGTGAGAAAAACATGATAATTGAGTGTTATAACTAAGATAGATATTGATAGGATGTGGAGATCCGACTCCTCTGTTAGCTCTAGGACTGGTTGTCCTCCAGATATTGTAAATGAAGAAGACCTCACTGTTGGAGAAAGTGAGTACCCAGATTTTAGAAAATGGAATATTCCTAAGATTTATACTAAATCTATTTATGATCTTAACTGGACTGAAAAAAGTACTTTATCTGAATATAGAGTTAGAACTGTTGAACAAATCTTTTCTATTTCTAAAACTCATGAAAAATCTTGTTTATTTTCCAAGAAAAATATTAATGAGTTTTTGTCCAAGAAAAATCTTAAATATTTACACATTGGTTTGGTTTAAGTTGCTGTTAAACCTTTAACAAGAAAAGGAATTGATGCTTTTGTGCTTATGTGTTTACATGATGGTAGATTTAAGAAATTTAATGATAGCATTCTTGGCATGATTATTGTTTCTTTGTATGATGGTCCTGTTTACTTTGATTGTTATCCTGATCTTTCTCTTGCTCTTGATAATCCTAATATTATTAAAGCTTTAACTTTGAATATATTGACTTCTGGTTATGATATAGATGATGGTAGTAGACATTTTACCCTTATTTACTGAATTTTTTATAGATTGCTTGATTCCCAGCTAACTCCTAGGTTTAGAGGACGTGATCCTGCTGGAAAAACTATGTTGATTCAATGTTCCACCCCTGATGCTAAGATCCAAGTCCCTAAAATGATTCAATGGCAAGATATTACTCTTCCCAAAGAATGGACTTTGGAACAAGTTGCACCACCTGTTAAACCTGTTTTTGATGAACTTGATCTTACTAAAATTGCACAATATATTAATGGAACTGTTAAAATATTTTTTGATGATACCAAATGTTTTCCTACTAACAATCCTTTAAGAATCAATGAAGGAAGAAAGTCCTTTGCTGGATCTGAAAGTTTTGTTAAAAGAAATTCCGATGTTGATGAATTTTTGAAAAAGAATTTTGAACCACGTGATTTAAAGCTAAAAGGAGTTGCTAGCAACAATTCCCAAGTTAGCAATACTTATTATTCAACTAAACCTGAATTTCCCTCAAAAAATGATCAAGAAGAAGAAGAAGATGCAAAATCTGATGCTCCTTTTGGATATGATTTTTCACCTATTGAAACACCGCCTATTTACTACAATCATTTGCGTGTGATAAATTTGATGGATATGGATTCTGAAATCCTTGCTTTTCAAATTGATATGGTTGCTTTAAGTAATGAATTCTTTTCTAAAGCAAACCGTGATAAAAGAAAGTATTACCAAAGTACTTTTGCTCAGTTTGAGAAAGACAGAATCAAAAGGAAATGGAGAGAAAAAATGAATTTGTTAAAAAAACATATTTTGTTTTTTGATTATCTTGAAAATTATTATGTTTCAAGAAATGAGGTTCATACAAATTATTTGAACGTAATAAAAAAAATCTGTTTTTGTTAAACCTAATAAAACTTTTGTTAAATCTAGTCATTCACCCCTTGAAGCTGTTTTGATTACTTGCAAAAATGATAAAGAAAACACTAAGGTGAAAGCCTCCCCTTTCAAAATTGCTGATGATAAAACTCTTGTTTTTGCCATTATTGAACAAAACAATTTTGCTAATGAATCTTTGCATATTATTGGTCAACAACTTGACCGTATTGAAGAAAAAATTGTTGAAAAAACTGCTGTTTCAAAACCTAAGAAACCTTTGATTAATTTACCCAGTCAAAGAAAAAATATTGATTTTAAAACTTCTCAGAGTAAGGCTCTTGATTTAGTTAACTCCCAAGGATCAACTGTTGAAAAGATTGAAAAAATGCTTGCTGATTTAAAAGTTAAAATCGAGCAAACTTCTACTTCTAGAAGCGCTGCTTGTGCTATTTCAAGAAATGAGAAAGAAATTGCTTCTGATGAAGACACAAATTTTGACTTATTATCTTCTGATTCTTTAAAAAATGCTTTTGATGATGGTTTAAGTTTACCAGAAATTAAAAGATTTGTTGGAAAACCCAATTCCACGTCTTTTACAAAAAAATTGGTATTCTAAACCTACTCCTCCTGATGTACAGTTTGAAGAAAGATCTTCTCAAACTCAATTTTCTGTTTCTGCTGATAAACTTTATGAATGGAATATTGACGGTTTGTCTGAACAATAAATTATTAACAAAATGGCTCAAATGTCTATGGTTGGTATTGCATATATAAATAACCATGACAATCTTGATTATCCTGATATTGTTGATTTGCTTGCATCTGGTTTTACTAGTTCTCTTCGAGGATGGTGGGATTCACATCTCATAGAAGAATCCAGAGAATCTATTAAACATGCTATTAAATGAGATACTGATGGTATGCCCATTTTTGGTGAAAATATTAATTGTGGTGTTCCTGATGGTGTCAATACTTTGGCTTACACCATTCTTAAACATTTTTTTGGTACTCCATCTAATATTTCATCTCGAATTTTTGATTATTTGAATAATTTGAGATGTCCTACTATGTCTGATAACAGATGGTACCAAGATGTGTTTACTTCCAGAGTCATGCTCAGAAAAGACTCTACAAAGCCTTATTGGAAAGAGAGGTTTATTGACGGACTACCTCCTATCTTTGCTCATAAGGTAAAAAATGAATTAATTAGTAAAAATGATTTTATTGATTTTGATAATTTAACTTATAGTGATATTTTCAGCACTATTAAAAGACTTGGAATTAATATGTGCAATGATGAAAAGTGGTTAAAACAACAGTTAAAAGATAAAAAGGAAGCTAAATATGAAATGGGTAATTTCCGTGAACAATATGGTTTATCTCTTATTGCCCCTTCCAGGCAAAAAGGAAAAAGTAAACATAATAAGGTTTACAAAAGTTATTCCTATAAAAAGCATAAAAGATACAGAACCCACTTTGTTAAACCCAATGATTTTTATGCTAAAAACAAATCTGCTTTTCGAAAACATGATAAATAGAGACCAGGTAAAGGTAAATGCTTTAATTGTGACAAATTTGGCCATTTCAGCAAAGACTGTAATCAAAAGCCTGGTAAATAGAAAAATAAGTTGAACATGTTAAACATTAATAATAATGATCAAAATGAACTATTTCAGATTCTTGAATCTGCTGCTTCAATTGATTCCTTTGAAGAGGATTTTTTCTCCTCATCTGATTTTGACTATCACTCTAGTAGTGATGTTTCTAAATCTCCTAATATTAAACTTAGCTGTAGAGATTCTTGTTGTAACGTGATTAAATTTGTTAAAATGTTAACCAAAAGTAAAGAGAATGATGATCTACTATTAACAATGATAAGTAAAATTGAAAACCCTAATTTATTGAAAGATTATCTTGACAAGTTTTTGAAAAACTTAACAAAAGAAGATAAGGTTAAAAGACCTAATTCTACGATAAGTTTTGAAGAAATTCTGAAAAGATTTAATAAAAATAAATCAAAAGAGGTAACTGTTAATGATCTTCAACATGAAATAAAAACTGTTAAACGAGAAATAATCCAATTTAAAAATGATGTTAAAACTATTAAACATGATAACGATCATCTTAAACAAGAATTGTTAATTCTAAAGATTGATAAAACTATGGATAAACACCAATCTGTTGATGATGATGAGCAAAAAGACAGAGATGAATCCGATCAACAAGCTTCTCCTTCTGGTAATGTTTCTGATCGTACATTGATTAATTTGATTGATAATCAATTGTCTCTTGTTAAACATATACTGCCCAAATGGAACACTAAAGTCAAAATTGTTGTTGCTCATGATTATGCTTTTGATGTTGTTGCTATGATTGATTCTGGTGTTGATGTTCATTGTATTCAAGAAGGACTGATTCCTTCTAAATATTTTGAAAAATCTACTGAAAGATTAGTTTCTGCTAATGGAACTAAGATGAAAATCAAATATGAATTAAACAATGCTCATGTTTGCCATGATAATGTTTGCTTTACGATCCCCTTTGTACTTGTTGAAAACATGACTGATAATGTGATTCTTAGTTTGCCTTTTATTAATTCTTTGTACCATTTTCTTACTGAAGATGATGGAATTACTACTGATCATTTTGAACAGAAAGTAAAATTCAAATTTTGTTCAAAGTGTGAAACTCATATTGATAATGCTAATAAACATTTTAGCTTCATTAAACAAAAAGATAGCTCTAAGAAAACTGGTGGACAACTCTCTACTAATTTGTTGCCAACAATAATTACTAATTGTCACAAAGTCTTGATAAATGATAGTTACCCCGGCAATATTGATATCTTTTTTGTTGACTTGCATAATGACAAAAACTCTAGTGAAAAGAATATCTTCACCAAAGAATGTCCTATGGATGCTAAAATTCAAAAAAGGATTCTTTGCACTAGGCTTTTAACCAAGTCCTTGGCATGGTCAAAACTTGTCTGGAACAAGTCTCCCTCCTACTCCAATATTCCCAAAAATAATCATTTCCATCCTAAAACTTATTGTTCTGCACAACTAAGATATATTACTATTATACTCTGGCTTTTGAAACATCCTTTTCAAAAGAATTTAATTAATATTATTTACTCTCATTTTTCCAAAAAACAGTCTATCATTATACTATTAACTATGACCAATTGGCTTAACATCTTCTCCTTTACTTGGCAGGAGAAAGTAAAATTTAATACTACTACTACTAAGTGGAATATTATGACTTCTTCTGCAAAGAAGAGGGACAAGGGGAAAGCGCCTACACAAGACTTTCCTCAAGACGAAAGGTTCCCAGCGGGACACCCTTTTGTAATGCATGAAGGCGCATCTTTTGGAGTAAAATCCAGTAATGCAACATCCCTTCAGGAATTTGTCCCGACAGAGGTGACATATGCCAGTGGTGATATCATATTAACATTACAAGAAGTATTGAACAAAGATTTGCAATTCAATGGAGTCTATAGTGAATTACCAAATTCCATTAAATTCATTCTTGACAACCTTCAAGCTTCCCATTCTTCAAACCACCTTATACTATTCGACAAAACCATGAGAGCGCTTGAAATTCACCTTGTTAACCTTACTACCCAAATTGTTGACCCTACTATTGAAAATGTAGCCTTTGCCGACCAATAAGGGACAGCCTCCCTTATATAAGTGAATAAAGCAGTGAATAATACAAAGTGAATAGTATTTTACTATTCATATCAGGACTTGCGAAGGGCATTAGGAGCGCAATATCCAGAAGGAATCAAGTCAGCTTTTGAGACCGAAAGTAGCTTGGCTAGTAGTGCCAAAGGTGGTCAACAATATGATCATGGTAGTAGCAGTAAATACTTTTACTCTTGAGTGAATATTATAACATCAGTAGCGTTTGTGCAGGCCAGACAAATCAGGCTCCTAGGTCAGGAGTATTTTCATCATATTCTTTATCATGTCCAAACCAATCTTTTGGATAAGGTTGGGGGTAAGGGTAATAAGGGCTTTCAGCAACAGATCCTTCTTCTTTAGAATTTCTGTTCTCAGTCTCCTTCTCTTCTTCAATCTTTTTCTTAAGAAGGCCATATAAATCATCTTTACTCAAATTATCAATATCTGAGGCCTGTGAAGTAGAGGGAGCCTTGGAAGTAAACTGGGCACTAGAGATTAGATGCTTGGGAGGTGGTCTCCGGTAAACATTATCCAATATTTGCGAAACTTATCCGAACTTGTCCCACCATTTGACATACCAATGTCTAGTAAGTATATCACATTTTTTCTCATATTGCCACTTTAGAATCCAAGGGACTCTGAAACGTTTAACAAAGTGGAGAAGGGCAGGAAATTTGGCATTCTGAGCATTTACCTTGAAACCTTGCTTCCAAAAATTGAAACAGTCAACAAGAGGTTTGGGGAAGATATCAATATCGGAACCAAATTGATTCCACCAACAGATGAACCAAAGAGGCAAATCAGCATTGTTGTCAAACTCTTTATCAAAGTTAATAAACCATGAATGAGTCATTGTTTCATTCTGGTGAAGCATAAATCTGAACCAAGCGTCAATATAATCACGGTATGAATATGGAATAGAGTGCTTAGGGAGTTTTTTAGTAGAGGTAGGGGAATGTCCCCAACTGGCTTCAATAGCAATATTTTTTAGGTAAATACTGTGGTAAATAATTTTGGTTTTATCATCTAAATCAAAAATAGTTTTAATAACAGTAGCATCTTCTTGGCATAAAATGTCAGAATAAAATTCTAACTTTTTACCACCAAGTTCGGGAACCCAGTGACATAAAGGAGGGAAATAGCTTTTTGCAATCTGAAGAGGGTTCTTGATGGCTGCTTGGTTTGGTTCAACAAAAAATAGGTTTTGGGAATATTGTTTTTTAACATATTGGGAGGCGTTGGGATTCCTTGGGTAAATAGTTCGGACAAGCTGGTTAACAAGGGTTAAAGCATAAGGGTCATAGGCAGAAACCAAAATAGAGGAATAATTAGGCTTAGGAATTGATCCCAAGGTGGTAAAATGGTTAGCAATGTCTCTTGGGGAGACAGGTTCTCGTTTAACAATTTGGTCATGTGTGGCCGCAAGACCTTTATCCTTGGATCCTCTACTTGCCATTGTGGCACTGCAGGAATTCATGGGTAAGAAAATCAAGAATAGAATTTTGAGAACCTTTAATATATTCAATATCAAAATAAAAAACACTTAAAATAGCTTGCCATCTAGCAAAAATATGTTTGGAAGCAATATTCTCAACATCCTTTTCAATAACGTATTTAGCACTTTTGCAATCAATTCTTAATAAAAAATTTTGGTTTAACAAATCACTTTGAAATTTTGAAATGTTTAGTACTATAGATAAAATTTCTTTCTTTATAGTGCTATAGTTTAATTGTGCCGCATTCCAAACACCAGAGTAGAAGCGAACAATTTGCTCAGAAGAATCAGGTGAAACTCTTTGTTTTAGAATGCCCCCATAGCCAATGTCAGAGGCGTCAGTTTCAATAATTTTGAAGGCATTAATAGTTGGGATACCGAGACAGGGCAAAGTTTTAACATGGGATTTGATCTGTTTAACAGGAGAAGTATGAATTTCAGTCCAAAGAGGAGGATTACTTTGTAACCGATCAAAAAGTGGTTTACATTGTTTTCTCAAATTTTTGTAAAAATCAGCAACATAATTTAAGGAACCAAGAAATCTTTGAAGTTGAGTTTTATCAATAATTTCATCAGGAAATTTATCAGCAAATTGGATGGCTCTATCAATAGGATGAATTTGTCCTTCGAAAATATCATAACCGAGAAATATGACTTTGGTTTGAAACAGTTTGATTTTCTTAGCAGAGACAACAAGACCATTTCTTTTGATAGTGTCTAGAAATGAGTACAAATGTTTCCAGTGCTTACTAATGGATTTGGAGAAGATCAAAACATCATCAATGTAGACAATAGTGAAATGGCTAAAAGAATTGAAGATATCATTCATAATGTTTTGGAATTCACTAGGAGCATTTTTTAGACCAAAGGGCATAACATTCCACTCATAGTGACCAAAATGTGTGGTATAAGCAGTTTTATACCTATCCTTCTCGTTAATTTGAACTTGCCAAAATTCAGATTTCATGAATTTGGAGAATATTACAGCATCACTCAGCCTATGAACAAGATCATTCTTATTGGGGATAGGGTACCTGATCCACTCTAAGACTTTGTTCAAGGGTTTGCAGTTAATCACAAGGCAAGGGGTACCTCTCTCAAGCTTAGCATTTTTCTAGACATAGAAAGCAGCACAAGACCAAGGAGACTTGCTGTTTCTAATAAGTTTTTTCTTGAGCAAATAATTTATCTCACTTTTACAAAATTCAACAGTTTCAGCATTCATTTGAATTGGATAAGCTTTAGTAGGAATATTCTTTTCATTAAAATCTTTAGCATAAGGAAGGTTAACAATATGTTTCTTTCTGTGCCAAAAAGCATTAGGAATTTTAGAACAGACATCACTCATTAATATTTTTTGGAAATTAACAATTTTGGATTGAAGTAGTTTATCAAAAAGTTGTTCAACAATTTTCTTGTACCGAACTTCTTGTTGAAGGAAGTTAAGGTGTTTGACTTTAGCATGGATCAGATTAAAAGTATCACGAGTTTCATGCTTTGAACAAAATTTGAATTTTACTTTCTGTCCAAAAGGATCAGTAGTGATTCCATCATCTTCAGTAAGGAAAGGATACAAAGAATTAATAAAAGGCAAACCAAGAATCAATTTATCAGTCATGTTTTCAACAAGGACAGAGGGAATTTTAAAGCAAACATTATCATGGCAAACATGAGTATTATTTAATTCATACTTGATTTTCATTTTAGTTCCGTTAGCAAAAACTAATCTTTCAGTAGATTTTTCAAAATATTTAGAAGGAATCGGTCCTTTTTGAATACAATTAACATCAGCACCAGAATCAATCATAGCAACAATATCAAAAGCATAATCATGAGCAACAACAATTTTGACTTTAGTGTACCATTTGGGCAGCATATGTTTAACAAAAGACAATTGATTATCAATCAAATTAATCAAGGTACAATTGGAAACATTACCAGAAGGAGAAGCTTGTTGATCGGATTCATCTCCGTCTTTTTGCTCATCATCATCAGATTGGTGTTTATCCATAGTTTTATCAATCTTTAGAATTTACAATTCTTGTTTAAGATGATCATTATCATGTTTAATAGTTTTAACATCATTTTGTAATTGAATTATTTCTCGTTTAACAGTTTTTATTTCATGTTGAAGGTCATTAACAGTTACCTCTTTTGATTTATTTTTATTAAATATTTTCAGAGTTTCTTCAAAACTTATCGTAGAATTAGATCTTTTAACCTTATCTTCTTTTGTTAAGTTCTTTAAAAACTTGTCAGGATAATCTTTCTGTAAATTAGGGTCTTCAATTTTACTTATCATTGTTAATAGTAAATCATCATTTTCTTTATTTTTGGTTAACATTTTAACATATTTAATCACATTACAACAAGAATCCCTACAGCCAAGTTTAATATTAGGAGATTTAGAAACATCACTACTAGAGTGATAATCAGAATTATATGAGGAGGAAAAATCCTCTTCAAAGGAATCAGTTGAAGCAGCAGATTCAAGAATCTGAAATAGTTCATTTTGATCATTATTGTTAATGTTTAACATGTTCAACTTATTTTTCAACTTACCAAGCTTCTGGTTACAGTTTTTACTAAAATGGCCAAATTTGCCACAATTAAAGCATTTACCTTTACCTGATCTCTGTTTATCATGTTTTCGAAAAACAAATTTGTTTTTTGCATAAAAATCATTGGGTTTAACAAAGTGGGTTCTGTATATTTTATGCTTTTTATGGGAATAACTTTTGTAAACCTTATCATATTTACTTTTTCTTTTTTGCCTGGAAGGGGCAATAGGAGGTAAACCATATTATTCACAGAAATTACCCATTTCATATTTAGCTTTCTTTTTATCTTTTAACTGTTGTTTTAACCATTTTTCATCATTGCACATATTAATTCTAAGTTTTTTAATAGTGCTGAAAATATCACCATAAGTTAAGTTATCAAAATCAATAGAATCATTTTTACCAATTAATTCATTTTTTACCTTATGAGCAAAGATAGGAGGTAGTCCGTCAATAAACCTCTCTTTCCAATAAGGCTTTGTAGAGTCTTTTCTGGGCATGATTCTGGAAGTAAACACATCTTGGTACCATCTGTAATCAGACATAGTAGGACATCTCAAATTATTCAAATAATCAGAAATTCGAGACGAAATATTAGATGGAGTATCAACAAAATGTTTGAGAATGGTGTAAACCAAAGTATTGACACCATTAGGAACACCACGATTAATATTTTCATCAAAAGTGGGCATACCATCAGTATCTCTTTTAATAGCATGTTTAATAGATTCTCTGGATTTTTCTATGAGATGTGAATCCCACCATCCTCGAAGAGAACCAGTAAAACCAGATGCAAGCAAATCAACAATATCAGGATGATCAAGATTGTCATGGTTATTTATATATGCGATACCAACCATAGACATGTGAGTCATTTTGTTAATAATTTATTGTTCAGACAAACCATCAATATTCCATTCATAAAGTTTATCAGCAGAAACAGAAAATTGAGTTTGAGAAGATCTTTCTTCAAACTGTACATCAGGAGGAGTAGGTTTAGAATACCAATTTTTTGTAAAAGACGTGGGATTGAGTTTTCCAACAAATCTTATAATTTCTGGTAAACTTAAACCATCATCAAAAGCATTTTTTAAAGAATCAGAAGATAATGAGTAAGAATTTGTGTCTTCATCAGAAGCAATTTCTTTCTCATTTCTTGAAATAGCACAAGCAGCACTTCTAGAAGTAGAAGTTTGCTCGGTTTTAACTTTTAAATTGGCAAGCATTTTTTCAATCTTTTCAACAGTTGATCCTCGGGAGTTAACTAAATCAAGAGCCTTACTCTGAGAAGTTTTAAAATCAATATTTTTTCTTTGACTGGGTAAATTAATCAAAGGTTTCTTAGGTTTTGAAACAGCAGTTTTTTCAACAATTTTTTCTTTAATACAGTCAAGTTGTTGACCAATAATATGCAAAGATTCATTACCAAAATTGTTTTGTTCGATAATGACAAAAAAAAAAAAAAAGAGTTTTATCATTAGCAATTTTGAAAGGGGAGGCTTTCACCTCAGTGCTTTCTTTATCATTTTTGCAAGTAATCAAAACAGCTTCAAGGGGTGGATGACTAGATTTAACAATAGTTTTATTAGGTTTAACAAAAGCAGATTTTTTTATTACGTTCAAATAATTGGTATGAACCTCATTTCTTGAAACATAATAATTCTTAAGATAATCAAAAAAAAAAAATGTTGTTTTAACAAATTCATTTTTTCTCTCCATTTCCTTTTGATTCTGTCTTTCTCAAATTGAGCAAAAGTATTTTGGTAATACTTTCTTTTATCACGGTTTGCTTTAGAAAAGAATTCATTACTTAAAGCAACCATATCAATTTGAAAAGTAGGGATTTCAGAATCCATATCCATATCCATCAAATTCATCACACGCAAATGATTGTAGTAAATAGGAGGTGTTTCAATAGGTGGAAAATCAGATCCAGAAGGAGTATCAGATTTTGCATCTTCCTCTTCTTCTTGATCATTTTTTAGGGAAATTCAGATTTAGTTGAATAATAAGTATTGCTAACCTGGGAATTGTTGCTAGCAACTCCTTTTAGCTTTAAATCACATGGTTCAAAATTCTTTTTAAAAAATTTATCAACATCAGAATTTCTCTTAACAAAACTTTCAGATCTAACAAAGGACTTTCTTCCTTCATTGATTCTTAAAGTATTGTTAGTAGGAAAACATTTGGTATCATCAAAAAAATATTTTAACAGTTCCATCAGCATATTGTGCAATTTTAGTAAGATCAAGTTCATCAAAAACAGGTTTAACAAGTGGTGCAACTTGTTCCAAAGTCCATTCTTTGGGAAGAGTAATATCTTGCCATTGAATCATTTTAGGGACTTGGATCTTAGTATCAGGGGTGGAACATTGAATCAACATAGTTTTTCCAGCAGGATCACATCCTCTAAACTTAGGAGCTAGCTGGGAATCAAGCAATCTAAGGGAAATCCTTTTTTGAATTTAAGCATCCGTAGGACATTCTTTGGTGAAGATATTCTTTTCACTAGAGTTTTTGTCATTATGCAAGTCAACAAGAAAGATATCAATATTGCCGAGGTAACTATCATTTATCAAGACTTTGTGACAATTAGCAATTATTGTTGGTAACAAATTAGCAGAGAGTGTTCCACCAGTTTTCTTAGAGCTATCTTTTTGTTTAATGAAGCTAAGATGTTTATTAGCATTATCAATATGAGTTTCACACTTTGAACAAAATTTGAATTTTACTTTTTGTCCAAATGGATCAGTAGTAATTCCATCATCTTCAGTAAGAAAAGAGTACAAAGAATTAATAAAAGGCAAACCAAGAATCACTTTATCAGTCATGTTTTCGACAAGTACAGAGGGGATCATAAAGCAAACATTATCATGGTAAACATGAGTATTTTTTAATTCATATTTGAATTTCATTTTAGTTCCATTAGCAGAAACTAATCTTTCAGTAGATTTTTCAAAATATTTGGAAGGAATCAGTCCTTCTTGAATATATATATATATATTACAATATAAGTACAAGTTGGTTATTGTCACAATAAATATTTTATTGTAAGGTGCAAAGTAATAGTTGTGCTCATTTAGATGGGACCATTAACCATATGAATTTTTAATTGTGAGTTGCAAAGTAATTGTTGTAGTAACATAGAGTTTTTGGCTTAAGACATAATGGTAAGAGCAGGCTTTTCTTTGTATACCTTGTTTTGGTAAGTGCAATTACACGCCATCGTCTAATCTAATACACATCACATTAATCCTAGTTCCATGTGTTTTAATTTGTATGTTGTAAGTTGATCCTAGACTATTGTGTTTTGAAGTTTTTCTAATAAATTTTGCCTATTATTATGCAACCATAACAAAAAATAATAAATATTTTTTTAAAAAAAACCTGACCTCTAAATGTGTGTTTTGATTTGGAAGCTAGGCAAGGAAGTGACTAACCAATAGAAAAACTCTCTAACGTCTAAGAAAGATTTGAGTAGGTTATTGGAGAATGGAAAAGTGTTGTGGCATCAACGTTCAAGTGTCAATGTAAACACAAAATTTCAAGTTTGAAAATGATACAATTGAAAATGCTTCACAAATATAATTTTGTATTTATTGATTAAATGAGTATAATTCATGGTGATTGATTATTTTACACTACCTATGATAAGGGGGGAAGGGGGGGTACCAAAAGGTCATAGTACTTTTTCTAGGAGAATTTTTGTCAAGTTAATCCATAATCCTCCTATTTGTTTCTATTGTGAGTTTTTTAATTACTTTAATTAGGAAGGCATACATTAATGTTGGGGCATCTATAGCAGATTGCAATATATCATAATGGACCACAATGATCACATTTGATCTTTGCAGATGATAGTCTCACCTTTTCCAGATCCACTGTTAAAGATTGTAAGCACTTATTGGATATTTTTCAAATTTATGAACATGCTTCAGGACATTCTCCAAATTTTACAATATTTGTCTAAATTTTCAAAAATTATTTAAAGTAATGTACAATGCTCCTAAATTAAGAGAAAGCAAATATAGGAACAAAATCTCTCATCAATGAGGTAAGAAAAGCTTAAATGCATCATAGGCTCATGTCCTGCCTAAAATTACACATATGCTTGGAATATAGTGGGTCTTTACCATATAGTCAATGGCAATCGACTGCTTCAATGCTTTGTAGTGTTTAGTGTTTAGTGTAAGCGGGACTTAACCCTACCGGATCTTAGGAGCATTTATATCAACTCTTACGATTCTTTTTTTGTCTATTTTATTACTAGAATTTCATTTTCAAACTTTACATTCTTATTTTTTAAAACATTCTACATCAAATTATTTATTTTACACTACATTTCATTAAAATATTTAATTATTTCTCTTTTCTTACACACAATAACCACCACCCATTCTCTTCTTTTATCATCAATATACATTAAGAAATAAAAAAAAAAATACAGAATAAATAATACTAGTATGAATTTATACGGTTACTATATAAAATTTGTAAATTTACAAAATTATACACTAATTTATGTGAGTCATTTTTAGGCAAAACTGTGTAAATTTTACGCTTTTTTTTGCTCTAAAAGAAGATCTTTACAGTGGTGCTATATTTATAATCTCGCTCACTTAAAATTTAAAAAAAAGAAAAAGAAAAGAAAAAGAAGAAGTATGCACGCATGTATATTTGCCCGTAACTGACTTAAAGACATGTTTCTAATTATAATGGGCAGTGTGTGTATGCACTATGCACGGAGTCTGAGCAACAAAAACTGCCCATACCCTATGTGGCCAAAGAAGAAAAGGTACATAAATTTAAATCCTGAATGATTAGTGTTATTATTCTTTTCAACATTGACAGATAGTTCCAATGATAAATTTTTATTATCTGTTTGTTTTTTTGCTTTTCTAAATATTTTAGTTTCAAATTTTTAATTAGGGAATTTTCAATAAAAATTCCATTTAAAAATAAAGTGCATCAAAAAAAAATCATCTAAATATTAATTTTTAACCATATCATGGCACCTCATTTTGGCACATTCCAATCTCTAAGCCCAAGACCAAAAATTAAAACACACACACACACAATTCCAACACTTCAATCAACAAAAATGTCGGATCATAATCTATTTTCCCTTGTATTCAAACAATCAAATAGAATTTATTAAAATAATAATTAAAAATTATAGAGTTAATGCTCCTTCAATAACTAATTAATTTCTAGAATAATAATGGCACAGTCATGCTAGTGTTTGGAAAATTCTTAAATACACTATAGGGAAATTGTGCTCTTTTTTCTTAGATTCATGGTGCATCATACTATGAATTTAATAAGTGGATCCTACCATGAATGTAAGAGAAAGAAGCACCATTCTTCATGCTCTTTGAATACCTAAGAATTAAGGGATTGACTTAGTGATTCATAAGGCCTCATAATATTCATAGAATTCTGAGTTCGAAATCTCTTGTCAGCATCTTTGGGCAACTCTCAAAAGCTTCTTCCTTGTAATAACTTTTCTCCTAATAATTGCTTTTTTATCATTAGACGAAGACGTTTTTGGTGTAGACAGGAATTGAACTCTAGATCTCTATTTGATGACAAAAGATTTTACCAATTAAGTTAATTGGAACTCACAATTTATTGTAATGCGTGAAATGGGGGATTACACGTTTCCAAGAGAATAGTCAAATACTAAAAAGGTCCGGATACCTTCATTTGTCAAAAATGATTTTTTTTCCTGAACTGTCAATCAATTATTATGGTACTTACTGCCAAAAACATGTTTTAAAGGTTGAATCTTATTGTTGAAATGATCATAAAGTTGTAGAGCTATACAGTTACCTTTGATATATTAAGTTTACAATTGATCTATTGTCCGTAACGGTTGAACCAACACATATCAAAGGTAAATTCGAGGCCATATGAAACGTAAATGAATTCTTTTTAAAAATATTGATTAGGATCTAGATTGGATTTATGTTTTCACTCCCAAATCCGACATTATAAAAATTTTAGTTTTTTAAAACCAAAATTCCAATTGCGTCTAACCTAATTTTAGAGTAAATACCATTTTTTTTATTATTTATATTTTCTAACAGTAATGAAGTGGTCATATCCTGGATATATGATTTCATAGTTTGAATAATGATCATCTTGTTTTAGGATAAGAGAGATGCCATTTTATTAAGGTGAAAATGGGCAAATGCCCATTTTACACAAAAAAAAAGGGCAAATGCCCCCTTTCCCAAACTAATTAGGGAAATGCCCTCTTTTAAAACTCGATTTTCTCAAAATTGGGTTTCAAAAAAAAAAAAAAATTGGAGCTCTACAACGACGTTTTAAGGAGCCTATAGTGACATTTTAAGGACCTATAACGGCGTTTTGTAACTCGAGCTCCATGAAATCGAGTTACATGCAACTTTTTTTTTGTTTTTTTTTTTACCTATAACTCGACTTCATGGAGCTCGAGATACAAAACGCTGTTATAGGTCCTTAAATACGTCACTATAGGCTCCTTAAAACGTCGCTATAGGGCTTAAATTGATTTTGAGAAAATCGAGTTTCAAAAGAGGGGCATTTTCCTAATTAATTTGAGAAAGAGAGCAAAATGCTGGATTGTTTTTTTGAAAAGGGCAAAAGCCCATTTTCTCCTTTTATTAATGGACAATAAATTTTATTGCCTTCAATTTGTCTCATGAATTCTAGTTGGGTGAGGTTTGGATCCAGTGTCCAGTTGCAGTAGACCTGTTGAGATTATAATGTGTCCATTTTTAAACACATGTCATCATCTTAACGGGTCTAGTGCACCTCACTCATTCTAGTTTTACCTTTTTGATAGAAGTAATATCAACTCAATTAATCATCTTGTTTAAGCAAACACGTGTAAATTTTTTTCGGGGGTTGGAGGTGGGGGAGGAAGAATGCATATGTAAAGATGATAGTTCTTGGAATTTCATTTTTAATAGTTGTAATATATTAAATTTAGATTTTTCCATAATGCTATCAAGAGTCAAAACTCAAGTCAAGGGTCCTTGCTATTTGTGTTAATGTTATTCGTTAACTCGATTCATCTATCCAATTTCTATATACTTGTATATTTGTTTCATTAATTTAAATTTATGATATTGTTATTTTTAATTTTGTGCTACATCCATTTATTTACAACTCAATTCTGTCTCTTTCTCCAATCATTATGCATCACGATTTTCAACATGGTGTCAATTTCCTCCTTCAGTGTCCTCTTTACATGAAGGCCTTTGTTCATTTTAGACCCACATTGTTTGTGACCGTGTTCTCTCTTGGCGGATTTAGCTTAGGCTTTCTAATATATACCCCATTCAATGGACCATCCTTGGGACCACTAGTTCTTTTATCTCATCAAGGGCCATTCTAGCCCCATTACTTGGCATTTTTCTCAACCCAAGAGGGCCGGGCTATTCTCACGCCCAAGCACTGCTCTTGTGCTTCTCTGCTTTTAGGACCAAAGTATTTTGGGATTTGCTTATTGACTCATATATCAAATTATTTAATGACCTAATTAAATCAAATCTTCCAACATGAACATATCAACGGAACAGCCCAGGGCACAGATAGATCTATCAGAAAAGGATACAAGACATTCTAGCCCAGAGATACATACATACATATATATATATATACATATATATATATATATATACATATATATATATATGTATATATGTATATATATATATATAGTATATATATATATATATATATATGTATATATGTATATATATATATATATATATGTATATATGTATATATATATATATATATATATATATATGTAGTATCAGGCTATTGAGGCTCTATACTAAAGGTAAGTTACAAATAAAAGGAAAGGTCGACTGGGGCCATATGATTATAAAGATAAAGGCCGACTGAGGCCATTTGGTTACAAGTGTAAGAAGTGATTGGGGTAATACAAGTGTAAACTGGGGTTGCCATCTAATTACAAGACTAAGGGTTGTAATGAGAAGGGAAGGTGTTTTGCTATCTTAGCTAAAACATTGCTTGCTTCAGCATGGAACTTGAGCTGCCTTATATAGATTGGAAGGAGCCTTGGATTCCTCTGAAGAATGCTGAAATTCTGGAAGGTAAAATGCTTTTACTGAAGGTGAAAACACTTTCCACCGAAAGCAAATAGTGCTTCTGGAATATAGTGTTGAATACTATTCATGAATAGTAACCTGTTACTACTCATGAATAGTAACCTGTCTTTTGTCCTTATCTTGCTACTTTATTTCAGAACTGTTCATCAACAGTGACTGGTGTTGTAGATGAATAGTGACCTGTTTGAAATGTCAACTATTCTGAATAGTGCCTGGTGCTATCCAGAGGAACTTAATTGCTATCCAAATTGTAACCATCATAAGGATCTTGTGAATCCTAGAAGGGGTCAATTGGATTGCAGTTGACTGAAGCTTCTGAAGAGGCAAAAGAAACCTTTTCTTCCGACTCTAATTGCTTTGACTGGAGAAACAACTGTTGGGCAAGATCTTTTAATTCCTTGCTAGATTTCCGGACGACTTGGAAGGAGTCTAGACTAGACTAAGACCTTGATTTATGAGCAATGGCTCTCTAAACTAGAGGTGGGAAGTCCTTATGGAGTTGACTGATGACTTGATCAATCTTAAGGCTGTCACTCCTCATGATTGGATATTCTAATCGGTATCATAAGCATTAGATGGATATCCATCATAGGGATCCCATGGTGGATCAAAATTACAATCATGCTCATAATGGATGGCGTATTGGTTGCAAAATTTGCAATATATCAATGGTTCATATTCTGGTTCTCTTGTAATGAACTTACTAGATTATTGTAACCAACTCTATGGAGATCTGGGATAGAAGTGGAGTAAGGCCTGGTAGTAAATATAGAAATTCTTCCTGTGTTTACCACGAAATGATAATTCTTTCGTAGGTCTTGGAATGTGTCAAGAATTTCATTGTTGAAGTAATTTCTCCAGCATTCTACAAGAGCATATGAATCATTGTAGGATAAGCAAGAGTCTCCTTCGTACCAAGGGCCTTGGTGAGTGTACCCATTGATGAGTACCAAGTGAGAGGAAGGCTGGACAATTATCCAGTTGTTTCTTTCCCATTGTGGGATTGTGCTCCAGCACCTAATAGAAACAAAAGGACTTTTGATTTGTGTCACCATCTGTTGGACGATTTGTGGAAACTGGCTGATTTAGTTATGGCTTGTTAGCTTAATCATCCTAATAAAGCCATATTCAAACATTTTTGATAACCAGTTAGAATCCCTCTCTATGTCATTTGATCCATCTTCATAATTAATGAGAAGACTTGGAAATGGATGCTTTTGTTCATATACTCTGAGACTGCTTCCAAAGTATCCTTCCCATCTAGCCTGTACAAAGATGTCATCAATATCATCTGAATTGGTTGGATTAGGAGTAGTAGTGGTGACCAATATCTTGAAATGTTCAAACCATTGGTCAAATGATTCAAACATTGCCTTGGATCCTAAAATACTGGTTTGTATTTCAGGAGGCAAGTTAGTAATAACACTTCTTAGCCTATCTTGTGTCTTAAGACTTAGCTTGGCATAATCAGTACTCATGATTGTCTTTGTATCCATTGAATGGATATCCTCTTTGCCAAAGAGTTGACTTATAAGAGCTTCATTTCTTGTTTCAAGATTAACCAAGTGAAGTTCTAATGCTTTGAGGGTTTTTTGGAAGAGGGTAGAGTGTTTGATGGTATAAGCTGCTTGGAGATTATCAAGGATAAATTTAATGGGGTTTGGTAGGTTTTCATATGCTCCATCTTTATATTGTAATTTCCTAGTTAAAACCTCCTGCAAAACAGCAACCATATCACCACTGAAATATGTCACCTTTGCCAGGACATAATCCTGAAGGGATTGTGATCCTTTTGGTTTTACCCTAGAGGATGCACCTTCATGCATTACAAAAGACCTTCCTGCTGGAAGCCTTTTGTGCAGGTGTTTTCCCCTTATTCTTCTTCTCTGCTGAAGAAGCCATTGTCCACTGGTTAGTGGTAGTACCTTTGTATATTTTGTTCTTTGACCTGCCAAATCTAGGTAGTTAATGCAGGATAATTTGTAAATAAAAAATCCTTGTTAGAAAAAATATGTTTATAATGGATGCATGAAATGGAGGTCTTGATATTTCTGAAAAGACTGTCTTGAATGACATATAGGAGAGCTCCGTGTCTCTTTCTATGCCAATAAGTTGTGGGTAGATTAGAGCAGACTTCCTGCTTAAGTTTTTCCTTAATCTTTCTGATCTTTGCTTGGATGTTTTTACAAGTTAGTTGTTTCTCAACTCTCTTGTATCTCACATCATCCTGTAGGTACTTTAGATGCTGGGTTTTGGTACTAATCAGGTTTAGGGCCTTGGAGAGAGAAACTTCCTAGAGGGTGCTAATTTCTCTAGGTTTAGGGCTCTTAAGGAACTTAAACTTGATTGGCGGGCTAAAGGGGTGGGTAGTGATTCCTTCACTGTTCGTGATGAAAGGGTATAACAAACACATGAATAGGTTTCCTAAGATGACTCTTTCTGTCATGTTTTTGACAAGGACAAATGTGGTTTTGAAACATGTGTTGTCCTGACACACATGAGCTTTTGGGATTTTGAATTCAATCTGCATCTTTCCGCCACTTGCGGATGTTAATCTCTATTTGGTCTTTTTGAAATACTTGGAAGGAATGATTCCTTCTTGAATGCAGACTTGGAGGGAATGATTCCTTCTTAAATGTAGTTGAGATCAGCACCTGAATCTATTAAGGTTATGACCTTAAATTCAAAATCTTTACTAATGACAATCCTGACTTTGGAATGCCATTTCTATAAGTTAATCATGCTGATGGTATATGCTGTAGGGTTAACTGTTTCATCAGTTTCTTCATCCGAAGGGTCCTGAAATGAGGGACCTTCCTCATTGCTTTGATGAGAAGTGTTTTCCAAATGTTTTATTCTTTGATCAAGGAAATTATGATCAACCCTAAGAATGGTTAGTTCTTACTTAAGGGTTCTAACCTTTGACTTTGTTTCCTTGATTTCTTTTTGAAGTTCATTGACTGTAACTTCCTTCTTGGATTTAGTAAACCTATTGTAGATCTTTTCTAGGTCTACTTTGGGCTACTGGATCCTTAGTTCAGGTTTATTGGTTTCCCTTACTAAGGTATCATGGAGTTTACTAAGCTTTTGAGCTTTGATGACTGGGTCTTCTATCTCTTCTATAAGATCTAGAAGAAGCTTTTCTTGCTTACTTAAGAAACTGATAGTTTTGTTCCTACAACAACTATCTTTTCATGGTATGGGTGCATCTGGGCCACTAGAGGTACTAGAGGAGACTCTAGAGGGTTCAGAGGATGACTGGTATAACTGGTGGATTTCTAGGTCATTAGAACTACTGGGAGTTGATAAGGGATTTGGCCTTTGATCGACACTCCTTCCTGAAATGACCTCTTTTTCCATAGTTAAAGCATTTTCTTGATGCTTTGGGAATGAGGTTTCCTATGGATTTTGATTTTCCTTTCTTATAGAAATTATTATCCTTGAAGTGGTTGTACTTCTGTTTTCTATAATACTTTGAGTCTGTTTTCTTCTTATGAAATTTCTCAGAGGATTCCTTTCCTCTGTATTTGGATTTCCTTTTGGAAGGGTTTACTAAGGGTAAGCCATATTGTGCACAAAAGTTCCCTACTTCATACTTGGCTTTGCTCTTGTTGGCTTGGCTTTGAATTTTCAAATCTCTACATATCTTCATCCCTTCACTTTGGATTATGCTAGAGATATCTCCATAGATAAGGTTGTCATAATCTATGACACCTAGGGGATTACTAAGGGTTTCTTTGACCTTTTGGCCAAAGAGTATGGGTAAACTATTAATGAACTTCTCCTTCCAAAATGGAGAATTACAATCACTTCTATGCATGACTATGGTGGTAAAGACATCTTCATACCACCTGTAGTCGCCAAGGGTTTTACATCTAAGATTACTCAACTGGTTGTAAATCCTAGATGTGATGTTGCTAGGTTTTCCTATAAAGTGTTTCATGATCGTATAGATTAAGGTATTGACTCCATCAGGAATTCCTCTTCCTATGCGTTCGTCAAAGATGGGGGTTCCTCCCTCATCTTTTTGGATTGCATTCTTGATGTCTTCTTTTGACTCTTCTGTTAGGTAATTGCTTTACCATTGCAAAAGTTTTCCTGTGAATCCTAAAACTATGAACTCTATGACCTCTGTGTGGGGACGTCCTTCATTTAGGTAGTTATTGGCTACCATGGTCATATGCTGGATCTTGTTTAGGATTTCCTGTTCTGATAAACCGTCTATGTTCCACTCATAGAGTTTACCAAAGGATACTGAGAATTGGCTACTAACATTCCTTTCCTCAAACTGGAGGTCAGGGATTCTTGGTTAGGCTGGTTGGACTTACTTTGGAGTGGTATAGCCTTTTTACTTGTAAGTCACGAAACTAATTTTCTAGTTGTCCTAATTCTTTGTCAGACTCTTGGGAGGCCTGACTAGAACTACTAGAGGTTGTGCGGGTATCTAAGACTTTGAGCTGGGGAACTTTACTGGTTGAAGTGGTAACTAGTGAAAGGGTGACTGGTTCCTTCTTCACTAGTTCTTCAAGCTTCTGGGTGACAATTTCTAAGGCTGTTTTATCCTTAGACCTGAGACTGGTTTGCCTAGTCGTAGGTAACTTGACTAAAGGCTTTTCTAGGGTTTGGATAGGTTTGCTAAGGTTTCCTGGTGGGAGGATAACCTTGTTTTCAATTCTATCTTCTATCCTATCAAGTTGTTTTCCTATAACACCTAGACACTGATTGGTGTAGTTGTTCTGCTCTATCACTTTCTTTATTGGTTTTCCCTCACTTGTGGGAAAATTGAAAGTAGAGGCAACTACATCACTTCTTTGGTGTTTAAAGGTTATGCTTTCTAAGGGTGGATGGCTAGACCAGGCAACTTACTTAGTTTCTTCCTTAGTCCAATTTGTTTTGGTGATGACACAAGACTTTTCGTGCCATTCAAAGTGGTTCTCAAAGTATTCAAAGAATGGGACATTGTTGGATATCTCTTTCATGAACTCTTTTTGATGATGCAAAGAAAATCAGTAGGCTGGATGCTTCGGACTTGAAAGGACTACTTGCTCTCTCGATGGCTTGAAAAAGAAAGAAAAGCGATCAAAGGTGACCAGGTCACCGGCCAAGAATCCTTCGATGGCAAAGTTAGTTTTCTTTCTATCTTTTCGGAGTTTCAACTTTTTGAGAAAAGTAAAAACGTACCTTTGTTTTGTCCGAATGAGCGTTTATATAATGTCCTAAGAACAGTTATCAAACTTGTAACCTCCCATGGATTTGAAGAGGTGTAAGGGTTCGGGTATAACTTCCACAACCATTTAGGAGTTGCATTTTTCTTACATAACGGTCACTGGAGGTTATACGGGTAATTCAAAGTTACTCGTACATGGGAATTTCCCCAAGTGTCAAGGGCTCGTCCAGGGTTCCTCGTCCAGAGATCCTTTAGTCGAGCATGTCATTTCTATGGAAGGTCGTCCCCTCCATGGACGACCTTATTCAGATCGAGGTGGACGAATCTTGGACAAGACAGCGGTTTTGTCACATGACCATGTTAATCTCGTCCAAGCACCTTCCTGTATTGATGAGGTTTCTAATCTTCCTGGTTTTCTCCAGGACGACCTCCATGGACGATATTGGAGTTCATAAAAAATCATTCCCATCACTTTCCATTTTTCCAAAGCTTCTTTCTTTTGCTCTCCAGTGTGGTTAGCTCTATTGGCTTCTATTTTGACTCTGTTTTCTTCAGAATCAAACTCCTTTCCTAAAGCTACTAGGTCAGGGGTGAAGTCTCTTCGAATCACCATGAGCTGGGGATCTATGTGAGGATCCTAGGGATCAGGCTGAAATGGGTCTTCCATATCAGTCTTGGATGGGGATGGTGTGTTTTGACTATTGTCGTCATCTTGATAGACAATTGAGTCTTGTTTGGCTGTGTAGCAAGGTGCGCTAACCTGGGATTTGGTTTGGGCTCCTTGGAGCTTTAAACCTAAATCTCTTCTAGACTTTAGGAATGGTGCCAAAGGTCTGAATGTGCTACACTGGGATGCAGGTCTATCTCTAAGAAGGATAGGTGACTGCCTAATGGGTTGGTGAAGATCTATTGGGGATCTAAACCTGGATTCATCATATTCCAAAGGTGTTCTAAACCTAGACTGGTTAAAGCTAAGTCTAACAGTACCATCAGCTAACTACTGGATGAAGTCTAAGTCTGGATTCTGGGCTGGGTTTTGGATTTGTAGAGGATGATTCTCATTCTCTAGAGTCCAATTTATGGGGAAAATAACCTCAGACCATGTCATGGTTCTAGGTGCTTGGATTTTGGATCTAAGATCTTTGGTTTGGATGGAAGTGGTTTCTGCCATCTTTCTTTTGTTAAGTGCTTGAACATTCATGTTTATCCTGATGCACTTATAGTAAACTCTGTATATCAAGGCTATTTGCTGGGCTCCCTGCACCATGAGGGTTCCATGGGTCTTGATATTCAAGGTGAGGGCTTTCATGATATGCGGGTCATGCAAGCTAACTGTGAAGTTTGGGAAATAGTAAAATGAATTGGTCCACAACTAAGACTAGTTTCAATGGTTTCTAGAAGGCTGTCATGAGACTTGATATGACGAGTGTCTCTAAGGGCCATTAGGATTGAACAATTCAACCCTTCTCTAATCAAAAGTTTTACTTCGACCTAGACTAAACCTATGTGCAAATAATTGTGTCATTCTTTCCTGTGCGCTAATAGGGTAGATGGTGACAACAAGGAGTATAACAAGTAGCATGTCTCATACTCCTTGTTAATGTTGTAGACTTGTTTTATAGTTCTAACATGACAGTCTGTCTTGAAAGCTTTTTTCAAAGACCATGAAGATTTAAAGATTTGGTTGGTGGAGACTTTGGGGATATTCCAACCTCTTAGTTTTAGATCTAGATCTGATAACTCATATGATTTAGAATTGAGAATTCCATCATCTTGAGGAATCTCTGGGAGAGATGATCTAGTGCTAGTAGAAGAGTTTCATCTAAACAACCTATTCATTGTTCTGGATTAAAGGCTTAAATCAAACAACCACAACCTAATCATCTTTATCCTTAAACTGCTGGATCTATCCTTAGATCTGAAACAGGGTGTTCAAACAAGACAATTGCCTTCTCTAGTGCAAACTTCAACCTCCTATTGCCACAGTCCTTCACTTTTGCCACAATGCCTCACTTCGGCTAAACGGCTAATCACTCAGGACACTGGGACTTACTGGGTTGACAAACAACACAGATTTGGTTCCAGGGTTGCCAGAGCCCATATCCACCAAAAGAGAAAAAGGCCACCAACAGCCTTCAGACCATGACCACAACATTTTAGTAACTTCGTAATGGTAGATCCAAAAAATTTAAATGTTTGGGACAAATCAAAATAATTTCATCATTGTTCTAAAAAAATAAAAAATAAAAAATTCATCACATAAAAAAAAAATCAAACTTAGTTAAAAGAAAAGGAAGAGTTCTTGCATAAAACTAAAAATTCTATTAACTAACGTAGCGTTTAATTTAACTTAATATAACCAAGATTACATTTGGAAAAGGTAAAAGGAATCAATCGATAGAAAATAGTTCAAATGGAGACCACTCCATGACTAAACTTAATACACAATACAAGCTCCATAACAATCACAATTCACCAACTCCACTTCCACTTGAAATAATTCACATTTCTAAGAGCTGAGTGTAACTCGTGTCAGAGCCAGCCTTCAACAATAGAATCTGACACTCATTTCCATTCTCAAATTTTCTCCATCCCCAAACAAACTTTAAAAACTCGACCAGGAACAAGCATACAAGTTTCTCAAATCACAGTGTTCTTAATCAACAGGAAGGATCCTGTTGTTCAAAGGCAGTTTCTGCACATTACTGGAACAATAGTGGTGAACACACCAGTTGGGTCAGCCATAGGCAATCTGAAAATAATTCCAGTAAATATCAGTAAAATGGAAATTTACCAGACATAATGACTCTTCAAGGTTGATCTCCATTTGACCTTGACCGGGTCAATCGCCGACGTCTTCTAGGAACTGGAGATCCATCTTCACCCACATCACTTAATATTCGCAAGTCGTCATCATCGTCACTATCATCCTGTAGACCCAACAGATTCTCACCCCAAAGAAACCGCCGTTCAGATAAAGCTCCTGCTGGCCGTCGATGTCTCATCCAAGCCCTTGACCGGGCCCGTGATTCCCCAACACCATCCATCGAGCCAATCATCTGAAACAAAAACAAAGTAGTCCACCATGGCCCATTAACTTCACCTGCACCACTTTCCCTTTCACCTGCTTGTCTATCTCCATTTTCAATAACATAGTCCCCAACCACAACAGCTCCAGGCATAGCTGAACGAATAGCACTGACTATATCTCCATACTCTCTCTGGTGCTCAAGGCTTCGCCACGCTCGTTCTCTAGATGGATCTATGTCAGAGGGTCGAGTTGTGGGGTGAACCCTTCTTGCATGTCGTCGCAATTCCTGGTAGTTACCAAAGAATGAGCATGATTCCCTAGAGCAGCTTCGCTTCTTCAGGTTAAGATAATTCCTGGCCTCTTCCACAACCTCCCACCCAAGTATGTCTCCTCGGCACAAAGGGCATTTCAAGCTCAATTTTGATTCTGATGAATTCTCCGCATCTAACTCTTCAACCTCAACCCTTTCCCGAAAGGATTCAGAATCAACTGTTTCCAATATGCCTTCTTGCATTTCTAAATGTCTACTTTGATCCTGAGGACCATCTTCTCCCGGTGCTCCAGGCAATCCAACAGATATTACAGTGTTTCTTTCATTTAGATTGTGATTTTCACTAGCCTGATTTAAGTCAGTACTCAAAGCCAAGTTCATACCAGAAGCATTACTAGAATTGTATGGATTTACATGTAACGAAGTGGGTAAAGTCCTAGTGTTGGCCCTTAATTTTTTAAAGCGGTCCAGGCAATTTGAATGCCTGTAACTTGTATCACAAATATAAGATCTGCAACCCTTGTCATGTGAGCTGCACAGGAGGAGAACAGCATTATGTGGATGGTCCATGCAGATAGGGCATGAAACCTCATCCAACTCTTTGTGAAGAGAACAGATATCTGAACCAAAATGTCTTCGTTTTACACCAGCCATCTTGTTTGCACTGTTGTAAATTACTCAAGACACATTTAACTTATTAGAACACCAGTACAATCAAGCACAATGTTAAAAAAACAAAAGTACTAACAATATGGCATTATTGAGAGCAAAAATTGTAAGCGACACATTAACACAATAGAGTGATTCTACTTATCAAAACAAGCGCACACACAGAGTGATTCTAACAAGTTTAAAATGAAATTAAAAGGCATTAATGTCAGAAAAAATATCACTAGCAGGCTATGAGCACTAAACCTGAATGACTAAAAAAATCATCATCCACATCCCAACAAAGTACTCTGTTTTTGAGAGGGCAACATATCTCCTAATAACTGCTCAATACTTATTTTCCTTTCAGACTTTCAAAAAAGTTTTAAGGCCATGGAAAAATTCTTTTGTCCATATGACTAAAACAGATTCTGACCAGATTATTACCCAACTGGATCTTTTAATTAGATAAGCAGTCCACCTGAAAAAACACACTTTTCTGGTAATCCACCAAAAGGCACAAAAATTTCAATATACTCTCTCTATGAAAATAACACTCATGCCTTCAAATAGCCTCTTTTCACAAAAATAATCAGTAAACTAAAATGAGATCTACAACTGAACAGAACTCAAACAAAGTCACGCAGATCCTTTCACCAATTCTTTTAGGGGCCCTCTTAAACTTATAGTACGATTAAACTTTCATAAAATTAAACCTTTTCGTTAGTGCATCTGATTATCCTACATTGCATGGCACAAACATCTAGCAAAAAAATAGTCATCTTATCCTACTTCTAACTTCTTAAGTGTGTTTTTCTTATCCTTCATTGCATGACACAATCCTCTAACTTCTAAAATATGTGTTCTTTTCTGGGTTTCTAATATTGCTATTCTGGGAGGGCTAGGCTATTATCCTAACACATTCATGCAATTTATGATAACAAACAGTCACCCGAGAGAGAGAGAATGGGATTTCTGATTTTTTTACTCTTCATTTAATATTATGATTACTTAAATACAAGTGCACTCAATGAGTTATGAACCTACAACCTCATCCTCCATCTAGTTTTTACGGGAAAGGATGGGTCATTTGATCTAGAGATCATGGCAAGCCACTCTAATTATATAAGATTAAGATCAATATCCCCTTTCTTCTAGTATACCTAGCAAATAAAGTGGACCAATTAAATCCCCGTACAACACCTATATATGAATTATTCATAATAAGTTCAGCCTCATTTAGATATAATCAAACCACCCTGTTAGAGAGAGAGTTCAGCCTCCACAGGGTCTAGTTGAACCAAAGGAAAATCCTTAGGGCCCTCACTGAGCCAAAAGAGAGAATTTCTATGCCTTATTACTGGTTAAATATATAAACTACCCTTGAATTAATTTTATATCTTCACAACATCCGTGAACCTTAAGGATGCTAGTGCTGCTAGTCGTTATATTTCACAAGCCAAGAATTATGATCTTTGCCAACCCAATGTGCAGGTTTGGAACCATATCAAGGGGCTACCTGTTTAATGTGCACACACACACACACACACACACACACACACACATATATATATATTTATATTTTATGTTACAAGACTTCATGTTAGTACCAAGTAAAGAACATTTTTCATCCATTTTGGATGGTATCCTTGAGACTTTTGCATCCAATTATATCCATCATAAAACACTGCTTATAGTCTTGAACCCATCTCAAGTAATCTTTTATTATCTATCGAATTCTTTTCATCTACTCATTAAATTTACGGTGAAGATTCACAAAATCACATTTAGAGTCCACCTCTCCAAACTAAACCAAGAAAATGACTAGCATCTCCAGTACTTCCTTTGATTCCAAACCAAAATCTAACTAATACAAAAATCACTCACCATCAAAGTGATAATTCTCTCCAAATTTCATTGTTGGAGGATCAAGATGAACACAACTCTGACTAATGAATAGATAACTACAGAAGCTACAAAAATGAGCAAAAGACAAATGAAAAGATATATTGTGAGAGCAATAAACACTACTAAACCATATAATAATAGGATGTAAAAAACAAGGCAACAAATAATAAAATAAATATTTTTTTGAAATGTGAAAGCAATTAATGAATTAGGAGAGGCTAAAACTTACACGACGAAAAAAAAAAAAAAAATCAAATACATATATACTCACCAAGAGGAGCTGTTGCTCTATATATTTTTCCTACTTGAGTCTTCTGAATCTCTATGTGTTTTACCAGTTGAAAAATACAGATCTTTACTTCACTTTATACACTAAATAACAAGGCAAGCACTATGCAATGCTTCTGATTATGTTATAAATAATGAAGCAGTGCAATAGTACTACAGAAGTTGAAGGGAATACAGCCTTGAATAATTGCTTTACAACGGCTTCACAAGCCACCAGATCATCAGTATATCTTAAAATCCTGCATTTATTTATACAACAAACAAAAAGTGATACTCACATACTCAGCATCTGAATCTAAATATGTATCACATGATTGTAAAGTGCAATTGCAGTGTATACTTCAAATCGAATAACGAGAGATAACAAATTCCATTAAACAAACGGGATCGAGGAAATGCAGTCCGGTTCAAGACCAGTTCTAAACTCAACAAATTGGTAATATCAATTTTAGACAACACATAAGCAGGTAAACATTATCAACATGAAGTTTTGCATCATAAATCATAATATTCCAACTAGAATACCAAATTATGCTTGGCATTAGCCCAAATCTAAGGAGTATTCACTGTATTTTACCTTAATTTTTTTCAATTTTTTTTATAACAAAAACAAAAAACCCATCATGTCATTGCTGTTGGTTTTTGGAGATTCTAAATGCAAATAAAATTAGTAAATTACAACATAGACTAAATATATTGCTCATATAATAACCATCAATAATCAACAATCAATTTGCAGTTGAAATCCAACAGACGATTCATAAGTCTTTAAAGCCCAGTCAATCATTGGATTTTACCAATAACCAAACCAAAATCAATAAATCAATTTTCAAATAGGCTAAGCTTATTATTATAATTAAGAACCCAAGTAATTTTTAATTAATATTTTATTATTATTTGATGAGAAAATTAATGTGTCCAGAACCTAAGAAAACCCCAAATTGAGCACATCAAATTCCAACACAAGAAGAAGATGCAGATCTGTCGATCCAACAAAAGAAATTAAGGATGAAAGCAGAATAATAGTAAATCAATTAAAAAGATGAGATGAGATGAGATTAGGAATTACGAAATAATTGAATCGTTGGGTCTGACTCCGGAATGGTTTAGATCATGAAATTTTTTTTCTTTCTTTTTGATTGCGTGTTGGAGTAGGTATTTGTGAAAATTTATGAATGAATGAAAAAAATAAATGGAAGACGGTTGAAATTTATTGTTTACTTATTTATAGGAGAAAATTGTAAGCCAGCCACGACAAAAGACAAAACTAAAGAAAGAGAGTTGCACTTTGACTTCGGGGTAAATAATAAAAATAAATAATTAAAAACTGGTTTTTTACCACCGCCTTGATTGTAGGGCAAGGTGCGCGGTCTGTCTCGGTTACATTCATTCTTTCTTTCTTATTTTTTTTTCTTTCTTGAAGATATGGCAATATGCTTCATTTGTTTTTTGTTTTGTTTTTTTTTTTTTTTCATTATAACAAATGATGATGTATGGACATCTTCTAATATTTGAGTATTATTTTTTTTGAGTATATACAATCCTGTCTTACATACATTAAATTATTATTATTATTTTCAAAGTTTTTGTCCAAATTATTATTTATTATTATTATTATAGGTGTTTTTGTTTAGAAACATTATAATTAGTATTTGATGATATTAATTAATTTTATATTGGGCTACAACTTTATTTTATATATATATATATATATCTCCAAGTTTTTGTCCAACTACCATTTGTATTATTATTATAATAACTGGTTGTTAACCCGTGCAATGCATATGATAGTTTTTCAAAAATTATATATATTTACTTTAAGCATGCTACAAAAGTATAATTACATTTGAAATATAATCAAACATTAAAGAAAAATTAAGCAATTGTACACAATTGTTGCAAAATATGTAGATGAAAAAAAATGTAATAAATGAATGCTTACTCTATACAAATCTTGATAGGCAAATATATCATTTTTTTATTTAACAAATATATTTCTTATACTCTATAATCTAGAATATTAGATGATACTCATATTCTACATGAGCACAAAGAAGTTAAAATATAAGAGACGTGTGGATGAACATTATGATTGTTTGTACCGGTTCATACTGTAAGAGGTCAATCATAAAAGTTTTAAATATACAATGGCAATTACTATATTTAAACTTTGCACACATGCAAATAATAAACTATAACAGGCCAACATTACTGGTTAGCAAATAATTTTAGATCTAAAAATGTTTATTTTGTATATGTTTGTACTTTTTAGCAATGGTCAATGATGTAACATATCAATTAAACCATTTTAAGTAGCCATTAAAACAAAAGAATTTATCAGACTTATATATGCAAAGATTCATTTTAACCCCAGAAAATTAATCATCATTCTAAAAATGTTTCTATGTAAAATTTTCTCACTTTAAATATAGATTTGCAACACATGCAATATTTCTAAAATTGAAAATCCAATTTAAATTGCCCATGAATCATATAATTCGTACCTTGAATGTTTAATCATGAACATGACTTTCCACCTTCTTGTATTTTGTCTTACCGACGAAGATGATTCACTCCTCCAAGTCTTGCTTTATCAACTGGCCTAAAAAAATAAAATAAAAATTCATTACATATATAATATATATATATATACACACATATATATAAGACCATCAAAAATAAAAATACACATACTTACAATTTTACACATAGCCACCTTGAAGATTCAAGACAAAGTGACATTACCAAAGTCTTACTAATTGGGGCGAATGCTTCAAATACTAAAAAAGAATATTACTCTTGGTTCCTGAAATATATATGTATTAACCATCAACATCTCATTATATTTTCAAAAAAAAAAAAAAAAATATATATATATATATATGTATGTATGTATGTAGTATATGTACATGCATGTTAAGTTGTTAACCATAAAAAATAACCAAAAATTGTTTATCGAAAATCGAAGAAGCCATAATCTTGGTATATGAAAAAGATAGGAAAACAAAAAGAATAGAAACCCTAAACACAATGTAAACAAAATTGCAATAAAACAAACTGCAAATTTAATACTTATTGCACATCATCTCACTTAATTGTGACTACAAAGCACATTTAAGTATTCCATAGCTATATAATTATGTCAGTTGTGAGTCTTTAACAAACACCAAAAATAAGCAATAAGAATACTCCTCTATAATCAAGAGTATTCTTGATTTCCCCATTGAAGTTTTTTTTTTTTTTTTTTTTTTTTTTTTTTTTTTTTTTTTTTTTTTGCAATTGCATTGCATGGATTTATGTTTCAATATTATCCACTAATCAATTTATACTACTTAGGTTAAAAGAGTCCTATCATACTACTACTACTTTTTTTTTTTCTTTTTTTTTATTCGAGTTTATCAAGATTTAGTGTATGTGTATATGTGTAAGTATTTGTTCAATAATTGAAGAGAGTTATATATATATATATATATATAGATGATTTTGGATTAAACAACCGTGAAGATAAATATCATGGCTATAGTCCAAATACGCAAGTCCAAAGCTAGCAAATAACTTGTTTATTCAAATTTGACTTTATATGCAGTAGTATAGTATAAGTGTATAATTTAAAGATAGATTCAAAGGCTGTCACAGAGTTCTCTAGGTTGGAATTGGATGACTAATATATTTAAACAAAAAGTTAAATAAATTTGTTTAAATCCAGATTTATACTAAAATCATAATTTTATTTATTATTTAAGTAATGTTGATGTGGGAAATTGTGGAGAGATCAAAGGCTTTGGTGTTATATATATAATATATATATATATATATATATATATATATATATTATATAGAGAGAGAGAGAGAGAGAGAGAGAGAGAGAGAGAGAGAGAGAGAGAGAGAGAGGTGTTTTTGTTTAGAAACATATTATATTAGTATTTAATGATATTAATTATTTTTATATTGGGCTACAACTTAATTTGTGTTAATTTAAATTGGATTGAGATGGGCTTAAAACCCCCAAGCCCAAACACAAAATATATTACAACTCTATTTCGTTTTTCTTTTTCTTTTTCTTTTTCTTTTGGGGAAATTACAGTAAATCCACCTTTGCTTTAACCCATTTACACTTTGTCTACCCGTGGTTTAAAACTTAATACTTTGCCCACCCGTGCTTCATTCCGTTTGCTCCCTGTTACCTATCTCACCCTCAGACGTTAGAAAAACACGTTTTTAATAGAAAACACAACATAAGAAGGATTATAACCACTTTCCCTTAAAGACTTCCCTTACGATCCCTAGAATCATGAAAAATCTTTGTATTCAACTGGGTTTTTGATTTTTCTGCATGTGTTCCATAAAATTTTCATCATCCCAGACATTTTGACTTTAGGTCGTCTTGAGGCATTTCTGATTCAAAGATACAACAAACCAGGTACAAAATTTCTGCTTTATTTGGGTTGGGTTTTCACCTTTTGAAAGATTGGTTCTTTGGGTAGAAGTCGATTGATGTGTAGTTTTGATTCATAAGAATTTTGGGCAAAAGTTGAAAAACAATGTCTTCTTCGAGTGGAAATTAGTTAGGTTCAAGTGGGCATATATGTACATATGAGACTTGTGTGATAAAAACAAGTCTGATAGCGGATAATTTTGGGAGAAGGTTTCAGGGTTGAAGCCGATATAGGGTAAGTTTAGGTTTTAGCTAATCTAGTTGATTGAAGTGAGTTTAGAAAGTGATATGTTCAATTAAATTTATGAACAGGTTGGTCCCAAGTGCCCTTTCTTTCATTGGATTGATAATCTCACTTGTATACATGGGAATGAAGTTGCCCCTTTGGTGCAACAATAGCTATCTATACTCCGGAGTGAGCTGCAACTTGCAAATGAAAGAGAAAGAACAGCTACCCAAACAGCAACAAAAGCTACCTAAATGGCAGAAATTGCTCAGGAAAGGGCAGCAAAAGCTATTGAGAGGGAGAGGAAGTTTCGGGCTTCTTCCATTAAAGCTAGGGAGATAGCAGCGAGAGCTTTAAAGCAAGAAAGAAAGTCCAGAATTGCACTGTCACACCCCAAATCCAAGTAAGAGTTAGGCACGTGACAATAGCCACACACTTATAAAGTTTACATCCTACAAGTGTGAAAGGCCCTCTTACCAACTAAAAATTATCCTCAAAGAAAATTTCATCAATAAATTTAAAAAATATCCTCAATAATTCAATTCTCAAAAGATCTCCAAATAATAATCTTCCAACATCAAAATAAAAATAAACTAAATCCTTTAAATCTAAAGGTCTACACAAATAGTAATTTTAAACTTAAAAGTTCAAATTTTATTCTATTGATTTCCTAAACTTCACTCCCGCACACATCCCAACAGAAGCCCAATCATATGCTACTCTTTCTGATCAAAATCTGAAAGGGGAAAGAGGGGAAGGGGGGGTGAGTTGAAAACTCAATAAGTAACCAAAATCCTAAGAAGTTCTATCAAGCAATAAATCTGTAAAGTATAAGATGTAATATGTGTTTTCAAAGTTATAATATACTATGTAATTTCAAAATACTGAAGAAATTTCGTAGTCTTAAAATAATAAGTTGCACATAAATCACATACTTTAATCTTACAAATATATCATAGATGGTTTAGAAAAAGTCAGTTTTCCATATATCAAAAACTATAACTTACAATAGGTTCCAAAAACACACAAGCAGTTTTAGTGATTCAAAATAGTTCAAATACTCAAACATTTCCAAAATCACATATGTAGTTTTAAAGACTCAAAATAGTTCAAGTATTTAAACGTAATTCATATTATTAACAATCTTATAACTATGGTCACGTTATATCCTCGTGACTGTGCATAGCAATAGATCTATAAAGTAATAAGATGTAATACGAGTCTTCAAAAGTTATGATATACTATGGGTTTCCAAAAATAACTAAAGAAGTTTCATAATCTTAAAATAATAAGTTGCAAATAGATCACATATTTTAATCTTACAAATATATCATAGATGGTTTAGGAAGTAGTCAGTTTTCCATAGATCAAAGCTATAACTTACAATAGGTTCCAAAAATACATAAACAGTTTTAATAACTCAAAATAGTTCAAATATTCAAACGTATATTTGTATTCTTAACAATCTTATGACTATGATCACGTTATATCCCCGTGACTGGGCATCCAAATATCAATGAATAACCCTCATTGGCTGGGTATCAGAGTATCAATGAATAGCCCCCATTGGCTGGGTATCAGAGTACCAATGAATAACTCTCATTGGTTTGGGTATCAGAACACCAATGAATAACCCCCATTGGTTTGGGTGACAGAGTACCAATGAATAACCCCCATTGGCTGGGTATCAGAATAAATTCATAGTTAGATTGTTCATAATCATATATATGAAATCATATTTTCTAACAAAAATATATCTTCTTTAAGAATGTATATAAAAATCATATACTCAGTACTAAAATACATTTGTAATAATCCTTTACTTGAAATCAGTAATACAATAGAAATGAAGATTCTCACAATTATAAACAATTTTCAGTAGTTAAAAATACATTAATATAAGCAAAATAAAATCCAATTAGGATAAACTTACTTACCTTAACTAACTCACCACAAGGAATCTCTCCCAAACACTTTTTCTAAAATTCTTAGATATCACCTAAACAATTTCAACCACTATACTCAATAATCAAATAATTTAAGAAAAATTTATAATGGTACTCGACCAGAAGATAGATTGAAAAAACTAGTAACTTCTTCATTATTAACTCACACAAAAATCCACATATTCAATATATATATCCTTTACTTCTACCACCCGCCACCCTTAATTCACTTTGAGATAAGAACAAGACTAGATACATGACAATATCATCTAATCAAATCACTTGGGCTTTAAGGATTTTTTTTTTCCTACCACCTGCCATCATTATCATCTTTTGAGATGATAACTCCAAGTACAATTAGGCACATGGCCTTACGGGAAAAAACCATATTATTATTATTATTATTATTATTATTATGATAGCGTGTTAGAACTCGAAGCCTAGGCACAAAAGTTTTTTTTTTCTTTTTTCTTTTTTGTCTTTGTCATCAAGTCCTCTACTTCGGCACCTAAAAGAAAGTCTGTGCAAAACACCTAACCTTTTAAGAAAATATGCGACTTCTCTCTATGCTTAACGCATGAAGGTATAGAAAAAGATTAAGTTACTGAACATAGAAAAATCTGTAGTAATAGCGTCTAGTTTACCGAAAAATAAATCCAAATTTTTTTTGTTTGCATCATTAAAACTCTCAAATAATTAAATAGTTTTACTATTGGCCAAAATACCCACGTAAGAAAATATTCTAATACCACATAAAATCTAAATTTGACAAAATAATAAGATTTCTTAAGCTCTTACCTCAAGGATGTAGTCAATCCTTCTCTACTTCAATCTTTTAGGTAGTCTCCTCTCTCAAAATATCTCTCCATATACGCTGACTTTTAATAAGCTTATATATAGCTAGAGTTTCAACCTTATTTTCTAAAAACTCCCTTGTAATTAGAAATTACAAAATTGGCCCCACAAAAAAATTTACTTAAATACCCCTCCTTTTAAATCTTTTTTTTTTTTTTTTTTTTTTTTCTGGGTATTACAAGAATTGCACTAATTCTTTCATGACTTTTTTTTTTTGGTTTGGTTATGTTGTTTTTTTTATTTGGCTCAAGTGAGAATGTTGGAATGATAAGATTAAGTCATCCTGGTGGGTTGTAATGTATAAGTAGTTTCTTAATTGGCCAATGTTGGCTTGAAGCCACTTTGTTTTGTAATAGTACTAAGGTTTAAAGTGAATTGGCAACTTGTATCTTGTGCTTTAGTGGATGCTGTGAATTGTTTGAAGTGAATTGTGTCTGGTGCTTGTGTTGAAAGTGCATTGTGCAAAGTGAATTGTGTTGAAAATGAATTGTTTAAAGTGAATTGTGTCTAGTGTTTGTATTGAAAGTGCATGACAACCATCTGTTAACTTTCAAAATATGACAGATGCAATGCCATCTAGTCAAAATAATAAACTTGTTGTATTGAACATACACACACATAAAGCTACTATATTCAATTGCAATAATCGACCACATGACAACAACGACTCAAAATAATAAACTTGTTATATTAAGCACATACACACATAAACCTACTATATTCAACTGCAATAATCAACCACATGACAACAACTACTCAAAATAATCATATAAAACACCTACCATTATGTTGAGAATTTGTCTACACACTTAAAGTGGCATTGAACATTGTCTTTTATCAGCCACAAGTAAAAATAAGGCATTTGATACAACAACTGCAAAATAGTTGCACATGCCATGACCATTGCATATAATGCATTTGGTACAAAAATAACACAAACCCCAACAAAATTTTGACAGCATACTAACTGTAGACACTTGATTTTGCACCCATGATTTAATCAAGGAGAATGACTCGAATGACCATCCATGTACCCAAAAAAATAATCATAATTGCATCACATGCATCATTCTGTTCTTGCATTACATACATCATTTTGTCTTTACATTACATGCATCATGTCATTTATTACATATCATGTAAATGATCTTGAGATTCTAATAGTTGTAATGTTGTTTCCGGTTTCCAAATCGGACCATCGGATCAAAAGATATCTCATGATCAAGTTTGCATGGTCCATACACATTGTGTCTAGGAAGAGTCAACCACACACGATTAATTTAAATTAGTTCTAATTGGTCAAACAATTAAAATTAATTAAATAATTTTGTGATTGCTTGACAATTAGTATTTAAGATAAGGATGCATGCATAGGAGTAAAAGGGATGATTGGACGACAATAAAATTGTGGATATTCTGAACTTTATCGGGATTTATATTAAGGATTTATCCACAAGATAATGGATCAAGATAATTGTTCTTAAAAAGCCTGAATTATCCAAAAAAGAGATAAAAAAAAAATCATAGATGGAGGATGAAAACGCATCTAGGTACAAGGACCGGCCAAAAAACCCTAGAAAGAGAGTCCAATTGGCACCCGAACACGAAAGTGTGTTCGGCATCCAAGGGCCAATTCGACACTTTTGGAGTGCCGAACAACACTTTAAAAGTGCCAAATTGCCATCATGTGGGCTTTGGCCCAACGGCCATCAGGTGATGATAATATACACCTTTTTCAACATTTTCGCAAAAGGATGCGTCCGAATTAAATCCCTAATCGTACGTACCTATTTTTTAGAGTCCTCTGACCTCTATAAATAAAGGCTGAACCTCATAATTCAACACTTTTTTTCTATGCTCTGAGAGGCATACGTTTTAGGCTCTCAAATCACCCATATTTTCTGATCCCTTCTCTGAACCCTAAAACATCCTTTCAAGAACAAAGTGTGCTCATGCAAGAGGTTGTTCTCTAACCATTTTGTTCTTGTATTTCTTTAATCATAATGATGTATGCTCTCTTGTTTTTAAACATTCATATTTTGACTTGTTAATGTAGATTGTGAAAATATGATCTTGTTTTTATTGTTTCTATAATCTGTTTCTTAGTTTTAAAGATTTGCATGGAATTTATTTTCTTTTTCTTAAAAAAAAAATAGATTTACATCTTTCTTGGATGTAGATCTGAATTTTCTTCAAAACAAAACAGATTTATATCTTTCTTAGATGTAAATCTGAGTTTTTCCTAAAATGAAAATAGATTTTGTATCTTCTTTAGATACATATCTGACTTTTTAATGCATGTAGATTTTTGAAATAAAGAAAGAGATCATATATTGTTGTTCGTTTTGTTTGACTCATAAAGCATGAAATTATTTTGTGAATGAGATCCTTTTCACATAAAAAAAATCTTTTTTTTTTAAATATAAAAACATATCTAAATTTTTTTAAAACCAATCAAAATACTTTGTTTTTATTAAGCCAAAACAGATTTGAATTTTCTCTTCTAAAATCTTTTCCACAAACAAAAATAGATTTGATATTTTTTATGCCAAGATCAATTTCTCTTAATCATAAAAACAGATCTGAATTTTTTAAATGAAAAAGAGGGTGCATTCATAAATGGTTTTATGTAATTAGTTTATTTCACATGTTTAACATATCATATATAACATGCATAAAATAGTACACTGGCCATAAGAGTTTAGAAGACTAGACTTTGTCTAGGCGGAATCAGTGTCTAACACCTTCCCATTCTATAATCTAGCCTCCAGATTTAGGTCTTTGGCTAAGTAGACCCAGCTTTGTTTTTATTTATTTTTGGGTAGAATGTAACTAGGATAAAAAGGCATGTATTTTGGTAGTTTGTAACTAAGACCCAAAGCCATGTAAAGTTCAAATTTTCGAACTTGTATTTTTATTTATTCAATCAATGAATGGAACATTCAGTCATGAAAATTTGTATTTAGTATTCTTATTTTTTTTACATAAAAAATAAGTGGCAACTCCATACCACTTACCCAAAAAGAGAGGTGCCCTAAAAGGTACTTGAATCTCTTTTTTTCTTAAGGACATGTCTCTCACAGTGGCGACTCCGCTGGGGACATTCCAAAAATCTCTCTTTTTTTAGAGGCAATTTCCAGGTCTCTCATAATGGCGACTTCACTGGGGATGTCGAGGGCTAAGCTTCGTATTAGACTTAAGTGACCAAATATGTACTATTGTTTTGCATGGTCTTGCATGATATAGTTGTTGTTTGTTTATTTATGTTTGATGGGATGTTGTATGATATTTTGTTGTTGTATGATATTTCATTGTATGTATTGTTTGTTAAAATATTTTCCTAATTGTCATTGTGTTTTGCCATTCAAACAATATGTATGCACCCCTTTTGCAACAATTTTGTGGTAGTAGTAACCATGGATCACCGGTCTTTGTTAGATTCAAGTACCCAGTAGTGAACTTACAATCGCATAGCCCAAAGTCACTAGATCATTTCCTGTTGACTGTAAAAGACAAACCATGCCGTTTGGACCAACGTAATGTTCATTTTATTACAAGTTGGGAGGTGTAACATCCTAGTTATGGGAAGCAATGAAACAACAAACCCACCCTACAACGTAATGACTTAGAAACTATCCCTAGGTCAGTCCTAGTTGAAAATGCATTGCATGTTGTGTGAGTTTGTTTTGGTTGAATGATGAATATGGATGGGGTCTTAGCTTTGATTAACCTAACCAAGCTTGTCATTAGGGAAGAATTTGGTCAGGATTTGAAGGAAGTCTACAAAGAGAACAAAAGTCTGACATTCAAGCTAGTAGCTCCAGTTCCAAGCCTGTCACTTCCATCACCATACTGAAGCCATCAAGCATAGAAGAAACTCTACTGTTGCAACACCATAACCCCATCTTCAACCTCTAAGGTAGTTCAAGCAACCAGAAGTTTGAAGCTCCCCACACTATGGCCGAGGAAGGAGAACACCCAAACACAGAGGAACCCATGAACACTTAAGAGCTACTCAACACTATGGTAGCTATTTAGATTTAGCTGAGGGAAGATGTGAACCGTATGATGCAATAGTTCCAGAATTTGAAGAGTAATCAAGAAGAGGATAAGACTGATCATGATCCACTAGCCGTAGAAAGTGAAAAGAAGATAAACGAGAGAATAAGATGAAGGAGATGATTAGAAGAGCCTATAAGATGGAGGACCTTATGGACTACAATTCTCTCTCACTATTCCCCAATGCAAGATTACCACCCAAGTTCAAGATACCAACACTTGACAAGTTTGATGGGATCGGTTGTCTAAAGTCCCATATGAAGATGTATATGAGGGCTATGCAGCCCTTAAGCACGACCAAGGAAGTGCTTGCTCAAATGTTCCAAAGCACACTGATTGGAGCCGCTTTTAGATGGTTCCTTAATCTAGATGATGCAAGAGCAAGAAGTTGGGAGGACATTTGCCGAGAGTTCCACAAGCAATACAAGTACAATATGGAAGTTGACATCATAAGAAGAGACCTCGAAACTACCAAACAAGAGCCAAAGGAGTCCTTCTCCACTTTCATTACCAAGTGGAGAGCTAAGGCCGCACAGATGATGAGTAGGCCAAGTGAGGAAGAACAATTAACCATGGTTGCCTATGTATCATAAATATTTGTTTACACAATACTTTCTCAATTTTAAAGCCCTAATTGCTGTTAGAACCCAAATTGAGGATGCTTTAAATAATGGAACCATAAAAACTGATGACCCACCAAGGTTTAGAAAGAATATAGGAAATTCCAAGGCTGCAGAAATTTCTAATATTTATAAAAATGATCCCTATCAATTGATTGAACCCATTGCACCTGTGCAAGTACCACAAGGGCTTAGGCCTAAAAGAGAATTTCATGAGTTGTACATGCTCATGAGCCATGTGTTTAATAAGCTAAAAGCAAAAGGGTTACTAAAGCCCTTGGACCCAAGACCAATTCCGAACCCTTTGCCTTTAAGGTTTGATGTAAATAAAAGATGTACCTACCACCAAGGCCCTGGTCATGACACTAACCGTTGTTTCACCCTTCGTCATGCAATTCAAGACTTAATAGGCAACAAAATGATTGTGCCGCCTACAAGGCCTAGCATCACTAACAATCTCTTGCCCAATCACAACTTTGGGAAAGGACCAAGGATTAATTGCTTGATAATTGAAGATGAGAATAAGGAGGATCCATCCGACCTAATTTATGACCTACCCGAATGCTTCATGATGACATAGGAAGAATTAATGGATAGGACCTTTATCACCACCACAAGATATGACATATGGTATGTAGAATCAGAACCTGAGGATTGCCAAACACCCATAAATGGGGGGAGACACTTCAAACCCCAAGTAAACGACCAAAAATCCACAAGTGGAGGGAGACACTTCAAACCCCAAGAAAACAACCAAACACCCATAAACGGGGGGAGACACTTCAAACCCCAGGACACTGACCTCAATGATCCAACAAAAATTGTCCACATCACAAGGGGGAGACACTTCAAACCCCAGAACACTGACCTCAATGATCCAACAAAAATTGTCTACATCACAAGGAGGGGAGACACTTCAAACCCCCACATTTGGAGACCGACAACCCTGTGGAAGCCTTGAATAGATCTACCCAACAAACACCTATCAAGGAAAATGAAGTCCTCAAGCAACTACAGAAGACATAAGCCAACATATCTCTATGGGGTTTACTCATGGCCTCATACAAACACCTCCAAAACCTAGTAGACCTTATCAACTAAATCCAAGTCCTTATGACCATAACCTCCCAGGATTTGAATGCTATGATTGGGTCCATAAATAAGGAACTCGTCATCTCTTATTCTGATAAGGCTCTGACCAAGAAGGGGAAGCACCACAACGACCCTTTGCATATCACGTAGATTCCATGGGGAAGAGAATACCGATGGTTTTGAAAGATGATGGAAATGCTTTGAATATGTGTCCATTAAAGACTACAAGCTGCTTGAGCCTCAATATTGAAGACTTTGTGCCTATTAATCAACATGTGAGGGCATATGACAATAGTAGAAGAGCGGAATTGGGGACCATAACATTAGAGCTTACCATAGGACCGATGGTAAAAAAAAGTGGATTTTCAGGTCCTCAACATAGTCTCATGCTTCAACATGCTCCTTAGGCAACCTTGGATTCATGACACAGAGGTTGTACATTCTTCCCTACATCAAAAGGTTCGGTTTCCACATGAAGGAGCTATTGTGACCATCTATGAGGATACTTTGACTATGCCTAAACCTGTTTATGGCATTGATTCCGAGAAAGAGCCATTGACCTTGGATGGCTTCGTAAATGAAAGGCCTATTTCTAAAAAGAGAGAAGGAGAAGTTGAAAAGATTCCAATGGACTTTGCTCTTTATGGTAACAACAATGTGGTAGCAATGATGAGAAGAATGAACTACTTTCCAGAGATGAATTTTGGAAAAACTGTGAAAAAGCCAAATGTTCAGGATTCCACTGATGATGATTTGTTTGGGATGGAAGTAAAAAAGATGGCCCGAGCCAGAGCCAAAGCATAAGGACTCCCTTGTCATCCAGAACCTCTAAAGCCCTACACTCCTACATTGAATGTGAAGTTTGTAAAAGCCGGAGAGAGTCAACGTTATTGGGGATTCCCTAAGCCAAGATTTGATCCTATGAAAAAGACAATGGTACCTAGATTTGAGATACTACTTGATTGCCACAACAAGGTCCTAGAGTTGAAGAAAGAAGACACGACGTGGGTTCCTACTAATTGGGATAATTACATGGATCCTAATGCCATGATTATGCTCCTTGGAGATCCTATTTGTAACATAGAAGATGAAAAGTATTGGGAGGCTAGTCAGCATGCATTGAAAAGCCCATATGAGCTAAGAGCCCATAACAAAGATGAGGAAGAGGGCCTAGTGATGATGAAGATGAAAGCAATGACAAGAGTGATGGTAGTAGTGACAGCAGCACCAATAGTGATGACAACAACAATAGAAGTGATGATAGCCCATACAATGGTGATGATTGGGGTGAACACCCTAGTGATAGAGAAGGTGAAGATGCAGAACTATTTTATGAAGAATATGATAATGATGTGGACTATTATGATCAAGACATTGAAAACAACACCGAAGCTAACAAGTGGAGTGATATCGATAGTGATCGGTATAGACTAATGAACATGTTAGAGAATGCAAGAGAAGAGAATGCACAAGCCAATTGAATGTACCACGAAGAATATCTCTATGGGCACCTTTTAGATTGGAGTGATATCATTAATGTTAGCTCAAGGTCTGGCCTAAGGTATAACAAGCATGGAAGAGAAATTCAAGAACTGGGGTTGTATTATGAGTCAGAACCAAGTTCACCCACTACTGAAGAGGAGGATGACATAGACGCTAGGTTGGCCACACTAGACCATAAGTTGATGGTCCATACTCTCAGAATCATGACACTTGAGAATTCTGAACATAATGAGAGGGAAGAAGGAGGCGAGCCAGAGCATCTCCCTCAACCCACTAACTTAGGCAATAGAGGCAAGCATGACCTGTTGAATGAATGGATGGATAGCATAGAGCGCCTGGATGCTTTTGTGACCGACAAGCCTATAGACATGGAGATTGAGGAAAAAGCTGCAAATTATATGGATGTAGATCCCGTAGTATTGATGCTGAGGAAAGAAGGAGCTTACTGGGAGCCACTTGCCATTGTGGAAGCCATGACCGAGTTGAAGAACTGGGCATGGGAGGGAGCCACCCACCCCATGGAGGAATCAAGACCGTCAAGTCATTTAGCTTTATCAAAGGGATCAAGACCACTGAGCCAATCGCCCCTGCCAAGAACATTGTTTCTATCCCTATTGAGTCTATTTTTGATAGTATTTCTATTCTTGTTAAGTTTGTTGGTGATAGTTTTCCAATTGAGTCTCCTTTAGTTAAGTCTCTTGAGTCTGTTGAGAACTCTTTTCCTTTTAATATGATATTTTATTTTTCTTATTTGTTGGCTTTGACTTTTTTTATTTCTGAAATTGGTAAAGAAACTCTTAATAATAAGGAATTAAAACATGGACACCTAGAACCTATAAAACAAGAAACCCAACTCATTAACCTGGGAACTGGTTAGGCAATACCCTAACCACTTTAGAGAAAGATGCATTAGTGGCACTACTAATAGAGTTCAAGGAGGTCTTTGCCTAGTCATATGAAGACATGCTTGGGATTGATATAGATATAGTACAACACTACATTCCCACTGATCCAACCATGAAGCTGGTCAGCAAAAATTGAGAAGAATGAAGCCGGAGTGGACTCTCAAGATCAAGGAAGAAGTGGAGAAACTGTACAATGCTGAATTCCTAAAAGTGGCCAACTATCTAGAATGGTTAGCTAATGTGGTTCCGATACCGAAGAAAGATGGAAAGGTCAAAATGTGTGTAGATTTTTGAGATCTAAACAAGGCCAGCCCAAAAGATGATTTCCCTTTGCCTCACATTGACGTCTTGGTTGTCAACACCGCAAGTCATGCTCTACTATCATTTATGGACGAATTTTCAGTATACAACCAAATCAAGATGGCTCCAAAAGATATGGAGAAAACCTCCTTCATTACACCATGGGGAACATACTGTTATAAGGTCATGCTATTTAGTCTTAAAAATGCTGGTGCTACTTACCAACGTGTAGCCACCACCTTGTTACATGATCTAATCCACAAGGAAGTAGAAGTTTATGTTGATGACATGATAGTGAAGTCCAAAGACCGTGAAGGCACATACCAGCTTTGAGGAAGTTCTTTGAAAGAATCCGGTTCTACAAGTTGCGATTGAATCCCAAGAAATGCACTTTCAGAATTACATCCGGAAAAATGTTAGGATTTATGGTAAGCCAAAGAGGAGTAGAAGTTTATCCTGACAAAATCAAGGCGATAGTGGAGATAAAGCCTCCTAGAATTGAAAAGGAGATACGAGGATTTCTAGGGAGGATATAGTACATTAGTAGGTTCATAGCCCAACTCACCATGACATGTGAACCAATCTTTAGACTACTTAAGAAGGAGGTCCCTACAGTGTGGAATGAACAGTGCCAAGAAGCCTTTGAGAAGGTCAAGAGTTATCTAACAAAGCCATCAATACTTGTCCCACCAGCACCTGAAAAGCCATTGTTGTTGTATCTCACCTCTACAGATACAACAATGGGAGCTCTACTTGCTCAATACCTCGAAGAGACTAGAAAGGAGAATGCAATTTACTACATCAACAAGAAAATGTTGCCTTATGAAGAGAAGTATTCATCCTTAGAGAAGAAATATGTAGCACTTGTTTGGGCAACTCTCAAACTCAGATATATGCTTGCCTACAAGATTATGTTAATTGCAAGAATGGATCCTTTGAAGTACTTAATGGAAAAACCCATGTAAGATGGAAAGACTGCCAAATGGGTCTTGCTTTTGTCAGAATTTTATATTAAGTATGTGACTCAGAAATCTATGAAGGAGAGAGCAATTTCCGATCACTTAGCCCACTGTTCACCAGAAGAAGTTGAAGAGATCCAAGGAGACTTTCCGGATGAAGATATCATGGGAATTAAGGTAGAATCATGGAAGATGTATTTTGATGGAGTAACAAATCGAAATGGAAGTGGAATTGGAGTTCTCTTAATTTCACCAAAAGGGACAGATTCCATTTTCTGGCAGACTTAACTTTCTCGCCACCAACAATGCTACAAAATATGAAGCTTGCATTATGAGTCCATAAGCAACCTTAGGCCTAGGATTGAAGGAGTTAGAGGTATACGGAGATTCAGCTTTAATAATCTCTCCAATTTAGAATAAATGGAAGATCAAAGAAGAAATGCTTATGCCTTATCATGAATGTCTTCAGAAATAGGCATCAAAATTTAGCAAGATCCAATACTAGTATGTGCCAAGGATGCAGAATCAAATTTCAGATGCTTTAGCAATCATGGCATCCATGATGAATAGGCCAAAAGAAGATGAAACCAGACCGATAGTGTTGGAACAAAAAGAAAAACTAGCCTACTGCATGACAATAAAAGAAGATGAGGGTAAGAATGGGGAAGGCGAGTGGTATTCAGACATCCACTACAAAAAAGGGGTCTATAGCCGCGTTTCAAAAACGCGGCTATAGACCCCGAAAACGCGGCTATATCCTATAGCTGCGTTTTCTAGAGCCGCGTTTGTAAACGCGGCCTAAGCGGCGTAGCAACAGACCAGCGGGGTCTATAGCCGCGTTTTTAAAAATGCAGCTGCAGACCAGGTCTGAAGCCGCGTTTTTGAACCACGGCTATAGGCATCAGGTCTATAGTCGCGTTTTTCAAAAACGCGGCTATAGCCAGCGACCTATAGCCGTGTTTTCCAAAAACGCGGCTACAGACCCGCTTGAGCCGCGTTTATTAACGCGGCTATAGGCTGCGGACTATAGCCGCGTTTATAAAAAACGCGGCTATAGCCCTCTGTCAGTTCGTTTGCCAACCTTGCATAGAAACTATAGTCGCGTTTTTAAAACGTGGCTATAGCTTTTTTTTTTTTTTTTTTCCTGCCCTCTTTTTTGGCTGTTTTTTCCCTGTTATCAGAACTGAAGAATTTTTCCCTGCTATCACAAGTTTCCAACACAACACAACCATCCAATAAAGACAAGTTCCAACACAACCATCCAAAATAAACAAGTTCCAACACAACACAACCATCCAACAGCAGCAAGTTTCCAACACAACCATCCAAAATAAACAAGTTCCAACACAACACAACCATCCAACAGCAGCAAGTTTCCAACACAACACAACCATCCAAAAAAAACAAGTTCCAACACAACACAAGTTCCCAACACAACACAACCATCCAAAATAAACAAGTTCCCTGCTATTACAACACAACACAAGTTTCCAACACAACACAAGTGCCAAAATAAACCAGTTCCCAACATCACAAAAAGCCACAGCCACAGCCAACAACATCACAAATAGCCAAACTGGCTATTAACAAAAATATATATATACAAACGTTTGTTCATGTCTATCCACAAAAAACTTTACAACATGCTTAGAATGAGAACATGTTGTGGGGCCTGAAGAGTTTCCTCAGTGGCATTTGGCTCCATTTTGACATACGCTTTCTTGTCCACTTCATGGTAAAACTGCACAAATTATTCACAACTGTCAAGTTAAACTTCCCAAATTTTTGCTTGCAATACATAATACTCTAAATATGAGTTCAATTTCAAACATTTGTATCAAATGCCAAAATGGAAGCATATAAGATTATTTAGAAATAGGGAGAGCTCATTATAATTGGGGCTACAATACAACGAAAATATAGTACTACGAATCAATCTCTACCCCATATCAGTTATGTTGTTTTCATCAACTTAGTAACATAAGAGGAAGGCTAGTTGTAGTTCAACTAAGTCATAAACAATAGTAGTGTAGTAAGTTGTGTAGTCAATTTACCCTTCGTTAACAAGAGTACTGTTTTTAGAGAAATTTTTAAAGAAATTTTGTTTTACCTTCGGATACACAGTTGCATTCCCATCAAGCATTGCCACTCTACATATATATTAAAGGCATTGCATTAATATCACATAACAATGCATTGTAAAAAGTAGTGTTTCGTTAAATAACATTTGTTTGCTACCTAAGAAGAATATAATTCACAGATAACTGGGCTAAATGCATTAAATTGGTTGAACATCTCTCTCATCGAATTCCTCAATTCGTCCAGTTGTTGTTTGTGTCTTGCCTTAGATTGAGCTAGTTCTTCCCTATGCCTCGCCTCAGATTGAGCCAGGTCCTCCCTATGCCTCACCTCTGATTGAGCTAGTCGTTCCCTAAGCTCTTCATGACTCATCTCTAACCCTGAAATCCTTTACGTTGTTTTGGTTGACGACGATGGACTCGAGGTAAATAGTGAATTTTTGGTGGCACTTCTTCCTGATGGGGTGATTCCAAAACCTACCCCGCATACACGTCCGGGGCGCTCAGGACGATCCATCACCTGAGCATACGCATCGTCTCTCGACCAGAGGATTCCACTACCAATCTCTCCTTCTAGTCGCATGCCTTATTCATTCAACAGTGCTGCCATCCTATCCTATTTTCCCACAAGAACCAAACAACATATTATACACCATAAACAATACAAACACAACATACACTACAATTCCATTTGATCAAGTTGTGCTTACCATGTTCTCTTGTACACGGCTACTAACAGCAACCCCATCTTTGGTGTGGTATACTTGTTGATATACATCTACGCGCTCAACGGGCGCCCCTTTAGCTTTAGCCTACATGTTGAAATTCTTTAAATACTTTCAAAACACTTAGAGCTGGCTTACAATATAGCTATAGTTATGCAACGATAAAGGTTAATGAATTCTTTTCAAATCACATTTCGATTTTCAGATTTTCTATTGCTAATTGTACATTTGATTCCTCTATATATAATCCTTTTTGTTGGTTTCCTTTTGAGGTATTCAATTTTTATGTTTAAAAAAAAAAAATATTCAGGCGATATGTTCAAAATGCAATCATATTTCAAATCAATATGAAAGTATGATGGATTTGACTGTGGAAATTCATGGGGATGCTGCATCTTTGGAAGAATGCCTAGAACAATTCACAGCCAAGGAGTGCCTTAATGGAGAAAATATGTATAAATGCGATTGGTATGGTTGCATCTATTTTTTTATCAGGTTCAATTAAAAAATTTAGAAAGAAAAGAAAAAAACTATAATTCTGCATACTGGGTATCAGCTGTGATATATGTGTTCTAGTGAATTTCATTTCTTTTTACCTAGCCAAAAAGAAAAAAAAAAAAAAAAAAAAAAGAAAAGAAAAAGAAAGAAGAAGACTTGTACAATAGTTTGAAGCATACATCATGGCTTACTATGTTAAATGCAAATTCTAAGCTATATTATAGATTTTCACTAACTTATCCTTATTCCTAAAGCATATGAAATGAGGTTAAAACCATAAATAGGCATTCACGAATTCTAAGTTTATTTCTTACCATTTCATCAGAAATTTGTGCAAAACTTTTGGCCCCAGACCTAGCTATTTCCTCCTGTTTACCTCGACTAGTCGCGTTTCTTCCACTTGTTGTCTGCAACCACATTACCATCAATACTAAAAAAACAAAACAAAACATATCTTGACTAAATTACCATGAAGATGAGACCGACGAAGAAAGTCAGTACCTTTGTTTTGTCATTGAACCAATACTCAACCATCTCCCTCCATTGCACTGGGATAACTTCATCCGGTACTGTAGCGGCAACCTGTTCACGCGTCATGCCTCTTTTTTTTTACTTTCTTCTTTAACTTCGTCCTACGATTTCTCCAAATTTGGCCTAGCTGATGCATTGCCCATGCCTTTTGATTGGGTGGTGCGACAATGGTGGGATCAATTATATATCGTTTTTGAAATGCAAAAGTGGAGTTACCAACATGTAGTAACTTAATTAGAACAATGGTTGAATAAGGGAATTTACTTGGGACAACAGTTGTAAATGTAGTAACTTATACTTTATTTTCATACTACCTCAATTTCCACCCAACAATCCCGTTTATACTTTTCAGCAACGCTTGGCCACCCAGCAGGCGCAAGCGGGCATAGTAGGCCATTCTCGCAAAACGACCCCAACCACCATTTGAACAAAGACCCGTCCCGGCCAATCGGTTGGCCTTCAACATTTAATGGCAACTCGATTTTGTAGTCCTCACCAGTCATTGCCCATATGTCAGCCAACTTCGTTTTGCCACGTCTTGCAGGCGTATTTTCTGGTGCTGGATTTTGTACCGGTGCTGGGGTTTGAACGTAATCATCTGTATATACAAAACCACCAATATTAGGACTGATTTATCAAAGCTCACAAGTACTGAAAAATATCACACCACGCAAAAATTATGCATCTACCTACTAACCACAATAATAAAAAGTTTATGATTTCATTTAAACAAAACATTAGTAAATGTAGGCCTTTCTCCCACACATTCATGTAACCCATTGGTTGTGCAAGTGTAACTTTCAAAATCCAGTATTACAGCAACATATTCAGTTCACTTTGGATTTAATGAGGTCGCAAACAACCAATATGTTCCCTACAAGACCAAGTTAATTGTTGATAACATTTGCTTACTAGCTTGCATTATAATTAGAATGACTACTAGTTCATAACATTCCAACCAGTTCTCCTTAATAGTGACTTATAAGTTCCATAGAAAGGTTGTAACTTCAACTATAAAGGAGAGCACTTTACCAAAACGAAGTGTTGGCACTTTTAAAAATAAAAGGAAAATCAAATTATGACCTCTTCGTATAACAAGATTTTGTGGGATCAATCATTTTGAAAAGATGAACAACCTCACTTCGTTTGGGTTACCTTCATTTTTCCTCAATAAATTCAGATTTAGAACGTACAGTTTCAGCCCAAACTTATCTTTTATCATTCTTAAGTGCACTTAATAGACCAAAGTGAACAAAAATGGACCAAAGTGGACGAAATGTACCGAAGTTGATGAAATTGGACCGGAATGATTGAGTGGACCATATTGGACCGAAATGGACTGAAGGGAAATCAATGGACAGAGCAGACCAAATTGGACCCAAGGGAAATGAATGGACCAAACGGACCAAATTGGACCGCATATACTGAATAGACCAAAGTGGATTGAAATGCTACGCTAATGTTATATAAATATAGATTATTAGAACTGAATTATGCATCTATAGTAATAAACATCAAACTTTAGATAATGTGACATGTTAACTACCTGGGGGCTGTGTCTCATCCTCACTTCCCACCGGTCTTGTCTCCTCAGAATGATGTGCTTCTTGATCTACTGCCTCCACCCTTTGTCGGGAATTCGATGATCCTTGCCCAACGTAAACCAGCCCTAATTGATGTTTCCTCCCCATTCTTGCGTCCAACACCTTTACAACACAAACATAAAGATAATTATAGCCAACAAGGAATCACATGAAGAAATAACAATTTCCACATATATATGTAACATTGTCAAACGTTGCACGCAATAGACCTTTACAAATTCTACTTACAATTTCAATAATAACTATAACATAATTACGCATACAACAGTAGTATCCTATTACACTACTCATCGTCGCTGTACTCGACTGCGTTGTCATCTTCATTTGGACTTATCATCAATGAACTCACAATCATGCAAGTTGTCCATTTCATGAACATCTCTTTCCCCAATGACAGAGGCATCAATTGTCATGCCCTCCACATCATCTCGACCCCAACGAAGGTCATCCCTACGAACATCATTACCACTTATACTATACGGAATGTTCTCATGAAACCCATCTGCCTCATCCTCGTTACAATTGGGGCCAATACCGGCATCAAAGACATCTCTGGCTTTCGTTTTAACGACGACATACCAATCTTTGTTCCGTTTATCTTCAACATAAAATACTTGTATAGCTTGAGACGCCAAGACATATGGTTCATGCACCATTTCCTCCCCACCATGTATGGAGTGAGTAAAATTCACCATAGGAAACCCATACTCATCAGTCTTATATCCCCTCCTATTTTGATCATCAACCTATGTACACTTGAATAACACATGTTTGATACTGCCAGAATAATTCAACTCAATAATATCTCTCAACACACCGTAGTACGTAATGCCACCTTCAGTGGCGACACTAACTCCACTATTCTGCGTTGTTCTATTTGCCTAGACATCGGAACTCCTAAATTTTAACCCATTGATGACATAATGTTTCAGCCGATTGACTGAAGTATATGGCCCTTTGGAAAGTGTGACAAGTGCATCAGTAAGTGCAGTACTTTCCCTATCAGCATCAGTCATAGACATCACCTAATATAACCAAACAAACTTATTATCATTAGTACAATCATTCTACTTATGGGAAAGTTGCAAGCTTAAGAAGTGACACCTACGTGAGTCCTAAACCAGCCACAAAACTTCTCCATGTGGTGCTTATGAATAATAGCATTGGATATATGACAGTGGCCCCTTAGAAGTTCATCCTCCATCAAACTTTTGTGCATCCTGCATGCGATGGCAATTGTATTAGTGTTAACACACGTAGCGAACATTGGATTTTCATACAATTATATTGGCGTCCGTAGTACGTACTCACGAAATTGGTAAATGTTGTCGGAATTGAATAGAACGTAGCGATGAGCTTGGGTCAACTCCCTATTGCCTAGTGCCACACTTGAAACTGCCCCTGTTGACTCCTCCATCGTCCTTGTGGGTCGATTAAATATAGTTTCAACTTCTTCCATATACCGTGAACAAAACGTTAAGCATTCCTCCACTATGTATCCTTCGGCAATACACCCTTTTGGAGCAGCCCTATTTCTTACGTAAGACTTAAGACGTGAGAGGTACCTATAATGCGTATGAGAAGGTTAGCAATTGACACTAGTTTTTACAAAGCGCACATTATTTTTACATAATTTGACATGTATCACATACGACTTACCTCTCAATGATGTACATCCAACGGTACTGAACTGGACCACCAATCTTGGCTTCAGTAGCCAAGTGCATGACCAAATGTACCATCACAGTGAAGAAAGATGGAGGAAATATCTGTTCCAATTCGCACAACGTGACTGCAATGTCCGCCTCAGCACTCGCTATATCTAAAACCGTAAGGGTTTTTGAAAAAATTTTCCTGAAGAAACATGCTAACTTTATCAAAGGCCTAGTAACGTGCGATGGCAAAGATCCTCGTAAAGCAATTGGAAGGAGTTGTTGCATCAGGATGTGATTATTGTGACTCTTTAAACCAGAAATCTTGCATTCTTTCATATTGACACAACGTGAGATGTTGGAAGCATATCCATCAGGCACTCTTACGTCCCGCAAAACTTGCAAGAAACCATCTTTCTCCAATGCAGACATATGAAAACACGCGGGCGGCATCGTGTACTTATCATCACCTTTTCGCCGTAGGTGGAGTTCACTCCTTATTCCCATGTCCGCCAAGTCAAGGCGTGCCTTGTAATTGTCCTTCGTCCAGTCCTTCAAGTTAAACACCGTGCCAAGTATATTGTCCATCACATTCTTCTCTATATGCATCACATCAAGATTGTGTCGCAACTTGTGATCCTCCCAATAAGGCAAGTTGAAAAAAATACTTCTCTTCTTCCAAACACACTGGTTTGCCTCACCTCTCTTTCTTTTCTTGTATTTTTCTTGACATTTCTTTCCCAGACAACGTCCAACTAAACTTTCAGTGTCCACAATTATGCTTACCGCAACTTGTGGCATAGGAGCCACTCGCATATCAGTAGATCCATCAAATAATGTATCTTCTTCCCGAAATTCGTGGTCCCTGCCCAACCATCGCCTATGTCCCATGTAACAGAATTTGTGACCATTTTTTAAATATCGCGAGTCAGTCTCTAATGCACAACAAGGACATGCATACTTACCCTTCGTACTCCAACCCGACACATCTGCGTAGGCAGGAAAATCATGTACAGTCCACATCAATGCGGCACGCAATTGGAATACATTTTTGGAAGATGCATCGTACGCTTCTACTCCAACATCCCATAATTCCCTCAGTTCTTCTACTAAGGGTTGCAAGTACACATCTATCGCAATCCCTGGCGATTTAGGACCAGGAATAACTAGTGATAGAATCAAAGATGACCGTTTCATGCACAGCCAAGGCGGGAGATTGTAAGGGACTAGCATGACAGGCCAAGTGCTGTGAGTAGTACTCAGAATTCCGAATGGGTTGAACCCATCCGCAGCTAGACCAAGTCTGACATTACGAGGGTCAGATGAGAACTGTGAATGCGTATTGTCAAACATTTTCCATGCATCCGAGTCAGCAGGATGCCGCATTACCCCATCATCTGTACGACCATTAACATGCCATTTCATAGAAGTAGCTAGGTCGGGTGACAAAAACAATCGCTGCAATCTTGGCTTTAAAGGGAACCACCGTAGGATCTTTGCAGCTTTCTTCTTTCCCTTACTAGATGATGCATTATTACCTGTAACAGATGTCTCATTCGTTTTCCACCTTGAAACTTTGCAACAAGGACATGCCTCGAGGTTAACATTCTCCTTCCAAAATAGCATACAATCATTGGGACAAGCATGGATCTTCTTAGCCTTATAATGGTCCTTTGGCAACTTAGCGTCTGAAGGAAACATATCCATCAGGACTTGAAGCAACATAGTAAATGACTAGTTCGTCCAACCACAAAGAGTCTTCAACTGGAACAACACAATGATGGCTGAGAATATGCTAAATTTTGTACAACCAGCATATAAGGGTTTGTCCACATCATCTATCATGTTGTAAAACTTTTGTGCATCATCAGTCGGTTGGGCTTCAGCTGGTTGTTGTACTCTTTCACCTTCTTCCATTGGTTCGGGTGGCATTTCATGTGTGGGGCACAAATCATGCAACATCCCACGAAAGTCACCATATTGTTGTAGGGACTCTTGCACATGACTACTCCCACATTCGGTGGCCGTTGGCACATCGGCCGATTCCCCATGCCATTTCCAATGTGTGTAACTTTGAAGCATCCCCTTTCTCCACAAATGTTCACGTGCCACCCCTGGCGGGACCAAACACAAATTCACACATTTGGTACAAGGACAAAAGATTTTCCCATCGCTTGCATGTTCAGATGCAAATTCCACAAACTTAAGTACACCTTCAATATATTCCATTGAACCCCTCTGCTTCTTCATCCAACTTTTATCCATTGCTAGACAAGATTTCAAAATTTTGACCTACAACAACATTTGGTAATGCATAGCCAGTAACCCTTCAAATGAGTTAAGATGAAATTATGAGTGATAGTTGAAACTTGTTGAACCAAATGTTCGTAAAATAGAGGACAAATTTTAGTCAAACAATCCTATCTTTCACCAAAAGCATGCTAGTGCATTTAGGTTATTGTCAAATTGTTGTATAGAAATGTAGAATGTGTCTTTGGATGATGGGTTTGCAATAAATATAGTATTATGAAGACGATTTTAACGTGGTTAAGAAAGATCGAGGATGTTTCGTTTGACAATAACATTTTCTACGTACAAAATTGTAGACCCCTAACTATGAACCTTATAAGCTAAGGTGGCATTTAAACAAATTTGTTGAAGATTATAATGTAAATGGAATTTCACCAACAAAGGATGACGTGTATATGTCCCAACATCACTTATTGTAAATATAGTCGTATTTTCAAACAAATAAGACAATCAAACTAAATGCAGCTATGATCATGTGACACTTATTACTTATTACATAGGGGACCTATAGCTACGTTGTTAACAACAATGGTATAGGTGGTGGGTTTTAGTTGCATTTATAACAAACGCGGCTATAGGGCAACTATAGCTACATTAGGAAATACTCTTTCTATTTTTTGTATTCATATATTACACCCATGTGCATGTCCCACAAGGCAACTAATTAAAAGAAAGCTACCTTATATTTGACAAGCAGTGGAAGATGAAGAATCACAGGTGGCTCAGTGTTTTCCTACCTAAAACCCCCACTAAGAAGCAACAATAAATAAGAAGTACGGTAAGATGTAGAAGATTGGACCACATGTACACAATGTGGTAATAATCATGCACACATGTATATTTTATAAGAAAGGTAAATATTATATTACACATGAACTATGAGGAATTTTATTTTAGTTTGTAATAAAAATTTACAGTTTGTGACTTACGTCACCGTTGACCTTGACAAGAATCATTAATTGGTATTTCATTGGAACTAATTTTTGGTTAATGACAAAATAGAATAGAAAAAGGGTTATCTTGCTTACTCAATTGATTTTCTATAGAATTGTAATAGAGCACATATACTAATACAAAGCTATGGTAATATTTCATTTCGGCTATAAATAAAATTGTTGCCCACATAGTAAAAGGTTTGAGGGAACTCACTTGTAGTTAAGGAGAAAATGATGTAGGAAACTAGTTATTAGAAGCTTAGCCAGGTCACTTGCAGGCCAAAATCTACTGCCCGCACCAGATAGAATGAGAGCTTGTGCTTTGGCTTTTAAATTCTATTTACAAGAAAAATAACAAGTTAGTTATTTCAAGAAATATAGGCACGGGGCTTTGCCCACTTCTTTGAGGTGCCAAGAGTTGGTCTAAGTTGTCTCGAAAAATCGATAAGATTTGTTGATTCTATCAGTGAGAAAGAGCCTAATGCATCCATGTAATTAATAACTAATTACTTGTTGAGAGTCGATTGTCACATTTTCTTATGGAGATTAAAGTTGATTTAATTTATGAAAAACGTTAGGCAATATCAATTTGTACGAAGGGTTAAAATTAATTTAATTTATGAAACTTGTTTTCATTTATGAAATAAGTTAGCCAAAAGAGAAGACATAGAGTCTGGAATAAGGATCAGAGGAAGTTTAGGTTGCATATATATATATGTGTGTGTGTGTGTGTGTGTGGGTGTGTGTATACACGCACACACACTAAGGCTTCTCTTCATGCAATTTCAAGGGCGAGGAATTCACCCATTCAAATATAGTACCACTTCTCTTTACAGGGCGAGAAATTCACCCATTCAAATATAATTCCACTTCCCTTTCCAATAGGGTACTGCACGCATGCATGTCCCAACTATGTTTGTTTTACAATTTTTTTTTTTTAAATTTGTTTGATAAGGCCTACATATGTCTCAGATATGGCCCTATCATACAAATCTGAATGTACATAAAGGCTTACAACGATGCATCAAAAGCATCAAATGAAGCAAGATATTAAACACAACAAAACACATTGTAATCAACAATGTATCCCAAGGAAAAAGATATATATATATATATATATATATATATATATATATATATAACAATTACAGTTCTACAGCTTACAAAGAACAATGTTCAGCAATAAGTAACAAAAGAGGAACAGCCAGCTTTGGTTCGTCCTTTTGGAAGCAATGAGTCCCGTAGCCTGATAGTGTTGTTGATCAATGGCTACATAGAGAAAATGGCAGTAGAGACTACTGAGTGTGTTTATATTTTATTAACCATCGGTTGCAATGAAAAAATATCTTGAATTGACATTTCTGAGGTATACAACAGCCAAAAATTCAAATATAGGTATCATATAACTATTTAGCTTACATGTGGTTATAATTTATTAGGAAAAGTGGTGAGCTGTGTATTCACAGCATCCAAGCAGCAGCACTTGATCCTGCAAAAATACAGTGCCAAGAATGTCAAATCCTAAACTCCTGGTTCTCTCACATTTGAAATGGCAGTAAAAGCATGGTGTAAGAATGTCAAACAATGACCAACTAGTCAAATTGGCAAAAAAAGGAACATATTTTTTAACAATGATCAACCAGTCAAACTATATTCCATGTCTCCAGCTAAAGTTTGTAGGCCACAAACATTTCAATTATTTTCATAGGCCTTAGCAAGGATCCAGGAAGAGTACCCAAAACAATAAAGATAACTTTCCTTCAAAAGCTTAGAATTCCAAAGTAAAATAGAACAATAATATATAATTAAAAAATTGTTGAAAGTAATGATACTGCAAAAATACATTAACCCAAACATGACAATCAGTAATAGTGAATGGTAAATCTTTACACGCCTCATGAAGCGGACAATCAGTAAGAGTGATGCTTAGGGACAATTCCTTTAACAATGTGGCTCATGGATTAATACAACCACTTCCAGAAGCTTGTTCATCATGTCACAAAGCCAATTTAACAGGGCATGAAGCAGCCAAATAGGTATAGAGAAAGCTCAAAAAGGGGCAACGTTTGTATTGCACAATTTGTGGTTGATTAAAAAGCTTTTACTTTCTTTTAGAAAATAAAAAATAAAAACAACGTAATACTAATACATGAAGCCCTTCTTTAACCTAGGCACTTTGTATCTTCATTAGCACCCTGCCCTCACGGTGACTCCTAGCCTCTTTTGCCTATTTTCCAGCCCAAAAACCTGTCCACATGAAGCCCAATCAATGTTTTCAATCAACGCAACAATCATAAGAAAAATATACTATATGGAATCAAAAATTTTCAAGAGGTACTGCTTAATTTTCATGCATAATTAGGAAGAAGTATTACATCATCTTTTCGGCATCATACCTCGAGTTTTCAAAGAAGTTGAGGATTGAGTTCTAAAAAGGGTGATGGCTGAATATGACTTGCAGTGGGCAGCAAATCCCGAGATTGCCTACATTTGAGCGGCAGAGATCATCCTTAATTGACAATAATGGTGATGTTGGTAGTACTGATAATAAAGGAAAAAGGGTGATAGATGTTACCAAGCTTGGAGCTCAAGAACGCCATCACTTCATAGAGAAGCTCATTAAGCACATTGAGCAGGACAACCTTCACTTGTTGAGAAAAATAAAAAACAAGATAGACAAGTAATCCTTTTATGAATTTTTTTTTCTTGTAAAAATCATGCCTAAGTATATACAAGCAACATATGTATGTAGAATCAATTTCAATGGAATTGATGTCATAGCAACTAAGTCATACATAGAGAAGCATAAACTTGCATGCTAGAATTGAATTCACAGACCATGTTGCTGTTCATTGCTCTTGCTATCTTTTTCATTGCTCAACGAGTTAGTGTTTTTTCCATGCATGTACTAATGAACAGTTCATTTGTCTGACTTGTTTTTGAGGCTTACCCAAAGATGAATTGTTTTTGCAGTGTTGGTGTAAAATTGCCCACTGTGGAGGTGAGATACAAAAATTTGCGTGTGGAGGCTGAATGTGAGGTGGTTCACGGCAAGCCCCTTCCAACACTATGGAATTCTCTTAGAAGCGTACTCTCTGTAAGTATTTTCATTTTTGGAGAGTAATTCAGAGTTAGATTTATGGATTTTTAGCTTTGACATAGAAGTTTTAAAAACAAAAAATAAAGATAAAAGGCATCATGGGGTATAAATATGCAAATACACATGCATGTTTGTGTGTCTCAGTATGACCATTTTAGAGCAAAGAAAATGGGATTAATTTTTGTCATTTGTTATATTTTCATACTTCTATGTGATTTTCATAATTTTAGGATTCCATTTTCTTGATTTTAGGTGATTTTAAGGTTTTCCTTATCAAATTAGAGTCTTCTCTATCTTGAAATATTTTTACTTAGAAATAAAGTTTTTGGGGGCCTTTAAATAGGCTTAAAATTTGCTTTCAATAATATAATTAAAAAAATATGGCTCTTTATTTCTGATGGATACTAGAGTTTTTTCTTGAGACTACTAGAAGTTCCTTATAGATTTAATGGTTTACATCTAACTACAACGATATCTAACACCTTTACACTTGTCATTCTGCATCATAACCAAGAAAACCTGGGTTTTCTAAATCTTGCTGAATTGCAAAACCTACAATTTATGAATAGTTTAATTTTTAATTTTTTATTTTTTAATCTACAATAAAAATATATTGCAGTTACAGCTTATTATATAACAGGTATAAATATTGGAAAATCAAGATTGTCTTCTTTCTAACTTAATAGGCATTCACTAAGCTCAAAGGTTCAAAGGCAAGTCAAACCAAGATAAGCATCATCAATGACATTAGTGGTATCATAAAGCCACGAAGGTAAGCTATAGCCTATATACTGAAATAATTGAAATTGAGTTCCTCACTTTGTTGGTCTGTCTTTATATCTTCTTTAAATAGTATCTTTCTTGCAGGACATTTCTAAGTGGTATCACATACAGAAATTTTATTAAGTAAAGAACCTTTGTACGATTTAGATTGGGGTATTAAGGAAACTTTGAGGACTGGTAGTATATTGTTTACATATGTGAGGGACATGTAATTGACTTGTCATTCTTTGTTCATCAGAGGTTCTTATTTAGAGCAGAATTTTCACTTGGGAAAGAGATTATACTGTGATTTCTTATCACTTGGTGCTATCCCATTTTTATGAAATTTTCATTGATACACTACCTCTATACATAAATTTACAATGCTTTGGATGGGGGGGATATTGTCCCTTCGCTTTGAAATACTTTCTAGAATCTGTAATACATTTTCATACTATACTCTTAGAAGGTTTTTTTTTTTTTTTTTTTTTTTTAATAGTCTATCTAAGGGCACATTAAAAATTCACTTGAATTTTACAGCATTCCCAAATTATACTAGAACTCTACAATTTCACTACATTTTTGTTACAAGGCTAGCTTCAATGATTTTTGTTTTTTTTTTTAACAATAGAGATAACTGAAAAATGTGCTTTAATAAGGCTAGAGATGTGTTCACATGGCCTTACCTTTCTTGCAAGATAACTCTACTGCTTGGTCCCCCAGGTTGTGGGAAGACCACCCTTTTAAAGGCTCTATCAGGGAATCTAAACCAATCTCTCAAGGTTTCTCACTCACAATAATTACAATGCAAATTGCAGAATGATCACTACAGAAAATATCAAGAAAAGCTCAAAGCATTACCTAAGTAGATCCTATCATTTTAAATTCATAATGTTAAAATAGAAAGAATTAAATAAAACATGTAAAAAGAGAAAGTAGAAATAAGAGAACCAATTAACATAGTTCGGCTTGATGGCATATGTCTATGGCAGAAAGACAAGTAGTCACATCTTTGCTATATTGAACTATATGTTACTATATTTAATGTAGGGTATATATAAAAGTAGATTAGGCTTAGTATAGTAAGCCTAAACCACAATAGTCCAATGCATTACAAAACCACAATAGCCTATGGTGTTATACATCATGGCTTATGTATTTATGGTAATCTATTTTAACATCCCCATCAAAATCAAGTGTAAACTTAAAGACAACTTGAATTTGGAATATACGCTCATGAAGGATGACGTGTAGATGTAAAGAGATAATGGCATCAAAAATAACATTTTAGCTAATCCAATGTGTCAATGATGTGAAGTAGTCTTACTTACTATAAGAATCTGAAACTACAATGACTACAAGGTGTACAAAAGAAAGCTTTCTATGATCAATATAGTGAAGAAGGGCTTAAAGGCCAAGTACCACCCCCTGATGAAGGGGAATCTGGTGGAGCCTCTTTCTTCCAAACAGAGGATGGCCCAGCAGTGTTCAGGTTCCACCACAGAAATGCACAAGTGCAATCCCTTCAATTCTCCTCTTTTGGTTTGTTTTTGTTGGTAGGCATCCAACTTTCTCCTTGTATACAGTTGTCCTTGGATACACAGTTTTTTAGGTGGAATTTTCTTTATTCTTAGAGTTGTAATTAAAATGTTTCTTATCTGCCTTGTGCAAGTTATATGATTGAAAAAAAGATTGAACATTGTCTACATTGTATGATCTAATATATGGGCCATGCCCTCATTCTAAGTGTATATTGTGTAGTTTCTGTGCTTGGAAAGTTGAAAGAATTATTACAGTGTGTGAGAAACAATCCTAATACTGCTAAGTTAAAAAAGAAAGGAGAGGATTTTGCCAAAATTAATCTCTCTTGTTTTTTTAAGCACTTATAAATGACATCAATGATTTCTAAAATTGACCTTAATCACTATTTTTTATAATGGCAAGGCAGGGCAGCCCAAACTAGTTGGCATCAAAAAATGAACATGGAAACAAAAATGCCACATCACGAGCTTTCAAGATTATTATGACAAGACTGAACTTTTATTGATCTGTGTTCTTTTTTTGTTTTCTTTATTATTATTGTCTTCAGCAATTTATCATGTCATGTGACTCAGATGTCCAGATTGAGTTTGGGACTCTCAAATCAATGTGAAATTATATACATATAACACCCATAAACCTAATCATCCGCTATGGGGAGGTAAACCACCAATGCTAAATTTATTCGTTAATCCTATTCATCCAGTTTACAATGCTACCCAAAAGAATTTACAAAAAAGAGGGAAATAACAAACTTATCTACAATGCATTCAAAGTCCAGTATGTTAAATATATAAAACCAATATAACAACATCATTAATATACGCAAACCGTTTGTTTATGCAAATTTCTTTCTATTGGCAGAGACCATACCTGTCTAGCAGTGCTACATTTTTGAAGCAAGCGGGATCTCTTCCGTTTCTTTTCTGATGATCCACGTCTGCCATCCCTGCAAGTTTAACAACTGTCAGCACATTTACACATAAATTATGACTATGAGTAATTTGAAAACTTGAAGACAACTTGGATTAACTTGAAGACAACTTGAAGATAATGGCATAAATTATCAAATATAAATTTAAAAGGCTGAAAGTTTAATCTCCTGGTTTACAGGCTGAGGCTGTCGGATCTGTTGCTGCTGATGAAGAAAATCGTACGCAGTTCCAATTGAAGCAATATGATTATTTTGGTTATGGTTAGAAATTGTATTCTGTTTTTGTTTTAATTTGTAAGCTATTTATTGTTGTCATTCAGCCAAATATGAAAATGTTGGTAATTTAGTTTATTATTGTTATCATCTACAGAGTTATGTTGTCTGGTTGGATTTATTTGAAGCAATCGTATTATCAATTGTAGTAGATTAATTAACAGGTTCTAATCCTTTTGTTTTTTTCTTTTTTATAAAAAATTTTGACATGTTTTAATCTTTGGAATCGGAAAATGGTTTTTTATATATCTAGGGATTAGAAATTTCGTAGAGAAAAATTAGGAAACTAGAATGTTGGTACGTTAAGAAACAAAGACAAATGCCTATCACTAAGACACTAGCTACTAAGTACTAACTAAGCCATTTCATGTTCTTGCTTGCATGTGATACTGATGCATAGCCAATATGACTCACCAAAATAATAGTTGTTGTTATTCGTACGTTAGTTAGAATACTAATTTAAACTAGAATTACTCTTTTCGCCTTGAAATACTGATGCATACTTAACAGAGTTGACATGGGCATTTTGGCATATACATCGTGATTTTTTTTTCTTTTTTCGATTTTATTGCTTGTATGAATTTTTTTATGGATGTGTTTTAGTCATCGCTTGTACAATTTATTTGTTTGAATAAAATATATTACTCTTATAAAATTTAAAAATAAAATCCTAGTAGTCGTTATTATTAGGCAAATGACTGTTCTGGAGGTAAATGTTCAGAAATGCATCTCAACTGCAATTTGGGGAGGCGCGTGGAGGACGTGAGGCAGTTGAGGAGAGGGATGATGTGTCGACGAGCCATGTGGGGTTTTGTGCATGCCTCTTGGGGTGAGGTTAGGAATGGGGAGATATTTGATGTTAGAGACTTGAGGCTATATGGGTTGAAGAAGAGTTGAGAATTGAGTAGAGGAAGCCATTATTGAGAGGAAGTGTGTTGACAAAAAGGAAAAAGGTGGGTTTTTTTGCAGAGATACCCCTTCTGGGTGGGCTTTTTGTGTTTTTGATCCCAACAGAATTTTCTAACCCTTTTTTGGAGTTTGGACAAGTTCTAATTTCAGGGTTGATTCTTCTACTTGCAGGCATCAACAGTACAAATCTTATGGAATCTTTAAAAATTTGTCTGTTTTTCTGAGACAGAATTAAAATAAATAAAAATTAAAAAAAAAAAAAACTAGCTTGTAATTACCGTGTCACACCCTATAGTAAATTGTTATTTGAGTTTTTAAGTAAGCTCATGGGTAACATCAACACGCACTTGAATATGTCACTACCATAATTTCGGTGTATTAGAAAGTATAGAACTATCTTGACACTTGGATTGAAGTAATATCATTGTTTTACTAAGATATGTGATGTATTTGATTTTGTTTGGATTTAATGGATTTATTGTAAATTATTAGATTTTTATGATGAATTTGAGTTTCAAAGATAATGGCTTACAGAGAAATAGTGGCATTTATAACAGCTACAAAAACCCTTATTCTCTAGTGGCATGAATTTAACAATGGAAGATGAAAAATGACCATGGCAATCAAAAACTAGTATTACCTCATCCATGACTGTCAGAAATCTTAGAAAGTCACTAAAGAATAGTATGAAAGTATCATGGCTTCAAAACTAACCTTAGCACACAATATCAGACACACACACACACATGCTACCTCTCTCTCTCTCTCTCAAAATGAATAAATCACAGAGCAAATATGACTTAGTGTTGTCCTAGAAATTTATAAATGTGCGAACCTCAGTATTTACATAAAATACTTTCAATTAAATTGTAAGCTTATTAAAATTTTCATGTGTCCAACATATAACAAAGTATAGAAAGGATGTTCTGTTTCAATGTTCATAATCTATTTGTGGCACCTCACTAATGGTAGAATTACAACATAGGAGATAAGCATTTCGCTTTTTTTCAGGAAACCAACCTGTAAAGTGAAATTTCACTCAATAATAAGATTTTTCACCCTCCTTATTCAAGCTATATATCTATCAGTGAGAAAAACTAGATATGATTTATTCAAAAACTAGCCTAACAATATATCCCACCCTTAACTATTTAGTATTTAACTCAGTTCCTAATAATAAAAATACAATCTTAAAAAAAGAAATGATAAAAAGAGATAAAATAGAAGCATATAGTCAGCGACCTTGTTGTCTACCATCTTATTTCTATTCGAATAACTGATACTATAAGTAAACTCCTCCAAAAGTGAAACAAGTATTAGTTTTTGCTTTGAAAAATCATGTATTTGATGACCCAAATCAAAGCATGATCAAAATGTTAAACTCTGACAAAAAAAAATTAACTGCTTCCCTTATAATTGTCTACCTCAACGCTCTCTATTTCTAAATTTAATGAAAGGAAATTCAATACCACACGCACATTGAAACCTTGAGTGTTTTCAAGTGTTGTTAGTTCTGGGAATCAATGGAGCAGTCCCAAACATGTGTACTATTTATATTCTTCCATGTATACATACTACCCGGCTGTTTTGGTTCAAGAACATATGCTGGTAGAAGCTAATAGATCACTGAGGAAGAAGGCCAATGTGCTACTTTCTATGTAAATATTTGGGCAAATGAATGCTTCAAATTTAATAGGTTTCTCATTAGTTTATATGAGAAATATAGGGAATGTGAAAGAAAAATATAGATTTTAAACCTAATAAATTTAAATTGTTTACAATTATATGTCCAATTTGGTTGATCAATACCCTAAAGAATACACAATAGAAAAAGGTAAAAGCTTCAATTCTTATTCCTCAAACTTCCTCATCAGCCAAGCAAAGGATTTTTTTTCTTCTATAGTCAAATCATAAAATCTATTACAATTAAAGGTACACATAAAAACATATTTTAACCTTATGAAGCTACGATTAAACGATAAAGAAAAAAAAATATATGTCTAAAAAATTGAAGAATTTGAATTATATGGGCAAAAAAAAAAGTTACCTAGCTTCAATGATCTTGACGTTGGTTTTCATCCTCTATTCCACTAAGCCATATACACAACCCTTTTTCTCAAGTTGCTAAAGAAGCATTTAAAGACAAAATCAGGGCTTCTAATCCGTTTATACTTTGCTTGTTTTCATGTCAAACATTTGAATCAGTGATTTTTTCTGGTTTTTTATTAGACACCCAAAAAAAAAAAAAAACCAAATATAAACTTTTAGTATACAAACAATAAGAATTGGAGAGACAAACATCACTACAGAAATGAAACCAAAGAGACAAAGACACACACTTAAACAACAATAATATAATATATATATATAATTCTAGAACTCCATCTATGCTGCTCACGATTTGGCATACCATCAGATTAAATACATTATAATCACAATCCAAGCAAGAAGAATAGAAGGATAGAAGGGAAGCAACCTTGGAGACGCATTCCAACTCGGCGAACTTGAAAGCGAGGCCAATCGACGGCGGAGATTGAAAGACGAGGGAGGCCGTTGGATGGGTTGGGTTTGGAAGAGGAGGAGTCGGTGAGGCCTTGAGAAGAGCTTCGAATAGAGTTTGGGTTTGGGCAGGTGAGTGAGAGAGAGCTGGTGGAGATGAGTTAGGGTTTTTTGCGGTCTGATTTAGGGATTCCTATTAATTTTTATTTTATTTTTATTTATACTAAATTTTGAAGCTGTGTTTGATTAAACGCAGCTTCAACATGTGTGGAGCTGCATTTAATGAAACGCAACTTCAGCATTTAGGAGCTGCGTTTAATGAAACGTAGCTTCAACATGTGTGGAGCTGCGTTTCTTAAACGCCGCTCCAGAAATAATGAAAAACAAGAAAAAAAAATTCCCTACAGCCGCGTTTCTAAAAACGCGGCTGAAATCCTACCAGCCAAACGCAGCCTCAACACCGAAGAACGCGGCTTTAGTGCAGGTCTATAGCCACGTTTACTAAACGCGGCTATACGTGTTTCCTGGAGCTGCGTTTTTCATAAACGCGGTTCAAAACCCCTGTCTGTAGCTGCGTTTTAGAAAAATGCGGCTAAAAAATGCGACCCAAAAGCGCGTTTTTTGTAGTGATCCTACAGTACCTCAAGGATGGGACATACCCACCGTCCGCAGGCAAGAACAACCAATTGACCATCCAAAGGTTATCCACTAATTACATTATTTGTGGTGAAAGACTCTATAAAAGATCATATGATGGAATTCATCTCCTTTGTGTAACCGCTAAAAAGGCACAGGAGATAATTGAGGAGGTTCATGAATCAAGTAATGGGCCACATATGAATGCACACATGTTGTCAAGGAAGATAATGAGACAAGGCTATTACTAGACTACTCTGGAAGTTGACTATGTGACTCATGTTCAAAAATGTCATCAATGCCAAGTCCATGGAAATCTGAAACACATGCCACTTATGCCACTTCATACTATGACATCACCCTGGCCATTCTCTACATGGGGGATAGACATTATAGGGAAGATTCACCCAACAACATCCAATGGCCATGAATTCATACTTGTAGCCATTGACTATTTCACTAAATGGGTAGAAGCTGCCTCCTACAAAGTTTCGAATTCAAAGAAAGTTGCTTAGTTCATTCAGGCCAACATCATTTGCAGATATAGGGTTCCATATGAGATTATCTCTGACAATGGGTTACATTTTAATGGAGAAACAAAGAAGCTATTGTGACATTTCAACATTCAACACCACAAATCTTCACCCTACCGTCCTTAGACTAACGGAGCAATTAAGGCTGCTATGTAAGGCAAATCTTGAAGAAGAGCACAAAGAATTATAAGGATTGGCACCTACAATTACCCTATGCACTCTGGGGGTACAGGACATTAATCCGATCTTCCATAGGAGCCCCTCCTTATTCGTTGGTGTATGGGATGGAAGCGGTCCTTCCCATTGGAATGGGAGTCTAATCACTAAGGACATTATTGGAAAGTGAAATCTTTGAAGCAAATTTGTTGCAAAGTAGATATGACCAGTTATGCATGCTAGATGAGAAAAGACACAAAGCCTTGTACCACATTCAGGAATATCAAAGGAGACTTAGGAAAGCTTTTGATAAGAAAGTAAGAACCAGAGATTTGAATTTGGGAGATTTAGTGTTGAAAGAAATTCGAGCCCCGGTTTAAGATGCAAACAAGAAGTTCAAGCAGAATTGGGCAGGCCCATACATTATCAAGTAGATATACTCTAGAGGAACCATAAGGTTGATGGACTTAGATGCAAATCCTTTCTTTGAGCCAACCAACATGGATCAATCGAAGAAGTACCATGTCTGAAGTGGTAGTTGTAAACTAAGCCATAAAAAGACAAAAAAAAAAAAAAAAAGCTTGCTAGGCTGAAAACCTGAAAGGGCTGTCTAGGAAAAAATTATAGCAACAAAAAAAAAAAAAAACAAAAAAACAAAAAAGAAAAGAAAAGAAAAGAAAAAGGTAGGTCATGTTGGTGCAAACACAATGATAATGGAAATAACATGAAGAGAAACTGAATAATACTCTGAAATTTTTTATTAATTTAAAGAAATAGATTACACAACACTATTTGGACTGAGGCACGACACTCGCTCTCTTTAAGGAGATTCAAGCCCTTGGTTGGCTAAACTTTGTAACCGGTGCAGACCGTCTCTGACTTGTCTCCCCCAGGATACAACAGCCCAACAAGTGTCGTATGGCTAGAATAACCTTTGCACAAAGTGTTCAAGCCCAAAATTCCACTAGAAAGAACACCCTTTCTTGCCAAGAATCTTTTTTTTTTTTTTTTTTGTATATTGCAGTAACTTGGATTGTGTCTGAATGGGTCTATTTATAGGCTCAATGGGCCTCATGAAATTACTTTCCAAATTAATCTAATTAATTAGGTTCATTATTCTAATATAGTGGGTGTTACAAGATGGCTCATTATTTTCTATAATAAAAATAGAATATTAATTCGAACCATTTACTCACCAATGGATATAGGAATTACTCTGAATGGGATGTCAAGTAAGAGGATCTAAGGTGTTAATTCATTTCCAAATTTGACACCTCCACCCTTCATCTCCCCCTTGCGCGCGTATCTGGCCCAATATTTGAGACAATTCATATTAGCCCATTAATCACCACAATTAAAAAGAACAAAATAGTCTCTCTCCTTTTCAATATGGGATTAAACATTTTCACTAACTCCTCATCTTCCACATTCACTCTCACATCTTTACATTTATGTTATAACATTTATTCATTTTAATTATTTGATATTAAAATGCTCCAACAATCCCCCACTCATTTTAATATTAAATTTTTAGTTAGAGAGAGATTACCAGGCAAAGATGGGTCACTATGCATCATGAAGGTGTGTTCTGCATTGAACCTTCACTTAGTAAAACAGCGATCTCAACTCCAGAGTCGTAGTGGTCTCCGACTTAAATTAGGACTGCTTTAGGGAAATTAAGTGTCACTGCTTACACATAACAACCCAAGTGTTGACATAAGCTTTTATAGCTAGCACTTTACGGCCATGTGCTGATCCTGGTTTCATGAGTGTATTTGAGATTAAGTCCAAATCTCATAGGGAGCTGCCCCACTCTCATACTCACATAGGTGAAATTTTGTCAAGGGTGCTCTTGTAATTCTGACACCCTACTCATACGAGCTACAAATTTCATTAAGAGTTTTTTACTCAACCTCTCCACATTACAAGATAAATGCACTTACATCATAGGGATGAATAATTAAAAAATTATTTACAAAATAAATTGTGCATTTCTTATGACCATCGTATGATTCGTTTTTCCCATTGAACCCAGTTCTCAAGATCTCTGGTCTTTGGGTTGGGTATCCTCATACATGGCTCATGATTCTATGGACTTTAGTCCCATCCGCCTCGATGTATTCCAGACTCTATCTTTTGCCAAGGCCTTGGTAAATGGATCTGCAAGATTATCATTAGATCTAATATAATCCACAGTTATGATGTCACTACTCAGATAAGATTGCACGGTACTGTGCTTTTTTCTTATAGGTCCAGATTTACCATTGCAATAACGGTTTCTAACTCTACCAATTACAGTGGTACTATTACAATGAATTAATATAGGTGGAATTGGCTTTTCTCAAAGTGGAATTTCATATAACAAATCTCTAAGCCAATTTGTCTCTTCACTAGCTGAAGCTAATGCTATTAATTCAGCTTCCATTGTTGAATTAGCAATTATTGTTTGCTTTTTAGATTTCCAACAAATAGCACCACTACCTAAGGTAAAAATATAACCAGTGGTAGAGGGAGAATCACCTGACAAAGTATTCTAATCGGCATCACTAAAAGCTTCAATCACAGCAAGGTACTTTTTATAAAATAAGCCATAGTTTTTGGTACCAATTAAATATCTCATGACTCGCTCAATAGCTATCTAATGATTTTTACTAGGCTTGCTAGTAAATCTGCTTAGCACTCCTACTGCATATGCAATGTCAGGTCTAGTACAATCAGTAGCATAACGTAAACTACAAATGATGCTAGCATAATCCTTTTGATTAAAAATCTCATCATCATTATTCACAAGAAATAAATGAACACTAGAATCAAAAAGAGTAGCTACACTTTTGTGATCATGAAAATTATATTTTCTCAATATTTTCTTAACATACTGTGATTGATCAAGATATATTCCATCACATGCTTTTGTAATTTTCATGCCCAAAATAAAATTAGCCCTACCAAGATCTTTCATATCAAAATGGCTTTTAAGAATATTTTTTTGTCTCATTTATAACATGCATATTTGAGCTAAAAATCAACATATCATCCACATAGAGGCTAATAATAACATGTAAATTATTCCATGATTTAGAATAAATACATTTATCACATTCATTTGATTTATAACCATTCTCAATCATGCAAGAATCAAACTTTTCGCTCCACTGCTTAGGTGCTTGTTTTAAGCCATATAGGGATTTAGTTAGCTTACATACCTTGTTTTTTCGTCTAGGCTCTACAAAGCCTTCGGGTTGATCCATATAAATCTCTTCCTCTAGGACCCTATTTAGAAAAGTAGTTTTTACATCCATTTGATGAATTTTCAAATCAAAAATTGCAACAATAGCAATTAACAATCTAATAGATGTAATTCTTGTTACCGGAGAAAATGTATCAAAGAAATCAAGATCAGCTTTTTGTTTAAAGCCTTTTGCAACAAGTCTAGCTTTAAACTTATCTATTGATCCATCCAGTTTGAACTTTTTTCTAAGGACCCATTTACAACCCATGGTCTTACAACCCGGTGGAAGATCTACTAATTTTCAAGTTTTATTAGAAATTAGAGGTTCCATCTCATCATTTACAGCCTCTTTCCAAAATATAGCATCAGGTGATGTTAAGGCCTCTTTTAAATTTTGGAGATTTTTCTCAATGTTAAAAACATAATAATCAGGACCAAAATCCTTTTCAACTCTAGCTCTTTTACTCCTTCTAGGTTCTATTTCAAAATTTTCTTGATTTTGTAAATGTGAAGTAGAAGAACTAGGTTGTGAAAAAATATTTTCTTCACCCCCACTATTTTTCAATTTAAAAGGAAATTTTTCTTCATGAAAAATTACATCACCGGATTCAAAAATTATTTTGTTTTCAAGATCAAAAAATCTATAGGCTGCACTATTAAATGCATAACCAAGAAAAGCACAAGTAGTAGCTCTTATACCTAATTTAGGTATTTTAGAGTCAATAAGCCTTACATAAGCAAGACAACTCGATACTCTTAAATATCCCAAATTTGACTTATGTCCTTTCCACATCTCAAAAGGTGTGGTGTGTGACTTTTTATGTGGCACCCTGTTCAAAACATGACATGCAGTTAAAATAGCTTCACCCTAAAAATGTAAAGGTGCACCAGATTCAATTAACATAACATTTGTTAACTCAATTAAAGTTCTATTTTTTCTTTCAGCCACACCATTAGAAGCAGGTGAATATGGTATAGTAGTTTCATGGATAATTCTCAAAGATTGAAAAAATGAGTTGAATGCACTTGATTCATACTCACGGCCTCTATCACTTCTTATTCTTTTTTATTTTTCTACCAAATTGATTTTCAACTTCTTTTAAAAAATCTTGAAATTTTTCAAAAGCATCACTTTTATTTTTCAACAAATAAATAATTGTATATTTTGAGAAATCATCAATAAAAGTGATAATATATCTATTTCCTCCACGAGTTAAAATTCCCTTAAATTCACATAAATTGGAGTGAAATAACTCGAGCAATTTGGTATTTCTTACAACACTTTTATGAGGCCTTTTTGTAATCTTAGCTTGACTACAAGTTTCACATTTTTCAAAATCTTTTATCAGTCTTGAAATTAATCCTAAACTACTTATGATTCCCACATATCTACTATTTATATGACACAAACGAGCATGCCAAAAATTAACAGAAGAAAGCATATAAACTGAACTGGTAGATGCTTCATTATTCTCAACATTTAATTTAAACATTCCATCACAAGCATAACCCTTTCCCACAAATAATCCCTTTTTAGTGATTACATAATTATCAGATTCCATAGTTTGCTTGAAGCTAGCCTTGTTAAGCAAAAAATTTGACATCAAATTCTTCCTCATGGATAGAGTGTAAAGTACATCTTTCAATGTTAGCACACGTCCAGAAGTGAATTTCAATTCAACCTCACCACTCCCAAGAACCTTGGTTTTGCTAGAGTCACCAAGCATAACATTTTTTTCTTCTTTAAAAGGAGTGTACAATTTGAACCAATTTTTGTCATAGAAGACGTGCCTATTAGCACCAAAATCTGCCCACCACCCTTCAACATATTGCACCATATTGATGTCTATAATCATAGCCATTAAAGGCTTTTCGGTTTCGTTAGCCTGCGAGACAGATTCACGTTTCTGAAATTTGCAAAATCAAGCAATATGCCCACTCTTGTCACAGACAAAACAGGATCTATTAAATTGATCTTATGAAGGGGGTCCTTGGTTCTTATTGTAATTTTTATTCTGGTTTCCCCTTCCTTGAGGCGATCTATTATTGTTTTTAAAGGCTTTCTTTTTTGGCTTCAATTGACCATTTCTAGAAAAATGATTTTTGGGCATATTATTATTGGATGAAATAAGGTTTACCTTTGTGGTGGAATTACCATTGCTCTCTTGTTTCATGAGTGCATCTTGTCCTCTAGCCTCCTCCTCCACACGGATTCGTGTGATCAACGTCTCCAAGGATGTCTCCTTTTGTTTGTGCTCAAAGTCTTTTGGAACTACCTCCAAGATTGTGGTAGTTTGTCAATTATGCCAGCTACCACCAAATTGTCTCCGATCTTTATGCCTTCGGACCTCAAATCTGCTACAATCATTTGGAAGTCTTGTGCTTGATCCACCACCAATTTTCCATCCACCATTTGGTAACGAAAAAATCTACTAGCAGCATACTTCTTTGCACCTGCCTTCTCGGTATCATATTTGCTTTGTAAAACTTTCCAAAATTTTTTAGCAGACTTGTAAGTTGTATCATAATAATCATAGAAATGATCGGCAAGACAATTCAATAGATAAGAGCAACAATTATATTCATCTTTTATATACTTATCTATTTTTTCTTAATGAAGAATATATTCTTCGTCACTCATCTCTTTGGTAGGAACCTTTGACGGATTCTTCTCAGTGAGGATGTAGGCAACTTTAAGAAGACTCAAGTAGAAGAGGACCTTTCCTTTCCACCTCTTGAAGTGGGCTCCCTTAAAGCGAAAGGGCTTTTTTAGATCTCCAACAGGCTCATTTGGTTTCTCTTGTGTAGGCTCCATGTGTTGAATCTCCTTAAAATTGTTGGTGCAAACACAATGATAATGGAAATAACACAAAGAGAAACTGAATAATACTTCTGAATTTTTTATTAATTTAAAGAAAGAGATTACACAACAGTATTTGGACTAAGGCGTGACACTCTCTCTCTTTAAGGAGATTCAAGCCCTTGGTTGACTAAATTTTGTAACTGGTACAGACCATCTCTGACTTGTCTCCCCTAGGATACAACAGCCCAACAAGTGTCGTATGGCTAAAACAACCTCTGCACAAAGTGTTCAAGCCCAAAGCTCTACTAGAAAGAACACCCTTTCTTGCCAAGAATCTCTCTATTTTTTGTGTATATATTGCAGTAACTTGGATTGTGTCCAAATGGGTCAATTTATAGGCTCAATGGGCCTCACAAAATTACTACCCAAATTAATTTGATTAATTAGGTCCATTATTCTAATATAGTGGGTGTTACAAGATTCATTGTTGGATATTATTCTGATGGGCTAGAGTTACACAATTAATGGTGAGATAAGGAGTTTTCTGAATAATGAAAATGCCCAAACGGATAGTCCATTAAGTGGGTTAATGGCTTATTATTTTCCATAATAAAAATGGAATATTTATTTGGGTCATTTATTCACCAACGGATATGGTAATTACTTTGAATGGGCTATCAAGTAGGAGGATCCAAGGTGCTGATTCATTTCCAAATTTAACACCTCCACCCTTCACCTCCCCCTTGCGCATATATCTAGCCCAATATTTGAGACAATTCATGTTAGCCCATTAATCACCACAATTAAAAAGAACAAAATAGTCTCTCTCCTTTTTAATGTGGGATTAAACATTTTCACTAACTCCTCATCTTCCACATTCACTCCCGCATCTTTACATTTATGTTATAACATTTATTCATTTTAATTATTTAATATTAAAATGCTCCAACAGGTCAAAAACCCGAAAAGGCAACCTACACAAAAGGAGAGTAAAAAAAAGAGTGAGTGAGAGAGCCTGCTAAGTGGAAAACCAGAAAGGGTGGTCTAGGCAAAAATTAAGGCGAATAAAAAAAATCAATAAACTACGTGATGTCCTGATCCTTCTATCCAAGGGGGTACGTGGCAACCATGCATTGGTTCAGTCACAATTTTTAAAAACCCACCATTTGCCCATTAACTGAAATTTTTCAAAAATTCAATCATTCCATTAAACCATGCCATTACACAAAAACCTAAACCCTAAGACAAACAAAAAAAAAAAAAAAAAAAAAAAAACCAAACCCCAAAAGCCTACACCATAAGACAAAATCTCTAACCTGCAAACCCTAAATAATTCCTAAAAATAAGAGTTTTTACATCAACTTCTAAATAAACATGCTCAAAGCCAAGAAATAAAAAAGTCACTTTGTCTTCAGTCTTTTATTTTTCTTTTTCTTTTGATCATTAATTTCTTCTGTGTTTGGTGCTTCATCATCCCTGTCTCTTCCTTTGAATTCATATTTGTCTTTGTCAAGTCTTTCCTAATTTTCTCTGAGAAATTGTTTTCTCGTAGCAACCTTCTCAACATCCTTGTCAACAATCTTGTCTATAGCCAGTTAGAATATTCTATAGTCAACCCGTGAAAGTGAACCTTGACAAAAGATTGACGCACCCGATCAGCCATCTCTAAACCTAATAGCATGTTCTTTACAGTAGTAGGATTTGTGTCCACAGGAGAGAAAGGTCTTCTTCTTTTGTCACTTGGCATTCCTTGTTTGTATTTGAATTGCCTCAAGAGCCTATCTACCTTGTAGAAAGTTGCCCTCTGCAACCTAACAAGGAAGATGTGATCTAATCCTGGAGACCGCAATAGAAGGGGTGGGCACTTCCACCAATAACAATCCCATTGAATTGAAGCACTAGATTTCTTGTCCAGAAACATCACCCAATCACTCTCAGTTTGACATTCAATTTTGATTATAGCCCTGCTAAGAAAACTGCTAGGCCCATAATTACCAATTGTAGGCTTGGCAATCATATCCAGTCACTCCATCAGCCATATTTGCAAAGTCAAAGGACTCCCTAAGAAGTTTTGAGTTTCTCCACCATGAAATACAGCATCGAGTCCAAGAAGGGTTTCTGCCAAGATCAAAGAAACAGGGTTGTCACTATCCTTAAGTTGGCTCACAACACTTATGGCTCGAGCATCCATAAAACCATGCCTCCCAGAGCAAAGTAAAAATTCTCTCACAAAGCATAAGGCCAAACATAAGTTTTTTTGCATATTGCCGGCCACCCTATAGGTGTGTTTGTCAATCAGTCGAGAGATAATTGCATGAAGATTCACCATACGGCCTTCAATCATACTATAAGTAATGGAAGTAGGAAGACCGATAGCATCAAACAAAGATTCCTTATGCCTAGGATCACAAGAAACTACAACAGATTTTTTGCTTGGATCATAGCTCAGAATAACGGAAAACTCTTCAATTGTCGAACAGAGCTCAGCAGTGTTAAACTGAAACACATGATCTTCTGGATCTCAAAATTTCATAGCAACATGAAGGAACTCCCACTTGATCTTAACATTCCTCAAAGCCTTAATTCCCTCTAGTTTGAAGGCTGTAAAATTGGTTTTGGTGTTGAAATCAAAGCTACGAACCCATCTGTTGAAATCATGAATTGTTGGATGAGAAAAATTTTGATTGCAAGCCATGGATTACTTTTACTTGTGATTATTGTGTATTGCTAACTTTTATGCAGAGAATTGTCACAGGAGGATTTATTTATATGAGCCCCATCAATTCCCAATCAGGTTTGAAATAGATTTCATAGAGTTTTTAGTTGACTAGGAAAGTGTTTCATGATCACAAATGAAGTAAACATTTTTCAAAAAACGCAAAAATGCGAAATACACATTGGAAAAGCATAAAGAGTCGGCCCACCATAGTGCGAATGCCATAACATGGCCGAGTGTCATTCGGCACTATAGAAGTGCCAATCGACACTTCAAAAGTGCCGAATGGCACTCCTCATTCGCCAAGTGGCGAGTAGCCCCTCGGCCGACTCATGCAATTCCATGCAGTTTTATGTTCTCGGGTAATTTTTAAAGACCATGTGACACTCAAAAAGATTTTTTTAATCAAATTGGGACATTCTGACATATCTAACTCACTTGTTTTCAAAAATCATCACTTGCATCATTGTTTTCAAAAATTAGAACAAATCAAGTTTTTTCAAATACTCATGAATTTATGTTCCAAACTAGGGGCATTCGCCTATGCCTCATGCAATTTCAAAAAAAAAAAAAATCATCATTGTCTTTTCAAAAAAATTCATCTCCAAGATTTCCAAAATTCATGCATTATTTTTTAAACTAGGGGCATTCGCCCATGGCTCATTTTATCTTCAAAAAAAAAAAAGTGGGGGAGCGCCACCATCATTTTTCTAAAATATTTTCATCACTAAGATTTCAAAAAAGTCATGCATTCACTTTTAAACTAGGGGCATTTGGCTTCACCTCATTTAGGCAAGTGTAGATTCCAACAGAGCTACGCAAGATAAGTATAAGTTGGTACTACATGATCTCATCAGGTGAATTCTAAGCTTATCTTAATTAAAGTCTCTACATAATCCAGGGCAAAGAGCTAAAACATAGAAATTAATACAAGATTGTCTGAGGAACACTTCCTTCTGTTTTGCAAGAAAAATAAAAACACAAGTCATACATCATTGGGACTCCGAGTTCGCCTGCGTGAGGGTCTTCTTGATCCACCTCTAGAGGTGTCACCTTTGGTATTACCTTCTCAACTTGAGAAATAGTGAGGATTGTATTGACAATTTTCAAGTTTGAGGCTCTTGATCCTTTCCTCCAAAGTTCTCTTGGTATCATCAGTAGCCTCCATTCTATGTGCCTGAAAAGTCAGCAGAATCAAGAGTTAATTTCACGATCAAGCACAATTCAAGCAAGAGATACTCAAAGAGTAACAAGGCATACCTAGCTCTCATCATTGAGCACATATTGGGAAGATTGAGTGCGAGCCAATGACTTCAAGCCTGCAATCATCCACATGCTTTCCTCCACAAGATCTTCTTCAACCTAAAACACAAATCCACTAGATCATGAACCATTCAATAAGCCAAAAAGAAATAAGGATAAGGGTTGAAAATTCAAGAACACATTGGATCGGGCCAAGGAATATTCAACACGTGCTCTTGCCTATTCAAAGGCATGGAACTATACGTTCCATCAAGATTCATCACATCATATTGCCATGCTGGAAAATGAGGATAAGTCTCCGCAAAGGAACTAGAAGAACTACCAGGATGATAAGGAGAAGGAATTTCTTCCTCTTCATCTCCCTCTTCCTCTCCTTCAGAAGGTGGATGTTGAAAATCCAACGTGCAAATTTTGTCACCAAGCAGAATTATGGAAAGAATTTGCAAAATGAAGATTTGACTTTAGAAAAGAAAAGAGGTACCCCTTGATTAGCCAAGCAACCTTGCAGGCGAGTTTTAATAGATTTGGAATAATTTCCTTCTATTCCTAGAACAACAAAGCCTACACAAGCTTGAGAAATCTCTTCATCAGTCAGAAAGTCAGCTAATTGAATGGAGGGACGAGGAGGAACTGGAGTTCTTGTAGGAGGATATACATGTTCAACTTGGGGCAACACCCGGTCACCAAGATACCAATACTTTCCATGCCTACATTCAAACAATACTTGGCGGCCATTCAATTCTAGAGCCCGCTCATACTCAGCATACCCCTCACATCCAGCCTAAGGATTTAAGTTCATATGAAAATTCACAAAAATAAGCTCAGAAAGAGAAGAGACTGAATCATAACCAACTACCAAAGATTTAAAAGGAGAAGAAAGAAAGAACTCATATCATCAATGGTCAAATTGTCAATCACCAAGTGCTAAATCTCCAAAGAATGCCCAGAGAATATAGACAAATGATACTGGGGCAACCAACGGAGAGATCTAGGAAAAATGCCAACAATTTCCTCCTGTGTTTCATGACCCACTCCAAAATACTTGTACATCCAAACCTGAAATCGCCACAACACTATTACCACAAAACCAAAATAATTTCCCAAAACTTACATAGCAAAGAAAAAATAAAAAATTCAAACCTCACCTGCCATACAAATGGGGCCCCACCTAAGCTTGAAAGACTCCGCCTAGAGAGTTGGGTCATAAAATGCATCAAAGTAGCATAGGCCATACCACCCCAGTCACAATTCCGGATTTGTCCAACTCTTTTTAAGTTTTCTAGGTAGCGCAGATTCACAATACTACCTAAGTCCAAACATAAGAAAGTTCCAACAAAAAGAAGCATGAACATGCGAGCACCTTTTGCTGCAGTTTCACAATGAGGAATACTTTCACATAACCAAAACAAGGGAATATGGTTACTCCTCATTCTAGAAGGCACTACACCTAGAAGTTTTTTAAGTTCGGCTAAAGTAAAGGAATCGTTGACAAGAATTCTCTCACCACCCAACCTCAGACCAGTGATTACAAAGAAGTCATAAGGTGTCAACATTACCTCCTCAATAAATGAAAAATGGAAAGTGTAAGTAGTGTCCCAAAAGCGCTCTGTCAAAGCAAGAAGTAACTAAACATCTTTGTACTCATGAGTCTCATGATTCAACAAGGTTTTGAAGAAAGTACTAAAGCTTGCTTCATTGATAATACTTTTGACGCTAGGAGACAATGTTGCCCATGTACCTCTCAACATTTGGAGACTACCTCCACTCTTGAGGTTTTGCAACACATAAATTCAGCCCGTTAATTCCCATAACCAAAATCACATGATCAAAATTTTCCATGTCCAAAAAAAAAAAAATTCATGACCAAAATCACATGTCCAAAAATTCTCATGTGCCCAAAAAAGTCAATGCCCCACCAAAATTTTACCACAACCAAAATTTTTGACATGTCCATTCACAAGTACCAAATTTTTACATAAAAAAAAACCTACATAACCAAGAAAAAATCCCACAAGCTCACACACAAATAAATTCTCACATAGCCAAATTCATAACCACAGAAATTTTCCAAGAACCAACATCACATGCCTAGTAAAATTCTTTCAAAGTTCATACCCATAAAATTTTCCATTTCAAAAAAAAAAAAAAAAAATCTTTCTCCAAAGTCTTCAAATATCTTTTAAAAATCCAAGTTCTCAATTCGAAAATTTTCATTCCCAAATTTTCAAATTTCCATTCTCAATGCTCCAAATTTAAACTCAAATCTTCAGTTTTCAAAAAAAAAAAAAAAAAATTAAGCCTCAGATTTCATGATCAAAATTCTAAGCCTCAATCCTCAAAATTCTAAGCCTCAAAATTTCAGATTTTAAGTTCCAAGTTTCAAGAAAAAAATTTCTAGATCCCAAAGGTCTCAAAATTGGAAATAAAAATTTCAAAACTTCCAAGTTTCAAAAAAAAAAAAACAATAAATTAAATGTTTCTCAAAAGAAAAATCTTTTGTCAGTCAAAGATTTTCTTGATGAAATTCAAATCCAGAAAGGAAAAGTGAAAATGATACATTTCAGAAGTAGTGGGACCATAAAGCGCCTATTAGTTAAAGTCTAACTCTAAATTTTGACTTTTTGTTGCAGAAAGCAAATTCCACATCAAAGTAGAGAAGACCTTTGATCATCATCAAAGTAGAGAAGACCTTTGATCGTCATCAAAGTAGAGGAAGACCTTTGATTAACATTTCAACAATTCCATATTGAGGTAGAGAAGCCCTTAGATTGCAGACAGCTCCAGTTTCAAGGTAGAGAAGCCATTTGGTTTCCTTTCATTAAGATTGAGGTAGAGAAGCCCTTAGATCGCAGACAACTCCAATTTCAAGGTAGAGAAGCCCTTTGTTTGCCTTTCATCAAGATCAAGGTAGAGAAGCCCTTAGAACAGCTCCTGTTTCAAGGTAGAGAAGCCCTTTGTTTGCCTTTCGTCAAGAATGAGGTAGAGAAGCCCATAGGTCGTAGACAGTTCTAGATCAAAGTAGAGAAGACCTTTGATCGTCATCAAGGTAGAGAAGCCCTCTGGTTGTCTTTCGTCGAGATCGAGGTAGAGAAGCCCTTAGGCCGCAAATAGTTCCAAATCAAAGCAGAGAGGACCTTTGATCGTCATCAAGGTAGAGAAGCCCTTTGGTTGCCTTTCGTCGAGATCGAGGTAGAGAAGCCCATAGATCACAGACTGCTCTTGTTTCAAGGTAGAGAAGCCCTTTGGTTGCCTTTTTTCAAGATCGAGATAGAGAAGTCCTTAGATTGCAGACAACTACAATCTCAAGGTAGAGAAGCCCTTTGGTCCATACGCATTGTGTCTAGGAAGAGTCAACCACACACAATTAATTTAAATTAGTTATGATTGGTCAAACAATTAAAATTAATTAAAGAATTTTGTGATTGGTTGATAATTAATGTTTAAGATAGGGATGCATGCATAGGAGTAAAAGGGATGATTGGATAACAATAAAATTGTGGATAATCTGAACTTTATCAGGATTTATTTTAAGGAATTTATCTACAAGATAATGGGTCAAGATAATTGTTCAAGATAATTTTTCTTAAAAAGCCTGAATTATCCAAAAAAGAGATAAAAAAAAATCATAGACAAATGATGAAAATATGTCTAGGTACAAGGACCGACCAAAAAACTCTAGAAAGAGAGTCCAATTAGCACCCGAACACGAAAGTGCATTCGGCATCCAAGGGCCAATTCGGCACTCCAATGGCACTTTAAAAGTGTCGAATTGCCATCATGTGGGCTTTGGCCCAACGGCCTTCGAGTGACGATAATGCACACCCTCTTTGACATTTTCGCAAAAGGATGCGTCTGGATTCAAACCTTAATCGTCCATACCTATTTTTTAGAGTCCTCTGACCTCTATAAATAGAGGCTGAACCTCATAATTTAGCACTTTTTTGCTACTCTTTGAGAGGCATACATTTTAGGCTCTTAAATCACTCATATTTTCTGATCCCTTCTCTGAGTGTTGTTACCTAAATTAGGGTTTTTAGGTTTCAAAGAGAATTGAAAAAATTTCTTTGAACCCTAAAACATCCTTTTAAGAACAAAATGTGCTCATGCAAGAGGTTGTTCTTTAACCCTTTTGTTCTTATATTTCTTTAATCATAATGATGTATGCTCTCTTGTTTTTAAACATTCATAGTCTGACTTGTTAATGTAGATTGTGAAAATATGATCTTGTTTTTGTTGTTTCTATAATCTGTTTCTTAATTTTAAAGATTTGCATGCAATTAATTTTTTTTCTTCAAAACAAAACAGATCTACATCTTTCTTGGATGTAGATCTGAATTTTCTTTAAAAAAAAAAATGGATCTACATCTTTCTTAGATGTAGACCTGAGTTTTTCTTAAAATGAAATCAAATTTTATATCTTCTTTAGATACAGATCTAACTTTTTAAAGCATGTAGATTTTTGAAATAAAGAACGAGATCATATATTGTTGTTTGTTTTGTTTGACTCATAAAGCATGAAATTATTTTGTGAATGAGATCCTCTTCACATAAAAAAAAAATCTTTTTTTTTTAGAATATAAAAACAGATCTGATTTTTTTTTAAAACCAATCAAAATACTTTGTTTTTATTAAGCAAAAACATACTTATATTTTCTCTTCAAAAATCTTTTCCACAAACAAAAATAGATCTGATATTTTTTATGCCAAGATCAATTTCTCTTAATCATAAAAACAGATCTGAATTTTTTTAAATGAAAAAGATGGTGCATTCATAAATGGTTTTATGTAATTAGTTTATTTCACATGTTCAACATATCATATATAACATGCATAAAATAGTACATTAGTCACAAGAGTCTAGAAGACCAGACTTTGTCTGGGCGAAATGGATGTCTAACACCTTCCCATTCCATAACCTAGCCTCCAGATTTAGGTCTTTGGCTAAGTTGATCTAGCCTTGTCTTTGTTTATTTTTGGGTAGAATGTAACTAGGACAAAAAGCCATGTATTTTGGTAGTTTGTAACTAGGACCCAAAGCCACGTAAAGTTACAATTTTCGAACTTGTATTTTTATTTATTCAATCAATGAATGGAACATTCAGTCATGAAAATTTGTATTTATTTTTTCTTATTTTTTTGTACATAAAAAATAAGTGACGACTCAATACCACTTACCCAAAAAATTAAATTGCTTCAAAGGAGTTCTCTTTCCCTTAATTAAATTTGGGAATCTCAATCAAAATATTCATTAAAATTCCAACAAAGAAGCAAATGAAAGAAAAGGGAAAATTGCTTGGACATTTAACTTCTCAAAGAGAGAATCCTTAATTCAATTTCCGTCAAAACATGGTCATTGACTTATCCTTGAGATTAAAATTAATTATCTCACCCAAAAGCAAAATTAAGTCGATGCTTACTTAAATACAAAGTGTTTGTCTTCAATGACCATCATTTAAATTGGGCAAAATCAATTTGAGGATTTTAAATCTAAAACCTCAAATTAAGAACTACGAACTTGCTTGATACCCATCAAGGGTATGTAGGCGACCTAAATAAATTATTAGGTGCAGACACAATTAAATAAAAACACACATCTCCTTAAACTTGAAAATAAATAAACTTACGTTCAAAGGTGACGTGGTTGAAATCAAAGGGTCTTCCCTTGAAACAAGGGATTGTAATTAAGAGATAACTTACATCAATAAAACTCATATTTTAATGGAGTCCTTGACTCTACCACATTTGAATGGAATCCTTGACTCTACCCAATTAAAGGAGTCCTTGACTCTACCATATTTTAATGGAGTCTTCAACTCTAACAAACTAATGGAGTTCTCATCTCCACCACATTTTCATGGAGACCTTGATTCTCAAAACTATTTCAAATAAAGTGGGAATTCTAATTCCTTCAAATTCCAACATGACCAATTTTCTTGGGATTCCTAATTTCTTAAACAAGATTGGAGTTAATAATTAACAAAATAAATTGAAAACAAAATTGATTCGAAGAAATTTTCTGATTCCCAATTCCTAAAACATGTTCACAAAAAAATTAAATTGCTTCAAAGGAGTTCTCTTTCCCTTAATTAAATTTGGGAACCTCAATCAAAATATTCATTAAAATTCCAACAAAGAAGCAAATGAAAGAAAAGGGAAAATTGCTTGGACATTCAACTTCTCAAAGAGAGAATCCTTAATTCAATTTCCGTAAAAACAAAGTCATTGACTTATCCTTGAGATTAAAACCAATTACCTTACCCAAAAGCAAAATTAAGTCAATGCTTACTTAAATACAAAGTGTTTGACTTAATAGACCATCATTTAAATTGGGCAAAATCAATTTGAGGATTTTAAATCTAAAACTTCAAATTAAGAACTACGAATTGGCTTGATCCCTGTCAAGAGTACATAGGCAGCCTAAATAAATTATTAGGTGTAGCCACAACTTAATAAAAGCACATATCTCCTTAAACATGAAAATAAATAAACTTATGTACAAAGATGACGCGGTTGGAATCAAAGGGTCTTCCCTTGAACAAGGGATTGTAATTAATAGATACATTATCTTGAATGGGCACTACTCACATCAATAAAACTCATATTTTAACGGAGTCCTTGACTCTACCACATTTGAATGGAATCCTGGACTCTACCCAATTAAAGGAGTCCTTGACTCTACCATATTTTAATGGAGTCTTCGACTCTAACAAACTAATGGAGTTCTCAGCTCCACCACATTTCCATGGAGTCCTTGATTCCCAAAATTATTTTAAATAAAGTGGGAATTCTAATTCCTTCAAATTCCAACATGACCAATTTTTTCGGGATTCCTAATTTCTTAAACAAGATTGGAGTTAACAATTAACAAAAAAATTTGAAAAAAAAAATCGATTTGAAGAAATTTTCTGATTCCCAATTCCTAAAACATGTTCACAAAAAAATTAAATTGCTTCAAAGGAGTTCTCTTTCCCTTAAATAAATTTGGGAACCTCAATCAAAATAGACATCAAAATTCCAACAAAGAAGCAAATGAAAGAAAAGGGGAAATTGCTTAGACATTCAACTTCTCAAAGAGTGAATCCTTAATTCAATTTCTGTCAAAACATGGTCATTGACTTATCCTTGAGATTAAAATCAATTATCTCACCCAAAAGCAAAATTAAGTCGATGCTTAATTAAATACAAAGTGTTTGTCTTAAATGACCATCATTTAAATTGGGCAAAATCAATTTGAGGATTTTAAATCTAAAACCTCAAATTAAGAACTACGAATTGGCTTGATCCCCATCAAGGGTACGTAGGCAACCTAAATAAATTATTAGGTGCAGGCACAATTAAATAAAAACACATATCTCCTTAAACTTGAAAATAAATAAACTTATATTCAAAGCCAACGTGGTTGGAATCAAAGGGTCTTCCCTGGAAACAAGGGATTGTAATTAAGAGATAACTTACATCAATAAAACTCATATTTTAATGGAGTCCTTGACTCTACCATATCTTATTGGAATCCTTCACTCTACCCAATTAATGGAGTCCTTGCCTCTACCATATTTTAATGGAGTCTTTGACTCTAACAAACTAATGGAGTTCTCAACTCCACCACATTTCCTTGGAGTCCTTGATTCCCAAAATTATTTTAAATAAAGTGAGAATTCTAATTCCTTCAAATTCTAACATGACCAATTTTTTCAGGATTCCTAATTTCTTAAACAAGATTGGAGTTAATAATTGACAACATAATTTGAAAAAAAAAAATTTTGATTTGAAGAAATTTTGCTGTTCCCCAATTCCTAAAACATGTTCACAAAAAAATAAAATTGCTTCAAAGGAGTTCTCTTTCCCTTAATTAAATTTGGGAACCTCAATCAAAATATTCATTAAAATTCCAACAAAGAAGAAAATGAAAGAAAAGGGAAAATTGCTTGGACATTCAACTTCTCAAAGAGAGAATCCTTAATTCAATTTCCGTAAAAACAAAGTCATTGACTTATCCTTGAGATTAAAACCAATTACCTTACCCAAAAGCAAAATCAAGTCGATGCTTACTAAAATACAAAGTGTTTGACTTAAATGACTATCATTTAAATTGGGCAAAATATTTGAGGATTTTAAATCTAAAACCTCAAATTAAGAACTATGAATTGGCTTGATCCCCATCAAGGGTAAGTAGGCAACCTAAATAAATTATTAGGCGTAGCCACAAATAAATAAAAACACATATTTCCTTAAACATGAAAATAAATAAACTTATGTACAAAGACGGCATGGTTGGAATCAAAGGGTCTTCCCTTGAAACAAGAGATTGTAATTAAGAGATACATTATCTTGAATGGGGACTACTCACATCAATAAAACTCATATTTTAATGGAGTCCTTGACTCTACCACATTTTAATGGAATCCTTGATTCTACCCAATAAATGGAGTGCTTGACTCTACCATATATTAATGATGTCTTTAACTCTAAGAAACTAATGCAATCCTCAACTCCACTGCATTTGCATGGAGTCTTTGATTCCCAAAATTATTTTAAATAAAGTGGGGATTCTAATTCCTTGAAATTCCAACATGTTTGTAGGGTTTTGTTAACAAATTCTTCAATTTGAGGAAGCAACTTTTCCTTACCAGCACCACAGTGATTCAATTTGATACTTCTAAAGTACTTGTGGACAACACCAATTGCAGTTGTCTTATTTTCGCCTTCCATCTCGAAAAGCTTGGAAAATGAATCCAAGTACCACAATTCAACTAATCTTCCTTCTTGTTTAATGATGTAATGGTTGAATTCAGGATCTATTGATACTACTATGGGTGAACCAGGCACACTAGTTCAAAATATTGGCATATATCTGAAAGGGGGAAAAAAGAAGGTTACATTTGTTAGATTATATAATTAAATTCATCATTTTTTTTGGGTAAAAAATCAAAATTGACCTTCTAACTTTCAATTTTTTTCATTTCAGTCCTCTAACTTTCAGTTTTGTCATTTCAATTTTCTAACTTCCAATTTTTGTTAATGCAGGATTCTGTTAGAACCCAGTTAGTGGCTGCCGTTAAATCTCTTGAAACGACGTCATTCTGTATGTTTTTTTTTATTCGGAATTAAAAGAAAATAAGAAAATTTGTAAAAAAAAAAAAAGTGAAGAACACCCAAATCCCTAAGCCTAACCGTGTAGATACACGTATGTTTGTTTCTCTTCTTCCCCAAAAAATCTCTCTACTTTTGCAGCAGCCATGTCTCTATTGAAGTCAATCACAGACCTTTTGTTGCTTCCTCTTCGTAAAATAAGAAAAGAAAATCCAACCCAATCATCAGAACCATTATATGAATTAATCAACAAACTACCTAATGCTCTATTGTTGGAGATTTTTTATCCACTCCCTTGTCGATCTACTTTCCAATTAAAATCCATCTCAAAGTGCTAGTTTTCTCTTATTTCCAATCCTTACTTTGTTCACGGCTTCATTGATTACCGCCATAAAAAAGGTTTACACGGTTAGGCTTGGGGATTTGGCTTATCGACTCCCTTAATGTTTTCTTTTGTTTTTCCTTTTTTTTTTTCTTATTTTCTTTTAATTCTGAATAATAAAAAAATGCAAATGGTGTCGTTTTAGGAGATCTAACAGCAGCCACTAACAAAGTTCTAACGGAATCCTGCATTGACAAAAATTGAAAGTTAAAAGACTGAAATGAAAAAAAGCTGAAAGTTAGAGAGTCAATTTTGAATTTTTTCCCAAAAAAAATGATGAATTTAATTATTTAATCTAACAAATGTAACTCTTCTTCTTTTTTCCCCCTTTCAAATATGGGCCAATATTTCTAATGTGGCTGGTTCACTCATAGTAGTATCAATAGATCCTGAATTCAACCATTGTTATACAAGAAGGAAGATTAGTTGAATTGTGGTACTTGGATTCATTTTCCAAGCTTTTCGAGATGGAAGGCGAAAATAAGACAACTGCAATTGGTGTTGTCCACAAGTACTTAAGAAGTATCACATTGAATCACTGTGTTGCTGATCCACTTAAGGAAAAGTTGCTTCCTCAAATTGAAGAATTTATTAACAAAACCATACAAAGATGGTCAAGTCGTCCTTTAGTTGAAATGACACATGCCGCATCAATGGTAATTTTCAACTTTTCCTTAATATAGATTCATATACTTGATGAGCATTGTTAAGATACAACATTTTTCACAACAAATTTCTCACCTACTTGATGGGCAGGTTATTATTGATTCTTATATAGGTCTACCACTGACACTACATTATTATTCATCATTAATAACTTGACACTTCAGATAGTTGTGAATTTTGTTATGACTATAGACTTATTGTTATTTGATAGTGTAAAATTTGTTGTTGTTCAAGTTATGACAAATCTAAGTTTGTTGGAAATTGTAGATGATATTTGATTTCACTGCAAAGCTATTCATTAGTTATGATGCGGAAAATTCACCTATGAAAATGAGCGAGAAGTTCACTAATATCCTAGGAGGTCTCATGTTATTTCCCTTGAATAAATGTTTAGAGGTAATCAAAATAATGAGAAAGAACAAACTTATCCGAAAAATATTCATTTAAAATGACTTAGATTCATTAATTTAAATTTCACTTTCCATTTTTTAGGACCAAAATGAAGCATTGAGTATGTTGAGGAAAATATTAAAAAAAGAAACAATTCACCAAAAAGACATTATGAAGATTTGCTTGATCAAGCTATAAATGACATGGATAAGGAGAAATTCCTATCAGAAGACCTAATCATCAATGTGGTTTTTAGGCTCTTATTCGCTAGCTTTAAGTTCATTTCAGTAGCATTGTCGTTAACTCTCAACTTACTTGTTGAGCATTGTGCAGTTTTACAAGAGTTGACTGTATGTAAATGTACAAGAACATTTTTTTAGCACACAACATTGATCATGTATCGTTTGTTAGCATCTTGCAATTTTACAAGAATTGAGATGTTAGCTACCCATTACACTAATTTTTGAATAAATATCAAACATAAAACTATAGTACCTATATAAGAAAAACAAAGAGCTAGGGAGAGAGAAGACAAGCTAGAGAGAAAGGATTGAGGAGAGAATTTCTATAATTGTATTGATAAATCAAATTGAATGTACAACAATGTATTTATACTAAAAACTAACACAGGAAAGAGAATAACTAACTCTAACTGACTCTCCACCCTATACGGATCCAACTGTACAACCAATCACTGTATTACACGTGTTGAAGTATATATCTGTCATTTAATTTAAGCCTAAACTACAAGTCATATACTATCTTAGTCGTTTAGCAAGCTTCATTAGTTTTCTTCCAATGCTCTGTTTCATTACTCTACCTCTCTACCTGAGCCAACTCCTTTATATATTCTTCAGTTTAATTGACTTGAATCACTTGCATCTATTTTCTTCTTCTAATTCTTATCACTTGCATCTGTCTTCTTCTTCTATTTCTTATCAATGCATTCATTTAAACTTTGACATTCCCCCTCAAGATGAGAAGTTGAACTATGTATGTTCACCACACTCATCTTGCCTAATAAGAACCTTAACTGTTGACTGTTGAGAGCTTTTGTAAGCAAGTCTACCAACTGTGAATGTGTAGGAGTAAAAAGCAACCTAACAACATTATCTTGCACCTTATCTCTGACTACATGGCAGTTCACTTCTATATGCTTAGTCCTTTCATGAAACACAGGATTCTCTCCAATGTATATTGCAACTTGGTTGTCACAAAATAGAAGAGCAGGTTGAGGATGATAAATCTCTAAATCCTTTAATAAAGCCAATAACCATGTCATTTCACACACAGTAACAGCCATGGCCCTATATTATGCTTTAGCAAAAGATCTAGACACTATGGACTATTTCTTAAACTTCCATGATATTAAAGAATCACCCAAAAATATGCAATATCCTATGATTGACCTCTTGGTATCAATGCAAGATGCCCAATCAGCATCTATGTAAGCTTTCAAATGGAAATCTGATGTAGCTGATAGAAAAATGCCTTGACCAGGACAACTCTTGATGTACTGAAGCACCTTATAAGCAACATCTAGGTGAGGTTTCCAGGGTTTGGACATAAATTGACTCAATTTGTGAACAAGATATGCAATATCTAGCCTAGTGATGGTTAGATAGAGCAATCTACCCTTCAACCTTCTGTACACTCCAGGATCAGCTAGCAATTTACCTTGAAACTTGATTAGCTTCAAATTTTGCTCCATTGGCACCTTGCTAGGCTTGCAAGCTGACATTCCTACATCCTTCAAGACCTCCAAAGCATACTTTCATTGACACAAAGTGATTCCCTTGTCTGATCTAGCTATCTTAAGACCAAGAAAGTACTTTAGACCTCCAAGATCTTTAAGTTTGAAGTGCTGATCTAAAGAAATCTTAAGCTCCTCAACTACTTGAACATTGTTGCTAACTATGAGAATATCATTAACATAAACCACCAAAGCTATAAAAGAGTCATTAAACTTCTTCGTAAATAATGAGTAATCAGTTTTAGACTGTTTAAAACCATGCTACTTGATGACAGAACAAAATTCTGCATTCCTTTGCCTTGAAGCATGTTTAAGCCCATATAAAGACTTGTTCAATTTGCAAACCACATTCCCCCCCCCCCCTGCTGTGAAAGCCTTGAAGGAGTTGCATATACACTTCCTCATGAAGATCACCATTCAAGAAGGTATTATTGACATCTAGTTGAACCAAATGCCAACCTTTCATAGTAGATATGGCAAGAAGAGTCTTAACAGTGGTCAACTTAGCAACTGGTGAAAAGGTATCAGTAAAATCCAACCCCTCTTGTTGAGTAAACCCCTTAGCAACTAGTCTTGCTTTGAATCTCTCCACAAAACCATCAGCCTTGTACTTGACTCTATACACCCATTTACATCCAATTGCCTTTTAATTGGAAGGTAAAGGAGCAAGGGTCCATGTATTATTGGAAACTAAGGCATCAATTTTAGCATTCATGGCTTCTTGACACTTAGGATCCTTAACAGCCTCATAATAGAATCTTGGTTCAGGAATAGAGGTAATAAGAGAACAAAAATGTGCATAGGAAGAAGAGAGATGTGAAGTGTTAAGATAATCAGAGAGAGGGTATTTGGTAGAGATTGAGGGAGTACTTGAGTTTCTGATTGGACTGGACTGGGAAAGCTCATTAGACATGATGGTGTTGCACTTGTAGTCTTGCAAGTAGGAAGGGAGTTTGGTAGGCCTAGATGATCTTCTTAAGGAAGGAAGAGAAATAGGAGGCCCTTGAGGAATAGGTAAACAACTATGCTCCACAGAACCTGGTGTAATTGATTCTAGAATGATATAATATGATATGATAAGAATTGGTAAAGAACCAAGGTCTACAGAACTTAGTGGGATGGATTCTGGTATGAATGAATCAAATATGACAGTAAGGGAAGTGTCAGAGACCTAATTAGGACCAGAAGCAAAAGATGGAACATGTAATGAATGAGTAATAGGGTCTGAAAACATGGGATCATGTGAAAGAACCACATTAGGATAGATATGAGGAAGAGAAATAGAAGTGTGTGGTGAATGGACAGAAGTAATGAAAGGGAAAACAATTTCATGAAAAGAAACATCCCTAGAAATGAAAATCTACTTTGTGATCAAGTTTAACAACTTGTGACCCTTAACACCAAAAGGGTAACCAAGAAAAACACATGGAATTGATCTAGGGGAGGACTTGGACCTATTGTGAGCAAGTGTGGAAGTAAAGCAAAGACAACCAAAAACTCTTAAGTGATGATAAGAGGGAACCTTGCCATAAAGCTTCTCAAAAGGGGGTTTATGGTCTAAAACAACACTAGGTAGCCTATTTATGATGTAAACAACTGACAAAACACAATCTCCCCAATAACAAAGTGGTATGTTAGACTGAAACTTCAATGCCCTTGCAATGTTTAGGATATGTTGATGTTTTCTTTCCACTATAGCATTTTGTTGTGGAGTAGTAACACAAGAATGTTGATGAGCAATCCCATGTTGAGCATAAAAATCTTTTAGGAAAAACTCTTGGGCATAATCAGTTTTAATCACTTTGATATTGGTTTGAAATTAAGTGAGGATTATTTTGTAAAATGAAATCTGCAAAGGCCTAGTTTTTGTTTTAGATTTCTTAAGGTAAACTCATGTGGACCTTGTAGCATCATCTACTATAGTAAGAAAATATCTAAAACCATCATGAGTAGCTTTAGCAAAGGGTCCCCATACATCACAGTGAATTAAGTCAAAAGCATGATCAGATAAGTGATTAGAGTTGGGAAAAGGTAATCTTTTATGCTTTGCAATTGGACAAACAACACACTTTTTATTTGAATGAAAGAAAGGTACATCAAATATACAATGTTGAAGTTTTACATCAGAAACATGTCCTAATCTAAGTTGCCACAAGTAAGGTTTAGTGACAATAGGACATGTGAGACAGAATGAGTAAAAGACTGCAAAACTAACTCTAAGACAGTGGAAGCTTCGGATACAGACCTGCAGATTGTTGAAGCTTGCAACAAGTACAAATTATTATGAAGCTTACCCAAACCAATCATTTTCCAACAAGTAAGGTCCTGTATGAAACAATAATTTGAAAGGAAAGCCAAGCAACATGACAAAGACTTGGTTAATTTGCTTACTGAAATCAGATTGAAAGAAAATGCAGGAACACAAATTACATCCTCGAGAATTAAAGATGATGTGACTTGAACTGTGCCTATGTGTATGGCAAGGACCTTTTCACCATTAGGCAAATGCACAAAAGAAGATATGGAACTAGTAATCTTAGTAAACAATGAAATTAAATGAATAATATGGTCAGTAACCCCTGTATCAAGAACCCAAGTTTCTTCATTGTAAGCTGTTTTGTTTGAAGAATTTTCAATAAAGATTGAATTCTTCAAACTAAGGCAAGTAGAATCTAGGAAAGAAGCACAAGAAATACCTGATAATGCTTGATGGGACTGACGAAACCACTCCTTGGACGAAACAATGAAACACCATCGTCCACCTACAAATTAGCATGGACGAGGACAGGCAAAACATTAATAAGAGAATTCAATGCCTTAGACAGTTACTAACTAGCTGTTAGACCGTTGGAGCCTCATTAAGACCTGCATGAATAAGCCCTAAGGCATTATAATAAGAGCATTAAAACCACAATCAAGGCCCCGACTATATATACACGTTCATTAGAAACACAGAAGGTATATAATTCCAGCCTAAAGAAATACTTTTACACTTCTCATTTACTCTCAAAGGATTTTCATATACTAACTTAGGCATCGGAGACATTGTGGCAGGCGCCATACCGGTGTCCATCTCAGGAATGCTTTTAGTCCCATTTTGCAGGAGCAGTGATGAGGTCTCGACTTCATCTGGATGGATATCTCGACTGACGAATAAACTTCATCAGTTTGGCACCGTCTGTGGGAACGATATTTTTGCACTAAGGTTTGAGAATATAGTTCCAACCATTTTCTATAGTCTAGATGGAGTCCAATCAAGATCCTGTAGCAATGGCTTTGCAAATCCAAGCACTTACAGCTAGCGTGGAAGAGCTCACTAGACAAAATCATGAGATGAGGCAACGACTCTAGTAAGAAGACAACCGTTCTAGGGTCAATTAGGAGGACAAGGGGGATAGCCAAAGGCGGAGCAATCACAGAATACCAACTACCCCAGAGGGGCCAAGCTCAGAGTTTCTCCGAGAAATAAGAAAGGAGATGGACAAGTTGAGGAATGCCATTAAAGAGAAAATGGATCGAACTTGGATAGAATGGTCAGGACGACAGATTCCCCCTTCACAGCAGCAGTTCTGGAATGCCTAGTGCCATCAAATTTTCACCTGACTCAGCTTGAACCATTCGATGAACTCAAGGACCCCTTAGACCACCTCAACACCTTTAAGACAACACTAGGCCTTCAATAACCTCCTGATGAAATACTGTGTTGTTCCTTCCCCACCACTCTCAAAGAGTGGTTCACTAAATTACCAATATCATCCATTGACAACTTTGAATAGTTGTGCAGCGCCTTTTTGCCCCACTTCGTCAGGAGACAACACACAAAGAGGCCAGCAAACCATTTACTCACCATTAGACAAGGGAGAAAGAGACCCTAAGGTTGTATGTGAAATGTTTTACTTGAGAGACTCTAGAGGTAGGCGAAGCCGACGACAAGGTACAATTAACAACTTTTAAAGCTGGGTTGAAGTCCAGAGAGTTCATGGTTTCACTCGCTAAGAATCCCCCTTAAACAATGGCAGAGATGCTCCTGAAGGCACAGAAGTACATGAACGTTGAAGATGCTTTAGCCGCGATAAAGGATGTGAAAAAAACCAATGACAAGGGAACAAAGGAAAATGATCACAGAGGATGAAAAAGGGAGCGACTAGATCGTCAAACTAGAGACGGGAGTAAAAGGAAGGACGAAAAAACTCCTCGAATGGTAAAATTCACTCCTTTAGTTATGCCTATTGACAAAATTTTGGCACAGATTAAGGATAAGCATTACCTCAAATGGCCAAGGCCATTAGATTCATCACCCTACGTGCGCGACAAAAAGAAGTACTGCCGGTTCTATAAGGATCATAGCCACTACACCGAGGATTGCAGAGACCTAAAGAAGCGAATAGAGGAACTTATACAAAAAGGGAAATTGCAGAAGTTTGTGAAAAAAGGGGAATCTAGTAGATTTAGGTACGATAACAAAACCAGTGTGAATCCACACCCAGGGATGAGGATCACAAGTCCTAACGTATGCCAAGTGTGATAGGGGAAATAAAGACGGTCACAGAAGGGCCGTCTACAGGTAGGTCATTCAGATATCTTAAGAAAGCATGTCAGAGGCAAATGAACAACATCCACAGAATACCCCCGTTTAAGTAAAGACAGACGGACCGAGACATGTTTTTCTCAAAAGAAGATGCTAGGGGAGTAAAAAAACCTCATGACAACCCTGGTCATAATGTTCACGATAAAAGGATTCAATACCAGGAGAATTCCCGTAAATAATGGAAGCTCTGCAGATATCATCTACCACTCCGCTTTTCAATAGCTAAAGCTAAATCCAGAAAGGCTGTGCCTATTTGACTCCCCCCTCATCAGCTTCAATGGAGACAAGGTGTATCCCAAAGGCATAGTGACACTGACGGTCACAATGGGACTCACCCGAGGCAACTGACTCGTCAATTGGACTTCCTAGTGGTGGACTGCCCTTCGTCTTACAATGTGATCATCAGAAGGCCCACACTCAACCGTTGAAGAGCGGCCACGTCCACCTATTGCTTGAAGGTAAAGTTCCCAACAGAAAACGGTGTCGAAAAGGTGAAAGAAGATCAAATACTAACCAAGGAATGCTTCCAGGCTGTGCTAGCTACAAAGGAGAGCCATACATGGATGATCGAGGAGAAGGAAGAAGATAAAGTGAAAGCCTTGGAGACAGTGGAGCTGGTCGAAGGAGATGCAGCTAAGACGACCAGAATAGGGATGACATTGAGCTCTGAAATGAGGACAAGGATCCTCTAACTCCTTAAAGACAACCTGGATATCTTCGCATAGAGTCACGAAAACATGTTGGGTATATCCCCAAAAGACTAAATATGGACCCCGTGAAGAAGCCCGTCCAGCAAAGACATCGGGTTTTCAATCCAGAACGGAATCAAGCAATTATGGACGAGGTTAACAAGCTATTGTCACAAGCTTTATTTTAGAAGTCTACTACCCAGATTGGCTTGCCAATGTCTTCTTAGTAAAGAAAGTAAATGGGAAATGGAGAATGTGCGTGGACTTCACGGACCTGAACAAAACTTTCCCAAAAGACAGTTTTCCTCTGCCCAGGATAGACCTGCTCGTGGATTCTATAGCAAAACATAAACTACTGATATTCATGGATGCATTTTCAGGATACAATCAAATAAAGATGGCTAAAGAATACCAGGAGAAAACTGTTTTCATCACGAGTCAAAGGCTCTATTGCTATAAGGTAATGCCCTTTGGTCTGAAAAATGCAAGAGCAACCTACCAGAGGTTAGTAAATAGAATGTTCAACACACAGATCGGGAGAAAAATGGAGGTATATGTAGATGATATGATCGTCAAGAGCAAAGAAGAGTTTGCTCACCTAGATGACCACTGTGAAACATTCGCCACACTCTGGCAATACTAGATGAAGTTAAACCCCAGTAAGTGTGCTTTTGAAGTAGCTTCAGGGAAGTTCTTAGGATTCATGGTATCCCAAAAGGGGATAGAAGCAAACCCAGAGAAGGTGTGAGCTATACTCGTCATGACATTGCCAAAGACTGTTAAAGAGGTCTAGAAACTCACAGGTAGGATAGCGGCACTCAATAGGTTTGTCTCTAAAGCGACGTATAAATGTCTACCCTTCTTCAAGACATTGAAGCAAGACTTTGCCTGGACTGACGAGTGTGAAGTAGCATTTCAAGAACTCAAGCGTTACTTGAGCAATCCACCCATCCTAAGTCCGTCCAAGGAGGGGGAAAACCTGTATTTGTATCTGGCAGTATCAGCTACAGCTGTAAGCGCAACCTTGATTCAAGAAGAGGACAAGAAACAACTCCCAGTTTACTACGTCAACCAAGCTTTCTAGGGGGTAGAAGCCAAGTACCCAAGAATTAAGAAGATTGCAATTGCATTGATAGTAGCTTCACACAAGTTGCAACTGTACTTTCAGGCGAACCCCATTTTGGTAATAATGGATCAACCCATTAAAAAGTCCATGAACAAGCCCGAAATTGCTAGGAGAATGGTCCAATGGGCGATTAAGCTTAGCTAGTTTGACATTGAATACCACCCTAGGACAACAATTAAGGCGCAGGCTTTGGCGAACTTCATTGCTGAGTTCGCCCTTCTAGATGAGGACAGCCACCTTGACGAGATAGAACGTTGGACGATACAGACCGATGGTTCGTCAGCCTAAAAGAGGGGAGGAGTAGGGGTCGTCATCATCACCCCAAAAGGAGAAATGCTTAAATATGGGGTCCAACTAAAATTCTTGGCCACCAATAATGAAGCTGAGTACGAAGGAATATTGACGGGGCTAAGGGTCGGGAAAGCACTAGGAGCAAAAAATGTGCTTCTTCAAAGTGATTTTAAGCTGGTGGTAAGGCAAATAAGGGACAAATATGAGGCAAAGGAAGAGAGAATGCAAAAATACCTCAGGCTAACAAAGCATTTAACACAAGAATTTGACAAAGTGGAATTCGTGCAGATCCCAAGAAGCCAGAACGTGATAGCAGATGAAATTGTGAAGCTATCATCGTCAGAAGAAGGATCAATGAGCATGGGCTTGGAGATGGAAGTCCAGAAACACCCCAGCATTGAAGAAGTCCCTACATTTGTAATCCAAAGTTCAAATAGCTGGATGACGCCGATCATATCCGTCCTCCAAGACAAACACCTCCCACAAGACGCCAAAGAAGCCAGGAAGGTCAAGAAGAGAGCAACCAGATTCACAATCCTGAATGATACCCTGTACAAGAAAGGCTTTTTCCATGCCCTACTTGAAGTGAGTCAATGAAGAGGAGGCCAAGTACATTATGTAAGAAATCCATGAAGGGGTTTGCGGAGACCACGTAGGCCCCAGGGCCTTGGTAAGCAAAGTGATCCGAATAGGTTACTTCTAGCCTACTATGCTGGTGGATGCAAGGGAGCTCGTTAAGAAGTACGACAAATGCCAGAGATTCAGGAATGTCCAACGCCTTCCAGCCGAGAAGCTGACAACGATAGCCTCCCCTTAGCTATTTGCACAATGGGGAATTGACATCGTCGATCCACTTCCATGAGGTAAAGGACAGGTAAGGTTTCTACTAGTCGCTATTGACTAATTTACAAAGTGGGTTGAAGTAGAGGCATTGTTAACCATTACTGAAGCAAAAATCTAGAGCTTCGCATGGAAGAGAATAATCTGCAGATTCGGGATTCCACGGACAATCGTATCAGAAAACGGGCGGCAGTTCGATAGTCAAGGCTTCAGGGATTTTTGCTTAGGCCTAAGGATCAAGAACTAGTACTCATCCCTAGGACACCCGCAAGCGAATGGTTAGGCGGAGGTGATGAACTGAACTCTACTCAAGATCATCAAAACCAGGCTAGACGACACTAAAGGAGCCTGGCCGAAAGAATTTACCAATGCCCAATGCCTTATGGGCCGAAAGAATAACAAGCATCAGACGAGAGACATTCCATGAAGAAAGCAACGACGATCAGTTAAAGGTCAATCTGGATTGCTTGGACAAGGTCAGAGATGAAACCTCTGAAAAATTGATGAAGTATCAGCAAAAGATGTCTAAGTATTATAACAATAGAGTGAAGCTTAGGCGACTTGACGTAAGGGACCTCGTCCTGGGCAAAGTCACCCTAGCAACCAAGGACCCAACCCAAGGAAAACTCGGCCCAACTTGGGAAGGACCCTACCGGGTCATTCATTACTTAAGATAAGGCAGTTACCACCTGGAGACCCTAAACGGACAGAGACTGCCATGACCATGGAACATTGAGCACCTGAAGAAGTACCATCAATAGATGTAGCAAAAAACTGTATTCATTTTCGAGAAATAATAAAAGGACTATTCAGCCAATAATCTAATGTGAGCAAACATAGCAGCCTAAAAGTTACAAAAATTTGCTAAGTAACAAGATTCCGCATAAATGGATGTAAGTTACTGAAGAAGCCAAAGATGACAAGATCCCTGAAATAGGGTGTAAGTTACAAAAATTGGCTAAGTAACAAAATTCTGCATAGACAGATGTAAGTTAATGACGAAGCCAAAGATGACAAGATCCCTGAAATAGGGTGAGTCACAAAAATTAGCTAAGTGACAAGATTCTGTATAGACGGATGTAAGTTACTAACGAAACCCTTAATTTAGAGTGAGTCACACAAGGAAGAATGACTAAGTCACAAGATTCCTCCCAAATGGATGTAAGTTACTAACGAAGGCAAATGAATGACCAAACCCCTTGAATGAGTGTGACTTACGAAGAACGGCTAGGTGACCAAGTTCCGCCAAGATGGAGAAAAGTTACTAACGGATAAAAACCCTTTCAATGAAAGTGCAAGTCACAAAGCACTAACGTAGGAGGAGTAACTAAAGGAATATGGTAAATAAAGATAGCACAAAAACAAGAATACAGACAAGTATGTACACAATCACAGACAAGTAACAACGGGCAACATTGTTTCCATAAAAAAGAAAAACATTGTTCTTAAATTAGAGATATTGTTCTTAAAGTAGAATTAAAAAAAGCCCAAAAACACTGGGCACCTAAAAAAAATACACAGAATTATATGAAAGAAGTCATGAAGAAACAGGTTCAGGCGTTTGGAGGAGGCAGAGAGGCATTCCTAAGAGCATCACCCTCAGGAGCAGTGGACTGAAAAGCTTCATCAGTTGCCATCTCCTTGTCCACCTCTTCGAGGTCCATGTTCTCCAAATCTACTCTGGCTGGATGCTTGACGAGAGATCGCCTCAAGAGCTCGAAGCCTTTGAAGTACCAACTGAAGAAGACGGTGTTGTACTCCTCTGTCGTCTAGAAGGCTTCCACAGACTTTGTTGCAGTAGTCTTAAGTTTTTCCTTCATAGCCAAGAGCTGCTCGTCCTTCTTCGAGACAAGTTGCTTTTCCACCCTCAGCTCATTGGAGAGACCCTTAACCTACTCCTTGACAGTGTTAGCCTCTCCCATAGCAGTGATCAAATCCTTCTTTAGTTTGGAATTTTTAACCTCCAAGGCCTTCGCTCGAGACACCGCCGACGACACCTTCGCCTTGTGGGTAAGAAACTCTAAAGTAATGTGAAGGCTCTCCCCCAATACCTACAAAAGAAAATCCAAATTTCAAAAAAAAAAAAAAAAAAAAAGGGTGGGGGGGACGAATTTGCACAAGTACACTACCTGGACGAGCTTGTGAAGATGACGGCTCACAACCTCATTGGGAGACATGCCTAAGAATACTTTCATATCCTCAGCAGTGATGATCTCCTACGCCCTCCCCAACGCAACCCCATCATCTTCCCAAACACTGGACAAATGAGAATTAGCTTTATCCTTCCCCTTGTCACTGGTACACGGCCTCTTCCTCTAAGGGATGACCTCTTCAACAGAGGTAGTCGAGGAGGCTATCTTCGTCGTCTCAATCCTAAGGGTGGCCGAAGTACCTGGAGTGGCGGAGGCCCTTTTATCCGTCACACGGACACCCCTAGTTCCAATGTTAGCAAAGGACTCGTTCTTCTTAGCCCTCATGCGTGCATACATCCCTTGGTTAAACTTCATCGTCATCTTTGCAAAATAAAAACACTTTGCAAAAAAGAGGAAAAGAAAGGAACTGCATGGACAAACTCAACAAACACTTACTTTTTTTCTACTTGATTTCCAAATTTCGCAGGACAAAGGTAGACGGATCAAGACCAAGGTAGTAAAAAACTAGGGTCCACGGATCAACCAAATCGTTGAAATCTTCGATCGTCCTGGCATACTCGATGGCCTTTTCAACCCGGTCCTTATACCTGCTCTTAAGCTTAGGCCGTCACTTAATTGCATGAGACAATGAACAAAAGGGTCAATGGCGATAAAACGAACACAAGAAAGTTAAAGATTAAGGGGTTAGAAGAAATAATGACGCACCTAAAATCGGGGTTCTCCACCGACGGAGCAACCTAGGGAGATCAACCCAAACTTCGTCAGAGGGAGTCTTCTAGTTATCCCTGAACACAAAAAAGAAACCGAGATTTCCAATATCTGAATAATGAAGGTAGGTCCTAGACAATCCAAGTCCTCCTCTCCCAAGGCACCAGTTCGTAGTACCCATGCTCCTTAGACAGCTTTAAACGGTACAGGTAAACAAGCTCATCCACCCTAATCATATCCCCATCTATAGCAGCCAGCCATATCTCCATACAGCTGACCACTATTCTCCACGAATTGGGCATAAGTTGCCCAGGAGCAATACCAAAATGCCCTCAAAGCTCCATAATAAATGGATGGACAGGTAATCTAAGCCCACTCAGGAAGGTAACTTCATAGAAGCACACCTCCCCAAGCGAGAAGTGGCAAGCTCGTTCCTCCTCATGAGGAAGACGAACCCTAACCCTATCTGGAAATTGGAATCTATCCTTAAATCTAGAAAGTGTCTCCCCGTCCAAACCACACACCTCCCCGAAGCCGTGAAAAGCCCTAACCATTTAAGGAACGAAGACGACAGTGTTCCCCTCCACGGGGTCGTCACTAGATGACAACCCGGTCTCAAATTTGCTCGACCTCACCTCAGAAATTGCCCCTCTCTCATACACCAAACTCTCAAACCAATTGATCGATTACTAGAGCACAGGAAGCAACTCACCCAATGCAACACCTAAACCACTACCCTCAAAAACAAAATTTCCAACCAAAGGGAGAGAAGAACGGGAAGTACCTAAAGAGGCCCCTAAATGTACAAAAAAGAAGGAAATCAAGGGGCAAGCTACCCTAACCTCAACACTATTGACCATGAAAACCAAAAAACGGAAGGAAAGAGATAAATACTAGAAACCCCAAAGCACCAAAAACAAATGTACAGAGAAGAGAGACAAAGGAAAAAAATCAGAAATTTGTCATAATCTATGTCTATACCATAAAAGAGGGAAGGGAACAAAGGCATATCTTAGAAGAGAAATGCAGAGAGCTTAGCCATAGAACACACCGGCTCGAAGAAAATCACAGGGAAAGGGTGGAGAGGAAGAAGCTCAGAGCAATGATTAGGAGTTGGAGAAAGTGAAGGGGAAAGTAAAAAGAAGAGAAGTTTAAAAACTAGGCACAAAAAAAACTAAAATTCAGCGGGAAAACCAAAAGTCACACAATTGGGGCATTAACTGCTCTGGTCAGAGCAAGCCACATGACCACGATGCGTAAGGCACTGCCACTACGCATTAAATGTGGAATTGAACCCCAAGAGCCATGTCTCGTCAGAAAACTTTTCATCTTCTAATGATCATCCGGACACACCACGACAACCACAAAACCCGGGGGGTAGCTAATGGAACTCACAAGACCGCTCCTTGGATGAAATAATGAAACACCATCATCCACCTACAAATCGGCATGGACTAGGAGAGGCAAAACATTAATAAGAGAATTCAATGCCTTAGACAGTTACTAACTAGCTGTCAAACCGTTGAAGCCTCATCAAGACCTATATTAATAAGCCCTAAGGTGTTACAAGAAGAGCATTAAAACCATAATCAAAGCCCCAACGGCTAGAAACCCTAAAGACTATATATACAAGTTCATTAGAAACATAGAAGGTATATAATTCCAACCTAAAGAAATACTTTTACACTTCTCATTTACTCTTAAATGATTTCCTAATACTAACTTAGGCATTGGAGATGTTGTGGCAGGCGCCACACTGGTGTCCATCTCAAGAACGCTTTTAGTCCTATTTTGCAAGAGCAGTGACGAGGTCTCGGCTTCATTTGGACAAATACACTCAACTAGCAAATAAACTTCATCAATGTTGAATTTGCTGAGTGAATGGCATCAATGGTAGCAGAAGATGATGCATGAGAGCTCAACAAAGATAGCAGCTATTGGCATTGTTCAGATGTGAAAGGGAAAGATCCTGATTGTGATGCAGCCTCAGAATGACCAGGCTCACCATCAAGACTCACTTGATTAGCCATAGATACCTTACCCTTTTGTTTAGACCCTGGTGGAAAACCAATCAACTTGTAGCACTTTTCCATGAAATGACCAACTTTGCCAAAATGACTGCATATAGGTCTACACTTTCCTTTTGTGTTCTTCCCAACCTAATTGAACCCTTGAGTCTTGACTACAAGAGCAGTTGAATCAATTGAAGGTCCTCCTCCATTGAAACCCACAGCCCTTTGTCTTTCCTCTTGTATCACTAAAAAAAAAAGCTTTGTCAATTGAGGGACCTGGTTCCATCATCAAAATCTGAGTTCTAACTTGTGAATAAACTTTATTCAAGCCATTAAAGAACTGCATCAAAGAATCTTGATGATGAAAAGATGTGATCTTTTCATTCACACCACAGACACATTTACCACAAGAACAACATGGTAAAGGTCTAAGATTAAGCAATTGATCCCAAAAAGCTTGGATATAAGTGAAGAAAGTAGTCACTATTGCATCTCCTTGCATGATTGTTGAAATCTGTTTCTACAATTGTGAAATCTGTGGACTATTAGCTTGCAAGAAACGATTCTTGAGTGAATTCCAAATCTCCATTGTAGTGTTTCTGTTAATCACACTTCTAGAGATGTGAGGAGAGACTGAGTTCAATATCCATGAAGAAATCATGGAATTATTCTTTGACCAAGCAATCTTTTCCAGAGGAGTGATTGCCATGGAAGTTGTTATAGAGCCATTCATAAAACCTAGCTTGCTCATCGCATCCAATGCCATACACATAGCCCTAGCCCAATTAGGGTAATAGTTTTTTGTCAAGAGCCGTGTGACAAGAATTGCACCTAGTGACTTCTATGACACAAGAAAAATGGACTTCTCGAATCCTCCATTGGAGAAAGCTCACGATGAGTAGTGGATGGAGAAGATGAAGTTTGATCTTGGTTCGCCATTGACAGAAATACAAAGTTCTGATACCATATAAGAAAAACAGAGTCTAGGGAGAGAGAAGACAAGCTAGAGAGAAAGTATTGAAGAGAGAATTTCTGTAATTGTATTGATAAATAAAATTGAATGTACAACAATGTATTTATACTAAAAACTAACACAGGAAAGAGAATAACTAACTCTAACTGACTCTCCAAACTATACGGATCCAACTGTACAACCAATCACTGTATTACAAGTGTTCAAGTATATATTTGTCATTTAATCTAAGCCTAAACTACAAGTCGTATACTATCTCAGTCGTTTAGCAAGCTTCATCAGTTTTCTTCCAATGCTCTGTTTCATTATTCTACCTCTCTACCTGAACCAACTCCTTTACATATTCTTCAGTTTAATTGACTTGAATCACTTGGATCTGTTTTCTTCTTCTGTTTCTTATCACTTTCATCTGTCTTCTTCTTCTTCTGTTTCTTATCAGTGCATTCATTTAAACTTTAACAACCTATGCAAGATCTATATCTGCAAGATATTTCCAAGCTTCTTCATCCAAATCTTTCAGATATTGCATCCCCCTTTCAAATTCCCTAACTGATGTTATGCCAGCACACTTCCATAATACACTCCTTAACTTCATACCCTTGTGGTTAACCTTGAAGTTGTTGTATATGTGCTTCACACAATACCTATGCTCTACAATTGGGAATAGAGTCTCCATTACAGGTATAACCTAAGTATTACAAGCAAGTAAGCAAGTTTAGAATCAAAAGTAAGTAAGAGATATGATTGGTGTGAACATCACAAGTAAGTAATAATTATGAGAAATATGAGAATACCTTCTGTCTATCACTAATGAATACCAGATTCAGTTGCTCTGGCCTACCAATGTCATTTGCAAACTACTCCAAGAATTAGATCCAACTATTTTTGTTCCCTTGCTCAACCACAGCCATTGCCACTAGGAATATATTGTCATTTCCATCCTTAGCAGTGGCAAGCCGTAATTGCCCACCAAACCGACCCTTCAAGTGACATCGATCCAACCCAACAAATGGTCTACAACCAACTAGAAACCCTTATTTTTTTAGTACTGTACCTAATGTACATCCTTTTGAACTTAGGTTGTGCATTCTCACCTTCCATCTCTGTTTGCAATATCACCTTACTTCCTACATTTTTCATTCTTATCATTTCTGCATAATCTCAAAGTAGGCTATACTGCTGCTCTTCATTCCCAGTTATAAAACCCCTAGTTGCCTTTCTTGATCTATATACTTGACTAAGACTTAAATCAACTAAAGTCTACTACATGACATTGTGTTGGACACCTAAGACCTCCCAATTAGGATTTCTACTAAAATCTTCCAAGTACCAATTTGCCACATATGCTAATGTAACTTAACTATTTTGAAATGTTAGGAGGCATGTACACTCAAGATTAAGTGTCTTGATCTGAAATGTGCACTCTCCAATAACCATAGAAGCATAACACCTCCATCCACACTTATTCTTACAATGTACATAAATCTTCTTCTTCTCATTTAACTTCCACTTGATATCAATATGCTTTTGAATGACATACTCCCTCAGAGCCTTCCTAGAAATCTTGGAGTTTGGAAATTTCATCCCTTTTACCAACTTAACATTTCTCATATCAATCTTCTCATTGAATTATGGGTAGCGAGGCCTCTACTCATCATCAGAACCATCCATACTTACAATGTCATCCTCTAGAAATAGTTCAACCCACTCCTGATCTACATCTATATATGGAGGTGGAACAATGTTTGGTTTAGTTGTATTAGTGTTTGTAGGAGGTGTATTAGTGTTTGGCTGAAGTGTATCAGTGTTTGGCTGAAGTGTATCAGTGGTTGGTTGAGGTGAATCATTGTTAGGCTTAGGTGGAACAATGTTAGGTTGAGGTAGAACACTGTGAGGTGGAGAAACCACACCAAATAGATCATCATCATCAAAGTCTTCTCCTTCTAAACCTTCATTCAACCAATCAAACCCCTCTTCAGCAGCAACTATTACACCATGTGGTTCTTCTACCACCACACTATCACCATCACTCTCCAATTGGCCATCTCCATCTTCCCCTCCACCAACTCCTCTAGGAAGTTCAACTGCAAGGGGAGCATGACCACTTTCCACATACAATATAATGGTATCTATTGGCGATTCTGCATGAAGCTTATGCATCGACACCACATTTGCATCATCATTTATGAGCCTCAAGTCTTGCTCCATGTTGCTTCTCGGAACTAAATAATGAAACCTATATGGTTCATGAACCCCCAAATCACCATATATACATTCTATTTCCAAATAACTAATCCTATCAAGATCCTTATCATACATTATTTCAACTTTCCCACCAAATTATTCTAAATTTCAATTCCAAAGAAAATTACCCCCATAATGAACCTCGAATTTGATGTCTATTTCATTCATCTGAAATAACAAATTACCATTTTACATGTAGACAATTAACGAATTGTAAAAGAGCAAACACATAAATAATAAACACTTGTATATTTTTGTTTTACTTTTGGGAGGCAACACACATAGAGGGAGGGACCACATGTTTTTGTTTTACTAATAAGCACATGCAAACACTAAAATTAAAACCTAACAGATTCGTAGGGTCCACAATGAGGCACAATGACCATGACAAATAAAATGCCCATAAACATCAACAAATAATATCCACAAGTGGTCACATTTTCATAAACATCAACACATTCATGTAACATTCTCAATAATGATGAGCTTCGACAGATAAATACATGTAACATTGACTGATTTCTCAAAAAATAATAAAACCCAAATAAACCCAAAGAAAAATAGTTCGAAAACCCAAACAGTGACTGATTTATTACCTGGATTTGGGTCCCTCAAACCACCCTGCTACTCATCTCAGTTTATTCTTGCAGCACGATTTGTATATTAGATGTAGATAGAGATTTTTCGTGATTCTAGGGCTCGTGAGGGAAGTCTTTAAGGGAAAGTGGTTTTGATCCTTCTTATGTTGTGATTTCTATTAAAAACGTGATTTTCTAACGTCTAAGGCTGAGGTGAGTAACAAGGAGCAAACAAAATGAAGCTCGGGTGAGCAAAGTGTTAAGTTCTAAACCACGGGTAGGCAATGTACAAATGGGTCAAAGCACAAATTGGTTTATTGTAATTTTCCCTTTTCTTTTTTTCCTCCCTCTCAAATGGGCCAGTTGTCTAATCAACTTAAATTAATTTTTTTTTTCATTCCCAATGCTCTACTTTCTCAGCCTCTCCTTCCTTCTCCACTACTTGTTGTTCACATTTTGTTATTTCAATTTCTTCTTTTCCACCATCTTCTTTCTCCTTCTTTTGTTTTTTTAGAGCTAGCAAGTGAACCAAGCTCTTGTTTTCCTTGTCTAACACCATCTTCAATGTCATCTTCTGCATTTTTGTTGCAGAACAATTTGGTCAGTTCATATTTGTATATATTTTATTTTATATTATATTTGTTACTTCCTTTTTTTTTTTTTTTATGAAATCCTTATTTTTCACTCTCTCACTTTGTTATAATTTTAGTCCGGAACAAGTGTTTTGGCTGATATACCGATTCAGGCGAAAATAGGCCGAAATTAAAAGCAAGATAGAATAGAGGGGTTACAGGCACCGAATTACACATTGAAACCAAACACTATGGCCATTCTGGCTAGAATGACACTGAATTCAAAACCTTGGTCTAGACCATCAAAACGAGCATAGACATCTTAGAACTAAGAGTCAATTTGAGAGAAACCAAAAGCAACTTGGAGAAAGAGTTTTTCAAATATATCTTGAATGTCGGACACCCCGAAAGGAGGTGGAGCCCCTTCTTCAACCATATGTTCAATCTCTTCATTAAGGTCTACATTAACACCACCGAATCTAGGAGAAGAATGTTGACTATATGTTCCTTTTTCTCTAGAGGAACCCTTTTCTTTGGCGGCACCTTTCTCAATTTGCGCACGAATACAAGCAAGAGTTGATGAATTTATGGGGCCAAACCTATATAAGGAAGTATATGACTTAGGCCAAGGAACACTGAAATGATCACAAATCTTCATCACAAAAGAAGGGAGTGGAAGACCATTTCTAGATGACTTTCAAGCACTATACTAACGAATGTAGTGATAGATGTGATAGCAAACGTCAATCATGTTGCCTTTGAGAAGATCATAAAGAAAGCGAGCATGACAATTGCTAATAGAGGTGAGGTGTTCAATTGGGTAAAAGTTGGCACCCAAAATATGTAGATTACCTCTATTTTCAATAGAAAACCTACCGGTAGTCATAGATGAGACTCCTGGATGATAATGAGCCCCCAATAATCTTGCTACAGTTTCTAATCCCAGAGTTCAACAACTTTCATATGACTGTGTGTCAATCCAAGGACTAGAGGTGATACTAGTGATATTTGATCCCGGGTAGTGAGTTTGAAGTGAACACGCCTAACATAGCATTTCACACATTCTTTGGAACTTTTGAGGTTTGCATAGAACTCCCAAAGAATTTCTTTGATACGAGACTCATTGAAAGATGAGAAAATGGGTTCCCATCCTCGATCCCTCAGAGTAGTAAAAATGGAAGTGCCACTGAAGGATCTGACATCTACGACACGTTCTACAACTATTGGAGCGGATTTGAAGATTTCCAAGTATATGCCTGATAAGCTTCTGCTAGAGCCAGCCCAAGGCCTAGCTGCCAAGGCAAGTTAGGCCTAGGCCAAAGGCCCCACCCAAAAAAGAAAAATTCCCCTTATGAAAAATGACACCACTTCCAATGATTAAAAGCCCAAATTTTTATAAAATTATATATATTTTCTAAAGGTTGTGCATTTTTTTTATTAGTAATGTTAAAGATTGTGTGGGCCTTTTTTGCAAATGTTGGGCTGGGCCACCTCCTGCTACACTAAGCCCAAAGTTTTCTGGATCAGGGAGTTGGGACCAGCCCAATAGCAACCCTCCTTGGTCTGACTTGTGTGCAAACGATGCCCTGCTTGCTGAGTCTTTTATCACATGCCCATGATAGGCAAAACTGTTATAATAGCTACTGTAGGCAGATACAATAAAGACAATAATGTAAATTCTTTTGCTATTCAGACAAAGGTAAGTAATAGGCTTTGATAATGTATAATCGTTTTATGAAATAGCCACAAAGAGTAAGTGCAGAACAAATAGCAATAAGCTTATTAAAAGAAAACAAGGGTCAGTCTGCCATGTCAAGTTATGTTACTGAGTTTAACACAAGAAGGGGGAACCATCTCTTCAATGCGGCTAATCTCTCTGAAGGAAATTAACTGCTTTGAAGGGGTGGGCCTAAATGACTTGTGTTTGAGAGGTCCTTTGCCGTGATTAGAGAACATGGTTGGAAAGGGAGAGGGGAATTAACCTATTTGGTGCATGCCTGCCATTCTATTCTCTCCGTTTTATCTTTTCTTTCTATTCCCTCTAATTCTTTCCTTCCTTCCTTTTATCTTTCGATATTTTCTCTTAGTTTTCTCAATTCTCTCCCCAGAGGTGGTTCTTGGCCCCCGCCGTGCACAGCAAGGGCTTTTTATATAATGCCTACCGTGACTGGCTTTTACCATTTTAGCCCCTAATCGTTTTTTTCTGGTGTGGGTGTTCTTGATGACCATTACTGATTGTTCAATTACCCAACCAGTGCCACTCACTTGTGCAGGCTGTGCCACTCCACCTCACTAGACAAAGAAGACTATTTTGTTTGCTTGCTTGTCGTGGCACTTTTACCTGTCACGGTGTAAATACTCTCTTTCTTTCTGTTCCTCATGGCATGGACCTAGTGGTTCCAGCTCAGCTTTGCCTCTTTTGGGTGGTATGTCATCCCAGCAGGACATTGCCTCCAAAAGAGCCTGAGTAGGAAACACGAAAATAGATTTTTCCCCTCCCCACCGCCAGACCATGCCCTCTTACCTTCGACCCATAACCCACCATTTCCTGTATTGGCTGGGTACAGGCTGGTGGTGTATGGGCCTTACGCGTGGCTTATTTCCATACTTGTCCAAAATCTGCCCGCTGCTTATGTGTTTGCCACAGTCTGAAGGTTCATTGCCCATTCTGCCGTTCATCTTTGACTTCTTATGGCGTGGGATGCTTTCCTTGACTTCTCATTTATGGCTTGCTTCGTTAGGGGCTAGGCCTTCCCCAATTGTGGGTTATTCTGTGCTTTATTCTCAGCCTTGCTATTTGTTTCCTACTGCATCATTCTGTTATGCCTGTCGTGATGTTTGCTTGACCCAGGACCATTAGGCCTCTTTGGGCTTACTGTTCATTCCTTCTCTGATGGCCCAATAGACTTATTGGGCCTTTCACTACGTTACTTACGGGCTCTCGCATCCCGCTTACTTCCTTTTAGGTATCCCTGGCTCATTTACTCTATTGGGGCATCCTTGACCCTCTTCTAATTCTGTGCTTTCCCATAGGCTTTTATTGTCTCCTAGGACTTCCTTGGCCCAAATACTTTATACTTCATCTTTGGGGTTTACGGGTTTTCCATTGCCCCTTACTCTCTTTACTTAAATTGCTTTGGGCCTACTGTAGAAACTGTGGCCCGTTCTCACTTTTCTACACCCATACTACCCATAAGTTCACTATTTCTCTCTTTCCGGGCCCTTTTAGGCCCATTTGCTTCTTTAGAATCCATTTGTTTGCTTTATGGACTCGTGATCCACTATTCCTGCCACTTGGGCTTAATGGTACTTCCACTTTCTTCTACCTACGTTGTTGGGCTTCCTCCCCTTCCTGGGCTTCTAAAAAAATGAGCATCTACATTTAGCTCCCTGAGCATATGAAATGCTCCTACAGTTCATATGTGAATAAAGACCTTCATATCCCTTCTGTTTTTTCTTCTTTTTCTTTTCCTTCGTGGGCTTTTTCAAAAAGTGGACCCCAACTCATACATTTTCTTTTCTTTTCCTGCCATGAACATTGTTGTCTTTTCAAATTTTCTAGTTTATTAGTTATTCTGAAACACAACCTCTGCTTCATTAACTCCTCCCCTTATCCTTTAATTAACCCATCGTGTCCCTTCGCACTATTCTCAATGGCGTTGGTATTTAAGACCGAGTCCCTTCATATTTTGGATACAAACACCCTTTCCCTTCTCTATTCTTCTCTATGTCCTTCTTCCCGACTATCACAAACTATCCTCTTCGATCAACCAATACTCCATGACACCGACGAAAGGTCAAACCTCTTCTCGCAGTAAGGGGAAAGAGGTCGTGGATGATCCTGCCGCGCTTGAAATGGGTGAAAAGGCCGTCTATTCCGAATCGAACCATTCTGATGAGGAAGTAGAATGGCGCGACCCCAACAGTGAGTGTGCCCCCCTTTATAGATCTTTAGTATGATGTTCACGGCCATTTCCCTAAGGTTCTTGGTGAATATGCGCCGCCGCCACTGGGCCATGTGTGGCTCGCCCTTTGTTGGCGTAACCCTAACATTTCTTAGGCTCCATTAGCCTCTTCAATTTCCGATCTCTTTATCCACCAAGGAATTTCACTCCCTGTACCCATCCATTTCGAATTTGGGTTCGGCGCTGCCTCGGGTTGGAAAAAGTGGGTAGATAGAGAGCTGTCTGATACGGGTTTCATGGATTTACTACAGCTAGCCGGTGTGTTGAAGGTCATCGTTCTATCCCATCATTTGGCTAATTTCAGGGACTTATTCAATCTCCGCCACTTAGTCCGTCGATGGTTCACCACCACCCACACCTTTTTTCTCTCTTGCAGTAAGATCACCGTGACCTTGGAGGACATGGCGAATCAGTTGCTTCTGCCCATTCTTGGTAATGTCGATCCTGCCACTCTTGAGCTTTCTCCAGAAGAAAAGGTCGTGGAGACTGAATTGAAGAAAAGGATGAGTGGTAACGCCAAGTTATCGTTTTGGATTAGTTCTCCTTCAAAGCTTTCCGTCGCTGCTAGCTGTGCAGTCTTTGTCACATTCTGGTTATGTAAGTTTGTTTTTTATTCCCACTCCCATTACGCTATGAAGCCTTTGTACTTTCGGTTGGCCATTAAGATTTCTGTTAGGGTGAGTCTGCCGCTAGCACCCATGTTTTTGGGGCATCTGTATGTCCAATTAGACATCCTGCAGAGTGACAAAAGTCAGGCAGGTTCTTGTCACTTAATCACCACTTCTGTTCACAGTACCATTTTGCAGCATGTGTTGTATGAACCTTGCGCTAAGCATCTGGCAAAGTGTAGGCTTGTCCGGTTTGCCAAGGAGAAGTATAGTTCGTGTCCAAAGTTTATTACGGACTTCTATGGCAAGTTTAATTTCGATTTTCCTTTGGCTTTTCGTTGGGCTGGTTCAAACCCGATTGAACATCCTGCTGTTAAATTCTTTGATAAAGGATTTGGGTTTTCTTGGAGGGTGTATAGGAATTTAGGTACAGGTTATACATGTATGGATTCTGTTATGTGTACGTTTGTCGATGTTGTTGGCACTACCACCCCGCTAACTAGCTTTGAGGAGAGGGGCATAACGTACTTAGTAGCCACCAATGCTGGGTGGTTGCTTTATTTGGCTAATGGAGGGGTCAATTTTGTACATTATCCTGCTAATCAGGTGAGGAGGCAATTTGGACTGGATCAAGAAACTCCTAAGGATTTCTCTTTTCTTGTAGAGTCTCCCACTTGTCCGACCGTTCCTGCTGCATACTGCATTCGAGTTTTGGAGTCAGCGCTTCACCGCAATTACTATTCCAAGCTTTCAAAGGGAAGGCATTTGCATTGCTGCTATGCACGGGTACTGGCAGGCAGTGATGACTTCTTTTGAGAAGGAGTTGTTGGGTAGTTGCGGATTTTCCCTCATCCCTCCTGATGGGCTTCGCGCCGTTGTCTCTGCCAATCCCCGCTTACTTTTGCCTTTTGCATCTATGCTAGCTTATGCTAGGAAACAAAGTCATTCTGCCATATCCAAGTGGGTCGAGAAGGAGAAAGGGTGGCATTGGCATGCTGGCGATTACCCAGCAGGCTGGAAGAAGAGAGTGAAAGTGACTAATGTCCCTGTGCTAGCGAAGAAAGGTTCCACCAAATCCAAGTCTACAAAGAAGAAGGTAGGTGATGATTCCTCCAAGACTTGCTCAGATATTGTTCCTTTTGAAAGAGACCTCCCTTCTATGAGTAACATTGTATTAGAGAGCACCACTCCTCTTTCCATTCGCACCCATTCCAGCAAGTGTTCCGCCGCAGGCAAGACTAGGCCTGCCATTCCTTGGCCATCCACTAATGCTCCTCCCTCTAGCAAGACCCGGGGCAGTAAACGGAAAACTTTTCTTCCTTAAGTACCCACCACTACCGAGCAAAGAGTATGTCATCTCTAACTTTCCCTATTCTTTATTATTCTTGTATAGGATTCTTCTTGCAGCTAACCCCGCGCTTCTGCTGGCTTGTCTCCTTCTTCTTCTTCTTCTTCTTCTTCTTCTTTTCAATCAAAGTACAAGGAGGACTCGACTGCTACCCGTCTTATTCTGCTCAATAAGCCCGAATTTGAAGTATGCCTCCTTCTTCCCTCCTCTCTTTTCCTTTTTTTTTTTTATACATGTCGTTAAGCTTTGTCTTTTATTTTTTCAGGCCGAGCTTGAACCCATCTCCTGTGTATCGCCCCACAGCTAAAGAGATTTCTACCTCTAAAGGTACTTCCATGGGGGGTTTCTTCGACAGGGCAGATGTGGTATTCCCTGCTACGACCTCTACTACTCCTGTCGTTCCACAGGGAGTTCCTGTTGAAAGGGTTAGTAAGACCATGCCCATTCCTGCTTCGACACCCACTTCCCCGGAAGGGGCCATCCCTGCTGCTGCTGTTCAAGCCGAGACTGTTTCTCTGGTCAAGCCCCTTGTTATCTCCACCAGTAACCCTTTTGCATCTCTATCCCAGCCGTGAAGGATGGCTCCTCCTTAGTGGTTACCCCTTCCCCCATTCCTAGTTCTACCACACGTAGTCCTAATGTGGACTTGTCCTCTGAAGAGTCTGAGGATGTTCTTGATGATCCTGATGATGAACCCGCCAAGAAAAAGAGGGTTTCCAGATCTGAAGGAGAAGCAGAAGAAGATTCTGAACACGAGGTTGAATTCATGGGTATGTTTTTCTACATGTTGCCAAACTTCTTCTCCCTTTTTTTTTCTTTTTTTTTTTCTATCTCCTTTATATATATATATATATATATATATATATATATATATATATATATATATATATATCAGTGTTACTCCCCCTGCTGCGATCTGCCTTTATTTTGCATGTCCATTTTTTTATTGCAGAGAACTCTGACGAGCCGGAGGTTGTAGCAGAAAAAGATATGCCTACAGCTACTTCCTCAGCCTCACTTATAGCACCTGTTTCTACCATTCCTACAGCCCCTATTCTCGCAGGCCCTGGTGAGTTCCTCTCTTCCTCTTCTCTTCATCACCCATTCACTGTACGTTTCAATTTGCTTGCCTCGTGTATTCTTATTCCACTCCTTACACCTTCTGCCAGGTATGCTTCCCACTATTCCTTTTCAGTTTGAAGTGGGTAGTGATTTTGCCACTATGCTGGATCCGGCGAGTGAGGCTGCAGCCTTCTTCACCCGCTTCGACCAACATGAGGTTAATGACCTCGATCCCACAGATTTCTGGGGTTCTGGGCCTCCCTATGTCGACTTTCATGGCTTTAGTATACGTTAGGATTACGCTTCTCACCTCGTGGTGATTTATAGCAACCACAATGACTTTATGCGAGAATTCCGGAGCATTTTCTGAAGTTTCTAGGGAGTGTAATGAACGATATAAAGCATAATTTTGTTGACATTGTTTCAACCAAGAGGATTCTACAGTAGAGGGCCGCAATTTAGGAGCTTGTTAGTGTGGGGTTCGCCGTAGAGTTCATCTTGGACCACATTCATGAGATTGCTCATGCCTTTTTTATAAGGAAGGTTCAACCTGCCATTGATGCCATTGACACATGCCTTGAGGTCCTGAGGAAGGAGGTGACAGACTTGGAGGGTCGTCATGAACGCCTTGTTTCCAGTTTTGGTGGTTCCAGTAGTTTTGGTGACCAGACTCTTATTTCTGGACTTCACTGATGATGATGTGGTACCCTTCCTTTTCTATCTAGTACTTCTTATAATTCCCTTCTCTTTTTTTTCCTTTTTTTTTAGCACTTATTTGGCGAGTTTGCCACAATTTGGGTTTTGTAACTATAAAATGCTACACTTGGTAACTGCTTTCTTTTCTTGCTACTATTATGACATGGGATGTTTTATAATGCTTCATAACTTTTCATTGCATATTTCATGAAAGCATGTTACAGTTCTATGTTTTGTGACATAGTCACTTGAAAGAAAAGAGAAAACAAAAAGAGAAACATAAGACTCTTCAAAAAGAAAAAGGGTGATTTCGTGACCTCTTGTTCTTCCTCCTTCTACGCATAATAACATTTCAGCCACTTTCCATTGATGGGGCATCAAGTCTTTGCCATCTATCTGGGTCAAGCGATAATACTCAGTGGGATGAGTCTCCTTTATCACAAAGGGTCCTTCCCATTTTGGTGCAAACGTAGACGGTCCTGCCATGTCTCGCCTGACGTAATCTGCCACCTTCAACATGAGTTGCCCTTCTATGAATACCCTTTCTTTAGTCATCCTACCGTAGGCTTCTGTCATCCTTCATCTATATCTGCGGCTGCGTTCCTGAGCTTCTCCTCTCTTCTCGTCAAGCCCTTCCAAGTCCTTATACCTTTATGCCGCAAAGACCTCCTTCTCCTTTTCTTTTTCCTTCATTTGCATAACCCATAGGGAAAGGGTCATTATTTCTGTTGGGCTCATAACTTTTGTTCCATAGACTAGAGAGAAGGGTGAGAATCTTATGGCTGACATAGGTAAGTTTCTATAGGCCCAAAGGGCGTCCGGTAGATGCATTGCCTATCCTCCCTTATATTCTTGGCTCATTTTACAGATGATCTTTATGTGGGTTTTATTTGTCGCCTCTGCTTGCCCATTTCCTTACGGGTAGTAAGGTGATGATCGATGATGCTTAACCTAGTAAAATTCCAGCATCCTTCTCACGTCACCGTTGACAAATGGCGTGCCATTGTCGTTGATAATTCTATGGGGCACCTCGAACCTTCCAATTATATTTTCCTTAATGAAGTTTACCATTGCTCCTCCCGTGGATTTGCAAAATGGCACTACCTCTGCCCACTTAGTGAAATACTCCATAGCCACCAAGATCCATATGTATCCGCGCGATGGTGGGTTAACTAGTCCAACCAAATCAAGCCCTTAAGTATAGAATGGCCATGGGGTAACCATACTGTACAGGTGCTATGGGTGGGTGAATCAAGTTGGCTTGTACCTAGCAGCTGTGACATCTTTTTACAAATTCTGCCATGTCCCTTTTCATGGCAGACCAGTAGTAGCCCATCTGTAGCAGGCATCTATATAACTTCTTCTTACCTTGGTGCTCCCCACATTCTCCCACGTGCACTTCCTTTATCATACTTTTTGCTTCCTCAGGACCCAAACAGTGCAATGGGTCTCCATTATACCCTTTTTTGAAAAGGACCCCATTGTGCAAAAAGTAACGTGTTGCTAGCCTTTTAAGCTTGTATCACTCACTATGCTTTTGTGGCAGGATACCTTCTGCTAAGTACTGGGTAAATGGTTTTCTTCAGTCTTCGCTGACGAACACAGCATAGCTTTCTTCTTTGTCAGTCGTAAGCTAGCAGGTCTCACATTGGACTTGGACTTGGTCTACATCTCTTTCCATACTTGGCCAATAAAAGCCTGCCCTTTGGAGTCTGTGGTAAAGGCTGATCTCTCCACAGGATCCGCAAGTCTTGTCGTGCACTTCCTTCAACTTTCTCTTAGCCTCTTCTTGTCCTACACATCTAGACAAGACCCTACCTGGCATCCTGCGGTATAGTTCTCCTCTTACTAGGGCATAATCTTTTAGTACCTTTAATTACGCAAGCTCTCCTTTCTCCATCAAGATCCCCCTTATGGGATTCCGCCAATCTTCTTTACATTGTTCCTCCTGGAACCTTTCTTTCAATAATTCGATAATAGATTCTTTCCTCTTGCTAACTTTTATCCTGGTGTTATCCCCTTCAAGATTGTTTGTGAGCCTAATACGGCCAGTGCATTTGCAAACCGATTTTCGCTTCTCGAAGTGTGCTCTATTTCAAAGGTCGAAAACCTTTCCTCTATCTTCTGGGCCATTACTCTGTAAGGGGCTAGGCTAGGTGCCTTTAAAGAGAAGCTTCCTTTGGTCTGGCAGACCACTAGGTTCGAGTCTCCTATTACTCTTAAGTGTTTGACTCCCATTTCAAGGGCCGTGGCTAACCTAGTTAGGTAGGCTTCATATTTATCATGTTTTTTGAACAGGGGAATTCCAATTTGGATGATAGTGCCATAGCCTTGTCTTCTTCATGGTACAGAATTACTCCCACTCCCCCAAATTGGGTAGTAGAAGACCCATCAAATTTCATTACCCACCGCTCTCCGACTTCTTCTGCCACGACTATTTCCCTACGACTTCATCATCCAGTAGGAATTCTTCTTCTCTTGGGAACTAAGCCAACAGATCTGCTATAGCCTAGCTCTTTACCACCTTGGGCATTCCTGCCTTCAAATCATTCTATGACAATTGTGGCAACCACTAGGATATTCTACCCGAGAGAATTGGCTGTTGTAATAAGGCTTTGATGGCATGAGACTTAATCATTAGCCATACTTCGTAGGCCAGGAAATAATGCCGTAACCTCTACGAGGCATACACGATAGCCAAGCACGACCTCTCTGCCCTTAGGTAGCGAGTTTCTGCATCTTTTAGAGTTCGGCTCATGTAATAAACTGGCTGTTCTACACCATCCCCATTCTCTTGGGTGATCAACGCATCTATGGCATACTGGTTGGCGGCTAATGATAACAATAGTGGCTTCCTGCAGATTGGAGCTTGCACGGTAGGGAGATTCATCACGATCTGCTATAGCCTCTTAAAGGCCGCCTGCTGCGCCTCCCCTCATTCAAAGTTTTGCCCCTTTTTTAGCAGTTTCCCGAAAGCAAAGGTGATGGACCTTCCCGAAAAAGTTTTTTAACTCTTTTACTGTGGCTAGAGGCTTCATAGTTGCTATGGCTGTAACTTTGGCCAGGTCTACCTCTATTCCTCTGCTGTGAACCAGGAAACCCAAGAATTTTCCTAAAGATACTCCGAATACATATTTGAGAGGATTCATTCTTAGCTTGAAAGCTCTACACCTTTCGAATACCTTCCTCAACACTTAGACATGTTCTTCCCGCTTCCTTGATTTTACCACGATGTCATCCACATAATCTTCTAATTCTCTATGCATCATGTCATGGAATATAGCCATCATTGTCCTTTGATAAGTTGCACCTGCGTTCTTTAATCCAAACGGCATTACTGTGTAGTAAAAGTTGCTTATAGGCATTCTGAAAGCACTATTTTTCATGTCCTTTGGCGCCATTATGATCTGATTGTACCCACTGAACTCGTCCATGAAGGAAAATATGGCGCTTCCCACCGCAGAATCTATCAATAAGTCCATATTCGGTAGTGGAAATTCGTCTTTTGAGCAGACCTTGTTAAGATTTCTAAAATCTACACAGCACCTTATTTGCCCGTTCTTCTTCTTCACTGGCACTATGTTGGATAACCAACATGGATGTTAAATGGGTTTGATGAATCCTGCAGCCAACAACTTCTGTACCTCATTGACTATTTGCTCTTCTATTTCAGTGTAGAATATTCTGGTAGGCTGGGCAACTGGCCTGGCCTAGCCTCTAAATCCACATTCAGCGTATGCACTACTAGCCCAAGATCCAATCCTGGAATTTCACTATAATTCCACGCAAAGACATCCTTGTATTCCTTCAACAACAGTATTAACTCTGACTTTTCCTTTTCTGACAACTTCGAACTGATTGAGATGGGCCTTGGTTCCTGTGAGTCGGATCTTAAGTTGACTTCCTCTAACTTCTCTTCTACCATAACCTGTACATGTTTTTTTGTCGTAACCTCCTCGTCTTTCCTTCCATGATTTTCTTCTTCTAAGCCTTCTTGAGCTACACAGCACACCAGGCTTTTATGCTGCCATTCTTACCTGGGGCCCGCTTGTGTTTCACTCATGGGCCCCATGCACCTTCATAGTTTATACACAATCTTGTCGTCAGGTCCTCAGATCTTAACGCATTATGGAGTGTCATCTGACTCTGCAACAGGTGCTTCCTTTCTCTTCTTCTTTTGAGAAATTAATTCTCTCAGATCAGGCTCTAGGTCACCTCGTATATCCTCCCACCTGGGGACAAAGGTGCCTCTTGGTTTTGACACCAAGCTTTCCACGGACGGTGCCCACTAGTCATAAAACATAGTTTCTATTAAATGAGCATCTACTTGCTTGAATGGTGATGGGTTTTCCGCTATACGTATCATCTTGCCATTCAACCTCCCTTTCACGCACTAGTGATTGGTAGACGGCACTAGTCAGTGTTTATGTAGCCACGGCCTCCCTAAGAGCACATGGTATGAAACTTTCATCTTTACCACACGGAACCGAGCCAAAGAGACTATAGGGCCCACTTTTAACCATAGTTGAATGTGGCCTACGGTATATTCACCACTTCCTCCGAACCCAGTTACTTCCTTTGAGCACCCTTGGATCTTTCTTTCCAAGATTCCTGCCGCTTGCAGGGTGTTTAACGGAACAAGGTTCACAGAGGCACCTATTTCCACTAATGCCCTCTTGATAGGGATCTGATTTATGGACGCGACTAAGTAAAGAGGTCTCCTATGGTCAGGGCACCCCACTTCCATATCCTCATTACTAAAAGTGATTTTAATTAATTATTGTAAGAGAGCTCTATCATCTACAACTTCTGCTAACAAACATTCCACTCTCGCCCAAGAAGCAATGCTCACTAGAGCCTTTGTAGCTATCTTCTGCTCTTTCGCTATAAGGCCTAGTTAGTCAAACACATTTTTGAACTTGGAACTCCTTTGTAAAGTGGTGATTGCTACGGTAAGCATGGTTGGATTCTTCTCCTCGTCTTCCCCTGGATCCACACAAATTACTACCACTGCTACACCCTTCCCTTTGTGGTTTGGGAGTGGATTCCTTTGAACTTCTTGCTGCGACAACTCTAGGGTTCCTTCTTTGATCCTGCGATGCACCAGTTTGCAGAGCACCCAACATTCTGCAGTTGGATGTTGCACATAATTGTGCAAGAGGCAGAAGCATGGGTCCCTCTGCTCTTCTTCTGTGGGCTCTCTGGAAACTTGATTGGGCTTAAAAACTCCGTCTACTATCCATCTGTCCAAAAGCACATCTAGCTCCTTTGGGGTGCACGGTATCAGCGGAGGGGTGATTAGGCTTAAAAACTCCGTCTGCTATCCACCTGTCCAAAAGCACATCTAGCTCCTTTGGGGTGCACGGTATCAGCGGAGGGGTATCATGCTCCCTCCCATCAGCTTTTCTCTTCCTTTTGCCGATGGATGCTGCCATGGCATGTGGGGTGTTTCTTTTGTCAGAACTTGGTCTCACCGAATGAGCAGTCTCTCTGGATTTTTGTAACAACTGCACAAACTGAGAGATTTCCAAGTTTTCCAAGACAACTCTATATTCCTTGATCATATTTGTCATACACATCTCCATCAATGTCTTCTCTTCACAATGGTCATAGCAATCAAGTGCTATGTCTCTGAATCTCTTGATATACTCCATTAAATCTTCTTCGTTTCTTTGCTTGGTAGCTTGCAAAGTAGCAAGCATCACGATTTCTTCCCCGTGGAAGTACTTAGTGCAAAATACATCCACCATATCATCCCAAGTTGGGATTGATCCTAGTTTTAGACCGATGTACCAAGTGTAGGCACGGTCACACAATGATTTCGAGAATTCCCAAAAGCACAAGCCCTCGTCTACCACATAAGGACCAAGAGTATCAATGAATTTACTTACGTGCTCAACATCACTTCCTTTCCTGCCATTGTACTGCGCGAAAACGTGCGGTTCATATCTTTCAGGATATGGCTTACTAAGCACTCTTAATGAATAAAGAGGTCTCCATGCGTAGAATCTCTCCTTGAGTGCTCTGGCTCTCTCCTGTTCTAAGAGAGCTGCTACCTCAGCCATGGTGTTGTAGCATTGTCCTTCATTCTGTGGGGCGCCTTCGACTAGCGTCTCCTTTTTGCCTGCCGCATGCTCTGGGACATGCTAGCTTCCCTTCTCCTTGGTCTTTTCGGTCTTTAGCTGACGTATTTCTTCCAAAATCTGCTGTTGTGAGTGTTGCAGTGCTTGCAACACCTCAACAAAAGTGTTGGTATTGTCAGCGGGGTTCCTTGCTTACGGTTGGTGTCTAGCTCCCAATCCGTTGATGTCTTTTGCCTAGTTAGACTGATAAGGTGTTGTTGACCTCGACTCGGCCTGAGAGGGGATAGCGCTCATGTTTCGTGTCGTCTTGGATTTTGGCGGCATTTTTTTACGAGGATCTCTGTCCTTGTCTGCTTCCCAACTCCCTAGCGAAATTGCCAATTTATATGTGTGGGCTTTTATTGCAAATGTTGGGTTGGGCTGCCTCCTACTGCACTAAGCCCAAAGTTTTCTAGATCAAGGAGTTGGGACCAACCCAATAGCAACCCTCCTTGGTCCGGCTTGTGCACAAACGATACCCTACTTGCTAAGTCTTTTATCACATGCCCATGGCAAACATAACTGTTATAATAGCTACGGCAGGCAGATACAATAAAAAAAATCATGTAAATTCTTTTGCTATTCAGACAAAGGTAAGTAATGGGCTTTGATAATGAATACTCGTTTTATGAAAGAGCCACAAAGATTAAGTGTAGAACAAATAGCGATAAGCCTAAAAGAAAACAAGGGTCAGTCTGCCGTATCAAGTTACGTTACTGGGTTTAAATCAAGAAGGGGGAACCATCTCTTCAACGCTACTAATCTCTCTGAAGGAGAAATTAACTGTTCTGAAAGGGCGGGCCTGAATGACTTGTGTTTAGAGAGGTCTTTTGCCGTGATTAGAGAACACGGGTTGAATGAGAGGGGAATTAACCTATTTGGTGCATGTCTGCCACTTTGTTCTCTCTGTTTTATCTTTTCTTTCTATTCCCTCTAATTCTTTCCTTCCTTCCTTTTATCTTTCTATGTTTTCTCTTAGTTCTCGCGATTCTCTCCCTAGAGGTTATTCTTGGCCCTCGCCGTTCACAGCAAGAGCTCCTTATATAATACCTGCCATGACTAGCTTTTACCATTTTAGCCTTTAACCGTTTTTTGTCTGGTGTGGGTGTCCTTGCCAACCATTACTGATTGTTCAGTCACTCAACCAGTGCCACTCACCTGTGCAGGCTACGTCACTCCACCTCACCAGACAAAGAAAACTATTTTGTTTGCTTGCTTGTCATGGCACTCTTACTTGTCATGGTGTAAATACTCTCTTTCTCTCTGTCCCTCATGGCATGCACCTAGTGGTTCCAGCTCAACTTTGCCTCTTTTGGGTGGTATGTCACCTAGTAGGACACTACCTCCAAAAGAGCTTGAGTAGGAAACATGACAATAGATTTTTCCCCTCTCCACCGCTAGACCATGCCCTCTTACCTCTGACTTATGACCCACCACTTCCTATATTGCCTAGGTATAGGCTGGTGGTGTCTGAGCCTTACGCGTGCTTTACTTCCATGCTCATCCAAAATTTGCTCGCTGCTCATGTGTTTGCCGCAGTCTGAAGGTTCATCTACCCATTCTACCGTTCGTCTTTGACTTCTTATAGCGTGGGCTACTTTTCCTGATTTCTCATTTATGGCTTACTTCGTTAGGGCTGGGCCTTCCTCGATTGTGGGCTGTTTTGTGTTTTATTCTCAACCTTGCTATTTGTTTCCTGCCGCATCATTCTGTTATGTTTGCCATGATGTTTTCTTGACCCAGGACCGCTAGGCCTCTTTGGGCTTACTGCTCATTCCTTCTTTGATGGCCCAATGGACTTATTGGGCCTTTTACTACGTTACTTGCGGGCTCTCGCATCCCGCTTACTTCCTTTTGGGCATCTCTAGCCCGTTTACTCTCTTGGGGCATCCTTGGCCCTCTTCCAATTCTGTGCTTTCCCATGGGCTTTTACTGTCTCCTTGGGCTTCCTTGGCCCAAATACTTTATACTTCATTTTTGAGGTTTATGGGTTTTTCATTACCCCTTACTCTCTTTACTTACATTGATTTGGGCCTGCTGTAGTAACTGTGACCCGTTCTCACTTTTCTACATCCATACTGCCCATGGGTTCGCTATTTCTCTCTTTCCAAACCCTTTTAGGCCCATTTACTTCTTCAGGATCCATTTGTTTGCTTTATGGACCCGCGATCCAGTATTTCTGCCACTTGAGCTTAATGGTGCTTCCACTTTCTTCTGCCCACATTGTTGGGCTTCCTCCCCTTCCTGGGCTTCTAAAAAAAAGAGCATCTACAGAGATACTGCAAATTTTACTATGGACTTACAAATTGCCATTTTACCAATCACAAAAAAAACAAAAAAATGATTTAAACATTCATTAGTTAGATTGATGAATTTCATCAATGAGAGTCAATGTCACATCATATTGTGAACATTTATAGTGCTTCAAGCACATTTTTTCTTTTCATTTCTATTAAGACTCTCAATGTACGCGACCACTAGAACTCTAATCCAATCGAAACTCTAAAATGTTTCCAAAAAAAATGTTGCAAATGTGTTAAATTATCAATTATCAATTAATCTCCCCTAATAGTTTGAGACTTTAATTTTTGTAAATTGATATCCTACAAAGCCACACACCAAATAAAATCTATCTCCCTCTCTTAAAAATAAGATATAAAATTAAAAATTAGATTTTAACTTTACTTAACTATGTATTGTTATATATCCAAAATAAAGTACTTTTTTAATTGTAATATATTTTTATTTCTTTTTATTAATATTTATGGTTCAACTATGATATTCAATTTTCTATAAGAAATTAACATTAGTTTAATTGGTATTATTCATCAAATTATGTATTTAATGTATCAAATTAACCTAGATTTGATTAGTATTAAATAATTTTGTTTAATTAATATTTACAAATTAAAAGTCCCACGTAAATTTTTGGCCTTAGGCCCCAAATAATGTTGGGCCGCTCTTGGCTTTTGCAATGACAAAGATTTCAAGATTAAAGTCAGACAACTTGCGTCTCTTGGAGGATGTTTTTGCTTTAGCTTTGGAGGATGATGATTTTGGAGCCACTGCAAAACAAATACCACAACACCAACAGTGTTTAGGTAGAGGAAAATATGTACTATATCATTGTATATTTTGTATTGATGGTAGAGAGTGCAAACAATTGAAAGTTACATAATTTTACAATTTTCTATATAAACATGAAGACGTTTTTAGTATTAAAAATAAATAAATAAATAAATAAAAGAGAATAGAAAAATAAGAAGCCAAATTCGGAGTTGATGCATTTTTCAATTATATAAATACTTAGGAGTGTGATGAGATCTATGCGCATGTGGGTGGTGTTAATTTTTTTGTGCTATAACTCATCACACTTCTAGGTATTTCTATGAATGGAAAAAAGAATCAACCCCAAATTTGGATGAAATGAAAGTATTCTCATTAAAAAATAAAATTTTGGATGAAATGAAAGTATTCTCATTTTTTTAAAAAAAAAGAAGAAGAGCTTTTTGAGCTTATGCTACACTTAAAATAAATAAATTTCTAATTTCTACATTGATCCATCAACTTCTTAATAATAGTTGTGGGGGAGGGGGGGGGGGGTGAACTCTGACTCGACCCGAGGACCAAAGCCTAAGAGGTAAATCCAAGGAACATGCCCGACCCAAGGTATGATTATAGTTTATAGATGAAATGGCCTACTGGTGGAGAGGAACCAACTGGGCTTACAACGGTGGAGATCCAGGATGGCAACCTTCCCAAGGATAATAGCCGAAGTAACCCCTCTAACCCTTCTTTCCAAGGTCACTAAGGTACCTTGAACAGCAACTTCCTCCCTCATGTAGGACCACCCATTTTCTACATCTCTCCCGAAGGACATGACGAAGAAAATATAGAACCCAATCAAACAGCCACCTCCACATTAATGAGATCTCCTATCTGATGTTAGCCACATTAAATGCTGAATGACTAGCTTGAGCAATTGAAACACCCCTAAAAGTTCTTCATGATTAAGAAATGGCAGGGCAGAGTGCTGATGGGACAAGTATCTCCCAAATCTAGCTGGAGCTGAACAATTAGAGGATGAGGAGAAATTGCTATAAAAGAAGAAGAACGGTAACAGGAGAGGGGATTCAAAAAAATAAAGAGAGAAAATCTGAGGAAGAACTAAAGAGAGAGTGAGAGTATTTTTCTTATACATTTGTTCCTTTGATTCTTTCCTCTGTACCTGGGGAACATTATTTCTATATATATGAAAGCTTAATTCTGCCTATTTATATTTCTAATCATTTGCTTGATCTTCCCATTGTGTATCTCTTCCCTATTTTTTTAGAAAATAGTTGTGTAATCAAGAACATTTGTGCCTGAGTTAACTTAGAGTGTTTTTGATGCCCACAATAGTGTTCATTAATATTTTCACATGCATTTTTTAAGTAGTTTTATAATTTCAATTTCATTATACATTTTCACATGATGTAAATTTCTAAGATAAATTATGATGGTTTAAACAAAGATTTTTTTTTTTTAAAGTTTCAACTTATGGCGTCTACTCCTGATGATATAATTTTTTATCATCAGACCAAAACATCAATAAGTTTGTAGTATAAACGAGAATTGACTCCAGAATTCTTATTCAACCATAAGAAACTTTACTAGTTAAGTTAACTAGAACCCACTAAACAAAGATAATTTATAGGGGTAATTACACTAAACCCACTTGTAGTTTGGCCCGAAATCACTTTGCCTACCCGTGGTTTAAAAAGTGACACTTTACCCATCTGAGATATGTTCTGTTTGTTTTCCGTAACCCACCTCTGTTAAAATCAAGGGTAAATAGGTATTTTTGCTCAAATTTTATGTCTCTCTCCTTCCAAAACAAAAAATAGCACAAAAATGCAAGAGAAACAAGATCAAAAAATGGTATAGGATGTTGTTCTTTGTGAGGACATGTCTGTGAAGGGAGAAGTGAAAACAGAGCGGGTCTTTAGAATATAGAGTCCAAATATAGGAGTTTTGAATATAGGGAGAGGTGAAAACAGAGGGGGTCTTTAGAATATATGAGAGAGAGAGAGAGAGAGAGAGAGAAAGAGAGAGAGATTGGAATGTGACTATTGGAACAGATACAGGGGACAGAAAAACCAAAAGAAACCCTAGAATTATTAGGCCGGCCCGTTCCTCAAAAAAAAAAAAGAATTCTTGGGCCGGCCCTGGTGTTACATATTAACAAAACACAAATAAGAAAGAGGCTTGCGACTTGCGAGTAAAAAGAACCGAATCCACAAAAGTAAAATTTAAAAAGAGAAGACGGAGGCCTTACCTACTCTTACTGGAGAGTTTGTCTTTCTTTCTTTCTTTTGTTACTCACAGTCGAGAGCGTTTGGCCCCGCGGCATTAGCAACCCAATTTCAGGTAACTTTGAGTTTTTTTCTTCGTTACTCTCTCAGATTACATATTTATTTATTTATCTATTTATTAGGGTTTTTTGGTTTGGGGTTTAAATTATAATCTTGATTGCCAGCAGCATCCTTATCTTAATATTCAACTATCTCCATGGCCAACAATCCTTCACAGCTGCTACCATCAGGTCCTACTCTCTTCTCTCTCTCTCTCTCTCTCTCTCTCTCTGTTTTCTATTAAGAGAAAATCAACAGAAAATGTAAACTTTTTTTTTTTTTCTTTTTGTGTTCAGAGCTCATTGACAGGTGCATAGGGTCTAAGATATGGGTGATAATGAAGGGAGACAAGGAGCTTGTTGGTACTCTTCGGGGCTTCGATGTCTATGTCAACATGGTCCTCGAAGACGTCACTGAATAGTATGCCCTTCTCTAAATTCTTAACCCACATGTCAAATGTTGTACCAATCCGATGTTATTTACTTATTATATACATAATTTTTTATACGTTATCTTTTAGAAATTTTGCAAGCATCGAAGATATTAAAAAAAAAATGATGAATTTTTCAAAATTCATATCCCAATAAAAAAAGATATTGAGTGAAGTTCAACCAAGTTTGTACCCAGAGGAGGTTTGATTTTAGCTAGTGCTCGTTGACGATTGTATGATATATTATAAGTATCTAAAATGGTCAGTATTCTTCCTTCCATAATAATGGGTAGAGGGTGAGATCATGGATTCAAGAGCCACTAGGTGTGTGTGACTTATCATTTTAAAAATGAACAAGATAATGGAGGTGATAATTTACCCATCTTCTAGGAGAGTTTACAAACAACTATAGATCTTTGCTCCTTTCCATTATACATGATTTCAATGATACAGAGTTAAGAAAAAAAACAAAAAACAAAGGAGACGTATTTGAATGGAATGGTAAAACTCTCTGCATTTTATTGATAAAGAAAGGAGGCCTATAAATAGGCTTTACATCAAAACTGAAAGCACATGAAAATAGGCATTATAAACCAACTCCTATTAACTAGGAAACAAATAGAAACAAACTACTGGACTTCTAATGACTAGGATTGCAACGTGAGACACTTTCTCAACCATGAAATCTGGCTGAGATCAAATAACCAAAATATCTAAAGACTTGGTCAAACTACCAAATATCTAAAGATACTTCCAATAAATATTATAAAATAAAACATTTAAATCTTAACACCCTCCCTTAAACTGAAATCTGCAGAAATCAGTTTAAAAAAAAACAAAATCAACCCTCTACAAAGTCTTCCTTTGCAGCAGCATGTGAACACACTCCAAGTAGACCACGCAACTTCACAAATGTAGCCAACTTGAGAGGCTTGGTCTGTATATCTGCAACCTGATCTTCACTTCGACAATAAACCAGTTTGATTGTTCCATTATTGCTGAGGTCTCTTAAAAAATAATATTTCACATCAATGTGTTTGCTTCTTCCGTGTAGCACAGGATTCTTAGAGTTTTATTACTGAGTTGTTGTCACAAAAAACTGTAGTAGCTTCAAATTGCTTGAACTGTAGCTCTTCAAGAATTCTTCTCAACCAGATAGCTTGACAAGCACAAGCTGTTCCAGCAATAAATTCAGCTTCTGTAGTTGACAAGGAGACAATTGTTGCTTTTTAGAAGACCACGGTACAGCCCCTATGCCCAACATAGAAACATAGCCCGAAGTGCTCCTATCATCTTGATCTCCTGCATAATCACTATCAGTAAACCCAAACAATTCTAACTTTTCACCCTTCTTGTAGAACAGCCCAAAATCTCTAGTTCCTTGCAAGTAACGAAGGATTCTCTTGGCAGCTAACAAGTGTAATTCTGTTGGATTCTCCATATATCTACTTATTAAACTCACAGAATACATTATGTCTGGCCTTGTTGCAGTTAAATACATCAAACTGCCAACAATTTGCTTGTAAAGTGTACTATCCACCTTCTTCCCTTCATGATCTTTGTTTAGCTTCAAGCCAAACTCAGTTGGAGTGCTTACAAGATTGCAGTCCTTCATCTAAAACCTGTCCAAAACATCTTGCACATACTTCTTTTGAGAAATAAAGATCCCATTAGCTGATTGCACTACTTCTATGCCAAGGAAGTAATGCATCATACCAAGATCAGACATTTCAAATTCAATCATCATGGATTTCTTAAAGCTTTCAATCATGGCTGTATTACTTCCAGTATAAATTAGATCATCTACGTATAAGCAAACAATGAGCATTTCCCCTCCATCATCAACTTTTATGAAAAGCGTGTGTTTATAAGGACATTTTTGAAATCCTTCCTTCAAAAAATAAGTTTCTATACAATTATACCAAGCTCGTGGAGCTTGTTTTAATCCATATAGAGCTTTCTTTAATTTATACACTTTATGCTCATTGCTAAGTTTTACATAACCAGGGGTTGATTAATAAATACCTCTTCTTTCAAATCTCCATGGAGGACTGCTGATTTCTCGTCCAACTGGAAGATAGGCCATGATTTTTTGAGCTGCCATAGCAATCACCAATCTGATTGTATCATGCCTTGCAACCGGAGCAAAAACTTCTTTATAACGTGCCTTGTGCTTGTCAACCTCACCATTCTCCTTCAGCTTTGTCTTGTAAACCCACTTTACACCAATTGTCTTCTGCCCTTTTGGAAGATCACATAGCTCCCATGTATCATTTCTTTCAATGGCTGCAATTTCAGCATCCATAGCCTTTCTCCATTTTGGTTCTTTGACAGCCATTTCAAAACTGATAGGATCACAATCTGAAAACAGAGCAAAGTGAGTGAGTGGGTCTTCAGATTGATCAATTCTAGTTACCTCATAATCATACATCCATGCTAGTCTTCTTCGAACACGTTTAGGCCTTTGTGATTCAGCTGCAAGTGGGCTTTGATCAGCTATTGGAACATTTTGAGTGACTTCCTCTTCTTGCTCATTCTCCATAGGCTGCTGCCCTTTCTCTTCATCATCAAAATCTCCTGGAATACTTTCTTTAACACCATTTTGATTCCATGACCAGGTGCCTTCTTCATCAAATATCACATCACGGCTGATGACAATTTTCATGGTGCTAAGATTGTATAGTTTATAAGCTTTTGATGTATCACTAACGCCAAGAAAAATGCATTTTTCTCCCTTGTTATCTAGCTTCCTCCTCTTCTCATTTGGAATATGGGCATAGGCAATACACCCAAAAATCCGGAAATGATCTACAGCAGGTTTCCTTCCACTCCATGCTTCCTCTGGTGTCATATTTTGAACAGCAAGTGTGGGACTTCTGTTCAATATATGAATGCTCCAATTAACTGCTTCAGGCTAGAAACTTTTTGGAGTGCTACTTGTTGTCAAAAGGCTTCACAGCATATTCATAGTAGTGTGGTTCTTCCTCTCGCATACACCATTCTGTTGGGGTGTATAAGCTGCTGTCAGCTCTCTTCGAATGCCATGATCTTCACAAAAAACTTCAAATTTGGTTGAGCAATACTCTCCACCACAATCTGTTCAGAGGGTTTAATGGTGTTTCCTGTTTCATTTTCCGCACGAGCCTTAAAACTTTTAAATGCACAAAAAGCTTCTGATTTTTCCTATAAAAATAAACCCAAGTTTTTCGAGTATAATCATCAATAAAGGTAATTAAGTATCTTTTACCTCCATTAGAACATGGTGTTATCGGCCCACAAATGTTGGAATAAACAAGTTCCAATGCTTTCTTCGCTCTCCAAGATTTTCCTTGTGGGAATTGATTACGGTGTTGTTTGCTAACAACACATTCTTCACAAACTTGAGAAGATGCTGTAATTTGAGGAAGTCCTGTCACCATGTTCTTTTGTTGGGGGGTCTTCAATCCACTAAAACTCAAGTGGCCATAACGAAAATGCCACAACCAAGAAGAATCCTTTACTTCGGCTACTAAACAAGATTGCACACTTGTAATCTTCAATGGAAACAACCTGTTTGAACTCATTTGCACAACAACAATGGCTCCTCTAGTAGGATCATAAATCTCACAAACACCCTTTTGAATAGTGATTACATAACCCTTTTCTTGCAATTGGCCAGCACTTAACAAATTGCTTTTCAAGTCAGGAACGTAAAAGACATTAGAAATTGTTTCTACAAAACCATTCTTGGTTCTTATCTCTATATCACCCTTTCCCATCACCATCACAGTGGAACAATCACCAAAACTTACTGTAGAACGAAAGCATTCATTTAAATAAGAAAAAGAAGACTTACTTCCACACATGTGGTTACTGCAGCCCGTATCAACATACCAAACATCAAATTCAGGTTCCTGATTAGCTTGAACAGCCATTAACAAAGTTTCCACTTCCTTCTTTTCAGCAAAATTCGATTGCGGTTCCTTTTCTTTGTCTGTAGGCAGTCTAGTATAACATTCAGAACGATAGTGTCCAAATTTATGACATCTAAAGCACTCTACCTTGGATTTGTCAAAATGTTGATCTCGTCCTCTGCCTTTGCCCTGAAATTGACCATCATTGGCTTTGAAATGCCTGCTGCCATCTCTATTGCCTTGATCTCCCCTTCCTCTACCTCTACCCTTTCCTCTAGAGTTTGAGAAATGAGTAGAGGTAGAAGCCTTTAAAGCTTGCTCCTCTGAAGTCGAACTTCGGTTCATCTTCTGTTCATGGACCAACAAGGAGCTCTGCAGTTCATCAAGAGAAAATGCATCTATGTCTTTCGATTCTTCAATGGAACACACGACATAATCAAACTTTGGTGTTAGATAACGCAATATCTTTTCAACAATGGTGACATCTTCCATCTTCTCACCATGAAAGCGCATTTTGTTGCTAATCTCCATAGTCCTAGCACAATAGCTGGTGACAGATTCTCCATCCTTCATTTGTAGAGTCTCAAAATCTCTTCTCAAAACTTGAAGTTGTGCACGCTTCACTCTAGCAGAGCCTTCATATTTCTTCTGCATGGAATCCCAAATATCTTTGGAAGTTTCTTTGCTAAGAATTGTTTCCAAGATGGGACGATTAATTGCCTAGAAAAGGTAATTTTTTGCCTTCAAATCTTTGAGCTTTCTCCCTTCCAACTCTGTTTTCTGGGCATCTGTCAAGACTGTATTTGGTGCTGTGCTTGAATTCCAGATTCAACAATTGGCCAATACTCTTTGGACCGTAGAAAATTCTCCATTAGCATACTCCAATGGTCATAGTGACCATCAAGACATGGGATTGCCGCCTGCACAAAATTTTAATCTGAAGCCATCAATGCTGTTTGGAGACTCTTTCTCTCTTGCTTTTCTCCCTGGCTCTGATACCATTGATACAGAGTTAAGAAAAAAAACAAAAAACAAAGGAGACGTATTTGAATGGAATGGTAAAACTCTCTGCATTTTATTGATAAAGAAAGGAGGCCTATAAATAGGCTTTACATCAAAACTGAAAGCACATGAAAATAGGCATTATAAACCAACTCCTATTAACTAGGAAACAAATAGAAACAAACTACTGGACTTCTAATGACTAGGATAGCAACGTGAGACACTTTCTCAGCCATGAAATCTGGCTGAGATCAAATAACCAAAATATCTAAAGACTTGGTCAAACTACCAAATATCTAAAGATACTTCCAATAAATATTATAAAATAAAACATGTAATCTTAACATTCAAATCCTCTCAAGGAAATGAGGGGAAGGATACTCTCTTTATGGTAAATATACAGAATTCCATAGTCAATCTCATAGATTAATATAGAATTCTGTGTTAAGCCGTATTCACTGTTTTGTTGTGCCCTTTTTAGAAAATCCTGATTGGAAGGCATTTGTTTTATTCAATTATTTGAGATTTTTACCTTTTCTCCTTCTTCTCTTCCGCTGCTCCTCCAAATTTAAGGTTTTCACCTTATATTTTCGCTTATATAAATAAGGACTGCAAAATTTGCCTCCAAATTGGAAGTTTTGTAACTGTCTTATCTCGTGTGTATAATATGTCAAAAGCCTGGCAAAAATATAAAAGATCTTACTTCTTCTTGATCTTGTCTTATAATCATTAAAGTATTTCATTCACATGGCAATTTTCAGTCTAGCCCCTGTGCAGGTTGTCCTTTTCTGATTTATTGCAGGATCATGCTATAGTAGGTGGTTTGCAATTGCAAGAAATCCTGTCTTATGATTTTCATATGAAAGTTTACTTGTTGATTTTTTTGAAGAAGTTTTATGTAGTAGAAAAGAAGCATAAATTTTTAGGGTATCCTTAGATTCCACAGAAGAGAGTGCATGTGGTATTGTTTTCCTGGATCTTGATGCTTTGATTTTATGGGTCTCTGAACCTTAATATATTTTATCTGTTTTTTTTTTTTTTTTTGGTGTGTGTGTGTGTGTGTGTGGACTGTGGCATGAAGGTAAACTGTATTGTATCCCTGTCATTGAGGTTAGCGACACCCTTCACATGACACATCTTTCAATTTAGTTAGCTACTCTTTGTGAAGTTTGATACAGTAGCGGATTATTGATGCTTCATTTTCCACTTTGTCCAAGCCTTTGGTGTTCAGACTTTAGAAATCAGAAGATAACATGATTGAAATATGAGCTCCCTTGATCAAAAAGTTGTTATTGAAGGTAATAGCCCAAATGCTATCAAATAAATTTAAGGTGGTGTAGATTGAGTCTGAAATATTAAAATTTTGGTGAAGGTTGATTGTATTAGGTCAACCACAGACTGTACTTTTTGTGTGGATGAAAGGGAAGCAGACTTTGAGGTGGGATTCTTAACCTGGGGTACTTGATCTTTGGATGAAAAATGGGAGCTCATATTTCAACATGTTTAGCTTAAAAATACTGTGGAGGTTGATAGTATTAGGGTTATTCTCTTAATAATACTGTTGACCTAACATGTTTAGCTTCAGTGTGAGTTTCTTTTCCCGTTTGAATTTTTTTTTTTTCCATTTGTTAGCGGACAACTATAGAGGTTATATTAATCACTTTATGGTTCTATATTTGTGTTACAGTGAGATCACTGCTGAAGGGAGACGGATAACAAAGCTTGATCAGATTTTACTAAATGGAAACAACATTGCTATTGTAAGTGAGATACGATGGGTTTTTTTATTCATTATACTTAAAAGAGTATTTTATTTTTGAATTCAAGTTTGTAGAATTATTTCCTCTTATCATTGATACAAACATTGATTTCAACATCTCAAAAAGTGTAAACCGTATGCTTTTTAAACTTTTTTTCTGCAAGCCTTAGTTAGCTGCTCCTATTTTAATTAAATTTAAATGGTGCCATAATGTGAAAATGCGATATGTATAGAGTTTCAATTATCTAAATCACTGTTATAATACTTTTGTTGGAATGCAGCTGGTCCCTGGTGGTTCGCCTGATCCAGAATGAATGCAGTTAACCTCAACTCTGCTATTAATTTCCTCCTCTTCTACTGTGATTGGGTCAGATTACTCCTCTGTTTTAACGAGAATTCTGACCACCAAGATGCACTTTTTCCACCACTTTGTTATTCACTTGATATCATGGTTGTTAGATAATGGTGGTGGGTTTGTCAATGATCATGGATTATGATGGATTGTGTTTGTCCTAATAGTTTGTATTGCTAATCATATTTAATGTGCAGCTCTACTATTGCGTCAGATATTGATTGTATTACCAATTTGGGAAGCTGTAACCAAGGGGACATAAAATAGAATAAGGGGGAGCCCAATTTGAAAATGAACATATGCAGCTTGAAGAAATACCCAAAGCTGTATTGTCAAAAAACATAGCTGGAGGCATTTTGGATAAATGTTAATGTATTGAAGCCCCCGAATTTTTTGGAGATTCTAAACATTTCCTGCACGCATGAAATTATGAGATTTCAAGATCATATCTTTGCGCGTGTCGACTGTGCATGCTGGCACCACCTAAACCTCGTAGATGAAATATCCTTGCTTGTTCTTCTAAGACATTTTGCTACCTCCTCTAACTGATTTGAATGGACTCAACTCAATGGAATAAATTGTTGGGTGGTTGCAACAAGAAGGTATTTTTAAATAGTGCAACCCATCACCACAACACCGCCCCCCCCCCCCCCCCCCCCCCCCCCCCGGGTGCCAAAATTAAAACTAGCCTACCAATGAAGGCCAAAAGATGCCAATACCTTCTAAAGGAAGCTTTATGAACATCTTTCTTTCCGGGTGTCGACCTTTGTTTACAACACTTCTTTTTGAACATTTAATTCAAAGACTGCTTCTACAATGTGAATGCATGCACTTGCCATATAAAAGATATCTTCAATGAAAAGCTCGATTTTTGCTCGTGAGATTCAGTGTAATTTTTGTGTGAAAGTTGTGTAAAACAAATGTTTCTCTTACTTTCATATACTCTGTCACATATGTTACCATTAAGTTATTTTTATTATGTTTCGGAGATGTTTTTACAAGTAATTTAATCAAACCACAAGACGACAAAAGTGCAACTTGCGTAAAAGTGAATATCCTAAAATGGCTAGTCCCGGCATCATGCTCAATTAATCAATCACTTTTGCCGATAGGTTATTTATTTTTGCCAACAAACATGAGTCCACGTAAGAAATTGAGGAAGATACTATTTTCAATCTTTTTCTATTTCCATTTTTGTCTTAACGTAATCATTTCAAAGAACCACACAAGGAGTCAACTGGTCAAGCACGCATAAAAACACAGTCGTACAATGCCACCGTTACAATGAGGCCTAGTCACCTTGCTCCGAATGCACAATAGTGGGCAGCTTTAATCATTTAGGGTCTGTTCGGTAGAATGGGCCAAACTCATTTTATTAAATTTTACATATTTTTTTATACACTTTTTATCTATATGTATTTTAAAAAATTACAAACAACTCAATTCAAACTCCTCTACCGAACAGGCCCTTAGCAATTTGAAGCTTTATGACATACCTCTATGTTTATGAGTTAAAGATCATAGAAAAATTTAAACCACCAGGCATGCCATAATCATTGACTAATTGGATCTTTGTTTCAAATGACAAATAGAAATGAAACATAAGGTAAGATTATGGTGATTAGGGGCTGTGGTTGTGGGTGGTGGTGTCAGTGGCTATGGCTATTGATTATTGTGATGTTTATATTATTTTATTGTATTGTAAACTAAAATAGAATCTTTGATGTTAAGTGTATTGTAAAGTGAGGTATTAAAATAAATAAAGTGGTTTTTTGAGTTGTTAAATGCTAAAATTTTTAAAACCCTTAATATGAATGCTCTTAAAACATTCAATAAAATTTAAAAACATTTAGATTGTTTTATTAAACATTCAATGGTTTAAAACATTCAATAGTTGTTAAACGTGACCCAGTTGACCCAGTTGAACTAATAATCTGGTGATTTTTTTTTTTTTTTTTGGAGAAACACACACACACACATATATGTATAGGGGAAGGAGGATGAAACAAGGGAATAGACTCACACGCCAACACCAAAACTGTATGCGGCAGTTAGTGTCACGAAGCGAGTGATAAACTCCTTCTTAATATCACATCTTACTGATGTGAGATGACTGAATTGGTACTTAAGTTGGTTGGATTGTTTAATTAGATTACTTATGCAATTAACCTAGTAAAATCTGATGATTTTTTTTTTGTGGTAACTTGTGCAACTTGGATGGGTTATTATGACCCCATCTGAAGTTGTAATTTTGAATAAAATTACCCTGTATAGCTTTAATTATTGCTGTGCTATTTAATTTTTGAATTTGGAGGACAATGATGTTAAGAGATTTTATAACGAGGTTAATGATTCACTTTTCAATAAAAGGATGTTTAATTTGTCTTGATGTTATATTACACTGTAATATTATATTATTGTAATTTTACATTAATGTAATCTTAATACAAAAACACAACATTATAATGTTTAGGAACATGTATTCTTGTTCTCACAATAGATGCATGCAGCCAGGGGCGGAGCTATCGAGGGGCCAGGGGGCATGCCCCCCTGAGTTTTGAAAATTTCCATTAATAGTGGCGAAAAAATAATAAATAATCCAAAAATATACAAAAAATTGACTTCTTGCCTCCCCCCCCCCCCCTAAGATTTTGTGGGAAATAAATACTAGATTATTACTCCTAAATTTCAAATTTTAAAACTGATTTAGAAAAAACTCATAAAAATTTTGAAAATTGTTTCCAAAAAAATACAATTTGACCCACGTTTTTAGCCCATAACCTCTCCAAATACAAACAAAGAGAGAACTTTAAAAATTTCCATATAAAAAATCCCTTCAAAATCCAAATACACATAAGAAAATCCTTACATACCTCTCATAGCTGCTGTTTACTAGAGAAGAAAAAGAAAAAAAAAAAAAAAAAAAACCCTTATCATTAGCTCAATTCTGCCGATGTTCCTTGCAGTCCAATGAGCTCCAGTCAACGACTGGCAATTTGCAAATGAGGATGCGAATCTAGCCTCCGCTAGGATCCTTTGGTATTTCTTCTAGGTGTTTGGGTTATATGTTTTACTTTTACACTCTGGTAGTTTCCAACATCTTCTTTTCTTTGATTAAAAGCATCTGATTGTTTACAGCTTGCTTACACTAGTAACATAGATTATTTTATATTAAATAATTCTATTTTATTTTATATTCTGATATGATAACAGTGGTTTTGCATGTGTGTGTATATATATATTTAAGTTACACCTAGTGTAACTTGACAAGAGTTATACTATTTGTAGACCGTAAATTTGTGATTGATCTAATGGTTAAAAAAATAGCATTAGATGCTAATTGACTTACACCTTATTTACTTAATTAATAACAATTTTGTTTCTCTCTCCTTGTTTATTATTTAAAATCTTTTACATATATTCTTTTATTTGCTAATGACTTTACAAATATATTTGCAATACTTTTTTTTTTGGTTGAGTTCGTATTACTCTTTTTTTTTTCTTCTTCTTTTAAGTCGGTTATACTTTTATAGTCTTATCAATTGTGAATATATATCCTGTCTTTTTAAAAATAAATAAATGGTTAAGTGTTGTTTAATGAGGTTTTAAATAATAAGTTTCTCAAATAATAATTAACATAGATACTTTTTTTGTTGTTAAATGACTTTACAATTATATTTGCAATTTTCTCTTCTTCTCAAATAAAATTGACTTCTATAATGCTCATGTCATTTTCTTTTCTTCTTTAAGCCGGTAATACTCTATTAATTAATTGTGAATATTTTATTTGCCTTCTTAAAATAAAATAAATAAAAAATTGTTGGGTAATATAATTGTAAACACATATCCACGAAGAAATCTTTTTATTAATTAATTTTGGCTTTTCAAAGCTCAAATGGAGGAAACATTGGCCGTGTCTACCATGCACAACTTTTAAAAATTGGCAACACGCCAACACATGATATGTGTTTGCATGATCTTTATATTATTCAACTTTCTTAATCCAATAAGACATCCTAACATGTCCAATCATCCTTGCTTAGCCACCAAGTTTTTATCTAACCTCATAAAAGTAAACCCATTAGAATATTATCATAGGATTTTCTTGAGGACGACAAAATTAAGAAACAAGTTTGGAAATTGGAAGAAGAAATTAAAATCATTGAAGGCCCACAAATGGCAATTAATGGTCATCATATTTGTTCTCACTTGTTTGTATACCATTTGTGTGATAAGACTATAAGAGTATGACCGGCTTAATAAAGTTGGGCCTTATTAAAGTTGAGCTTCAATCTGTCAAAATCTGACTAATCAAACTGTCAAACTTTAATTGGGCCTATCAAAAATAGGACATCAAAAGTAATACAAACCTTTTTTTTTTTTTATGAGAAATCAGTATTCAGTACTAGGCTTATCTTCCAAATTCCAAAAAACAAATAGAACTTCTTCTTTTTTTCTTTTATACAATAAAATAGAACTTTGACAAACAAAAAATTATTAGTGTTTTCAAGGAAAGTTCTTGAATGAATGCATCCATGAGATAAACTCATGCATGGCCATATTTGAAAAGAACAAATTTGTGAGCATTTCCAAAATTTAATCATAATTATGAGTTCAAGCTAATTTTAGTAGGTGATCTAAAGCAATACCTCTGTGGAATATCAAGATGACTTTATCTAGAAAGAAATCAAGATTACTTGTCTTCTAGGTATGCTCGCAAAAGAACACATTTTTTTTAGCATTTGCAAATTTTAATAGTAATAATTATGTGTCTTAGCTAATTTTAGTAAGTGAACTTAGCAATATCTTTGTAAAATATTAAGAATTAATACAAATGAGTTTAAATTCTATAAAGACTTGAGGTAAATCCTTTGGTTTACACCTTCTAATAAGGACATGTCATTACATCATCATATTACTAAAATATAAATGAGATTAAGTTTATAAGGATGTGGTGTAAAACCTAACTTTTACACCCTCTAATCCTAACATATCACATCATCATATTACATAATAAGAAATAGACACAATCACACAATAAATTTAAATACTCATATGAAAATCCAACCCAATTGAAAATTTATTGAGATGTTATTAAGTGGGGTAGAATATATTAAGTTTTAAGTAAAAAAACTGATGTGGCAATTTCTTATTTGATTGTGTAAGACATGGGTCTTACATCCTATCCTTACCAAATTTTGATTCAACATAAATACATCCAATCACACATGATAATATCTCAATAACTATCATATTTTTGGTTTTAATAAAAGGTGATGTTGATGGAAAAATACGTGTTTGTATTACATACAGAACATACGCAGTGAAAAATTAACAGGTTTATTTTATTCGCAATTGATAACATGTACTTTGTAAATTTCAGAATTCAAGTATACAAAAGTATACCTTGGTGTAGTGGATTTCAAAATCAAAGATCAGAAGTTCTTGAGAACACTTTTAATCTTCACTCCAATTCTACTTGTGCCTAAGAAGTGTGGTCTCTCAATTAGTTATATGTGTATGTTCAAGAGAGAATGAAGAGTGTCTAACACTCACATACAAACCATTTCATGTTCATACAAAGATTCTGTATGTTTCTCTTCTTATAATTGGTTATCTAATTGGACTAGTCTTTTGAGCCTTTGCAATTGGGCTTTAGTACGTAACTTGGAGTGTGACCAAAAGGGAACAAATAAAACACTAGTTCCAATGAGCCTTGAGCTTTTTTGTCAACTTTTGATAAGTCTAAAATTATCATTAATTATATTTAATACTACTATATAAATATAATTGCATTCTAGGCCTATTAATAAATTATATCCCAAGACTTTATTGCACATACAACCTCTTCATAAAATATTCGTAGTAATACAAAGTCATTAATGTAGACTGCCACTTTGTAGATTACTACATCTTAATCCTTGAGTACTCGGTTTAATCATTTACGTTATTCATCATATATTTATGAAATTCAATTTCATAAATATATACTTTAGTAACTCTCTACTAAAATAGTTAGACCTAACATTTTAAATAACAAATCTATTAAACTTATCTCAAGGAAATATTTTGTATATCCGTTAAGATATTATGAATTCTATTTTGAGAATCTATGTTCTATCAATACTAAATGTGGCTGCCCAACGTACTGAGGTTTTAACCGTTATTTTAGATCTCACTCCTAATATATCAAAGTAATCTACACTTCATGATCAGGTCCATTATTCTCTCAGGATTAAGAGTTTATGTAAATAGAAGTCGTAAGATTTATTATTCATTTAATAGTCGTTAGGAGAATAATAAATTTCATTATGGTCCAGTTCAATATATCTTAACTCTTATAACATATCAACATATCAACTAAAAGTCTCCACTTCCATAATCAAGACAAATCATCTTAGTTGATGTGTTATAGTCTTCGCAAATGAAATGCCCAATTTTATCACCGACTACGAACTAAAATTCTGAGTTTAGAAAGAAACTGTGATTTATATCTTCTGTGACTTTTTACATAAATCACATACTATGCATCTCATAGACTATATGATAATGTCTGAATATTCATGTTATCATTATTTTAGATAATAATAAAACAACTTTATTAATCACAACATTAAGTCATACATAATGTTATATATAATGTCATACATAATATCATACATAGCATCATACAATAGGATTTAAGAGCACTAATCCTAACGTATGTGGTATTATTAGATGTGATAAAATGTATTAAATTTTAAATAAAAAACTAATGTAGCAACTTCTTATTGGAACACATTTGTACCAAATTCGGACTCCAAATGCAAAAACATATATTTATTAATTGTTGCATAGTTGGTTGGGCTTGCTTCCAATAATAATAAAATAAAATAAAAAGGATTACAAAATATGGGAAGTATTGAGTCTATCTTGTATTAATTAGTTATGAAGAAGAATACATTTTGTAATATTTATAAATGAATACTGTGTAGAAAGCATTTATATCTTTATCTATGTCTAAACCCAAGGGCTCCAATTCAATTTTCAATAAATAAAAAAAAAAAAAAGCAATTTTGTGAGTTTGAAAGAAGTAGTGATGGAGTACCTTTTTTTTTGAAAATGTTTTTTATTTTTATTTTTATGAACTATCCAATTATAAGAGAGATTTTTAGATGCAAGATAGCCCAAAGAAAAGGTCTTTGTTCATGACAGAATACCATGAGTGTCTCCTATAAAATGGTTTTTGTAGCATCAACGGGTAAGTTATTATTTCAAGAAAATCTATATCCTACCGTTGCTCTCGTGTGAATATTACTGATTTTTTTTTCTTTGTTAAAGTTATGCATATTTATTTTTTGTTTCATCCATATTTTCCGAATTATATATGTAATTATAATTGGTTGTTTCTTCAAGGTTGTGAGAGCTCATATGTATTTCATGTTCAGATAAATTGGAGAAAGAAACCAGTCCACAAAACGTTTCCTCAATGAAATTAATAAAAGTTGTATCCTATTGAAGCTTTTCTTCTCTAATAGCACTTTCTCACTACAAAACAACACGAGCTTTTTCAGCATATTTTTATCTACTATTACTAAAAATTGTTCATAAAAACCTTAATTTTTTACAGTTATATGCAACTGTGGAGTAAAAACAAGACAATTAATTAGCATATTTAGATCCACGCTTGACATAACTGTTGAAATAAGGGTTAAAAAAAAAAATTCAGCTTTTTCTTCAGGTTTCAGCACCGTGGAAAAAAAGGGGTCAAAAAAATTATATAGATAAATTTTTTTATCAACAGTCATTTACCACTGTTGAAAATAAGTAACGCCATATTATATAGAAGCTACAGTATCTCACAAAGCCAAAATACGTTGCATGCTCTCTTTTTCACTCTCTGCAAATATGGGCTTGGTGGTCGCATTTTCTCACAGGTTCTCTCTCTCTGCATTCCTTATTCAGTTGCTGCTGAGAAAACTTTCTATTTCTCTATTATTTTCTCAGCAACCAAACAAAGTTCTTGGCTTCGGTTAATTTCTTTTTGCTTTGGATTCACCATGCTGGTACTATTACGTCTAGATCTTCTATATATTTACACTTTCCCTAATCCAATCCCTCCGATTAGGTATCTTCTTTATGTTCATTGATGAATCCAATTGCTTAGTCTCCATAAAAACCTAACCTTCAATCTTTGTATTTTTTCCTTTCAATTCTTAAATTCGATTTTATACTGCCTGTATAATTAAACTGCAAATCTGGAATTATTGTTTAATTACTCTTAATTATCACAAAAATGGCTGAATTGCTTTTTACTTCCATTAAAGTTTACTTTCTTGACCAATGATAATGAAAATGCTAGTTAAAATTGAAATTGAGTCTTGATCATTAGGTAATGCTTGATTTTGCTTTGTCAGTACCTTGATTTGGGAACAAGACTTGAACAAAGATATAGAAGTTATTCATTTATTGTTTTTGCTGTTAATGTAATTTGGAAATTTAGAATTTGATGGAATATAAAAAAAATTATATAAAAATCATGATGCCAATCCATTTTGCAATTCAGAATTTGAATCTTTCATCATTTATGTAATTTTCTTTAATTTTATAGGGTTTTTTTTTTTTTTTTGCCAATTTCTCAAAATTTATGTTCTATTTTTTTTCCCTTCTTGCTTTTCTGGTTTGTGATTTTAGTATATTACTGCTGACCTTAATTTTAAAGAAAAATCACAGTTGCATGTTAATTTTGTTTTTTCTTTTCTAATTTTTTTTTTTTAATTTCTAGGATGAATAAGCTTGATAGGAAATAGCTTTGCATAAAAATTTTATTTTTGGGATGAACACGCTTAAATAAAAGTCTCCTTTGCATGTTTATTTTGCTACTTCTGCTCAATTGTCTCTTATTATTTCTTTTTTTTTTTAACCCCATTTGAGCTCTAGTGCTCAAATTTTATGGCAAAAGGCTCAGCTATAGGTATAAATTTGGGTTTGTAAAGCTTTTACATTTTCTGGGTAAAGTAGAAATCACTATCAAATGCTTTGTAATTTGATTAAAATAAAGTGTGTTAATGTGATTTTTCTATGTTGGTTTGGTCCTGGATCGATGGATAGGAGTAGTGAAAGAAACAAGTTAGCCCATTTCTATGTGAATGCTTGAACTTAAATATTTGATTGAATCCTAGTACTATCTATGCTGTTGTAGAGTGTGGTTTGGTCTTTGGTGCTGAGAAAGTCCTCTTTTTAATTAAATTTGAAGATTATGAAATTAATTTTATGTTCTTAGGAACAACAGTTGGTGCTTTCAATGATTTTTCTATATGGGTTGAATGCCAAATAGGATTCTGTGACTAGCCCTGATTAGTCTGCAGAGGATTCAGTGCTGACCTCAAATTTTTGGTAGTAAGGTTTGGCTGTCTGGTTGAATGCCAAATGATTGTTTCTTTGTTTAATGTTATTTTTTTTTCTTTTTTGGAGGTAAGTTTTATTTTGGTATAAGCAGAAAATTAACCGGAGTTTAGATGTTTGTTAATTTCAGTGGTTCATAGTTTTTATGGAAACGTGTGTTGGTTGTTTTATGGATTTGACAGACTACTTCAAAGCGCCTTTCTGAGAGGAAAATGGCAAAGTTTCAGAAGAACATCACAAAGAGGGGATTGGTGCCTGAAACCACTTCAAAGAAAGGATATGACTACCAGTTGGGCCTATCGTTCTTGGTTTCTTTGTCTTTGTTGTCATTGGATCATGCATGGCCTTTCTAACTTCTTATTGTTGACATACTATTAATGCTCTTTAATAGCCTTTTGGGGGGATTGGGGGTGAAGGGGCTCTCATTCAATTTTCCACATGTTTTATATTTACTATATGTTGGCAGAGTCTTTTACTCTTTTTTAAGACTACTATGACATAAAGTTGTTGCATGAACTTGCTAAAAGGATGAAAATATGTGTCCAATAAACATACTATTGTGTAACATTGTGGACTTCATCTAGTGGTTACTGCTTTTCTCTTGTAATTCTGATAGGGATGTGGGCTATAGAACTAATTTATGATGTGTAGGTTTGAGAAACTTTAATGTAGCTCTAGGAGCATGTTAAAAATATGCGCATTGTAATGTCTTATCATTCACATTGACATTATCTGCTTGTTGCAACTTTACAGGTCAAGAACATAATATTTGGTAGCATATAGGGGTTTCAATTTTTAATTTTGCTTATTCTAAATTCCTTGATGCATGCCGATGGGATAAGACTATAGAATTGATTGGGGGGATGTTTATTTTTGGACCTGTAGTTACTGAACTGGTGAATAGTATCATTGTTAATATACATAGACATTAGATTTTCTTAGGTGATTAAGTTGCCCTTTTTCTTAACACGCAATTGATCACTTAATTTCCCCTGATTTTTTTGTTGGTAGCCCTCTTTCAGATAATTAGGATAGCTACAAGCGGTGGGATGGCCTGAGCAAGAGAAAAAGGAAGTTTGGTGTGATATGGACGTCTTCAAAGACAGCAATGTACCATGTAGTGAAGTTAGAACATCTTTGCTTCCTACTTTGCAATAATAAAGCAGTATCGTTGTCTGGTTCATTTTATATTGTTTCCATTCCAAGGGGTATTTTTAAATAATAATAAAAAATTGATGAAGGATGATAAACAGAACAAGAAGCAGCAACCAACTGCGCTTAACAGCCAACGCTAAACAAGCAACAGCAGCTAGACCACTTTATATCTATCAACAAAACAGAAAGTAAGAGAAACATGAAGCCTTTTTAGAATCGAATTTCTTAACATTCCTAGACCAAAATAAACAATATCTAACATCAGACATAGTAGCTTGAACCTGCTCCATTTCTGCCTTCAATTTTCCTTGAAAATTTCTGGCATTATGATGAAGCCAAATGTGATACTACATAGTAGCATCAAGATCCAATTTGCATAGTCTTCTGAAAACTCTTACCATTTAATTTCTTCAGAGCCTAATTAACTTCCTCACTCCATGACCCGACCTGCCTGCCACTAGTCAGAATCTGCATCCAAATCATTTTAGAGATGGGACAATCAAAATAAAGATGATCTCTAGATTCAATTCTTCCCTTGCAAAAGAGCATGCCCTTCAGTTCCTCAGCTCTTGATAAAAGAGACCTGCTTTGTTATCTTTGTTATAATTGTGTAATACTCCCAAGTCCCAGCATTCTTTGTGTATATGAAAATGTGTATGTACGCCATTCTTGTTAATTGCTTTTGCTTCTTGTATTATTAGTTGTTCCCTACGATTTGTTCATTTATTGGAGTAACACACATGCAGCATTAAAAATTTCCCACTGCACTCTAGAACGGTATAACCCATCTGATGAGAGAATACGGATACCCAAAGCTTAAGGCAGATCAAAAGTTGTCAGCTTGTAGTCATGCAGGTCTAATTGACAATGGTTTGTTATTTTTGATAAGTAAATTTATTATTTTATTTTTTGATAAGTAACAATGGTTTCTTATTATACAATTCTATGATCGATAATTATCATATTCGGCCAAAAATGGCACCCCACTCTAGTAGAGCAGGAAAGATTGATGATGCCTTGAATTTTATGAAGGGGAAAAACTTAAATACAGTTCCTTCGGTTCTCTTTTTAAAAATCTACCACTTATCTAATTGAATAACTAAACTAACACAGTTTTAACGCCGTTCTCTCTCTCTCTCTCTCTCTCTCTCTCTTCTTCTTCTTCTTCTTCTTCTCTTCTTCTTTCACTTGTGCGTGTGAGAAAACCTGATTGCAAATCTCTAAAACTTCTACCAAACAATATCAGAAAATAAAATCTGGCTTCAAAAGGACAAGCCTAGAATGATCTCCATTAATCCCATTATTTTCATTAGAAGATTATTGATTTGTTCATACTTTTTATGCTAGACAGATGGCTTTTAAATAATGAAAAAGAAAAGAAAGAAAAAAAAGAACAAGAAGACCGCTATAGCAACGCACTGCTTGGATTAATCTAATTCTCATAAGTTTGGGACAAATAGCCATTAGGATAGTAATAGCAGATCCATCACATTCATTCCCAATAAACACAAATTAGAGGAAAAAATGGGGGGGGGGGGGGGGGGGGGGAAACTACCCTTCCCATCAAAACCTTCTCTGCTACAACTCTACCCAAACCCAATCCTCTACATGTTGCAATTACCTCTATAACCTCCTTCGTGTCATTGTTCTCCCCTAGTTAGACCCAAGCGATTGTGTGTGAGAAATCAGATTTGAAGCCAATGGGTTTTCTTTTCTCACAAACAAGGGAAACAAAATACAACAAAAAGTTATAGTACTTGTAAGGATGTAATTCGTGCCTAGGCTCAATAAGAAGGAGGGTATAGGCCTAAAGAGCCCAATACAATAAATTTATAGAGTGTGGGTTAGAAATCTTGATTTTAATGAGCGTAAACAGTAACATCAATGGCCCAAGATTCTGAAACAATAAAGATGAACAAGATTATAAGATGAAACTTATCCTCGAACTAAAGCCAAGAACCAAGTGCTTATACTTCTCTTTACTTAAAGATTAACAATATCTTTTTCTCCCCCCCCCCCCCCCTTCTTTTCTCTCTAGGGCATCCTTCCTTCTTATACTCCCCTTCGCCCCTCATTTTTACTCTCCACGTGTAAGTCCAGACTGCTAATGGTGATACTTGTCTCATCCACCCTTCCGGAACTCTTTGGGTAATAACTATAAGGCTAAAATTTACTGTTCAGATTTCACTTCCTCATTAATGCGATCATAGACTTAGGTACAGAGCTTTCAATGCGGTGGTAGCAGCTTTCTCTAAGATATTTCCTAATTGTTCTTGCTCTCTATGCCCCCATGAAACATATCTTCATCTTCAAAACCTCTAATAAGATCATTCTAGTCAACATATCTTACCATTTGACCCCCATCTCGACTGGCCAAGGATACATCCCTCCTTGGATCGCTTCCATTAGCCTCTTCTGTCATAATTAACTCTTGGGTCTCCAAATCTGACATCCTGATCATTACTAATACGTCCTCAAACGGGTCATGATTCTCGGACAAAGCCCATGGACCGAAAGCACCTTTTGAGCCTTTTACCCCCACAATAGCCCCTTAAAACTCCACTTTTCTCTTCCATCCGAGGAGAAAATTGGAGTTTTGATCTAACACAACAGCTCCTACACACTTCTTTGACCTTCAACAACTCGTACACGCTTCTTTGCCGAGAAATGGGTAAATGATGCTCGGAACGAGGCTAAGGCTGAGGCCAACCTCAAGGCCGAGAATGAACAAGCCTTCGGTTTGGCCGAGCAGGAGAAAAAGGAGCTTACTAAGAAATTGGTAGAAGAGGGGAAGAGAATGAGGAGTGTTGAGGCTGGGCTTAAGATTACCGTGACTCAGGCGAAGGAGCAATGCAAATAGCTCCATTACAAAGGGATAAAGCTAGCCACTGCCCAACAAGAAATTCTAAGCTTGAAGACTAAGTTAACCCAGGCTAAGGAAGTGGCTCGCACCATCAAGGAGACCGTGGAGGCTGTGTCGCTGGCTTCCTACAATCACAAGGTTGAGGAAACAGAGATCTGCCTGGCCGAGGAGCTTACTGAGGTATGTAGGGATTACTGCAAACAAGTATAGGCAGAGGCCCTCAATGTGGCCAGGAGTTCCTACTACCTTGGAGTGGAGGAAGGCCAAAAACATATGGTATCCCCAAGATATCAGTGCGATTGCAGCCATCCCTCCCTCTCCAAATGCCCCCGAGTCAACTCTCCCTATACAACCCTCCACCACCCAAGGCTCCTTTCCTCCTCAACAAGTATCCACAGTGCTTAACCAAGCTGTGGTCCAAGGTGAGAAGATTGATAAGGTCCTGAGTGGGGAGGTTAGTAAGGGTGATCCTCAGCCAGGAGAGAAAGACAAAGGAAAGGAAGTTCTGACTCTGTCCAAGGCTTCGAATGCTCCCCTCAATATCAAAGAAGTGGATCCCAAACCCAAAGAGAACGATGCCAAATTAAAAAGGGCTGAAAACAAGACAAAGGAGATTGCAGCCAAAACCAAGGAAGACCCTCTGTCGAAGACCAAGGCGTAGCCTAGGACTCCCTTCTCTCCTTGCCCAGTTCTATGACAACCTCATTTTGCTATATGTTTATTTTTGTAGCTCTTCTTATATTTTCATCTACAATGTAATTACCCACTTATATAATGACAAGTTCAAGAATGAATCAATATTACTCCTAGGACCACTTTGATTTAATATTACTCCTATACACAGTGTGAATGATTTATTGTTCAATTAAACAAGGCAGGTCATTGTGCATGATTAAGTAACAACTCTGACATATGTAATTTGACAAGGATTAATGAAAAGAATGAATTAATCAACCCTCAAAACATTTGTGCCAACGATAAAGATAAACCCCCATTTTCATGTGATGACTTGTATACTGGAATTGCACTCTTTCTAAGATTAACAAGCATTAGTTAACCAACAAATATCAAAATATGTCCATCCTCCCAAGTCATTTGGTTCGAGGATCCAAACATGGCCTAGGATCCATTTGAAACTTAGACAAATAATGAAAGATATCAATTTCTCCAAGGCATGTGGTCCGAGGATCCAAACATGGCCAAAGATCTGTTTAATACTTAGACAAATAATGAAAGAGATCAATTTTTCTAAAGCACGTAGTCCGAGGGTCCAAACATAGCCAAGGATCTGTTTGACTCTTTTAGAGATAATATAAGATATCAATTTTTCAAAAGTATGTTGTCCGAGGAGCTAAGCATAGCCAAGATTTTGTTTGATTCTTTTAGAGATAATAGAAGATGTCAATTTTCCCAACGTATGTGGTCCGAGGAGCCAGGCATAGCCAAGGTTCCCTTTGACTGTTTTAGAGGTAATAGAAGATGTCAATTTTCCCAAGGTATATGGTCTGAGGAGCCAGGCATAGCCAATGTTTTGTTTGATTCTTTTAGAGATAATAGAAGATGTCAATTTTCTCAAGGTATGTAGTCGGAGGAGCCAGGCATAGCCAATGTTCTATTTGAATCTTTTAGAGGTAATAGAAGATGTCAATTTTCCCAATGTATGTGGTCCTAGGAGCCAGGTATAACCAAGGTTCTGTTTGATTCTTTTAGAGATAATAGAAGATGTTAATTTTTCTAAGGTATGTGGTCCGAGGAGCCAAGCATAGCCAAAGTTCTGTTTGATTCTTTTAGAGATATAATAAAGGTAATGCATAAAGTAATAGGCTATATGGAATTGGAAAATACTTCATTAATAATAATATGTTCGCAAATATATACATTTCAAGGACGTGGTACAACCTTTTCATCTAGGTCTTCCAAATAATAAGCTTCTATTCCAGCTACTGAAGTGATACGATACGGCTCACCAGACTGGATTTTTTGTAGTACCTAAAACCTTCCTTAACACCAAATCTCCTAACGCTAGTGGCCTTAGCTTCACATTCGAGTCATAACCCTGTTTAAGCTTGTGTTGATAGTATGCTAACTAAACCATCGCATTTTCCCTTCTTTCCTCAACTAAGTCTAAACTCTTTTCTAACAATCCATCATTGTTGCTCGGACTAAAAGAGCTCGTCCTCACCGTTAGGAAACCTGTCTTTAGAGAAATTAGTGCCTCGGCCCCATAATTCATTGAAAAATGAGTTTCTCTTATAGACCTACGAGGTGTAGTCTTGTAGGTCCATAGAACTTACGGCAGTTCTTCTACCCATATTCCCTTAGCATCATTCAACCTCTTCTTAAGCCCATTGACTATTACCTTATTAACAGCCTCGGCCTATCCATTCCCTTGCGGATAAGCCTGAATGGAATACCTGTTTGTAATACCCAGATCAAACAATATCTTCTGAAAGTCTTACTATTAAATTGAACACCATTATCTGAGATAAGGGTATGAGGAATTCCGAACTGGGTAACTATGTTCTTCCAAACAAACCTTCATGCATCCAGATTCCTGATGTTTGATAATGGAAGTAATCTGTGCCAACTAGCAAAAATAACTTATTCCCCGTTGCTTTAGGGAAGGGTCCTACAATATTCAAGCTCGACTGAGCAAAAGACCAAGGACTGGATAGAGGATTGAGGACTCTCCCTAGTTGATGAATGTTCAAAGCAAACCTCTGGCATTGGTCACACTTTTTCACATATTCCAGCGCTTCCTTTGGCATATTAGGCCACCAATATCCTTGAGTAAGAGCTCTATGGGACAAGGATCTTCTCCTGGTATGACTTCCACAAATCCCTTCATGTAATTCTTCTAGGAGTAGCTCCGTCGCTTCTAGGTGTATGCATAACAAGTATGGTCCAGAAAAAGAGCGTTTGTATAACTTCGGATCCTAGGACAACCAAAACCAAGGAGCCTTCCTTCGTACTGTGTCAGCTTCAGATTTTTCTTCAGGTAAGATATTATCTTTAAGATACAGCACCACAGGGTCCATCTAGCTGGGTCCCACTTTGATCTGATGAACAAGAACTACGTACACATTTATCTTAGTAGGGGTACACAAATCTTCTACTAAAATAACCCGAGATAAACTCTGTGCTGAGGACGTTGCCAAGGTGGCTAGAAAGTTGGCATGAGTGTTCCTGTTTCTAAAGATTTGCACTAAAGTGAAAGATTCAAAATTTGATTGCAAACGTCTAACTTCACTCAAATATTCCTGCATTCTCGAGTCTCTAGCTTTTAGCTCCCTTTCTACTTAGCCTACAACTAACCTTAAGTCCGAGAACATCTCCACGTTCTACCCTCCCATTTTCTAAACCATATTCATCCCTATTAGCAGAGCTTCATGCTCGGCTTCATTATTCATGGCTGAAAAACCCATTCTCAAAGACTTTTCAATGACGATCTTATCTGGAGATATTCTAACCAATCCTACTCCAGATCCCCTTTGATTTGCTGCACCATCTACGTACAACTTCCACGATAAAGATTCCTTCAGGGAGATCATGCTAACTAATATTTCATCCATGTCCAATTTCTTCGTATGCTCTTCTAATGACAGCTCAGCAAACTCAGCTACCAAGTCAGCAAGGACCTGACCTTTCACAAAGGTACGTGGCATGTACTTTATATCAAAAGCCCCTAGAATTGTTCCCCACTTGGCAATCCTTTCCGTATAATCAGCGCTCCGAAGTAAAAACCTAAACGGGATTTGGGTGAGGACCACAGTTGTATGAGACTGGAAGTATAAGGAAGCTTTCGCGTGGCATGCACCACTGCCAAAATGGCTTTCTCCAACGGTAAATAGCAAATCTCAGCTTCGTGCAATGATTTACTTACATAATAGACCGGCCTATGAACACCATTGTCAACCCTTATTAGTACCAAGCTAACAGCATGGGAAACTACAGTAATATAAGCAAACATTACCTCATCTACCTCAGGCCTAGACATAATAAGGGGCCGAGAAAGATACTCTTTAAGCTGTTGAAAAGCCAAAGCAAACTTCTCAATCCATTCAAATCCTTTCCATTTATTCAGCAGTTGGAAGAAAGGCCTACATCAGTCCGCAGACCGAGAAATAAATAGATTTAAAGTAGCCATCATTCCTGTCAATCTCTAAACTTCCTTACGATTACGAGGTGGCTACAAACTGTTAATAGCCTTAACCTGATCAGGATTAACTTCGATTCCACGATGTGTAACCATGAAGCCCAGAAATTTACCAGATCCCACGCCAAAAGAGCATTTGAAAGCATTTAGGCACAACTTATACTTCCTTAGTGTCTCGAAGACGTTTTCAAGATTCCCAACATGCTCAGACACCATTTTACTCTTTACCACCATGTCATCCACATAAACTTCAATGCTCTTCCCCAGGTGCAACTTGAACATCCTAGTCATCATCCTTTGGTAGGTAGCCCCAGCATTTTTCAAACCAAAAGGCATTACCTTATAATGATAGTTTCCAGTAGGGATAACGAAGTATGTTTTCTCTTGATCGTCCAAAGCCAAAAGTATTTGGTGATAACATTGAAAAGCATCTAGGAAACTCATTCGAGAATGTCCAGCCGTGGCATTCACCAACTAATCAATGCGAGGCATGGGGAAAGGATCCTTGGGACACGCCTTATTCAAATTAGTAAAGTCTATGCATACCCGCCATTTGTCATTTTTCTTCTTAACCACCACAGTATTGGTCAACCAATCAGGATAAATACCTCCTTGATAGCTTCTGCTTTCTTGAGCTTAATTACTTCTTCTTTGACAGCATCAGAATGCTCTTTAGATGATCACTGAGGTGGTTGCTTCCTTGGTACCACAACGAGGTTGACATTCAAATGATGATAAATGAAGTTCGGATCGACCCCTAGGGTCTCATAAGCATTCCAAGCAAAGACATCAAGGTTTCCCTTAAGCAACTTCACCAATTCCTTCTTCTCCTGACGAGGCAGCTAGGCACCTACCTGAAAATACTTTTCTTTATCATCACCTATAGCAACTTGCTCTAAAGCTTCACACTTTCCTTCCACCGATAGGTCCCCTGATAACCCCGGCTCCTTTAATTGCTACAAATCATGAACATCTAATGCCGATGACCCAACTCCAAACCGATGTCTAATTTCAGCCACTATACACTACCTCGCCGTAGATTAGATTCCGATCAGCTCTTTAACCCAGTCTCCGAATGGATATTTCACCTTCAAATGCAAAGTGGAAGGGACAGCCCCTATGGCATGAAGCCAGGGTCTCACCACAATGGTTGTGTATGGAGAATATGCATCCACCACTATGAAGTTGACTTCTACAACTTCTAACCCTGTTTGTACCGATAACTTGACTTGTCCCATTGGTATAACCATCTTCCCATCGAAACCTACTAAAGGTGAATCATAACTAGTCAAGTCTTCTAGTTTTAATCCTAACCCTCTATACAAGTTGGGATACATAATTTCTGCCTCACTACCTTGATCCACCATAACACGCCTCACGTCATACCCCCCTATCTTGAGTGTGACCACCAAAGCATCATCATGTGGCTGTAAGTTCCAAACTTATCCTTCTCTGAGAAACTCAATGCCAATTGTAGTGCAACCTTTGCTTTCTTCAGCCCATGATTAGAGTTCTCAGATAGTGGCTGAGCCATAGTTATTACTCGAGAGGGACACAAATCCACCCTTCCAGGGGTCGCAAAAATGACATTAATGATGCCTAACGGAGGCCTCGAAGAGGTGTTCCCCTGAGTACCTAAGCCTGTGTGACTAACTTGCCCATTGGGCTTGTATAGGAACTGTTGCAACCTTCCCTCCTTAACTATTGCTCCAAATGATACCACCAATTTCTGCAGTTCTCGGTGGTGTACCCGCGCTCTTAGTGGTACTGATAATGAAGGTTCTAATTACGTCTCGTGAGGTCTCTATTCATCTTGTTAGGCCATTTGAAGTATGGTCCATTCTTGATTTTCTCCAAAATCTGATGAATTGGCTCTCGGAATACCGTGTTGACAATCTTTGGCATAATACCAGCCCCAGTCTGCCTGGTGAAGTCTCGCCGAGGACGATTATCATTGTATTTTTCCAACCTGAAGTCCCTTCTATCTTGAAAGACCACCTTCACCTTTCCTTTACCTAACTACTCGTCTTCTTCAACCTACTTATGTTTATCAATCCGGTCCATAAGCTAGCGCACGCTACAAACAGGTTTCCCAGTTAATGACCACCTCAACCCATGCTCGGCTAGTAAGCCGACCTTGAACGTTCTAATAGCCACATCATCAAAATCCCCATCAATCTCATTGAACATCTCCCAATACCTATATTTGTACGTTTTTAAGGTTTCACCCTCTCACATGGCCATGGACAACAAAGAATCCAAAGGCCGAGGGACCCTACTACATGTAATGAAGCGAGATCCAAACGCCCGAATAAGTTCCTTAAAAGAATTAATGGACCTCAATCCCAGGCCATTAAACCACCTCATTGCAACAAGCCCGAGGCTGGCGGGGAAATCCTTGCACATCAACGCTTCATTCTTGGAGTGCACAATCATCCTTTGGTTGAAATGGCTTACATGTTCCATAGGGTCAATTCAACCATTATAAATGGTGAATGTTGGCTGAACGAAACGCCGAGGAACTTTTCCCTCTTTAAACTTACGTGTGAAGGGAGACTTAGAAATTTGATTCAACGCCTTACTCATAGCATCAATTCCTAAACCCCTGGTGGATGAATTTCTATTCCTACGATTATGGGGGCCACTCTCTTCATACGAGTAAGACTCAGTAGGGGGAGTTCTCGACCTTCACCTATAAGTATCCCCCTTAATTCTCATTCTCACCAGAAGAAGAGTTAGAGATGGACTGAATCCACCTCCATTGTTTGAGACGTAACTTTCTCTTCAAATTGTCAATCTCCAACTGCATAGCCCTGGCCTTCTCTTCATGGGAGACTCTACTTCCACCTCGTGACTGACTCCTGCTCGAATGGGTGGTATGTACACTTCCCTTCTGATATCCACCTTGTTCGACAATGTGAACATCATCTTGACGCTAAAACCCCCTAGACTCTGCTTGGTGTGGACCTGAATTTGCCATAAACAGACTTCAGACTCACTAAAAATCTCAAATTCCCACAGACGGCGCCAATTTTAAGGACGTAATTTGTGCCTGGGCCCAACAAGAAGGAGGGTATAGGCCCAAAGAACCCAATACAATAAATTTATAGAGTGTGGGTTAGAAATCTTGACTGGCCGAGGATAAGTCCCTCCTCAGATCGCTTCCATTAGCCTCTTCTGCCACAATTAACTCTTGGGTCTCCAAATCTGACATCGTTATCATTACTAATTTGTCCCTGAATGAGTAATGATCCTCAAACAAAGCCCATGGACCGAAAGTACCTTTTGGGCCTTTTACCCCCACAGTACTTTTAACAGTGTTTGTTTAGTTATTCATTTAGACAAGTGACAGATTTTTAAGAGGGAACCTAAGGTACAGTATATAAATAACTGTATATAAGTTTTGCTCTTTATGAAAATGATGCCAATGGAACCAAGCATAAATGTTTTGGGAAGCTTGCTTGGTGCTTGTAGAGTTCATAACAACGTGGAGCTTGCTGAGCTTGTTGGGAAGCACATTCTCCATAAAGATATGAAAGATTCAGGCTACCATGTTCTTTTAGGCAACATATATGCCTCTACTAAGAGATGGAATGATGTGTCGAAGGTAAGAACATTAATAAAAGATAAGGGTTTAATTAAGAAACCCGGAAGTAGCTGGATTCAAGTAGGTGGTATTAATCACATTTTTCATGCAAGGGGCATAGATATAATGCATCCACAGGTAAATAAAATCCAAGAGATTCTAAAGAGTTTATTGTAAATTGCAATGGATGTTAATGAGTTAAACAATCTTGATATTAGGTGGCATTAGTAGAAAAAGGGCTCTCGCTGAGCACAATATATTTGAGAATGAAGCTACAAAGCAAAAACTATTGGAGCACCTAATTACAAGTTCATGAGATGGACTCAACCTTTGGACCAGGTGGAATAACGGAGATGCCTAATATTTCTTTTTGTGTTGATGAGGTACATGCAAGTATATCTGTCCTCAACAAAATTTTTTACTGGACCAGTCAAATACGACTATATTAGAGAAACCTAGCTTGCAAAAACAAATGAAGCAAAATACATTCTTGTTTCAAGTTTTTGTTCATTTACAGAAATGTTTATGGGTATAAAAGCTGCCTTCGCGGGAATTATCGCAAAAGTGATCTCTTTTTCGCTCACTGCAAGCCATTCTGAATGCAAGTAAGAAAATGCAAGCTGAAGGTTGTTCTTGAATGGCCCTTATCTTTATCCTCTTGAATTGAATGCAGATGTCAACCTTATTGCAATTGGATATGATCTCTTTTAATGCACGCTTCTTTTTGTTTATATTATCTCTTCTCCTCTGCAAATTTTCATGATAAAATGGTTACACATCATCTCCTACTTTGTGTGCATGTGGTTGGGAGGAGAAAGAAAGGGAAAAATGGAATGGTGCTTATTGATATTGGCATTACTTACCCTTTCAGAAAAATTATGAACTTCTGTAGTTCGGCTTCTCTTGGTACTTGTACCTCCACGAGTAGGTGCTTATTTTGTCTGTTATTCTTCAATATTCTGCAGTAAAATTGAACTTCTTAAAGCAATGGAGACAGTGTGGTTAAGATTTAAGAAGGGATCTCAAACCAAGGGAAATGTGGCTTCTAACTTTCTAATTACCTCACTTCGGATTGCGGATTCCTCAGTGTCATCATATTTCCTCCTCAAAGAACATGTTGGCTCATTTGAAGCTCTAAGTGAGTATATTGAAGAAGATGCAACCAGTGGCTCCATAAAACTAGAGTAGCCAAGCTGCTAATCATCCTTAGTTTTGTTGATTCAAGCATCTCCTCTGCCAATGCATGACATCAAAGTAAATTAGAAGGAAACACTTGCAGCCAGTAAATGTTTAGCTATTTAGGCTTCTATAGTGCAGCACAAGCACATATTGTAAAGTACCGTATGGTATCTAACCATTCCAAGTATACTACAAATCAAGATAAGTATGCCTGAGTAAATTGGAAATTAAAAATGATCAGATATATTTTCATAAATAAATAAATAAATTTAGGTCTCATCTTTATCTTCAATACCATTTTCAGCTTCAACATGCTCGATAAGTACAATCGCCCCATCTGGGTGCAGGACAGTCATCCTCAAAATATCAATAACTGCAAACTGACAGTATAACATTAAACAAGTGAGCGAAACTATTTTTCTCAAACCGTAATGTTACTCATTTTTTTTTAAAAAGAAAAAAAGCATGATACTGTAAAATCAGACTCCAATACAATCCAAGAATAAGTGAAAATCAAAGCATTCAGAATTTACATAAACAGAATATTAATTTATCAATAAAACTAAATAGTACCTACAGTTAGTGTGCCACAATTGCATCTGAGTACAGAACTCAATATAGCATTGATGCAAGGAGAACAACCAAAGTTATTTTGAAATTTAGCATTCAGATTTTCATTTGTCTTATGGGATTGGATTATTTCAATTTTTCTTTTTCTTTTTTTTAATTTTGGATTCAGATAGGGATAAGATTTCAGATTATTTTTTAGTTGAGAGTTTTATGGGATGAAAACTTTTGTAATCCTGGAAGCACTATAAAAATGATACAGGTGGTTTTTTTTAATATTATTGAATAAAATTTTCTTAGTGAGAAATTTCTTTATCTACTTGTTGGTAATTCCAAGCAACCCCAATGATGTGAAGCCTAAGGTTTTCAAGTTGCTATAGGTGGTGAAGCCGAGACTGTCCTGCATCAAGCATAGAGTCCTATAATATACATATAAGTCTGTTAATTCGCTAATTTGTTAATACATAGAGCTCTGTAATTTACTTTGTGATTTATCCTTCAAGATTAACATACCAGGTTGGAGAGTAGAGCATTGTTAAACTCTATAATCTTTTTCAAGATTCCATCAAATATGCCGCATCAAAAACAAGCATTCCTTTCTGGAAACAAAATGATAGACAAAATGACAAGTAAATGACAGGGTGAAAGAGACACCCAAGTACTTGAGAGAGGGGAATGCATCTTTTACAGCCACCCAATTGACGAACCCAACCAACAATATATCAGATACTCAAATAATGATCCCTATATAGATATAAAACTAACAGTACTAGTCCTGGAATACAGAATTAGAATATCAAAATACATTGCCCAAAATGCTCAAGGGGGTAAAACTCGCCTCAAAACAGCCAGACCACAATTACATGACATATCTACCAAACAACGAACAACAAAAAAAATTTCAAGTGAAACAAATAAAATATGATACATGAGCTTTTACAATCACTCAATATATACTTATTTACAAGTTCCCTAAGAATGGACATGCAATTACTGGAAATGCATCTTAAACCCCTTGATTGATATATCCAAACCTATTAACACTACACTATAACAACATACCTTAGGAATGTGCTTGACAGAACCTAGAACAGAAAATTCACCTATTAATCATGAACTATAACAGATAGGACACATGACGCTAGAATACAACATAGAACCTTCAGCAGTAAGGGTACAATCACCTGAGAAGATAACAATTCTATAGAAAGACCTACTGATCGACTAATCATAATTCCAGATTGTCTTGTAGCCTCCATTTTCAGTAACAGATCTTTAATATCTGCTTGCATCCCCATTATAATTTATGTCTTTCAAGACTTAAGTATATTTTACAATACACAATAATTTAAGTCACAGTATGCAGCAATTAAAAATGAAACCAACAACAAAACAAAATTAAAAACGATATTTCATGAAAAAACCAAACGGCAATACAAAAAAAATCTAGCCAGAAAAAATAAAGAAAGGGAAACCAAATTGAAATCAGTAGTGTGTGTGTGTGTATATATATATATATTTTTTGATAGGATTGAAACCAGTAGAATATAAAGATTAATAGTTCAAGTATATAAAATTAACTATTCTCTTACTTGCTATGAAAACAAAAACAAAAAGAATAGAAGCTTCTGGGTTTTGTTCCTAGCAGCCTTGCCAAACAAAAAGGAAAATAAAAACAAAACAAAATTAATAACAATTCAGCAATACAAAAGTCAAAGGGCAAAAAACCTAGATGAAAAACGAAAGAATAAGGATGAGACGTACTGAGATTTTGGTAAAATTGGTCAATTGTGCTTAGTTATTTTTAGCTTTTCTATTGGTAATTTTTGTTATTGTGGGAATTTGTTGGGACGTTTACTTTGTTTTAGATGGGTCTAAATGTAATAATAATTTTATGAAACAAAATTGTATAGACACTTTAGTTTGGGCGGTTATACCTATGTCAGATACAGTCATTTGACAGTTCTACACACGTGGATTCAATGAAAATGCCTAAAAAATATATAACCTGGTGTAGTAGCCTTGATTGATGACTATTTCATACTGGATCTGTAGTTTCAATTCAAGCGTTTACTGAAAATTTTAAAATTGTCAAAAACCTTTGTATTGGATTTTTTGCATAACTTGCTAATTGTATAGTCACCCTATTTCCAACCTTAGACACCACAATAAACACAAAATTGGATTAAGTTGCAAATCTTGCATAAGAACAATTAGAGAGCACATAAGGTTATACATCTTCGGTTTTATAGTATATATAAATAATAAAAATAAAAATATCAAGAAAGTGATCCCAACTATGTTATTTTATAGGGAGGTATGCCCTTGAATATTGATGGAAGCTACCAAGGGAGATACGCAAGAAGTTAATTGGTATATTGAAATATTTGTGGAAGAAACCAAGATAATTCCAGCTGATGTTTTTTGTAAACAAAAGTATTTATTTTGGTTGGGCTAATTTCTTGGGACGCTTTCTTTTCTTTTCTTTTCTTTTTTAGATTTTAGATCTAACTTTTTTAATAACTTAAAAAAAAAAAAAAACTATCGTGATGGGCAATTATTAGTAAGTAAAAAAGTGACTTCAGTGATGGGCCCAAATGTAAAATTATGGTCAGATGTGATATTGGTACTGCTTACTGTGACGATTGAACTATCAATTGTAAGAAAAAAAATAAGGTACCACCAAATGTGATAAAAGTACGTTCAGAAGTAATGTTAGTACTGCCGAATATAATAATAGAACTGTCAAATTTGAGAATAAAAAATAGGGTACCATTGAATGCGACAAAAATAGAGTCAGATGCGATGTTAGTACTGCTTAATGTGACAATGGAACCCTCAAATGTGATAAAAAAAGTAAAGGAACCATCAAATGTAACAAAAGAAATGTTACATGTGATGTTAAAACTGTATAATATGAGGATGAAATTGTCAAATGCGATAAAAAAAAGTAAGAGGATCCACCAAATGTAAGAAAAGAACTGTCACATGCGATGTTAGAACTGCACAATGTATGAAACCATCAAATGTGAGAGAAAAAAAAAGTAAGGAAACCACCAAATGTGGAAAAAAAAATTGTCACATATGATGTTAAAACTGTACAATATGAAGATGCAACCGTCAAATGTGAAAAAAAAGTAAGGAAACCACCAAATGTGAGAAAAGAATTATCACATGTGATTTTGAAACTGCACGATGTGAAGATGGATCCATCAAATGTGAGAAAAAAGTAAGGGAACCATCAAATATGAAAAAAGAATTGTCACATATAATATTGGAACTACACAATGTGAGAATAAAACCGTCAAATGTGAGGAAAAAAAGTAAGAGAACTACCAAATGTGAGAAAAGAACTATCACATGTAATGTTGGAACTGCACAATGTGAGAATGGAATCGTCAAATGTGAGGGAAAAAAAAAGTAAAGGAACCAGCAAATGTAAAAAAAGAACTATTACATGTGCTGTTGAAATTGCACAATGTGAAGATAGAATAGTCAAATGTGAGAAAAAAGTAAGGGAACCACCAAATGAGAGAAAAGAGTTGTCACATATGATATTAGAACTACACAATATGAGGATAGAACCGTCAAATGCGAGGAAAAAAAGGTAAGAAAACCACCAAATGTGAGAAAAGAACTGTTACATGTGATGTTGGAACTACACAATGTGAGAATGGAACCGTCAAATTTGAGAAAAAAAAATTAAAGGAACCACCAAATGTGAGAAAAGAACTGTTACATGCGATGTTGAAATTGCATAATGTGAGGATGAAACTGTCAAATATGAGAAAAAAATAAGGGAACCACCAAATGTGACAAAAGAACTATTACATGTGATGTTGGAACCGTACAATGTGATAATGGAACCATCAAGTGTGAGAAAAAAAATAAGGGAACCACCAAATGTAAGAAAAGAGCTGTTACATATGATGTCGGAACTGCATAATGTGAGGATGGAGCCATCAAATATAAGAAAAAAGTAAGGAAACTACCAAATGTGAGAAAAAAACTATCACATGTGATGTTGGAACTGCAGAATGTGAGAATGGAATCGTCAAATGTGAGGGAAAAAAGAGAGTAAAGGAACCAGCAAATGTAAGAAAGAACTGTCACGTGTAATGTTGGAATTGCACAATGTGAGCATTAAACCGTCAAATATGAGGGAAAAAAAGTAAATGAACCCCTAAATATGAGAAATGAACTGTCGCATGTGATATTGGAACTGCATAATATAATGATGAAACCGTCAAATGTGAGAAAAAAGTAAAGGAATCACCAAATATGAGAAAAGAACTGTCACATGTAATGTTGGAACTACACAATGTGAGGATGAAACTGTCAAATGTGAGAAAAGAAAAAGTAAGGAAACCACCAAATGTGAGAAAAGAACTGTTACATGCGATGTTAGAATTGCATAATGGGAGGATGAAACCCTTCAAATATGAAAAAAAAAAAGTAAGGATACCACCAAATGTGACAAAAGAACTATTACATGTGATGTTGAAATCGTACAATGTGAGAATGAAACCATCAAGTGTGAGAAAAAAAAGTAAGGGAACCACCAAATGTAAGAAAAGAATTGTCACATGTGATGTCAAAACTACACAATGTGAGGATGAAACCGTCAAATGTAAGAAAAAAGTAAGAGAACCACAAAATGTGAGAAAAAAACGGTCACATGTGATGTTAGAACTGCACAATGTGAGAATGAAATTATCAAATGTGAGAAAAAAAAAAAGTAAGGGAACCACCAAATGTGAGAAAAGAACTGTCACGTGTGATGTTGGAACTACACAATATAAAGATGAAACCATCAAATGTGAGAAAAAAAAGTAACCTGATATGGTTACCTACTATTGGGTACCATACTTCCTTTTTTTTGGAATTCGGATCCTCTAGATTTTCTAGGGTACTCTACCAAATAGATTTCCTTAAATCCTAACCACTCTTTAATGATTTAATGGTCTGAATTCTGCCATGTCAGCATTCTACTAATAATAATCTTAATTGTTTTGTTTGCAACATTATTTTATTATTTTAAGAATATTGTTAGGAGAATGTTGACATGGCAGAATCTTGACCATTAAATCATTAAAGAGTGGTTAGGATTTAAGAAAATCTACTAATAGAGTACTCTAAGAAATTTAGTGGATTTGAATCCCTTTTTTTGTGGGGTACCGTAGAATTACCCACTTTGATATTCCTTGCTGCAAGTAATTTGTTAATGATTAAGACATGCCAGGTTGTTTTTAGGTTCTTGAACTAGTAAACATATTAAGGAACTAGAACAAAATATGTCCTATAATATCTGCTTTCATATTATTTTCTGCAAGTAATTTAGGTTTCCCATATAATTCTGTTAAAATTTTTCGTTGAGAATAAAAATAAATTAAAAAATAAAATTTATCACATGACAAAAAAAATCTATAAAATTAATTTTAAAAAATAAAAAGAAAACGTGATTCCTTAATTTTATTAATAGAATTTTTTTTACGAAATTATTGTGGTGCTTCTAGAGAGATATTAAATTTTCCCTATAAAGATCACTGATCACACAAGCCCCATCCATTGTGCCTTTATCTCAATCCCTTAATATGTTTAAGGGAAAGTCTTTGGACATAATAAATTTAACAAAAACATTGAATTTTCTTTTATGGTTTGAATATAATAACTATCCAGACCGTAATCAATTTGATTGGGTTACAGGGTGCTTTGGCACATCCACTTCTATTTAGGGATGCATTTGGCAAACCAAAAAAAAAGTAGTATTTTGGAAATTTTGAGCTGATTTTAATAGTCAATGTTCAACATATATGTGACAATAGAGCAAGCCAAGGTTAACATATACCTTACAACAATGTTTGTCCGTTGAAACTCCATTCGAGCTTAATTATCATTAACATATTTATGAACAATGTTTGTCGGATGAAACTCCATTCGAGCTTAATTATCATAAACATATTTATGGTCAATTTTGGTTGCTATGCTGCAAAGTTTGCTTTTCAAAATAGTTATGGAATGGATTATTTCTAAAACTGTGATATGAATCATATGATGTTGTCACTTGCTTTTCTACAAATGGGGTTGCACAACCCAATTGGTCTAAATTGGTTGGCCATTTCTGATTTAATGGAAGACTGATGACTGTTTTTATTAACTGCCGGATTCTATTCTCTTCTCAAGAGAGAGAAAAAACTATCGTGATTCATTAGTGACTGTTTGTACTTGAACAACTACTTTGGATTAGAGGACCATATGTCATGTCACATGTGGCATATGACCTTGCAATTAATATTGGGCCTCTGATCTTTTCTCTTTGGTGGATTATGAAAGACATCAATCTTCTACAAAGTTTTATTTAAATAAATAATATATAAAAGTAGATTCATTTTTTTAATGAGAATATAAAAATAGATACGTTTTCACAACAACAACAACAACCAAAAAAAAAAAAAAAAAGATATATGAGAACTTATGTTTTAGAGTGAAAATGATATTATATAATATATACTCCCTCAGTCCTATTTAGTTTGTCCTTTATTTCATTTTAGGATATCTCAAAATATTCTTCTATTTCTAATAATAAAAGTCATTAATTTACTAATGTTCTTATTATACTCTTATTTAATTTTCAAAACTACTCCATTTGAAAAGGAATTTAATTTTTTAATAAATTTATTTAAGGGTAGTTTTGAAAACTAATATATTTTTAAAAGTTAGACAAGACAATAAATAATATTCTCTTAAAAAGTTTAACTTTTCAAACAGGATAAACTAAGTGAAACGAAAGAAGTATAAGTTAGACTTAAGCCAAAAAAAAAAAAAGCGAAGTTGAAAACGCTGTTGTGAAACGAAATAGCTAGACACAAAGATCCAACTATTTAATAAGTCTTAACAACGAAGCTATTGAACCTACTTGACCAACAATAAATATATTTCCTCTCTCTCTCTCCCTCTCTCTCTCTCTCTCTAGATATATACATATCTTTTTACAGTAGGATTAGCGGGAAGTCATAGTAGGAAGGAATATCAATTCAGCATTAATTAGAGTATTCAACAGTCTGATAGTTAATTTTGAGCTTTGGGGTTTCATTTCTTAATTATCGTGACAAATAAAATATACATTAAAATGGTATATTAAAAAGTGTAAAAAAATTTAAAGAGAGAGAGTTTTAATTTATAGCGTCAATTTTTATGATAATTTTTTGTCATTAGACCAAAATATCAATTAATTTTTAATAAAGATTAAATTTTAAATCTTTTATTCAACCATTAAAAATTTTACAAGTGAAACCGACACTTTAAAAAATTGAGATGACGTTTACATAAGATGACAGAATACTGGTCAAAATTGAAATGACGTTTACCAAAAAAATTTGAGAAATTGAAATGACGTTTACATAAGATGACAGAATAGTGGTCAAAATTGAAATGACGTTTACCAAAAAAATTTGAGAAATTGAAATGACGTTTACATAAGATGACAGAATACTGGTCAAAATTGAAATGACGTTTACCAAAAATTTTGAGAAATTAAAATGACGCTGGTCAAAATTGAAATGACGTTTACGAATAAAATTTGAGAAATTAAAATGACGCTGACGTTTACATAAGATGACAGAATACTGGTCAAAATTGAAATGACGTTTACCAATTGATAGTGACGCTTTTAAGAATGCTGACGGGAACACGCAACCCGTCAGTCAGTCTCATTTGGACGCCACCTTTTTGGAGTTCATAGCCACACCCCTTACGTAGCAGCATTAAGCTGACGGATCACGTTGACGATCCAGGGATGACGACCTTGGCTGAAGGGGTCCTTGGCTGACGTTCTTTATGGAGACATACATAAGCTGACGACAGTGTAAGCTGACGACAGTATGGGCTGACGACCTTGGGAAGTGAGATCTGAAGGAGTAGTCCAACCTTCATTTTTAGCCTACCTTGACTTCTATGTGAGCATGGGGAAAGTTCTTACGCTACACGGTCAACTTTGGTCTAAAAGATCCCTATAAGGAAAAGAGTTCTATACGATATGCAAAGTTCCGCGAATTGCTCTCCTAAAAGGAAAGTATTTCCCCGCCAAGGCGTTTATTTCGGCCCTACACCACTATATAAACCCCGGAAATCCTTATGGCAAAAGGTACGCACAATTACCTCAACTTTGGCACTCTAGGGTTGTTTTAAAGACTCTAACTTAATCGTCGGAGGGTCTTTGGCCGGCACCACACCAGTGCTCTCTGGCGATCACCTACTTTCTCCCTGCAGGTGTTGCAAAAGTCGGGAGAGTACTCGCAGCTCACTGGTGATTTCCTTCGTCTTCATCAATTGGCGCCGTCTGTGGGAAAGTGACGTTCAGCCTTGCTCTATTCCTGAGACAAAAATTTGTATGGTACTCACTCGATCGATGGTAACAATCAACAACCAAGGCGACGAACCGCGTGCTACAGCGCTAGAAAGGCAAGTTCAGACACTGGCTACTGCCGTCGAGCGCCTTACCAAACAGAATCATGACTTAGAAGAGCAACTACGGCAGATGACCGCGCACCAAAGTGCGCCAGGAGAGGACCAGGAAGTAGCGAGCCCGGAAGGGAGGAATGCCGTCAGGCCTGAAGGTAGCACCGCGCCAACAAGGCTGGAGCGGCCGGAGACAAATCCGCCATCTGCCTCGGACTCCCTACCACCTCATATCACAGCCGAGATGCAAGAGATGAGGGAACGCATGGATATGATGATGAACGCCCTTAGAGGACGAGTGTCCAGCAACCTGGACGACCTAGTCCATAGAACGGATTCGCCCTTCACAGCGTTGGTGAATTCATGCCCCGTCCCTCCAAAGTTTCGCATGCCCCATATGGAAAACTACGACGGATCCAAAGACCCGTTGGACCACCTGGAGTCATTTAGAACCTTAATGCATCTCCAGGGTGTACCAGATGAAATCATGTGTAGGGCTTTTCTCACCACCTTGAAGGGGCCTGCGAGGGATTGGTACACCAGGCTGACGCCTAACTCGATCGGCACTATTAAGGAACTGGGCGCACAGTTCGTGTCACACTTTATTGGAAGTCATCGACACAAGAGGTCTATTGCGTGTATACTGGGCATCAAGCAGCGAGAAGGTGAGACGTTAAGGTCCTATATAGCCCGCTTCAACAAGGAGTCCCTCTCGATAGACGAAGCAGACGACAAGATACTCGTGGCAGCATTCACGAACGGGCTACGAGAGGGTAAGTTCTTGTTCTCTCTATGCAAGAATGATCCAAAGACTATGTCCGACGTATATTATAGGGCGACGAAGTATATGAACGCGGAGGATGCCTTGCTGGCCAGAGACGACTATAAACCTAGAAAAAGGGAGAGACAGGAAGATACAAAACCAGATAACGAACGAAAAAGGGGGAGAAACAGAGAGGGACGAGATGATCGACGACCCAAGCCGCCCACAGGAAGGTACACAAACTTCACTCCCCTGAACGCACCCATCGACCAGGTGCTAATGCAGATTAGAGATGAGGAAACTTTAGCCTTTCCCAGCAAGCTAAAGGGAGATCCCAACAAGAGACCAAGAGACAAATACTGCCGTTTTCATCAGAACCATGGCCATGACACCGCCGACTGCTATGACTTGAAACAGCAAATAGAGGCTCTCATTAGGCGAGGACGGCTGCAGAGGTTCGTCAACAAAGAGAGGGCAGACCTGCCGCAAAATCAGGCCCCTCGGCAAGATATCGAACGCCCCAGGCAACCTGCCAGAGATATAAGGATGATTGTAGGAGGAACCGCGACTGTTGGGTCATCGAAGAAAGCCCGAAAGACTTACCTCAGAATGGTTCAGAACGTCCATACGGCGAGTCCCGCACTTGGAAGGTCACAAATCGACAATCCCGTCTTCGAATTTTCAGAAAGGGATGCCCGGCGCCTTCACCATCCCCATGATGACGCCATCGTCGTCACCGTGCAAGCAGGGGATTACAACATACACCGAGTTCTTGTAGACAACGGTAGTTTGGCGGACATCCTTTATTATCCCGCTTTCCAACAGATGGGAATTGGAAGAGAACGACTAGTTCTGACTAACGCCCCGCTCGTTGGTTTTGGAGGAGCAAGAATACTCCCACTTGGTACTGTTACTTTGGCAGTAACCATTGGAGATTACCCACAGCAGGTCACTCGGAACGTGACATTCCTAGTATTTGACTGTTCGTCGGCTTACAATGCCATCATAGGACGACCAACCCTCAACTAGTGGAAAGCGGTGACGTCAACATACCACCTGATGATAAAGTTTCCTACTGATCATGGAGTTGGAGAATTAAGAGGAGATCAGGTATTCGTACGCGAATGTTATGCGGCTATGATGGAGATGGACAATCACATCCTGGCCATAGATGAGCGTCGGGTGGCGACGGAACCTGCCGAGAGACTCGAAGACGTGCTTCCCGATGAAGCCCGCCCGGAGCGAACAACCAAAATCGGCACCCTAGCCAGCCCGACAGTACGTCAAGAACTTGCGACCTTCTTGAAAGAAAACAGGGACGTATTCGCGTGGAGCCACGAAGACATGCCAGGGATCGATCCATCAGTCATCGTGCACAGGTTGAACGTGTCACCATCTTTCCCGCCCGTCCGACAGAAGAAAAGAACCTTTGCCCAAGAAAGGGATCAAGCAGCCACGGAAGAGGTCCGTAAACTACAAGATGCGGGATTTATCAGGGAAGTGTACTACCCTGACTGGTTAGCAAATATCGTGATGGTCAAAAAGAACAACGGGAAATGGAGGGTGTGCGTCGACTTCACGGACTTGAATAAGGCATGCTCCAAGGATAGTTATCCCCTCCCGCAGGTCGACGTCCTGGTGGATTCTACGGCCAAACATCAGTTACTAAGCTTTATGGATGCATTCTCCGGGTATAACTAGATCCGGATGGATGAAGCTGATCAAGAGAAAACTTCGTTCGTAACAAGCCAAGGCCTCTTTTGTTACAAGGTCATGCCCTTTGGCCTGAAAAATGCTAGCGCAACCTATCAGAACCTATCAGAGGCTTATGAACAAGATGTTTGCGCGACAGATTGGAAGGAACGTCCAGGTGTATGTCGACGACATGCTGGTCAAAAGCCAAAGGGAAGAAGTCCATTTGGAGGATCTTAAGGAAACATTTGATACTCTTCGCTCCTACAACATGAAGCTCAACCCAAGCAAGTGTGCCTTTGGAGTGACGGCAGGAAAGTTCCTGGGGTACATGGTGTCCCAAAGAGGGATCGAGGCCAACCCGGACAAGATTCAGGCCATTATGGGAATGGCCCCTCCCAAAAATATTAAGGAAGTACAAAGCCTCAATGGTAGGGTTGCCGCGCTCAACAGATTTGTGTCAAAAGCTGCAGACAGATGTCTACCTTTCTTCCGAACGCTGAAAAAATCCTTTGAATGGACTGCCGAGTGTCAACAAGCGTTCGAAGATTTAAAGGTCTACCTCTCTTCACCGCCATTGCTAAGCCCTTCCCAACCAGGAGAAGAACTGTTCCTCTATCTGGCCGTTTCCCCAGCAGCTGTCAGCGCGGCCTTAATTAGAGAAGACGGTAAGGTCCAACGACCCGTGTACTACGCAAGCAAGGCATTACACGGCGCAGAAGAGAGATATCCCCCCATGGAGAAACTCGCCTTCGCTTTGGTTACAGCGGCCCGTAAGCTCAAGCCATATTTTCAAGCCCATACAATAGTCGTCCTAACTGACAAACCTTTGCGGCGAGCAATGGGCAGCCCTGCGGCCGCTGGACGAATGGCGTTATGGTCTGTAGAACTAAGCGAATTCGATATACAATATCGCCCCCGCGTTGCCATCAAGGGGCAAGCGGTGGCCGACTTCATTGCTGAGTTCACTAGCGCGGAAGGCGAAGAGGAAAAGAATCCCCAATGGAGCATTTTCACTGACGGGTCGTCCAACAAGAAGGCTGGCGGGATAGTGGTCGTACTTAACTCCCCGGAAGGCGACGAGCTCAAATGTATGATCCGCCTCGATTTCCCTACAACTAACAATGAAGCTGAGTACGAAGCCCTGATAGCAGGCTTGGACCTTGCTCAAGTTGTAGGGGCCGCAAACGTGGTTGCTCATTGCGACTCCCAAGTCGTCACAAGCCAGGTAAACGGTGAATACGAATGCAAGGGTGAAAGAATGAAGAGGTACTGGAAGCAAGCAAAAAAGAGAATAGACGGGTTGCAAGCAAAAATAGTCCAAATTCCAAGAGGAGAAAACGAACATGCTGACCGGCTTTCCAAAGCCGCATCTGCGGACCCTATGACCACCATTGACGAGGTACTCTCTTTTACTCAGTCCTCACCGTTAATTGATGCTGTCTGCATACAGGAAATTGGTTCCGAAAACAATTGGACCACGCCCTTGATCTCCTACCTAAAAGATGGCACGTTGCTTGATGAAAGGGAGGCTGCGAGAAAGCTGAAGGTCCGGTCTGCACGTTTCGTCTTGATAAAGGACGTCCTCTACAAAAGGGGCTTTTCTCGACCATACTTAAGGTGCGTGGGCCCTGAAGAAGCAAGCTATGTCATAAGAGAAGTACATGAGGGGATATGCGGCAACCACTCTGGATCACGGTCATTGGTACAAAAGTTGGTTCGGGCCGGATACTATTGGCCGACAATGCAAAATGACGCCCAGGCTTATGTGAGAGCTTGCGACAAGTGTCAAAGATTCAGCAACATCATTCGACAACCGACGGAAGGATTGACCCCCATAACTGCCCCGTGGCCGTTCGCCCAATGGGGGTTGGATATCATGGGACCATTCCCGATGGTAGCACGACAGCTGAAGTTCCTCATCGTTGGCATCGATTACTTCACCAAATGGGTTGAAGCTGAAGCCCTAGCCACAATCACTGAGAAGAATATAAGGGGTTTTGTATGGAGAAACATTGTTTGCAGGTATGGGATTCCAAGAGTCTTAATTTCGGACAACAGAAAACAATTCGACAACGACTCCTTCCGAGCCTTCTGTTCAGAGTTAGGAATCAAGAACCACTATTCCTCCCCAGCCCATCCTCAGGCAAACGGACAAGTGGAAGTAACCAACCGATCCTTGCTTCGAATCATCAAGACTCGGCTCGAGGGGGCAAAGGGCGTATGGCCCGAGATGCTACCCAGCGTGTTATGGGCATACAGAACGACAGTACGAACCCCTACAGGAGAAACCCCGTTCCAGCTGACATACGGAAGTGAAGCGGCCATTCTAGCCGAGATAGGGCTCACAAGTTATAGGGTGGCCAATCACGACGAGGGAAGAAATGATCAAGAGCTTCGTTTACAACTGGACCTAATTGACGAAGTAAGGGCGGTGGCCGAGCAGAGACTCGCACAATACCAAGACCTCGTAAGCAAGCACTACAATTCCTGGGTCAAGCACCGAGATTTCAAAGTCGGAGATCTTGTTTTAAGGAAAGTGATGGGCGCAGCCAGAGATCCCACACAAGGAAAGCTCGGCCCAAACTGGGAAGGACCCTACAAGGTCGTATCATGGCTAAGAAAGGGCACCTACCACCTGGAGACTCTTGACGGGCAGAAACTACGACACCCCTGGAACGTCGAGCATCTTAGAAAGTACTACCAATAGAAGATAACAAGCAGAACGTTACTCCTCACTACCAGTTTATGATCCTTAATTATTTGTCTTAGCATTTCCTGTTTACAGTACATTTTAAGTCCAAAGGGCTGAAAGTTTATCTTTCCTATTTTGAACGAAATTTTACTCATGCATTCATCATAATAAGAGGAGGTTTATTCAGAAACGACTAGTGAATGTTTTATGTGTTGAAGAAAACAGCAGGTTCTCTACAACTAAGTCCACAAGTTGGACAATCTTATGGCTGAGTCCACAAAGTGGACGGCCTACTTATAAGTCCACAAAGTGGACGGCCTACTTTTAAAGTCCACAAGGTGGACGACCAGCCAATAAGTCCACAAAGTGGACGGCCTACTTCCAAGTCCACAAAATGGACGGCCTACTTCCAAGTCCACAAAGTGGACGGCTTACTTATAAGTCCACAAAGTGGACGGCCTACTTATAAGTCCACAAAGTGGACGGCCTACTTTTAAAATCCACAAGGTGGACGACCCACTTCCATGTCCACAAAGTGGACGGCCTACCTCTAAGTGAACGACCTACTTTTAAGTCCACAAGGTGGACGACCTTACGCCTAAAATCCACAGGGTGGACGACCTCATCACTAAATACATAAGATGTACAAGGGCAATAAAATGCTGATGTGTACCCCCTTGGGCTCGTCACCTTGCCCTGATATAGCAAAGTGACGGTGTTGTGCTCAAAGTGACGGTATTATGCTCAAAGTGATGGCATGACACAATTAGCTGACGGCATTGTTCGTAGAAATGATGGGCGTATTGCCAGATGGATACATCGAGCAAGGTTAGCTGAGATAGAAGCTGACGCCATTAGAAAGCTACAGCCATACAACAAAGTTGTCCAACGACGTCGCACATGAAACTAGCGGGGTGATAAAAACAACCCTAAGTTTTCATGAAAAAGAAGCTGACGCTGTCATCAGCCCAAAAAAAAAAAAAAATTGAATTGAAAGAAAAAAAAACATCACCCTTAAGCTGACGAGCTCATCGCGGACATGATTTTTACTTATAATAAAAAGCACGACGGAAACATGGCAAACTTTAATCAAGCCGTCGCTCATGAAGCTGACGGTTTGGGGGAGCAGCTCAAGGTCCGAGTCAGACGGGGCTGACGCCGTAGTAGCTGATGCCATCAAGAGGTCGATGAGCAAGAAATTTTTCAAAAAATAGTGGACAGGCTGACGTTGTTTTCTTTGTGGCATGAAATAACTAAAACAACGCCGTCATCTATAAGTGACAGAATCATTATGATTTAACATAGAAAGAAAGAAAATATGCTTTGAACATAAGGCAAAATATTAAGATTAACATAAACATTGTCTTTACAAAAGCCCAAAAAACGGGCGTCAAGCGTTAAAGATCGTCTACACTTTCCATAAAAAAAAAAAATGAAATGATGATGCTCAAGTTCATGAAGTCGGGGGATCTTGGGGGCTTCCGTCATCATTAACAAGAAAGGGCTGAACGGAGGGGCTGACGGCACAGAGATCGTCGATAGGAGGATTTGTAGGAGTGAAGTTGACGGGTTGGTCTGCGGCCGGCTGAGCAAGGACGACACTATCGTCCCTCCGATTAGCATCGTCACCTTCCTCATTGACGGTGTCTCCTGCGGGGGTTGACGGAATAGATTCATCCATGGAAATCTTCGACAAGTCCAAGTCAGGATAAATAGACTTCACTTGCTTCAAGCAATCCTCAAACCCGTCCCCGTAATAGGCAGCACAAGCGTCAATGAAAGATGACGAGTCCTTGAACTCCGCCACCGCGTCATTCCTAGCCGTTTCCACCTGGAAGAGGATGGACTTCAACTCTCTCTCCGCCGTCAGCTTAGCCTCTTCTTCCCGCTCACGACGGCGGCTTTCCTCCGCTAGTTTTTCTTTGAAGTCCTTCAGCTCCTCGCCCAATATGCGGTTCGCGTCCCTGTACTGCATCTGGCCGTCAGTTAGGTACTTGACACGCTCTTGCAGACGGGTAATCACCCCTTCCTTCGCAGAGCACCTGCGTGACAGGGCCTTCATGCGAACCATGGCCTGGAAGCAAAAGGGGACAAGACAACGTCAGGGCACAAAAATAGATCGGACACCAAAGTAGAAAACGAAGCTTACCCTGGTAAGGTCAAAAAGGCCTGACGCCTTTATCTCGTCAACGGCCTGCTCGGCAAGGGGGTCCATTTCCTCGTCCTTCAAAATAGACTCCGTCACCTCTACAGCGTAGTCCTTGTGGGTCAACAGACGACGCACGGATCCTTGGACAATGGGCCCTGACGAGGTCATCGGTCCCTTGCCTGCCCCATGAGCAGACCTAGGAGGTGACGACCTTCGAGAAGACGTGTCCCCGGGAGTGGGGGCAACCTTCTTCCCCTGACGGTCTTCCCTGCCGTCAGGTTTTCTCTTGGCTCCGACCTTCCCAACGGGCCTGGGGGCTGACGGTGGAGTTAACTGGCCCCCAGCCTTCTCTTACTGTTTCTTCTTAGCCGCAGTTGCAGCCCTGACCCTTTGCTTAGCTGACTCCATTTCTACAAAGAATAAGGGTTAGAAAGAAACCACGTCAGGTTAAAGACAAGAAATTGAAGGACACTCACGACGGCGGGAATAAGCGTTCAGTTTGCAGGCTTCCTCCGTCGGCTCAGGTCCACCACAGTATAAGTGAAGAGTATCCAATGTGATTAGATCTCGACACTTCCTCTCGTCCAAAGGAATGGCCATCACTCGACGAATGAAAGCCTCTTGTTCCGCGGAGATACGTGGACGGTTGTTAGCTGCAATAAAAAGTGACGGGTTAGAACAGCCAATAAGTAGACGAAGCGAGAATGGTTGACGAGATTAACCTGAATCTCTAACATATGCCCATGTGTTGTCAAAACCATTGGGCATTGTCTCCCACTCCTCTGGACGACATACCCAATTCGTCCCTTCTACAAAAAAGTATCTGCCCTTCCACTTCCTATTGGAGTCGGGCATATCGGACACTAACTTCAACTCCTTATCCCTCGCTGCAAAATGGTACACTCCTTTTGACGAGGAAATGTGCTGAGGACGATAACACCAAAAGAACTCGTCCAAGGTCAGCTGACGGTTCCCACCGCTCAGACGACCCCACAAGATCTCAGCACCGATGAAAGTTCGCCAAGCATTGGGGGCAATCTGGCTGACGGATATCCCAAGGAAGTTTGCCAACTGACGGTGTAATGCCGTCAGCGGCAGCCTTAGCCCGGCCGCGAACATGGCGTCATACATGCCAACGTCCGCGGTTCGTCCGGAGTAGCACTTCTCACCCTCCTCAGGAAGACGAATGGGAATGTCGTCTGGTATTTGATAACGAGACCGCAAACTTTTAAAAACGTTCTCTGACATCGTTGGGAGAAAATTGTTGACGGACCACTCTGAGGGTAAGATGAAAGGACGGTCATCACCAGAGGATCCCGAGGTGCTCTCTAAGGCCTCCTCGTCACCGTCACTCTCACCCCCGTCACTAATACTTGCATTTTCGCGAATCCCCTGGTCTTCATCGCCTACATCACCACTCACCCCACTTCCTCTTGAACTCTCTATCTCACCGTCAGAAGGAGCTGACGATTCTCTTTCTGACGACCAGGATAGGCCCTCTGCGGGCTCACGACCTGACGGGAAAACTTCGTCGTAACCCGCTCCGTCGCGAATCGACGACTGGTCACTCGGCGTCTCCCTAGACATCTGACTACCTACAAACGACGGGTTTCTTTCTAAGATCCTAGGCCGACGACTTCACTAAAGGGCGACGCTATAAAAATAAAAAAGTAAAGTAGCGAAAACTTACGTGTAGGAGGACGGTCTCAAGAAGCTGACGGCTGCGCGATTGACGATGTGACAAGGCTGGCAGTGACGGATTCGTTCTCTCAAGATGGACAAGGCGAAAAAGTGGGAAAAAGGTAAATAGTGAAGTATATATAGGAGAGGGGAAGCGCGGAAGACGAAGCGACATACCCGTCCATACGCGGAGCCAATCAGCCTATGACATGTGTCCCACCATTTAATGAAGATGGCACAGACTACCACGCACGAGCCGTTTCCCCAGTAACAGGAACTCCATGACCCGTCACTCCTATCTGACGGGACAATGGAGTGGGGGCAGCTGATAGTGACGCTTTTAAGAATGCTGACGGGAACACGCAACCCGTCAGCCAATCTCATTTGGACGCCGCCTTTTTGGAGTTCATAGCCACACCCCTTACGTAGCAGCATTAAGCTGACGGATCACGTTGACGATCCAGGGATGACGACCTTGGCTGAAGGGGTCCTTGGCTGACGTTCTTTGTGGAGACATACATAAGCTGACGACAGTGTAAGCTGACGACAGTATGGGCTGACGACCTTGGGAAGTGAGATCTGAAGTAGTAGTCCAACCTTCATTTTTAGCCTACCTAGACTTCTATGTGAGCATGGGGAAAGTTCTTACGCTACACGGTCAACTTTGGTCTAAAAGATCCCTATAAGGAAAAGAGTTCTATACGATATGCAAAGTTCCGCGAATTGCTCTCCTAAAAGGAAAGTATTTCCCCGCCAAGGCGTTTATTTCGGCCCTACACCACTATATAAACTCCAGAAATCCTCATGGCAAAAGGTACGCAAAATTACCTCAACTCTGGCACTCTAGGGTTGTTTTAAAGACTCTAACTTGATCGTCGGAGGGTCTTTGGCCGGCACCACACCGGTGCTCTCTGGCGATCACCTATTTTCTCCTTGCAAGTGTTGCAAAAGTCGGGAGAGTACTCGTAGCTCACTGGTGATTTCCTTCGTCTTCATCACCAATAAAATTTGAAATGACAGAATTCTGATTGCCAAGCCCAAGTTAACATAAGATGACAGAATTCTAGGCAATGGTCATAATAGGAATCTCATCTAGCCGACAATATCTATATTGGTGTGTTTTTGTGAGATTAGCGGCTGTTTGGCGACTATTCATTCAGTTTATAAAATCCAATCAAGAAGTTGCTAGGTAACATTTTTTTATTGTAAAAGGAGATCCAAAACCCCGGTCAATTTTTTCTGTCTAGAAAGAAAAGATTGTCATCTCAGGAGACAGACAATACACCTAACAGACACGTTTGCCGGCAGTCGTGCATGTGTTGAGAGTCAGCGCTAAACCTTTATTATTATTATTATTTTTTTTTTTTGTAAAAGCGATGCACGTAGGCTGGATTTTGATGGTTCTATTTATTTATAAATCTCTTTTTTAACTAAAACTTTAGTTATAAATGAATTTTTTTTATACGTTTAAAAATTATTTTCCTTTACTTGTAGTTTCATTTTTCAACTATAAACTAGCTAAAAACACAAAAAGTATGGTGCAACTTCTTACGAGGAGCTATTCACAAGTCACAAATAAGACTTATTATTTTCTTTTGGGCAGTTAATTAAGTTGGCCATAACTCAAATAATTAGTGATAGTGACGTTTTTAAGAATGATGACGGGAACACGCAACCCGTCAGCCAGTCTCATTTGGACGCCGCCTTTTTGGAGTTCATAGCCACACCCCTTACGTAGCAGCATTAAGCTGACGGATCACGTTGACGATCCAGGGATGACGACCTTGGCTGAAGGGGTCCTTGGCTGACGTTCTTTGTGGAGACATACATAAGCTGACGACAGTGTAAGCTGACGACAGTATGGGCTGACGACCTTGGGAAGTGAGATCTGAAGGAGTAGTCCAACCTTCATTTTTAGCCTACCTTGACTTCTATGTGAGCATGGGGAAAGTTCTTACGCTACACGGTCAACTTTGGTCTAAAAGATCCCTATAAGGAAAAGAGTTCTATACGATATGTAAAGTTCCGCGAATTGCTCTCCTAAAAGGAAAGTATTTCCCCGCCAAGGCGTTTATTTCGGCCCTACACCACTATATAAACCCCGAAAATCCTCATGGCAAAAGGTACGCACAATTACCTCAACTCTGGCACTCTAGGGTTGTTTTAAAGACTCTAACTTGATCGTCGGAGGGTCTTTGGCCGGCACCACACCGGTGCTCTCTGGCGATCACCTACTTTCTCCTTGCAGGTGTTGCAAAAGTCGGGAGAGTACTCGCAGCTCACTGGTGATTTCCTTCGTCTTCATCAATTAGTGTCAGAGAGATTTATTCCATTTTCTCAATTCGTTCTGTACCTTTCGAGCCAGAATATAGGTGTCAGAGTCAGACCCCACATAATAGTTGCTCCAATCTTTTTCTACCACCATGTGCATGAGAATTAATGATGCTTGAACTGTTTTACAACCAGAATGCCTCAAGAGTCAAATACAGAAAGTTTTACAAAAAAATTGCAGTAGGCTCAAAATCCATGCTGGTATCAAGAAGGATTGGGCAGTGATCCAAAAAATTGTTCTGCCATACTTGTTAATTGATATAAGAAAAAAGAATAAGTTCCAGTTATGATTTACTTCATGCTGGCACATGTGACTATTGTGAGAGTTCATTTTTGTCTATAAAATATTTCAAAGTTATATTATGCCAGCATATATATATATATATATATATATATATATATATTATATATATATATATATATATATATATATCATTTTATTGCAAAGATAATGAATGTCTTAAAGTAATGGTTAACAATTTATTTAAAAAAATATTATAAAAAAGTAATTAATATTATTACAATTTTTTTTTTCTCATAAAAGTAATGTCAAAATTTTTCTAAAATGAATGATTGACTATTACTGTAAGGACACAATTCAAACTCTCCAAACCACGACTGGGAGGTGATGGGCTTTAAAAGACCTTTCTTTACAATGAATTTGTAGAGGGTGGGTTTGTAATCTAGATTTCAATGATGGCTTGGACAATTACAAAAAAAACGGGCTTTGGGCCCAATGGAACAAAACAAAGAATCGTTGGCAAAGAATAAGACTGAGAATTCCTCCTCAGATTGTTTCCGAGGATAGTTTATAATAGTATTTCTCAAGTTTGGATACAAATATGGACTATCTTCTACTATTGACTCTCTCTTTTTTACTCAAATTCCTCCCTTTTCTTCGTAGGCCACCACTTCTATTTATCATCTTCCATTTTATGGTTGCAATCCTGATTTTGGATACTTGTCCCATCCATTCTTCCCTAAAGCCCGCTAGATTTAGGGACCAAGTTTCAAGCTCTATGCTCAGGTCCCATCCATTCTTTCCTAAAACCCGCTGGGATTAGGGACCAAGTTTCAAGCTCTATGCTCAGGTCCCATCCATTCTTCCCTAAAACCCGCTGGGATTAGGGACCAAGTTTCAAGCTCTATACTCAGGTCTCATCCTTCCGTCTATACAGTCCGCGTATCAATCACAGAGCTTTTAATGTATGGGCGGTGGTAGCAGCTTTACTTTTAGACATTCCACCGCTTTTTCTATTGTCCTCCACGTATACTATGTATTCTCATAATTGTAGGACTCTTTATAAACTAACTCGGGGAGACTAAACATCTCTTCCTATGTCATCGGCTTAACATTCCGAGGACGAATCTACTCCTCGGACGCATTTGGACATTTGAATACTCCACGATCATTTTGATGTTTTCGGATTTGGGTTGCTAGCCCAAAAGACTTCGTTGGGCCATCCTTCATATTTTACTGGGCCCAATACCCCTACAATAGCCCCTCGAGATTCCTTATTTTTCTTCACCTCGGGAGGAAAATAGGATCTCGACTTAAAAGACCTTTTTACCCCGCAGAATCCTGGAATACTGCTGACGGAAATAACTTCTGAATTACCCATCGCGTGTTCCCGATGCTTCTATATGCGAAACGCCCCCGAATTAATTATTGGCGCTTCTATGTCCCCCACGTTTTATTGATATGACACACATCCAACGGTCGAGAGCGATTCCGGTGTTGAGGCGGGAATTCGCCCGCTTCAAAACACCTTCTGACATATAAATACTAATTTTCTTCAAAATTCTTCACACTACAGAAACCTCATAACGTACCTGTCACACTTTCCATCTCCCTGTACTCTCTCTTACTACTCAAGTACCCTGTCCGAGGTGACCGTGCTTTCTTCTTTTTTAAAAGTAAGTTCTTCAATACTCTTTCCCCTCCTTATCAGTTTTTTGTTTCTTTTGTTTCTTTTCCTCCCCAGCTTCTCTTTTTCACTGTATCTTTTATCCTCGGCGTAGTTAGTTTTCTTCACATCCTCCTTTTTTCAGAAAAATGGGTAGATTTGCGTCCCTTGTTGATTCAAATGAAAAAATAGAGCAGTTTAAGGTTAAGTACAAAATTCCCTCGGATGTATCCATTAGATACTGTAACGAGGAAGAATATTATACAAAAAGAAAAACGGGGGAAGTTGTAATCCCGATGATTGCGTTCATCGAAGGGGGTATGAAAATCCCCATGGGAACGGTGACAAGGGACTATCTTAGGGCCTTTAGATTAGCCCCCACCCAGTGCGCCCCAAATGTCTTTAGGATCCTAGGTTCCATAGATGCCTTAAATGAGAAGATGAACCTAGGGCTCACTCACCATGACGTGAAGTGGGTTTATAACCTCCATTACCTAAGCAAAAAAGACGAATATTACCTAAAGTCTAGATACCCAGAAGTTAGGCTAATTCAATGTCTGCCCGAATCAAATAAGGGCCTAAAAAACGACTTCCTGATCGTATCAGGAAATTGGCACGACGGCCTCCCCTGTCCGACAAGGGAAGGGACTCCAGGTGAAGTTTCTTTTACATACTATTATCTTTCGTCTTTTTACTTATTCTTACCCATTTTTACTTGGATAACTCTACAGATCCACACGCAGCAGATCGTCATCCTAACCTTGTTGATTTCGGGCGGTTGGATAGGATCCTACAAGCCGAGGTCTTTGTGCATACCGACGGCCAACTCCGTGCGGCTCATTTAATCCTCGGCTACACTCCAATATCCAAAGCTTTTCAGGCGCCGAAGTGCGTGATTAAAGCCCACGATCCTCGTCTTCCTCGGATTAGCGTTGCCGTTGAGGGTTTCTTGCTACCAGAGGGGACTACCATTCCTCAAGGTACTTTGGTCACCCAACCAATCCAACCATCACAATTCGTTCCAGTTGGGATTCCCACAGTCCCTTTCTCCACAAAATTAGCTCCTGGTGAAGCTGCGTCTTCCCATTCTACTGTAAAAGAAGAAGAAGAAGAAATAGTTGAAGTAGCAGATTCCGAGGACGAGTTTGAGGTTTTTAATCAACCTTACTCTCTTGAAGATTCAACTTCCATACTCGGCACCTCTACCCAAACCTCAAAGGCTACAACTGAAGAACTTGGCAATATGGGCATTCAACGAAAGATTAAGCCCAGCCTAAAAGACGTCCTTGAGGGCGCTGACAAAGGCCATAGAGTCCAAGAACCTCCAAAAGAGGTGCGCCCTCGGACGCAAGAAGAGGGTGCTGATAAAGGCCCTGAAGCTAGGCTTCCTCCTCCTCCCCCATCCTCCCAAACTCAACTCACCAACACAGCTGATCTCAAAAGAAAAAGGGATCAGATGAAAGGGAAGGAAGTGGTGGAAGTAGGGCTCTGTTTCCAAGGAGCCCGAGGTGGAAAAGGATGGAAAGCAAGCCCGCCCCATGCAGACTAGGTCGGAAAGAAGACCCGACCAACAGGTGGCCGTGCGCGCCCCTATATGGCTCCCTGACATGTCCCTGGACGACGAGGCCATTAACGTGGATGCGTCCATTAGAAATTCCGATGAAGGAACAGCTGCATGCGTCGCAGATGCGTTGGAGCAGGCGCTTTTGCTCCCCGAGGATATGGTTGAGCTTAGGAAGAAAAGGGACCACGCCATCCTCATGACTTTGAAGAAGGAGCTTGCAATGGTGAGTTTTCTTTCTCTAAAAACCTTTGGCTCTTGCTTTTATTTCCTATACATGAATATATGTCTAAGTTTTTTAAATGTTTCGTTCGTAGGCCGTTCAATCTGCCCACAGGGCAGAAGAGATTGCCATCAGCTCCTACAAATCTCTGAAGGCCGAGGAATCCAGGCATGAAACCGCCCAAAAGATTTCAGACCTTCACAAGAAGAAACTGCAGAAGGTCTCAGCAAAGTTGGCTAAGGCAGAGAGTGATAAGGCAGGTTTAGAAGCTGATCTGAAGACAACGACTAAACAGGCCGAGGATCAGCGCCTAAAGCTCCGTGAAGCCGACAATAACCTCTCAGCAGCACGCAGGCTCGTAGAGGATCTTAAGAAAGATCTGTACGAGTCTGAGAAGGCCAAAGAGGAAGCCATCAAGGGCAAAGAGGAAGCCCTTGAGGAGAAGAAAAAGGCTGAGAAAGCAAAAACAGAGGCCGAGATCTCAAGGGACCAAGCCGAACAGGACGGTTATGACATAGGTGTGAAGGAGGTCACCGAAACCTTTAAGGCTCAGGTTCCCGAGGTATGTAGGCATTACTGCCTCCAAGTGTGGAATGAGGCACTTTCCCAAGCTGGGGTTGATGCCTCTTCCACTCTTTGGAAAGCAGAGAGTGTCTACTATCCTCCCGCAATTCGAGCTGCTTCCATCCCTGAAGTTGCACAAGAAGCTGCCCAAGGATCATCCGAGGATAAAGGGGGTGATTTGGCTGAAGACTCAACTCTTCCTAAAGATGTTCCTAAACAAGTTGATCCAGCACAAGAAAAGGCACTTGAAGACGTACAGCCCTCAAGTGACCTTCAGGAATCTTCGAAGGATGAGTTGGGTGATCAAGCAAATCCAATAACCTTGATAGATGATCCTAAAGGCAAAGGAATTGCCGTTGAGTCCTCGGTCCAGCTTCCTTCTCCTCGAGACCCTAAAGGCCCTCTGAAGATTAAGCTGAAGCAGTGACTGCTTGTTGTCTTTCCTTTCTTTTCTTTTAATTTATTTTATCTCTAATGTAATATCTAAGTGTAGGTACAAAAGTACTATTTTGGAATCTAATATCAGAATGACTGTTGTTTTAGATGTTTCTTACTTTTTTTGCTTTATTTTGATCATATTGTTCAAAAAGTACCACTCTTTTGCTTTTTACCGAACTTAATAGCAACAACCTGGATCGAAATTGAACTATATAAAAATAAGGCATATGGTCTTTTAACTTAGGTATGTAAAGATTTCATGTTTTGACACAAAAGAAAAGGAATGTTAATTCTGCCCAAGTAAATGATCCGAGGACCAGGCCTAACTTTAGGTTTTGTTTAACATTTGGTAAAGAATATTAGTTTAGATGAGGTACGTGGTCCGAGGATCCAGGCATACCAATTTTCAGCTTCATCCTTAGACGAATAAATTCAAATGTTAATTTTCCCAAAGTAGATGATCCGAGGACCAGGCGTAACTTAGGTTCTGTTTAACACTTAGTAAAGAATGTCATTTTAGACGAACAAATTTGGAATGTTAATTTTTCCAAAGTAGATGATCCGAGGACCAGGCGTAACTTAGGTTCCGTTTAACACTTAGTAAAGAATATCAATTTAGACGAGGTATGTGGTCCGAGGATCCAGGCGTACCAAGTTTCAGTTTGATATTTAGATGAATAAATTAGAAATGTTAATTTTCCCAAAGTAGATGATCCGAGGACCAGACGTAACTTAGGTTCTGTTTAACACTTAATAAAGAATATCAATTTAGATGAGGTATGTGGTCCGAGGATCCAGGCGTACCAAGTTTCAGTTTGATAGTTAGATGAATAAATTAGAAATGTTAATTTTTCCAAAGTAGATGATCCGAGGACCAGACGTAACTTAGGTTCTGTTTAGCACTTAATAAAGAATATCAATTTAGACGAGGTATGTGGTCCGAGGATCCAGGCGTACCAAGTTTCAGTTTGATATTTAGATGAATAAATTAGAAATGTTAATTTTCCCAAAGTAGATGACCCAAGGACCAGACGTAACTTAGGTTCTGTTTAATACTCAATAAAGAATATCAATTTAGACGAGGTAGATAATGAACGTAATGTAGTTTACAACAAAACGGCCGAAGTGCCTTTTTATTTAGTAATAGTACATTCATAGATTATTTACATTCCAGGGACGTTGTACAACACGTTCGTCCAAATCTTCCAGATTGTAGGCCCCTATTCCTGCGACCGAAGTAATACGATAAGGTCCTTCCCAGTTGGGCCCCAATTTTCCCCACGCAGGATTCTTCGTCGTGCCCAAAACTTTCCTTAATACTAGGTCACCAGGTCCAAGAGGTCGAAGTTTCACATGAGAATCATACCCCTGCTTGAGCTTATGTTGATAATAAGCTAGTTGAACCATGGCGTTTTCTCGTCGTTCCTCAACCAAGTCTAAGTTTCTCATTAATAGATCATCGTTGCTATCTGGAATGAAGGAGCTTTTCTTCAGGGTTGGGAACCCAGTTTCTAAGGGTATTACTGCCTCGGCTCCATAAGTCATAGCGAAGGGTGTTTCACCTGTGGATCTTCGAGGTGTAGCCCGATACGTCCACAAGACATGTGGCAGTTCTTCCACCCACCTCCCTTTGGCGTCGCCCAACCTCTTTTTGAGTCCGCTCACTATTACCTTGTTAACAGCCTCAGCTTGCCCATTTCCTTGGAGATAAGCCAGAGTGGAATACCTATTCGTGATGCCCAGATCACAGCAGTATTTCCGAAAGGCTTTGCTATCAAATTGTAAACCATTATCTAATATGAGAGTATGAGGGATGCCGAACCTGGTAACGATATTCTTCCATACAAACTTTTTTGCTTCCATGTCTCTGATATTTGATAATGGCTTGGCTTCAACCCATTTGGTGAAATAATCTGTTCCCACAAGGAGCCACCGTCTGTTTCCTGTTGCTTTGGGGAAAGGGCCAACAATGTCCAAGCTCCATTGAGCGAAAGGCCAAGGGCTAGACAGAGGATTCAGAACTCCCCCGGGCTGATGTATATTTGGAGCGAATCTTTGACATTGGTCACACTTCTTTGCATAATCTTGCACCTCCCTCTGCATATTTGGCCACCAATAGCCCTGAGTAAGGGCTCTGTGAGCTAAAGACCTTCCCCTTGTGTGACTTCCGAAAATCCCTTTGTGTAACTCTTCTAAAAGCAGCTCCGTTGCCTCGGGGTGTACAAATAACAAATATGGTCCTGAAAAAGAACGTTTGTACAATTTTTGGTCCTCGGATAACCAGAAACGAGTGGCTTTCTTGCAAACTTTATCTGCTTCAGCCTTTTCTCCAGGCAGGATGTCATTTTTGAGAAATGTTACTATCTGATCCATCCAACTAGACCCTGTCCTAATTTGAAGAATTTGAGTGGAGTTACCATCTGTCCCAGTGGGTTTCAACAGATCTTCAACAAGGATAACTCGTGGTAAACTTTGTGCCGAGGACGTTGCGAGTGTGGCCAATGAGTTGGCATGGGTATTGCCACATCTGGATACATGTAATAATAAGAAAGACTCAAATTTAGACTGCATATACCTGACCTGGGTTAGGTATTCTCGCATTCTGGAATCCCTTGCTTCTAGCTTCCCTTCTACTTGGCCTACCACCAACAGTGAATCTGAGAACATTTGCACCGTCTTTTCGCCCATTTTATGAACCATGTTCATCCCTGCGAGGACGGCCTCATACTCTGCTTCGTTGTCGGTGGCCGAGAATCCTAATCTCAAAGATTTCTCAAAAGTAATTCCCTCTGGGGACATCAAAACTAGTCCTACCCCAGATCCCCTTTGATTTGCTGCTCCATCAACATGGACTTTCCATAATGGAGGCCCTTCGCACGAAATCATGCCTACTGACCTTTTACCCATGCTTTCTTGATAGTCTTCTAACGAGGGCTCAGCAAATTCTGCCACAAGGTCGGCGATGACCTGTCCCTTTATAGCGGTGTGAGGCATATATTTGATATCAAAAGCCCCTAGGACAGTTCCCCATTTGGCAATTCTTCCCATATAATCTGCACTTCGCAGAATTGATTTAAGAGGGAGTTGTGTAAGAACAACAATCGTATGAGACTAGAAGTAATGGGGAAGTCTTCGTGTAGCATGTACTACCGCCAAGATAGCTTTCTCCAGTGGCAAATAACTCAGCTCGGCCTCATGCAGAGATTTGCTTACATAATAAACCGGCCTCTGGATGTTATTTTCATCTCGGATAAGAACCAAACTAACTGCATGGTTAGCGACTGCAATATATGTAAACAAAATTTCATCAATTTCTGGTCGAGACATAACTGGCGGTCGCGAGAGATATTCTTTTAGCTGCTGGAAAGCCACCGCGCACTCCTCGGTCCATTCAAAACCCTTCCATTTATTCAATAATTGAAAGAAAGGTCTGCATCTATCTGCGGACCGAGATATAAATCGGTTGAGGGCAGCAGTCATACCTATTAGCCTTTGCACTTCTTTAGGATTCCGAGGTGAATGTAAGTTGTTTATTGCCTTAACCTGAGCGGGATTTACTTCAATTCCCCGGTGAGTCACCATATATCCTAGAAACTTGCCCGACCTTACACCAAAAGAGCATTTAGAGGCATTGAGCCGCAATTTATACTCTCTTAGCTTCTGAAAAGTGTTGCTCAGATCTTCCAGATGTGCAGAAACTTCTTTACTTTTTACCACCATATCGTCCACGTATACCTCAATAGTTTTTCCTAGTTGTGCCTCAAACATCCTCGTCATCATCCTTTGGTAGGTAGCCCCTGCGTTTTTCAAACCAAAGGGCATTACTTTATAATGATAATTCCCCGTTGGAGTGACGAATGCAGTCTTCTCCTGGTCTTCAACGGCTAAGGGTATCAGGTGATAACCTTGGAAAGCATCAAGAAAACTCATCCGAGGATGTCCAACAGTAGCGTCAACTAATTGATCAATCCGAGGCATTGGGAATGAGTCCTTCGGGCAAGCTTTGTTTAAATCTGTGAAGTCTACACAGACTCTCCACTTCCCATTCTTCTTTTTCACCACCACCATATGGGCTAACCATTCAGGATAAAACACTTCTTTGATAGCGCCTGCCTTTTTAAGTTTGAGCACCTCCTCTTTTACGGCTTCGGAATGTTCTTTGGAGGACCTCCGAGGTGCTTGCCTCCTCGGCACTGCAGTTGGATTGACCTTTAAATGATGACATATGAAGCTCAGATCCACCCCAGGGGCCTCATACGCGTTCCAAGCAAATACGTCCATATTTTTCTTCAAAAATAAAATCAGCTCCGTCTTCTCTTCCTGTGGCAATTGAACTCCAACTTGAAAGAACTTCTCAGGATCATTGTCTATGAGAATCTTCTCCAATTCTTCACATACCGCTTCATCTACCTCGGCTGCGGCATGAGACTTTGATTGCTATGCTTCTCCGTTAGCCGAGGCCGAGGAGTTTAGTTCTGGTCGTCGTAGAATTGCAGCCATGACACACTGTCGAGCCACAGATTGACTCCCAACTAACTCCACCACCTGGTCTCTAGAATGAAATTTAACCTTGACATGCAAGGTTGAGGAAACAGCCCCTAACGCATGCAGCCACGGTCTCGCTACTATTGCTGTATAGGGAGAATAAGCATCGACCACGATGAAATCTACGTCTACCACCTCAGGACCTGATTGCACAGGCAGTCTAATTTGTCCCATTGGAACTACAGCTCTCCCTTCGAAGCTTATCAAGGGTGAGTCATATGCCATAAAATCTTCAACTCTTAATTTCAAGCCTTTAAACAGGTCAGGGTACATGATATCTGCGCCACTACCTTGGTCAACCATTACCCTTTTCACATCATAGTTCCCTATTCTGAGGGTTACCACCAAGGCATCGTCATGAGGCTGGATAGTTCTCATCTTGTCCTCCTCGGAGAAACTCAGGGCTGGTAGGATGCTTGCCTTAATCCTCTTTGGCTGATCCCGTGATTCCTCGGTCAATGTACGAGCCACGGACATTACCCTGAAAGGAGCTGAGCCCGTCCTCCCCGGTGCTGCAAAAATGACATTGATAGTACCTAGAGGAGGTCTCGACGAAGGGCCGTCGTGGTTTGCCACTTCTGATTGGTTTCCTCGCCCATTAGGCTGGTACAGGAACTGTTTCAGCTTTCCCTCTTTAACCAACTATTCCAAATGATTCCACAAAGTGCGACAATCCTCGGTGGTATGTCCCCTCTCTTGGTGATAATGGCAATGGAGGTTTTGGTTGCGTCTCAAAGGGTCCCCTGCCATTTTATTTGGCCATTGGAAAAAAGGCTCATGCCTTATTTTCTCCAACAGCTGCTGCGCTGGTTCCCTGAAGACGGTGTTGACCACCTGTGGTGGTAAGTGACCAGCCTGCCTGGAAAAATCCCTTGCCGGCCTATTGTTGTTGTATCTGTCTGACCTGAAATCCCTCCTTTCTTGCGGGATCACCTTCGCCTTGCCTTTTCCCTACTGCTGATCTTCCTTAACCCTTTTGTACTCGTCGATGCGATCCATTAGTCGACGTACGCTTCTGACAGGTTTCTTCGTTAAGGACTTTCTCAAGTCATGCTCTGTTGGTAGGCCGACCTTGAAGGTCCTTATTGCTACATCATCAAAGTCTCCGTCAATTTCGTTGAACATTTCCCAATATCTGTCCGAATACGTTTTTCAGGGTTTCCCCCTCCCTCATAACCATGGATAGTAAGGAATCCAATGGGCGGGGAACCCTACTGCACGTGATAAAACGGGAACCAAATGCTCTAGTAAGCTCTTTGAAAGAATCAATGGAGCCTCCCCTTAAGCCGTCAAACCATCTCATGGCCACAGGCCTCAAGCTAGAAGGAAAAATCTTGCACAACAAAGTTTCATTCCTGGAATGCACTGCCATTCTCTGGCTGAAATGGCTTACGTGCTCCACAGGATCCGTCCAACCATTGTAAAGAGTGAAGGCTGGTTGTGTGAAGCGCCGAGGTAGCCTCCCTTCTTCCAATCTGCGCGTGAAGGGTGATCTGGAGATTTGGTGTAACGCCTTTCCCATTGCGTCATTTCCCAAGCCCCTATAGGGGTAGTCTCTGCCACGCCTCCCATGCAAATTGTCTTCCTCGGAAGAGAAAAAATCATCTGGGGGAGTTCTAGATCTCTGCCCGTAATTGTCATCCTCGGATCCTTCCGAAGAGGGGTCAGAGTCCAGAGGAATTCCCCTTCGCCTCTCGTGACGCAATCTCCTCTTTAGGCCGTCAATCTCCTTCTGCATGGCCCTGGCATTTCTTTCATAAGGAACTCTGCTTCCTCCTTGCGAATGACTTGCACTTCTGATGGTGTGTGTAGTATGTACACTTCCCTCTCGGTTCTCTCCGTGATCAGGATGTAAGGAGTGATCCTCATGCTGGGAGCCCACGGACTCCGCGCTGCGTTGTGGTCCTGATCCTACCATGATGTCAAGATGTCCTAAACTTCCTTAAAGACTAGATTCCCACAGACGGCGCCAATTGTAAGGACACAATTCAAACTCTCCAAACCACGACTGGGAGGTGATGGGCTTTGAAAGGCCTTTCTTTACAATGAATTTGTAGAGGGTGGGTTTGTAATCTAGATTTCAAGGATGGCTTGGACAATTACAAAAAGAACGGGCTTTGGGCCCAATGGAACAAAACAAAGAATCGTTGGCAAAGAATACGACTGAGAATTCCTCCTCGGATTGTTTCCGAGGATAGTTTATAATAGTATTTCTCAAGTTTGGATACAAATATGGACTATCTTCTACTATTGACTCTCTCTTTTTTACTCAAATTCCTCCCTTTTCTTCGTAGGCCACCACTTCTATTTATCATCTTCCATTTTATGGTTGCAATCCTGATTTTGGATACTTGTCCCATCCATTCTTCCCTAAAGCCCGCTGGATTTAGGGACCAAGTTTCAAGCTCTATGCTCAGGTCCCATCCATTCTTCCCTAAAACCCGCTGGGATTAAGGACCAAGTTTCAAGCTCTATGCTCAGGTCCCATCCATTCTTCCCTAAAACCCGCTGGGATTAGGGACCAAGTTTCAAGCTCTATACTCAGGTCCCATCCTTCCGTCTATACAGTCCGCGTATCAATCACAGAGCTTTTAATGTATGGGCGGTGGTAGCAGCTTTACTTTTAGACATTCCACCGCTTTTTCTATTGTCCTCCACGTATACTGTGTATTCCCATAATTGTAGGACTCTTTATAAACTAACTCAGGGACACTAAACTTCTCTTCCTATGTCCTCGGCTTAACATTCCGAGGACAAATCTACTCCTCGGACGCATTTGGACATTTGAAAACTCCACGATCATTTTGATATTTTCGGATTTGAGTTGCTAACCCAAAAGACTTCGTTGGGTCATCCTTCATATTTTATTGGGCCCAATACTCCTACAATTACTTTAAAGGAGCTCTTTAGTATAATCCTTCGATTAAATATTAAGTTCTCATATGCTTTATCCTAACATTTATTGATTCTGACTCTTAAAGTTGTACAGGTAAGGGAAATAAGAATCATAAAGCGTGGCTCTGTATTTGGCAAAGCCATATGCTTCTGCAACTTGTTTATAGACCCAATGTCAATTTCCATCAATCATAGCCTAAATAAATTTGCTTTTTGAAATTTGGTTCAAAGATATTTTCAAGTGTTTGGTTTTATGCTTTCAAAAAAAGAAAGTGTGTGGGTGGTTCCAGTTAGTTCAGCTAGTAAAATTTTTGATAATTGTATAAGAGATTTAGAATTTAATCTCCGCCTAAACCAAAAACTGATTGATGTCTTAATCTGATAATAAAGAGCGATTATCAAGAGTGGACGCAATAGGTTAAAACTCTCTCAAAAAAATAAAAGTGTTTGGTTTCATTCACAAAAAAATACTATAGGGTTGTACCATTAGATTAATCATTCTCATAAAAATAATGTCAAAATTTTCTTAAAATAAATTGTTAACTATTACTTTAAAGGAGCTCTTTAGTATAATCCTTCAATTAAATATTAAGTTCTCATATGCTTTATCCTAACATTCATTGATTCTGACTCTTAAAGTTGTACAGGTAAGAGAAACAAGAATCATAAAGCGTGGCTTTGTATTTGGCAAGCCATATGCTTCTGCAACTTGCTTATAGACCCAATGTCAATTTCCATCAATCATAGCCTAAATAAATTTGCTTTTTGAAATTTGGTTCAAAGATATTTTCAAGTGTTTGGTTTTATGCTACTAAAAAAAGGTGTTTGGGTGAGTTTCAGTTAGTTCAACTAGTAAAATTTTTTATAATTGTATAAGAGATTTAGAATTTAATCTCCGCCTATACTAAAAATTGATTGGTGTCTTAGTCTGCGATTATCAAGAGCAGACACCGTAGGTTAAAACTCTTTCAAAAAAATAAAAGAGTTTAGTTTCATTCCTAAAAAAAATAGTCCAGAGTTGTACTATTAAATTAAGTTAGAGTAGAAATTTTATTTTGTATAAAAAAAAAGATATATATATCCAAAAATATAAAAAAAATTCAAATCAAACGGACCTAATTAAGATGTACGTTACAAATGCTCTCTTATGGTTTAAGATGAAGAGTTGCACACTAAATATATTGTTAATTTTGATACTAATTTAGATGTTAGGATGTACATTGAAAATTAGCATTACTGTCAAATTGTCAATACGTAGCTTTCAAAAGCAATACTATCAATATGTGACACGAGCCCCAGGAAAGAATCTTATGATTTGGAGGGTTTAGATGTCACGTAGCTGCCATGTCAAGGGGCCCAATTGTTTAGAGATTTAGAAAATAAAGATTTGAGAATTGAACATTCATTTTTTAGGAAAGTTTTAATATCATTTTTATGAAAAATGAAAAAAAAAATTGTCAAAATAATAATTGATTTTTTTTCTTTTCTCATAAAATTTTTCTTTACATAGATATCCATTAATATTCAAATCATTATTCTAAAGGCATCCGTTAGCATTTTCTTTTTTAATATATATTGAATTTTTTATATGGTTTAAATATAAGAACGTCCAAAAAAAAAAAATTGTTCCTCAAAAGCCAAAAATGGCAAGTTATTAGCCACATTCTTGAATTTAGCATTTAATTAGAAGAGAGGTTGGACTTGAACTTGCGCGAACAATACCACTGTTACAAATGAGGCCTAGTCACCTTGCTCCAAATATTAATGCACCGATAGACGATAGTGGGTAACTTAATCATGTAGCAATTTAAGCCTTATGACATACCTTAATATATATGAAAATATTTTTTATAATAATATTCTGATTTTCAGTTGTGGTCCGTCCATATAAAATTTTCATTAATTTACTGTGACACTTATTTTATTTTTATTTTTATTTTTTGAGTAGAAGAACTCCATTAGTACGGGTTAGAACATGTATCACCATGTAGTTGGATTTCCACGTCCTTATTTGGATTAATCATTAAAGTCATATATATATATATATATATATATATATATAAAGCACGTGAAAAATCTCAATCTCCTCCGTGCTTTTTCACTCTCTAGCTTTCAAAATTTTCTTAGCTTTAATTTGTGGCTTAGAGATCGATTTTGAATGTGAACCAAAAATGAAGCGATGCGACTTTAATGTGCAAGTCTGTCCAACCATCAAAAAGGTTTATTTGGTTGATGACTCAATTATAGAGTAAACTTGCTGCCTCTGTATTAAAATATTGAATATTGATTCATACCCTAGCAACGACCAGCCAATAGCCATTCCAGACGCAGAAAAAGAAAAACCCACTTGGAACAACAAAACAAAGATGCGTAGTGGCAGTGTTGTCTTTGAATTTGACTAAATTAATCTTCTTTTGAAAGTTTATCAACTAAATTTAAATTTGAATATAATTGGCTCATATGCCAACCCCATCCATGGTGTCTTTAATCCTTATCTCAATCCCTTGAAATAATATGTCACAAGTTACAAGACAAGAAAGTCTATAAACACAAAAACAAATAAATAAAAATTAAGAAAAAAATTTAATATGTAGTTGATGTAGTAGATTGTTAGTAGTATAAATCAAAAACTGATGTGAATAAGTTGAAATAAAAACTAGTAAAAAAATATATCAATTTAACGATTATAAAAATTATTGAGAAATTATTTGTGTTGGTAGTTTTGTTTGTTTCAACTTTGGAGATCTGACAGACCACACGTGGTATGCAAGCCTGCAAGGATGAAACAAACAGACAAAGCCCACCAAACAATAAATTAAACAAAAAGCTTTATGTGGGTGTAGGCGGTGTCTACAGTTTGCAAAGTCAAAGTCAAACTCTGGCTTGATAAAGAAGCAACACCGGAGAGGATAATGTTGTGTCAAGTCAAAGTCTGGTTTGGAATAACATAACGAAGGTAAAAATATAGGATTGGCTCTCTAATTTTTAATGTTTTTTATTTCAGTTCTTTAATTTTTATTTTTGTCAATTCATTCTTTTAAATTTTAATTTTTTGTCAATTCAAGGTTTCGTTACTGTTGCTGTTAGACCCACTAAAACGACGCCGTTTTGGTTAGTTTTTTTTTTTAATTCGGAATTAAAATAATAAAAATTAGAAAAAAAAAAAAAAACATTAAGGGGAACGACGACTTCCCTTACAATCAAAAGAAAACCCCAAGTTCCCAAATCCCTAACCCGTGAAAGTTTGAGAAAGAGAGAGAGTAAGGCAGTTTGAGAGAGAGATAGAGAGAGTTCACCGCCACCACTCCACCGTAAAATTTGCCATGTAAACCACCACCACCCTCGCTACTCTGCCTTGACTGTATCAGTGATGGGTGTGCTCTGCCTTGATTGTCTTCTCTCAGTGGAATATGTACACAATCGAATCTTTTGATTGTCTTCTCTTTGTACAAAAAATATGAACACAATGGAATCTTTTGATTGTCTTCTCTCAGTCTTTTGATTGTCTCAAGTTACAACATAACCCATATGGTTCTTAACTTAAAAGAGTAAAAACCATATATCATAACAATATTCAACAAAAGAGAAATCGTAAGTTTTTCAAACTAAATTCCAATCATCAAAGAAACAGATACATAGAAATTAAAAAAAAAAAAAAAAGATAAAGAGAGATGCACAAAGGCTATCAGAACTATGTAGAACGATGCCAACATTATCAGTTCAGCAATGACACACAAAGGCTATTAGAACAATGCACAAAATCATCGTTCTGCTACACTGAAAAAACAATGCAAGAAGAACTAGGAAAAATGGGTAGCTCAGGTTCATCCACACTAGCAAGAAAGGGATGATCCAAAAGCATCTCAGTCGTGAACCTAAACATGGGTTTCCTCACAAGAAATCCTTCAAGAATTCCCTTGCCTCCTTCAAAATCCCACCTAGAATTTTTGGCAATACGCGCTCATTGCCTATAACCCCCAAAAGCTCCTTTGTATCCAACTCTTCCTCTCTTCGAAATCCCACCTAGAATAGATTTTCTAGTAAGTATTTTACACGGGCTAGGAATTTTGTGAATGTATACTCTTCCTCTCTCAAATCAGCTCACTCTCTCTCTTTCTCAAACTTTCACGGGTTAGGGAACTCAAGGTTTTCTTTTGATTTTAGGGGAAGGGGAACAACACGTCATTCCCCTTAATTTTTTTTTTCTTCCGATTTTTCTTATTTTATTCTAAACTAAAAAAATAAATAAATAAATAACACACACACACACTCAACCAAAACGGCGTTGTTTTAGTGGGTCTGACGGTAGCAGTAATAGAACAGTAACATAACCTTGAATTAACAAAAAATTGAAAGATAGAGGACTGAATTGACAAAAATAAATGTTAGAGGACTGAAATGAAAAACGGTAAAAGTTAGAAGATTAGTTTTGCATTTTTGCCCATAATGAATGTAAGGTTTGGGTTTAGAGTTTAATTGTATTGGACCCGTTAAGATTATAACACGTGTCCACTTTTAAACACATGACATCATCTTAACGGGTCCATTGTACTACATGCAATAGATCTAAACCTCACCCTCATAATGATTCATGTTCTAATATTAATTAAATGAGCATGTTAACGGATGTTTTTAGGGCAATTGTTAATAAATCATAATAGATAAGTTTTAACACCACTATGGATGGCTTCCTTAAATAGTTAATATAACACATTATAGTCCTCTAGAATGTGCGCATTTTAGAATTTGTATTGGCATGTTTTGAATGGGGATCAACTCTTCACTAATCAGTAATTACAACTATAAAAATAAATAAAAATAAAAAAAAATAAAAAAAAATAAAAAATGCACTCCAATGCACTCACGTGATATCAAAGCATTGCCTACTTCGCTCCTTGAAGAAATTGATACACGCCCATTAATTGTCTTCTTAGTATAATACTATTACTAATTACCAATCTGATAGCAAGGCAGAAATCAATTCAGTTTTTTCATCTTCCAAAAAATATTTCGAAAGCTTAAGATTGACGCAGAGACTGCTAATATGTTTGACAATATCAACTAGTAGCGATTAATACTGTTTTCGAGTTAATATACAATCATATTAGCATAGTTTTTTGGAAGTATGACTGATTATAATTTGAAAGGCTGCAACCAAACAGTCGCATGGTGCAGTGCATCCACTTCTCTTACAAAGAGCAATAAAGAGGTGTGAAAAGTTACAAGAATTTAACACCCTCGTACCTCTCAAAAATTTTCAAAAAGTTTGCACGTAATATGGTTATAATATCCCATAATTGTGACAACAACGTGAATAACAACAAAAAAAGAGAGGTAAGATTTAGCTCAACTGGTAAAGTCTCTGATGGTTGTATAAGAAATTTGGGGTTCAATTCTCGCCTACACCAATAAACTGATTGGTGTCTTAGTCTAATGATAAAGAACTATCATCAAGAGCGGACGTCATAGGTTGAAATTCTCTAAAAAAATAAATAAATAAATAAAAGATAAGATGAATCTTGCCTCAATCACATTCAATGAGTTCAGGCAATCCTTGCCGTTCACGTGTTTGGCTGTTCGATTGGTCCTATATACATGTTTTGCTTGGAATTTCATAGTTTTTGGATTCAAGTACACAAGGCATCAACTAGCTTGGGCAGGTCTTTGGAGTCAATTAGCATTCTTTTGACATTAATGGTGTCCAGCCACTTCAAAGTTACAAGAATTCAACACTCTTAGGGTGCGTTTGTTTTGACAGTAAACCACTTTCGGAAAACGTTTTCAGTATTTGCGGGTGTTTGGCAACACCGGAAATTTTGGTCAAACGGAAAAGAAGGAGCGTTGACCGGAAAACAGCCCCTCCCCACCCGGAAAATAATTTCCATGTGTATTTTACCTTCAAATCGAGTTTTCCGTTAGAAAACACAGAGAAAGAGAAGGAGAGGGAGAGAGCAACAACCACGCCAGAAAAGAGAGAGAGAGCTAGAGGGAGATCGCCGGTGAAGCCAAGATCACGCCGTCCTCAACCCAAAGGCCTGCCGGCGAGCTCGCGTCGGGCGAGATCGAGGCGCGATCTCGCGCCGTCGAGCTCGCGCAGGGCGAGATCGAGGCGCGATCTCGCGCCGTCGAGCTCGCGCAGGGCGAGATCGAGGCGCGATCTCGCGCCGTCGAGCTCGCGCAGGGCGAGATCGAGGCGCAATCTCGCGCCGTCGAGCTCGCGCAGGGCGAGATCGAGGCGCGATCTCGCGCGGTCGAGCTCGCGCCGGGCGAGATCGACGTGCGATCTCGCGCCTGCGAGCTCGCGCCGGGCGAGATCGAGGCGCGATGCGCGAGATCGACGGCGCGAGATCGCGCGTCGATCTCGCCCAGATCGCGCGTCGATCTCGCCCTGCGCGAGCTCGACGGTGCGAGATCGCGCCGTCGAGCTCGCGCCGGGCGAGATCGACGCGCGTGATCGCGCCGGCGAGAAACCCTCCCCACCGGCGAGAAAACCTCCCTGTCTCACCTCACTCTTCCTCCTCCCTGTCTCACCTCCCTCTCTCAATTTGATTTGGCCGGTGAAGTTGATGTAGTTTAATGTTTTATTATAAAATTTGTTTGGAATGTGAGAAAATGGTTGAGAAAATGTGAAAAATCAGTAAAAAATTTGCATTTTCAGAATGTTACCAAACACTTGAAAATATTTTCCAAAGTTTTTTTTAAAATACCACCAAACATCTAAAAATATTTTCCTTTCCGGAAAATATTCTCATTTCCTGAAAACATTTTTCAGAATTACTTTACCATCGAAACAAACGCACCCTTAGAGAATTCGGAAAATTCTTAGGTAGTCCCGAAGTATAGTGAAATGGTGCTCCCTCCTCTCACATTCATGGTGGACCCCACCATGAATTTAATGAGCGGACCCCACAATGAATGTGAGAGGAGGGAACACCATTCTCCGTACTCTGAGAGTACCTAAGAATTACTCAGAGAATTCACACCAACTCATTTATTTTACACATCTATTTTTACACTAAAAACCTACTTTTTTTTTTTTTATTTTACACATTCATTTTTACACTAAAAACCTTTTTTTTATTTTTATTTTACACATTCATTTTTACAAAACACCCACATCAGTTCATCTATTCTACTACCTCTTTTATTTAAATAATCAACTTTTTCAAATTTTTTATTATTTCTCTTAACTAGCACTATACATATGCGCGTGCTCTCATTCTTTCTCTCTACCCATTTTTTCTGAAATTGCTCTCTCTCTCTCTCTCTCTCTCTCTCTCTCTTCTCTCTCTCTCTCTCTCTCTCTCTCTCTCTCTCTCTCTCTCTCTCTCTCTCTCTCTCTCTCTCTCTCTCTCTCTCTCTCCAGATCACCCATTTTCAGCAACTCTCCCAATAGCTCTAATCCACAACACCGAAAAAAATACAAATTTATAGGTGTTCACTATAAATTTTTATCTAAATTATAGGTGTTCACTATTTTTTTTTTCTCTCTCTCTCTCTCTCATCACGTCGTCAACATTTTTGTTTCTTGAAAATTACCTGGTCAAGCAAGAAATGGCTCTCTTTTTTCCCATTTTGCTGTCCATCTTTTTATTTAAAAGATTTGAGAGTTAAAGTTAATTAAAACACACATCCTTTCAAATACTGAAGCTAGCTTAAGAATGACGCGGACCATGCTAACTTTGACAAGATCAACTAATAATAATTAGATTATTTTTCTTAAAAAAAAAAAAAATTATACCTGTGCCCAAGTTATGATCAACTTTTGGTTGTAGCAGTGCCTCAAAAAAAAAAAAAAAAAAAAAAGGTAAAATTAAAAGTTAGACCTATATTACCAAATACTGAAAAATACGAAAAAGTAAAAGTTATTATAATTTTTTCTAATGCTATCAAATATTGAAAATTATAAAATACTATCTTTATATATGGTTTTTTATTAAAATAAACAAAACGTTAGAATGGTTTAAAAAAAATAGAATGTTATATTTATAATATTTTTATAAAAAATTATAAATGACAAATTATTACGAGTTATTTTTAGGAAAAAAAATAATTTCAATATAAAAAATTAAAATTAATAACAACTTATCAATTTTTTTTTTTCTTGAGAAGACAACACCTATAATTTATTGAGAAAAATATTGTTAAAATATTATTGTCTCGAAACCCACCCGTCAAAGATATCTTAGAGTAAGAAAGCAGGACACGTTAGTCTGGTTAGCTCCAAGGGTATTTACGTAAACTCAACTCGGCACTAGACCACTATAAATAACGTACTGTCGCTCTCTCTTCTCAGTTCTCAACAAAAATAAACAAACATATACTCTCTCTCTCGCGCGAGTTTTAGCACATCTATCTTTTTCTCTCTCTTCAGGTTCGATCTCCATCTATCTGGTTTTCTTTCATCTGATTCTTAGGTTATTAGATTCAGTTTGTTTTTCTTTGAACATGCTATAATATATATATATATGTGTGTGTGTGTGTTTTAACGTTAATATTGTTGTTGCAGATCTGTGAAGTATCTATGAAAACCTTTGGTTTGAGTTTCTGAAATTTCAGAAACTCAAACCAAAGGTTAGCTGGGATTTTAGTGTTTTCCTTATTTATGGTATATAAGTATATTGGGATGAACTTGGGTTTTTCGGTATCTTAATTTTGAGGATTAAATCTTAGTTAATCAGTGACTTATAATTATGTTTGATTGTTTTGTTTTGGGTTGTGTTTGTACATGATGATTTGTTTTTTATTTTTATATCTTGCTTCAAATCTTATAAATTTGTGAACATAAGTTTGTACTTTAAATCGATTCAGATATTATGATTTTGTACCCGAGATATTCTCTGATATATTGATTTATGGGTCTCTGAGTTTTAATAGAAATATGTTTTGATAATTCATCAAAGGTTTGCTTTAGGATAAAGCTTAATTATGAGAACTTATAATTAATTAATTAATTAATTAAAATTCCCTAATATGATTAGTGATGGCAAATGACTTTTTGTTTTTTTAGTCTACCAAAGCTAAAAAGTGAATAAATAAGTCATACTCATATCTGCGTGTAAAAGTTGATTGAGGAAGATGGACCATAGCTAACTCGAGAGAAAAAGCGTGACTTTTTAAGGTATGCACGTATGGTTTTTTATGCCTTATTCGGGCCGACAACATGGGCATAATTAATGTCCGATGAGACAAAAACTATGATGGAGGGCCATCCGACACGTCAGCAAAAAAAGGTAAATAGACAGGTTCTACGGTATTGAAAAGATTATAAATAAATAAATAAACAAATAGCTATTATAATTTTAAAATTTACTCTAATTGAATTCAACAAGGTGAATTAATCAAAATTATTTATGATTTAAAAAAAAATTAACAATAAATTGGATCTTGGTAAAACGAGACCAATAGCTCTCAAAAGAGAAAAGTTTAGCTCAATATCAATGGGTCCTTATTTTTTATTAAGAAAAGAGTCAGATGTAGGAGATTATGAAAAGAATATTTTATGAGATGGGTTATTATCATACTTTTTATATAATAAATAAATAAATATAAAAGAAGAAAAGAAAAACACTACTCTAGAAAAAATGGGAAAAGATTCCTTTTTTATTAAATAAATGTTTTCATAAAGTCAATAAGCATATTTGAAATCAATAATTTATGAAAAACATATTTGAAGTCAATAAATGTTGTTGTAAAAGTGCAATATAATTTTTTTTTAGTAATGCTATGTCTACAATACTTTCACAATAAATCATATGTATCAGGTTGTTATGAGTTGTTATAAATAGATAAAAAAGTAATTTCAATATAAGTTTAAATTAAAATATTTAATAGTTACAGCTTATGATTTTTTGTGAATATATTCTGAACATAATATTTTTCTTTTCCTTTTTTTTTTAATAGGAGTATCATTTTTTGTATTCTATTTTATACTCTATTAATCATAATTTGTTAGATTTTTTTTAACAATTTTTTTTTTTTTTGTTTCTTTTACAAGTTTTATCTCATTTTTTCAGTTTCATAAGTATCATTTGGTATTTTTTTAATTTTTTCTGACAATTTTTTTTTTTTTTTTGCACTTTAACAAGAATATTTCCATATATATATATATAAACAAATGAACCAACAGTAAAAGTAGGGGTTTGTTCCATAATATTAATATCCTTTGACTCTATTCTTGGTATCGGCAATTCAATAGCATCTTCTACTCTTGCCTAACTTTCATAAAAAAATAATAATAAATAAATTCTCATGCCGTCTTAAAGAAGACGCAGATAGTACTAGTAGTAGCTAGAATTTAGACTTAGACTAGCCGTACAGCTGACGCTTGCCCTCATGTTTTCATGCAACGTGGTTACGTGAGCTTAGAATTATTTTTTAAAGAGAGTTTAAGTCTAGGGATTCTGCTCTTAGCGATTGCTCTCAAATTAAAATATCATTTAATTTTTGGTACAAGTGAAAATTGAACTTCAAATTTCTTATACAACTATCAAAAATTTTACTAATTAAATTAACTAAAATCTACAGTGAGATTAGAAATTAGAATCACGACTTTTTGTGAATTTTCATTATTTTCTTGAATGTCTTTTGCTTATATTATATGCACCGTGAATATTCGATTATTTTATGAATCAATTATTCTTATTTCACTTTTTTTTTTCCTATACTCAGCATTACACAATATTTTGTGCATTAATAAGTCTTCCTCTTTTATTTTTATGGCACAAAGAAACCAATTGATGTCCAAGTTGTTCTTAATTACAGGGGAAAATGTATTGGTCTGAGCAACGTCTTCAATGGTTGTCTCTCTTCCTCTTGGTTGTACTTGTCCCCCATCTTCTGTAAGTTTATTCAAAACCCTTCTGATCTGTTATTTTTTGTATGAACGAACGTTTTTTGTTAAAAGATGGACCAGAATACAATAACTCCAAACTCAACGTACAACTACAACAGACCAAAGATAAAATACCCAAGTTCTAAAACAAAAGAAATTAACAAGCTTATCGGTGCTAAGGAACTACAAGTCGCATCAGCTACAAACAAAGTTCTAATTGGTGGATTAAAAATTTTGCATCTTCAACATATTTTTCATCTTCAACATGTTAAAGAACCTTATATTTCTGCAACCATAAGGTCTTTTAATCAAGCATAACTTCACAACCTTCCTTCAATCATAATTTCAATATAAGCAATCTTCTCTCTCTCTCATAATAAACTGTTTTCATTGCTGCATGGATTCATTGTGAAAGGAATAATACATGTATCTAATATGAGATACATGTCGTTTTTGTTGTCCTTCAATTCTCATTAGAATTTTTTTTCTTTTTTGCATATATTTCGTGTTGTTAGGTGTGATAAGTGGGAAATATAAGCTTATCTTTATCTATAAAAAAAAAGTATATTTTATAATATGATTAGTGACAAGATGGAAAAAGCAGTTCATAGTTATATCTTTTTTCATCTATTATAGTTGACCTATTCAACAATATCTATGAAGTATGAAATATATTCAGATTTATCATCCTCGTTTATTTTTAAATTTTAATGGGATTAATTGATATGACAAATAAAACATACATTAAAATGTTATTATAGAAAGTGTAAAATTTGGAAGTAGATCAATATTAGTTATTAATTGGCTAAAATGTAAAATTTAGCCTCTAACTTTTTTCAAATTTCATTTCAGTTCTCTAATTTTGCTTTCGTTCATTTTAGTCTTCTAAGTTTTAGATTTATTCAATTAAGGTCTTTTTGTTAACTTTTATTAAAATTTTTTGAAAAAAAAAATCTGGAAAATATTTTTCAATCATTAATTGAATTCTTTTAATTTAAAAAATTTGAAATTTTTTTTTTATAAAATTGAAAAATTAACCACAACATATAACGAAAGTTGATGAAAAAACCTTAATTAAATAAACTTGAAACTTAGAGGATTGAAATGAATAAAAGCAAATTTAGAGGAGTAAATGAAATTTGAAGAAACTTAGAAGGTCAGTTTTGCATTTTACCATTATTAATTCTTTTAAAATTGTAATAAGTAAAGAGATTTAAAAATGAAATTGACTTGGTTTTAAAAGTTGAGCAACTAAATTGACATAATTAATAGTTAAAGAACTAAATTTATTTTTTGTTAATAATCCGATGATCATAATAGTAATTCAACCTATTGTATAATATTTTTTCAATATGGCTTGTGGCAAGTCAAGACAAAAGGAATATGAGTTTATTACTTTTTTCGTCTGTTAATATTATAATTTATTTATTCAAAAATTTGTGAAATATATCTATAGAAAAACAAATTATGAAATATACATAAATTTGCTCCTCAAAATTGTTGTGTACTTAGATTTACCTTTAGAAAATGGCTTAGTCATCTTAATTAGTGTACAGGGAATGAATTTATTGTCATACTTTATATTATTTATTGTGCAAAATATAGAGTTGCCTTAAAAAAAATTACTTTTGTATTATATCTTTCCACCAGACCCAATGAGTCCAAATCATGTTTTTTTAAAAAAAAAAAAAAAAAAAAAAAAACCTTATCACAGTTTTAGTTTTAAAAAATTTCTAAAAGTAATTTTTTTATATAGCAAACTATCTTTCTCTATTTAATTTTTTGCATGTGCTTTATTCTAATATTGTTTTTTTGTTTATAGATCTGAAGCTCGGCTTCTGAATCCAAGCAAGGAGGTGGAGGGGAGGAAGGAGCAATCCTTCTCTAGCTCAACTGTTGAAGATGTAGCCAATAAAGGAGAGACTCCAGGCCCAAGAGGTCCGCCAGTTCTGTATGCCACTCCTCCTCACCCCGGAAACCATGAGATGAGTGCAGGTCAGATGGTTCAAGTTAGTGAATATGTTCCACAGAAAAAAGGTCTAGTCCCACCTTCTGCCCCTAACCCAACCACACATGGACCATGATGCCATTTGCCCTGAAATAAAGAAGGCAAAGTTCAGATTGAGCCCCAGTGAGCTGCAGTAATAAAAAATAAAGTATTTTAATGTGTTTATGATTGTGGTTGTTATTTGTTGTGTTGAATATTTTGTTTATTACGTTAAATGTTAAGATAAAACCTTTGATGTTGAGTTTGTTATATATAAAGTTTAGTGTTAAAATAGATAAAATAATATTTCAAGTTGTTAAAAATTATATTTTCTAGCTTTTTTACTGTGAATGGTCTGATGAGCTGAAGTTGGTGTTCATAAAACTTGTTGCTGTAATAAATGTTGCTTCTCTAGAGCAATATTTTCTCTGCCCAATGCTTTTTTGATTAAAAAAACAACACCTATATACACTTCATTATTCCCTGTAACGTTTCGTTTTACGTTCTGGGGAAAAATATGTTATATGTTATTTCTCTAATATCCAGCGGCGGAGCCACATGCCAAAAATTTTAATTTTTTCTTCTTTTACAATATAGAGGTATATTTTATTAATATTTAAAGTTGGTTATAATTTTGTGTACATGTATATAACATACTTTAGAATAAGAAATTTAAATTTTTTTTAAGGTAATGTTTATTTGCGATTTGAATTTATCTTGACACAGTAATTCAGTTTCCATAACTCGAAATCCCTAACTCTGTCACTACCAGCATCTTTCAATCGTGGCTGACACCAATAACCAACCATCTATGGCTGCCATATACGTAGTAAACCTTGTCTGCTTGACCATGGCAAGCCTTATTGGCTACCAGCTGGTATGCTCCAAATTATAGCTGTCTAATGCTGGTAAATGGCAACTGTCCGTGACTTACTTACTCACAACGCTTATTGGCACTTGGAAGCGAATTTCTCAACCATATAAATTAAGCATAAACCATATATGGCAACAAGTTTTACCGATGATCTCAGCTATGATCAAATAAAAAGACTTTAATTTCGTATGACTTTCGGTCATGGTTTTAGAAATCAGTACAGTTAAAGAACCAAAATAGAGAGTGTTTATTAGTTTTATGATTGATCGGTAGTCAAATTGATAATGTCATAAATAATAAATAAATATTAATTATAAAAATAAATAAATAATTTTATAACCAGTCATTTTAACTAAGTAAATTTAATAATAATAAAACATTAAATATTAACTTACCAACTTTTGAACACCACTTAACAAAATTCAACCAACAAAAAAAAAAATTCTTAAAAAGGTAAAGTGTAACAATCACAATCTATTTTTAGTTATTTTTTAATTTGTCAAATAACCAAAAGAAAGTCACCAATGGTAACAATATCATTGCTCAATTGATACTTTTTTCCCACCCATCCTACGCTTCCACGTTTATATCACACCCACTGCACATTTATCTACATCCACACATTTTAGTGTTTTACTTTTATTCAAACTTTCAAATAACTCTCTGAACTTAAGTTTCTTTCCAATCCACTTTTTGCTAAAGCTTAATTTCCGGATTTCCCTCTTCAATATTCTCTCCCTCTCTCTGACTGTCTCTCTCATCAATATGGATATGTGCAAGTGCAGCTGTGCAAGAGGAGAAAACAAAGGCTGAAGCGGAGTGTGGACAAATAAAAACATGTAAAATTTGCTTCATTTTTGGACTCCTTCCTCAACACAAAGATTGGAGATTTGATGTTTTTGGAGTCACTGTTGGTGTTTTAGGCTTCACCACTTCAAGCCTAAGAGCATTTTCAAAATCAAAATCTCTCCTCTCAAATCCGAAACAAAATCTCACTTTCTCTCTTCTTTTTTTTTTAATTTTAAAAAACACACCGTATCTGAAATTTTAATGAAGAACTGCTAAAAATTGGTTTAACCAAACTGGTTTTTGATTTTTAACAGTTTTTCTTCTATTTTCAGTTTTTTACAATAATCAGACCGGATTAGTATCTGATTTCGGGTTGACCCGGACGGTCCGATCCAGGTTTTAAAACTATGCTTTAGTATGTCCACCATAGTTAGCAAGTGGGCAACACGTCGCGTCATGGCTTCATATACACGCCACAACTCATGAATGTCTAATCAGTACCGAAGATCAACATAGTGATCCAATCATGCATGATCTAACCGTATTAACTTTTTTTCTTTTTTAATTAAAGTTGGGAACTTTATTATTCAGTAATTGTAATAGGTGGTAAGGTGGGAACACATGCAGATAATTAGTTTTTGATGTGCACACTTGCATGTCCTATTTGCCCAACCACTACACTTTGAAACTTGAAAGAAAAGTTAAGAGTAATGCTATGTACGAGTAGAAATGTATAACTTTGTGCCACGTAACGAGTTATGATATACAATGGTAGACTTTTATGTGTCATTAGTTTTACTCAATAGCTAACTCAGACTAGACATTGACCCGTTGTAATGGTTTGCATCACCAATTGAATGCATTGTTAAATGGATTTAAATAAATATAAAAATAATTTTGAGAAGTCGTAAAATAAATATGAAAATGGGATGCCAAAATTACCGATTAAAATTAAGTTAAAAAAAAAACCACCTAATATAAAATAGAAGGATATCATAAAATTGTACATTTTATGCATATTATATATCTAACTTGTTACTTTAATTTCTTGGATTATGTTCTAATTAAGCCAAAACTTGAAATTCTACCTTTATTGAAAAGTCAAGCATTATCCCCATTATAAAATCTGTAGTTTTCATTACTCTCTAAATTCAGAAGATAAATAGCACGGCGATAAATCCATACATGGTAATTTTATTCAACTTCGGATGGGGTCATAACACAAGCCAAAATTTTCAAATCTGTTGAACAAGGATATCACGCCATAACGGACACGCCTTCAGGTTCAACATTTATGAATTCTGATAGAAGGTAAAAAGTTAAACACTTACAAGAAATCCTACTCCTTAGTAGAGTAGATTTCTTACTTTGTTTTTATTTATATATATTAAAAAAGAAAAAAGTTTCTCACTTTCTTCTGCTAAGTGCTAACTCTAAATTTCGGATAGAAATAAGGGAAGTAGTAGTAGGATTGGTTATAAAAATAAGGGTAAATTTTAATTTGTAAGAATGACATATTCCATGATTTTTGAAATTATTTTTAGTTAAATATTGTCAAGTTAATTACAACGAAAATAATGTATAAAAGAAAGAGATATTTCCTTACGGAATTAGAGTGAATGCTTGAATTAAAGAAATTTGAAACTTAAATTATTCAATTGAACGAAAGTTAGAAACCTAAAATGAATTTCAATCAAATTTAGAAAATACAATTTACACTTTAGCCTAAATATAATTATACTTTTTTCAATCTTTAACAAATTAATTAAATTTTCATACATAAAATAAAAAAAATAAGCCAATTGCATTTTTAGTTGCTAAAAATTACCTTTTGTCACTTTGGAAAACAAAAAATTCAACAAATCAATTAAAAAACGTTTTGATCCCGCATTTTTGATTGTTTATAAAAAGTATTTGTAATGAAGCTAGCTATATGAAAGCAATTTTGTACCGATTAAATTTATCATCTCATTAAAATATGGAAAAAAAAAAAAAAGTAATGAAACTTCTTCGTACCTCAAGCCTTACTCAAAACAAAGTAAACTCAAATTTTGGAACATAGAATAATGTACTCTCTTTTTTTTTTTTTTGTTAAGTATTATTTCTTCTCACCAAACTTCAGAAAAATTAAATAACTAACTCAGAATAAATTTTCTACACAATCCGAATAGCATGTAGATATAAGATATGGTGAACAATATTTTTGGTTTTAAAGTTTTGATACCTGTGTAATTATTTAGTTATTTTCTGCTTTATGCCATTAGGAATAAATTTTATTTTTTACTTATTTTATTGTTTAGAAAGAAAGTTTTTGAAAAATTGCAATTAGCGGCATATTGAGTAAAAATGCCTAACAAAAAATTAATTGATCGAACAAATACGTATACCTTTATACACAAAAGTAAAATGCTTCTTTACATTCCATATTTAATTTGCCTCTCTTTTTTCACATGTTCATGGTAAGAAGGCTTCTTTTTCTTCCATTTATATATATATATATTGTACCCTTTATTTTTCGCATGTTTGTTTTCCTTCTGTATATCTCAGTCTACTTCAAATAGGATTCTAGATCATTAGTGTCCAATTTTCTACGAAAATATTGTAAAAGAGAAAGAGATATTTCCTTTATTGTTTCACATTTTGAACAAAATATGAGTTCTATAACATCGTCTTCCATATTATTTCTGCAAGTAATTACTATTGGGTGCACATATACCTTTCAAAAAAGAAAAAAATTTGTACCTCTCTCTCATCTTTTTAACTTTATTGGTGTTTGATCTGCCTGCACCATGTTTTTTATGTTAATTTCATTGTTATTTAATTCAAAACGGTAAAGGTCCAATGTCATCATGGCCCTCCTCTTCTATTGGTTTCCAACTTTCTATAACTACTACTTTAATAAACGCACACGTAAAATAGAATTGACTATATTATAAAGCTCAAACTTAACAGTACACAAACACATTTCTTAACATGACTGTTTTTACAACTAGCTAAAAGGATAAGTTATGATTGTAAGGAATATAAACTCATCATAATTTAGCTTTTCAATGTTTTCATCTATCAAGAACCATGTCTCACTACTTGAGTAACTCATGAAAGATGGTATGAACTACCTGAAGGAAATATACATGTGCGCAGCTGAAAAACAAATGATCTACTTCATTTATAAAAGTTAACATGTACTATACAAGTTTCAGAATTTAAGAACAAGAAAGTGTACCTTGGAGCAGTGAATTTCAAAACCGAAGATCAGAAATACTTGGGAACACTTTCAATCTTCACTCTAATTCCACTAGCACCCAAGATGTGTGGCCTCTCAATCAGTTCCAAAGAGAGAATGTCAAGGAGTATCTTACACTTTTCACACCACTTCACAATAGTGTTCTTACCAAATTCTCTCTACAGAAAATTATGTATGTTTCTCCCTTTGTGTCTAACCGATTATTCTAATTGGGCTGGCCTTTTGGGTCTTTCCAATTGGGTTTAAGTGTGTGGCTTGGAAAATGACCAAAATGGACCAATAAGACACTAACTCCAATGAGCCTTGAGCTTTTCTGTCAACTTTTGACAAGTCCAAAGTTACCATTAACTATATTTAATATCACTATATAAATATAGTTGCACTCTAGGCCTTATCAATAAATTATATCCCAAGACTTTATTGTACATGCAACCCCTTCATTAAATATTCGTAGTAACACAAAATCATGAATGTAAACTGCCACTTTGTAAATTACTACATCTTATCCTTAAGTACCCAGTTTAATTCTTTAAATTATTCATCATATATTTATGAAATCAAATTTCATAAATATATACTCTAGTAACTATTTACTAAAGTAGTTAGATCTAACATTCTGAATAACAAATCCATTAAACATATCTCAAGGGAATAGTTTGTATCTCCGTTAAGAGACTATGAATTCCATCTTGAGAATATATGTTCCATCAACATTAAATATGATTGCCCAACATAGTGAGGTTTTGACCGTAATTCTAGATCTCACTGCTAGTATATCAAAGTAACCTACACCTCATGATCAAGTCCATTATTCTCTCAGGATTAAGAGTTTATGCAAATATAAGTCATAAGTTTATTATTCATTTAACAGTCATTAGAAGAATAATAAATCTCACACCGGTCCGGTTCAATATGTTTTAACTCTTAAAACATATCAACATATCAACATATCAACTAGAAATCTCCATTTTCATGATCAAGACAAATCATCTTAGTTGATATGTTATAGTCTTCATATATGAAATGTCCAATCTTCATTACCGACTACGAACTACATTTTGAGTTTATAAGAAACTTGTGATTTACATCTTCTGTGACTAAATCACATACAATGCATCTCATGGACTATGATAATGTCCCAATATTCATGTTACCATTATTTTTAGATAATAATAAAACAACTTTATTAAACACAACATTAAGTTATACATAATGTCATAAATAATAACATACATAACATTATACAATAAAATTTAAGGGCACTAATTCTAATACTAACATCCTATAAGAAGATTAGTTCTAGGACCACATACTATTTTACAATTTTTTATCACAATTATAATTTGACAGATTGCAAGTGGTTACCTATAATTTACACATGACTCCACAATTTTTTTTTCTATCACTTACACTTTGCAACATCACATTTGTAATAAATAAGTTGTGAATTTAAATTTTCTCCTCTAACAATTGTTTTTAGTCTTCTTTCCTAGACTAGCTCTGTTGTGGTATTGAATTTGTGATCGTGTCACATTTACTCCCTCTCTTTAAAATAACAATTGACTAGAACAAAATTTGACTATTAATTGTCAAATTTGTCTGCAACCGTAGCAATTGTTGATGTTTGGTCCGTGTGGCTTGTATTGCCAAACCCTTGTGAACATAATTAAGATGACAGAATTCCAATTGAAATAGGAAGCTCATCTTGCCGACTTAACAGAACAATATTCATGACTGTCCAGCAAAACTGTGTTAGGTGTATTGTCTCCCTCCTGAGATGGATTAGTGAATGTACCAGAACAATATTCATGCTTCTCTCTCTCTCACCGATCGATCTGATCTCTCTCCTTATCTTTTGATCTATTTTACCAAATCTTATCTCCAGATTTCATTCCTAAAAAAGACAAGATAGCATTCTAATACAAAAAATAAAAAATAAAAAATTGATCGGTCGGCAAAATTGAGCTAGCTAGGGCCAACTCCAAGGAAAAGTCCGAAGCATGCAATAGGATTATAAGATCCGATCTCCATTCAGCTTCTTTGTTAAGGTCTACTAAAACGGGAACATTTAGGTTGCATCTAGATGGATGATCATTTTGATTATATTTAAAATGGCTTGATTTTTAATTTATTTATTTTTAAATTCCTTGATTGGGTTCATTTTATATCTTGATGATTTGAAATTCAGATTTTAAAATCCCTTGTTGGGATGTATACTTGTATTTGGATCAATAGAATGCTTCATTTTTTTCAATTGTTGTTTTCAAACCTTTTGCATTTGACCTAGCTGATTGAACAAGTTATTAGAGTCATGGTTTCAACTACTATGATCCAACACACTGAACAATTAAAAGATCAGTTCTTGCATTGATATCAGGTGCTTAAGTTTTTTCCACCAAATATCATGTACATATTCCAAAGAAAAAAAATTAAATAAATCATATAAAGTAGTTTATATTCACTCTCTTAAACAATATAGCACAATTGTTTTTTAATAGAGTTTGTAGTATCACTACAAAACACGCGGGTCTTAGACTGCATTTTTTTCAACCGCGTTTGCAATAATGCGGCCTAAGACCCTAGTTGGGCCGCGTTTTTGAGAAACGCACCCACAGCACCTGATTTATGACCACGTGTATTAAACGTAGCCCAAGCCCAAGTCTGTAGCTGCGTTTTTTGGTTCTCCAGCCGTGTTTTTCTGGAATGGGCTGAAGCCGCGTTTTAAAAACGCGGCTTCAGACCCATCTGAAATATATATATTTTTTAATATATGTCTTGAAGCCGCGTTTTAAAAACGCGACTCTAGGTATGTCCTAAAGCCATGTTTATTGAAAAACGCAGCCATAATTACCCCTGAAGCTGCATTTTTTAAACGCGGCTTCAAGAATCCCTGAAGCCCCGTTTTAAAAAACGAGGCTAAAAGCCCTACTATAAATTAGAAATAAAAAATCTCCTTACCAAAAAAAATCCCTTGCTCTGTCTAAGCCCATCAAACCCAATTCCCTCAAAACCCAAACCAAACCACTCTCGGTCACCTCTAAGCTCGCCACCATCCCAGTCCTCTCCTTCACCGGTGGCAAAATCGACGAGACCCAACTTGAACTCAAGTCCATCCCACCCGACACCGCTCGCGCCACCCTCACCCGCATTGTCACTGACCTCCAGACCAAGCGCCGCGGCACCGCCTCTACCCTCACTGCCTTAGGTCTCTCCCTCTCTCTCTCCAACTCTCAATCTCACTCAAGACACTGACAAGGCCGACTAACCAATAAGTTTTTTAAATTGATTGTTTTGATTTTTGTTTTAGGGTTTCCATTTTTGTTTTAGGGTTTTGATTTTAGGTTTAGGGTTTCGATTTTGTGATTGTAGGGTTTTGATTTTAGGTTTAGGGTTTCGATTTTGGGTTTAGGGTTTTGATTGCAAGGGTTGATTTCAATGGAATCCCCTCACTCTGGACTGAAGATCGACAAAAAAAGTTGGGTTTTGGGATGCAAAACCCGTTATAGATGATTTTTGGATCTTTCAATTGTCTCTCTCTTCACTAAAATTTCTCTTTATGATCTCTTTTGTAGTAGATTTACCATTATTCTTTGGTAGATTTTCCACTTAGCGCTTACTGTTGCAGTTTGATGGAAAATTTTGAATTTTGAGTTATATTCTCTGATACTATGTAGACGGTAGACATACTCTGCCCAGGTAAATAGTTGTTTGAGGTTTATTTCCTACTCCCATTGGGGACTGCTAACAACTTTGCCACCTATTGAAATTAGGGCTTATTTAAATGTTGTTGGGTTTGAAAGTTCCTGTTTGTTTATTGTCATTCTTTTTGACCTTTGCCATTTTATGGCCCACATTTGTACTAATATCCTGTACTTTTGATATTGACGTTGAATTTTTGATGATATATTTCTCTTTGGCATTTTGAGGTTTGAAGAATGGTGCTCTATTTTCATAGTTCTAACTTCTAACTACATTAGGACAATAGAAAATTCGCTGCTTTTTTAAATTTCTATAGTTGTGCTAAATTTTCTTCGGAAGATCATGACTTCACAGTTTGGATTGTTTGCTGCAGGTATTGTAGTATTGTTATTCCAGTACCTCCTCAGTTGGCAGTATTGACAATTGAATGTGATGGGGTGTTCTTATTAATCGAGTGAATAAGTAGTTTTTGAGTAATTCAGCACAAAAAAAAAATTTGAGTAACAATTCACAAATCTATATATATATATATATATATAGATTTATTTTTTTTATTTGGAACTTTGGGTTTATCTATTAGCAAATTTGTATCACATATACATATATTAGGAACAGCAATCCAACTTGAGTTAAGATAGTATGACTGAAGTTTTTCCCTTCTCAGAAATGTTGTGGAGAAATTGTGACCCTTGTGATTGTACATCCTCATATTCTTTTAATAGACAACAGATGGTAACTATGAAGTTCAAGTAGGTACTTTAATTTAGCTTTCATAAGATAACTTGAACTTGGTGTATTTGAAACTACTTTGGTCTAGCAATATTGCTTTTTGGCAAGTATTTGCAGTTTTATTCTGAGTTCTTTATGACTAAGGTCTTGCACCATCTCAGTATTGGGTCTGTTTTGGAATGTTTCCTCTGGTGAAGTGGATTCCTTGTATTAGTTTAATTCTTCAGAGAATTTACATGGAAATGCAAAAAAGTTTGAATGAATCGTTGTGCCTTGCTTATTAGTGAACTTTCCCATGTAGGTAACATATAAAGATAGTGTTGGAAGGCCTGTTGATGAGTTCAAGTATTATTGTTCAGCCTTTAGGAATGCCTTTGTTCATGCTTAAAATTTTTTGTATGTGTCTTTCTAGTTATCAGTTCATTACGAGGAGCATAACCATGTGCAGGTATGTGGCAAGTGAGCTGGCAACGAACATCATTCTTATTGTAGGGGATGTAAAATTTTATCTTCATAAGGTACAGTATTCTTTGGCTGAATAATTTAGTATGTAATGAACATAATTCTTTTCAATGTTTTTGTTTTTATTTTTTTAAATTTTAATTTCTTGCTCTAACACCTGTATCACTGTCCTTGAATTGTGGAATTTTTGATTCATAGAAGGGACACTAGCTACTTATGCAGCATGAGTAATCTATGTGCACTGGCTAATCCTTATACAAGAATCTGCTACGATTGTTTCTATTTTTAAATTTTCAATCCACTTCCCTTTCCTTGTCTGGAAAAAGTACAAGCTTAGTTACTTATATATAAAATCTTCTAAACTAATTCCAACATACAAAGTGACAATGATCTAAGCTAACTCATAGTTCTCACATGCTTGTGGAGCAAGGCTTAAATTTTAAGTGTGATAAATTGGTTTGTTTAATGAAAATTCTTTATATCTAATCTATTACTGGATAAAGATTATTAAAATAGTATTAGAGTCCACTTAGTTGATAATTGCCTGATAATTTAATTACAGTAATCAAATTGGGCTAAAAAGGAATTATAGGCATGATTATCAAGGCATGGAATTAAATGGTTTGTTAAGAGGCATTGGCGGGATTACCTTTAGCTTATAATTTTAGAACTCAACCACTTTGGTCTCTAATTTACAACTTCAATGATAAAACTGAGCAAACTAGGGCAAACATGGCTCAATCAATTCAATTGCACTCCTAATAATCCAAGTCCTGTGTTGATGTTTCCAAGGTTGACTGGTCCTATACCTATCACCGAAAGAAGCTTCTAGAGGAAAATGGGAATGATCCAAATTGGAATGGCGTTAGAAACTGTCTGGTGCCTGAGGACTGGTGGGTTGAGGATTTGTGTGAACTTGAAATTGATTGTTATAAGCGTGTTCTAATGATTATTAAAGCAAAAAGGATAGTTTCTAATGATGTGATTGGAGCAGCCTTAAATTTGTGATAATTTGGGACTTCTAGTTTCTATTTGATTATGAGCTGATGTGTTCCTTCAGGAACAAAGAAAAAGAGAAAGTTAGAAACAAAATGGGTAATTAAACATTAAGTGTGGAATGGCATGTTCCTATTATTTCACTTCAAGTCTTAAGTATTTCAAACTGATGGACAAGGTTAAGGTCACTGCGTTTCCAATCTAAAGTTAGCCAGCAAAAATGGCATTACTCAAGTGAGAAGATAAATATTTTCCTTGCTTGGTTCTTTTTAATGTAAATATCTAAGTTCACGTAGCCAAAATAGGGAGCATTGAATTTGAATTGCCATTGTTTTACATTAAGTGCAGTTGTACAACACTGATTTGAGATGTTATGTTTATTTGATTGTGGATGTTGTTTAGTTGAGGCACTCAAAGAAATAACTAGTATGATAGGTGTGAAGTATTGGAGGTTTAATGCTAGTTCTTGCCAAATTGAAATGGTTGGGGTAACACCAGAGACACCAGGGAATGCTGAGAGCAGCATCATTTGTGATTGTAAGAATAATAACACTTTCTGTCATGTCATAATGATGTATAGTTCCCTCATCTTATTACTAATTAATATTACTGCAAATCTTCTATCTGATGCGTGAGTCTGTCTCCACATGATGGATAAAAGTCTAAAAGTACTCATCTATATATTATTATTGCTAATAATTTTATCATGAAAGTGAAAAAATTTGTTGTGGACCACCAATAAACTTTATTTTTAAAAGCAATCTGTTTACATATCTTAGCATGTTATCGTTGATTTGGTTTTCATGACAGTACTTGCCAATACTTAATATTTTTATTTCTCATGTGTATAGAGTGCTAAAGGGTTATAGTCTTCCTAGTTTCCACCTCAACTTGTCAAACTTCCTCTTTTCTGAGAAATGTAAGATTGTTTTCAAATGCTTCAATTACATGTTTGATGGTAATATTTTGCTGCACTAATTCTAGCAAAATTCACAAGGTTTGAATAGACATTTTTTTCCAGTGCTTTTCAATTTATCCTGTCTTCCTCTAATTGTAGTGATTTTGCATACAACTATCTCAACGGAACAATACCACTGGAATAGGCTTCAACACAATTAACCTCAATGTGATCTTTTGTAAAATTATATTGATAAAGTTTATATTTATTTGCTCTTATCTTAAATTAACCAGCAAGTAATGTGCGACTCTGTTTTTGTGAATCGCTTGTCAGAGGAAATTCCAAAGGAGTTGGGAAATATTACAACTCTCACATACGTGTGCATTTTGAACTTTGATTTTACTCAATCATGCATATCTTGTACAATGGACATTTATGGTGATTGAAGTCTTTGTGAGTGGGATACAGTTGTGAAATGAAGTAGAAAGGCTTTGGTTTCCCTGTTTAAATGTATTGCCATGACCTCAAAACCTGTGGAGAACCGTGCATATCTTTTTTTTTTTGGACTGTACAATCATGCATATCTTTTTCTTCTTTTTTTTTGGAGAACCATTGATGTTAGACATTTTCTTTTTTTGAGAAAGCGTTGATGTTAGACTTTGGTCATATGATTTAACGTTTAAAAAAAAAAATAACCATGCTACTTGTAAATTCTAATGATATATAAATTCAACTAACCCGTGCATCTGTTTCAAAAAAAAAAAAAAAACTAACCTGTGCATCAAACAGATATATTTCTTGTAATTGATTATTTTTAACACGCACGCCTTGGATCGTTAGTAAAATGGCTTGTTGTTTTAATGGTTGAATGGATGTTGCATTCTAAACACGCGCACCTTGGCATGCATATTGTAAAATGGCTTGTTGTTTGTTTTTTTTTTTAGGTTTTGAATTGACGAGCTGTGCTCCTCTGCCTGCACTGAGTTCTCTCTATATGTGTAACAGTGTAAGTCATCCATTCATCCTTCTCTTTGTTGGGTTTTTTTTTTCTTCTTCATTTCCCTTGTCTTAGTCTCTGATTTCTACAACTTTTAGGAACAACCCTTTTCATATTGATGAAAAATAACTCCTTTGGATCTGATGGGTTGGTGGGGTTGTGTGTTTTCTAGCACGCAAACAGGGACTAATGGGTTTGTGTTGTTAGTGTCTGTTTTTCTGAGCATTATTTTGATTTTTTTTTTTTTTTTCATTTAGGTTCTTGTTGCGAGATTGTATATAACAAAACAGATTGTAGAAATGTTGGATCTCAATTAGTATGATTGCTGGATTCTGTTTTGAGTATTTTCCTTGGTGTAAATGTCTAGTTTTGGTCGGTAATAGAATTACTTGTCAACAAATTTTGGTTGCATATTATTTTTAAGTTCTGCTTTACCATATAATTGTTTAATTTAAAATCTCATCATTTTTTTGAACTTCCACCTTTTTACTATCTTTTTCCTTCTCAATGGATAGTTTGCTATATGTTTCTAAAATTTGTTTCTATGCTTTGAGCAAACTCAATTACTTTCTCTATTAATTCATTCTCTTTTGGAACTGGGAAAAACCAAAAAAAAAAAAAAACAAAAGGACTGGGCATCACTGCTTTTTTTCCCTTTTATCAATTCCGATTTTTTTTCTTCATATCATTGAAAAAAACAAACACTATAGAGTTTTTTTTTTTTTTTTTCATATTATTATTTGTGTCTGTGACTCTATTCTTATGTATCTCTTTGTCAAAACTCAAAAGATCACTTTGTTTGTTTGATGGGGCAAAAGGGTATTTCTCAGAATTTGGACTTTGATTTTCATGAATGAAAGTCTTCTATGATATTTTGAGCAACTGTTAGATTAGTAATTGATAACATAAATTTTTATTTTTAAAAATTGAAACAATTGCATGTTAATATATTATTATCCCCAAGCTATATTCAAATGTTAAAATGAGATTGTTTCAAATTAATTTTCTGTAAACAAAATTCTCAAGAATAAACCAAACTTAGTAAATAATATTTCTAAGGATCTTGTCAAATTCCTAATTTGTCTCGTAATAGATGCTATTAATGAGATTATTAGTAATTTCATTCAATGAGATTTTGCTGTAATTTCATACATTTTTCCTTTTAATCATTTTGGTGCAAATATGCTAGCTTCTGCGGGTGTTGGGGCTGCCACTTCGCTAGACCCGCCCCCCCTCCAGTGAGTTCAATGGTGATAGGAGGTAGAGACCTTCAAGGTTTGGCACCCATACAATAATTAAGGTTGTCTCCAAAATTTCCCAATCTAAATGCTTCATTCATGTTTATACACAGTTTCAAGTTTGTGAATTGAAAAATAAAAATAATAATTTGATGGGGTACGTTAGCGTAAAATTTTTTATTTGTTATGATGTGGCAACCTTACGAATCTATGGCTATGATCTCATCCAAGAAAGTGGCATCTTGCTTAAACTGTATCTTGTTTTGCGAAACATGTGGGTTAGTCTCTGCATATTGATGTACATTTTAGTACTTTGGTTGAAACCAAAATGATTATATAACATATAGTGTTATATATATAGCAACAAGCTAGCCAACAACTCAGGACCTCTCGCAACTCAAAAAAAATTACCCCACTAACATTCACTATGGTTGAATGATTATAAACTTTCTAAATTGATGCCAAACCCAACATGTTGCAGCCCAAACCATTGGCACAGACCATTGTAGGTGACATGTGAGGTTTTATTTTTATTTTTAATCTATTCCTTTTTTTAAGTGCATGGATTGATATAAAAAACTAGAAGCTTAAGAAAAGTTTATTTTACTGTTAAGATTTTATTTATTTATTATTTTTAATGGTGTACATTGTGACCTTTGTAATTAAGTGATGTTTGATTGGAACAATGTAGGAAATCTCTCTCTCTCTCTCTCTCTCTCTCTCTATATATTATATATAGTGTCAACAAACGAAAATGCAAATCAATTAAGATATTCTTAGTGAATTAGTTTATTCTGCCTACAAAAATAAGGAAAAAAAAATGGGCAAACTTAATTGGTTCACAACCTAGCTAACTGCACAATCCTTTTGAGTTGAACTTGATTTCGGGCTAATTATATAGCTAGGTGAATCAACCTTTCTAATATAAGTAACCCTAGGTTGATTTGTGAACATGTATACTATATTTAGTTAAAATTAATAAACAAGGTGTCACACTAATTAATGTTATATCCAAAAAAAGGTTTTTTTTTTAATTTTTAATTTTATAGATTAACAACAATTTATACTATAGAATTAATCACGGACTAAAGGAATGTAAATTTTAATTTATCACTCCATTACAGTTTATTTTATCTTGTATTAAAAAAAAAAAAAAGAGTCTTTGACTCTATAAATCAAACAAATCCATGGAGTCGTTGACTCCACTATTATAAATTTATTTTTAATGGAGTGATGTTTCTAATTGCTTCAAATTAAGCCAAAGGGAGTCATTGACTCCACCAATTAAACAATTTGGAGATTTTGACTTCACTAATTTAAAATAATATAATTCAATGGAGTCTTTGACCCCTTCCCCCCCCCCCCCCAATTATTTTAAATAGAGTGGAGTTCTAATTCTTTCAAACTAATTTATTGGAGTATTTAATTTCAATATGATTAATTCATTGGAATTCCTAATTCCTCAATCAAAATTGGAGTTTCTAATTCCCAAAATAAAATGATCATAAAATTGGTTTGAGAGAAATTTCAAATTCCGAATCTCTAAAATTGATCATAAAAATAAAATTGCTTCAAAGGAATTTCCAATACCTCAATTAATTTTAGAGACTTCAATCAAAACATCATTACTTGTTAAAATTCCTACAAAGAAGCAAATGAAAGAAAGAGAAATTTGATTGGACTTTCAATTCCTTAAAAAGAGTCTTTGGTTCAATTTCTATAAAAACATGGGTCCTTGACTCATCCTTAGATCAAAATAAATTATCTCACACAAAAACAAAATTAAGTCAATGCTTAATTAAATACCAAGTATTTGACTTCAATTTCCATGTTTTAATAAAAAATCCTTAAGAAAGTATGACATAAACAAATTTGGGGAGTTTAATTAAATTTAAAACCTCAACTTAAGAACTATGATCCCCACCAAGGGTACACATAGGCAACCTAAATACATTATTAGGTGCAACCACTAATAAATAAAAATACTTATCCCCTCACACTCGCGCGCGCGCGCACACACACACACAATTTATGTACAAAGGTGACATTATTGGAATCAAAAAGTCTTCCCTTGAAATAAGGGATTATAATTAAGATATACGTTAACTTGAATGGACACTACTCACATCTATAAAAACCCATATGCCTAAATGCTTATGGGTGAAATCATGTTTAATGTATTTTAGTCCAACACAAAAAATTTTGTCCAACAATAAGAAAGTAAACAAATTGTAGTATTTGTTGTGAATTGTGTCATCATTGTCCAGACCTGACAACTGGGTCGAAACTCGAAACGATCAAGCTCATGTTCAATTCAGTCAAGTTTGGGTCAAGAATTTATTTGACTACAACAAATTATTATTCTCATGACCCTTACTCAGACTTTTGATCAGGTTAAACCAAAATGACCCATATAAAAAAATAAAATATAAACGCCTTTAACATGCTTTTTAATCATTTTTTTTAGTATTTCTTTCAATAAAAATAAAAGAATTTTTTTAAAAAAATACACTCACAGATAAATTTGAATAACAATAAATCATTAAGTTAGAACCTAGTAATTAATTCTAATAGCCTACCAGCCTAATAATTAACTCTAAAAAAGAATAAAATAAACTTTACTAAACTGCACTGTGAGTTAATTGCCCTCCTCTCTTGCATTTTATCTTTGCTAGAGATATTACTATGTATGTACTTTCGGAGTTTTTATAGTCAATGTGAGACTAATGCAATATTAAAATTGTATAATGAGGGCTTGCTTTGTGGTGAGTGTACTAGTATAATGGATTGTGCACATCAGGAACTCTCTTATGTAGAAAATAGATCTAAACTAGCTTGCTTAACCTAAACTCAGGTGTGGAGGTCCTTCTCTCCTTTATGGATCCCAAATGCATCGTTATGGAGATTCTTGAGTCAATTTCTTTAGGCTAGTAGACAAGCATATCTCTCCTTCATTGTCATCTCATGAATAGTCACATGTAACAGCCTGGTAGAGAAGCATATCTGCAAGCAATTAGAATTTAACTTTTCTATTCGTTTCTTTTTAATGTAGGCTGTTCAATTTCTCCTGCTCTCTCATGAACACTAAGCATTCTCATTACTCTGATAGTAAGGCTGAAGAGACAAATTTGCAACAAGTGGACCCTGATCAAGTGAGTTGTAGTTTCGCAATGACAGATTGCACTTGTAACATTCCAATAGTATAAAAGTAAAAGGAAAATGGAGGATTTTAATATATGCATAGTAATTGGTTTGCCATTCAGGGAGTGTTCTACAGAACTTAGAATACTAAGGTTTTAGCCCTTTAGACTCACCAAAGCATTACATCTGTTCAACCAATGAACAAGACTTTGGTTTTATGTGGATAATGAGTGTAGAAAGCATGCCTTCACCAAAATGTTGTTGTCATCTCGTTTAATACTTATGGAGTAATAACAACATACCCACATATATGATGATAATAACTCATATGTGAAACACCATTTATGCATTCACTTTTCTACATTTGTTTTTTTTTGTTAAATGCAGCCAAAAATCATGTTATTATGTGATCGTGTTTTTTGTTTATAATACTTACTAATTAGCAAGTCAAAGGCTACTGAATATCAAAGGATGGGCACCAAGTCATGAACTCTATTATTAAAACAAGAAATTGATTATTACTCTCTTATTTTCGAAAACTCATCTATAGTATGGAATTTTAAGTAGCCTTATAAATTATGCCATTGGTACTTATAGAAAATGGGAGAATGTTAATCATATTTCATGTGAGAAAAGAACCACTTTAGCTCTACAATTTGCTTGGCTTTCACTTTTTATATGTACAATGGTACTATAATAGAGACATAAATATACACCGGAGTTATTGTGGACCCCCGAAAGTTGTTGTAGTTCTAGGGATGCTTAAACTTAGTAGAGACATAAGGCCCACCAAAAGATGCAAAATGACATAAGGCCATTGGTTCGTTAGAGACATTATTGTCCTATATATATATATATATATATATATATACATACATACATATTAATACACACACACACACACACATATACATGCACATTACACCTACCACATTCCTATTTGTAAATGCAAAAGAGCCTTTCTTGTTAAACCTCCTTGAATTGGATGAACCCTTGCTGACAGTAAAATGTGTGATGGAAATTTTGTGGATTGCAGGTTGGGGAAGAGCTTTTTCCTTTGAGTTAGACGAGAATAGTCAAGTGGTATGAACTACTTTCCTTTTCAACACCTGCAACTTTTTCTCATTCATTGGGTGTGATTGCATTATTTACTTTTGTGATGACACTGTGTAAAACAAAAAGCAAACAACATGAGTCCTTTATTTAGGCATTGTTGATGGATTACGTTCATATAGGTCATTTTCAAGCACATATTTCGTATGAAACCAACATCACACTCTTGCATCCAAAATTTTTTGAACTCACTTTTGACCAATGACCCAAGTATTTAAGCATCATGGTATGACAGAGTTAAAAATTATTACGGATGTAATAATTATTACAGTTACATTAATTGGGTATTTGTTAATATATTTTTGTAAAACACTTATGCTTAACTACTTTTAGAACTTATCACACTGATACGCATCTACGATAAGTGTTATGTGTTCTAACAAAATTTAAGCATACTTGGGTATGTCTGTTCTTAACAAATTACAAATGATATTATATATAATAATTATTACCTTCGTAGTAACAAATCTTGGTGTAGGTAAAAATCCGTAAATATTGTGCTACAATGGATAAAAGTTGGATGGACAAGAAGAGGGGTTCAAGGGAATATTTTGAAGGTGTAGAAAAATTCGTGGAATTTGCATCTCTATCTACGCTCAATGGGAAGATCTTGTGTCTTGTATGAAATGTGTGAATTTGATTTCAGTACTGCCAAATGTGGCACGTGATCATTGTTAGGGTTCGGGGATGCTTAACAATTACAAAGTTTGGAAATTTCATGGGGAATCGGCGGCTGCCACGACGGCTACCGTATGTGAGAGCTCTCATGTGCAAGAAACCCTAAATGAATAGGGTGATTTTCGTGGGATGTTGCACAATTTGTGCCCCCTGCATGAAATGACACCCGAACCAATGGAAGAAGGTCCAACTATGCAACATGCGGCTGAAGGGTTGAATGATGAGGCCAATAAATTTTACAAGATGATAGATGATGTAGACAAACCTTTATATGAAGGTTGTACAAAATTTAGCATTTTTGCAGCCATTGTCGTGTTGTTCCAGTTGAAGACTCTGTGTGGTTGGACGAACAAGTCATTTACTATGTTGCTTCAAGTTTTGAAGGATTTACTTCCTTCAGATGCCAAGTTGCCAAAAGACCATTATGAGGCTAAGAAGATAATCCTAGGCTTGGGTTTGGGTTATGAGAAGATTCATGCTTGTCCCAATGACTGCATGCTATTTTGGAAGGACAATGTTAACCTCGACGCGTGTCCTTGTTGTACCGCTTCAAGGTGGAAAACAAATAAGGCATCTGTTGCTAGTAAAAATGCTTCATCCAATAAGGGAAAGAAGAAAGCTACAAAGATCCTACGGTGGTTCCCTTTAAAGCCAAGATTGCAGCGGCTATTTCTTTCACCCGATTTGGCTAGTTCTATGAAATGGCATGTTAATGGTCGTACTAATGATGGGGTTATGCCGCATCCTGCTAACTCCGAGGCATGGAAAATGTTTGACACTAAGCATTTAGAGTTCTCGTCTGACCCTCGTAATGTCAGACTTGGATTAGCTGCGGATGGGTTTAACCCCTTTGGAATTATGAATACTAGTCACAGTACATGGCCTGTCATGTTGGTCCCCTACAATCTCCCACCTTGGCTGTGCATGAAACGGTCATCTTTGATTCTATTAGCGGTTATTCCTGGTCCTACCTCACCAGGGCTTGCTATAGATGCGTACTTGCAACCATTAGTAGAAGAACTAAGGGAGTTATGGGATGTTGGAGCACAGACATACGATGCATCTTCAAAAGAAATATTCCAATTGTGTGCAGCATTGATGTGGACTGTAAATGATTTTCCTACATACCCAGATTTGTCGAGTTGGAGTACCAAAGGTGGGTTGGCGTGTCCTTCTTATGCCATGGAGACCGACTCTCGGTATTTGAAAAATGGCCATAAATTCTGTTACATGGGTCATAGGCGATGGTTGGATCTTGACCACAATTTCTAGGAAGAAGGTATGTTATTCGATGGATCTAATGATACGCCATTAGCTCCTGTACCACCAGTCGTGTCACAGATTATTCCGGACACTGAACATTTAGTTGGACGTTGTCTGGGAAGGAAATGTCAACTTGCTTACAATAAAAGAAAGAGAGGGGAGGCAGATCAAAGTGGTTGGAAGAAGAGAAGTATATTGTTCACCTTGCCTTATTGGAAGGATCACAAGTTGCGACACAATCTTGATGTGATGCATATAGAGAAGAATGTGATGGACAATATACTTGGCACACTATTGAACTTGAAGGATCAAACAAAGGATAATTACAAGGCACGCCTTGACTTGGCGGACATGGGGATAAGGACTCAACTTCACCTACAACGAAGAAGTGATGATATGTATATTATACCACTTGCTTGTTTTCATATGAGTTCATCGGAAAGAGATGGTTTCTTGCAAGTTTTGAAGGATATAACAGTGCCTGATGGGTATGCTTCCAATATCTCACGCTGTGTGAATATGAAAGAACGCAAGATTTCTGGTTTGAAGAGTCATGATAATCACATCTTGATGCAGCAACTTTTTCCCATAGCATTACGCGGGTCTTTGCCATCTCATGTTATTAGGCCTTTGATAAAGTTAGCTTGCTTATTCAGAGAAATTTGTTCCAAAACCCTTAGTGTTTCAGATATTGCGACTTTTGAGGCAGACATTGCAGTGACGTTATGTGAATTGGAAAAGATATTTCCTCCATCCTTCTTTACAGTGATGGTACATTTGGTCATGCACTTAGCTGCTAAAGCCAAGATTGGTGGTTCAGTGCACTACCGGTGGATGTATCTCATTAAGAGGTAAGACATATGTAATATTATTGATCAACTATGAGCTTCATGTGCGCGTTTGAATAATTATGACCAATCATTAATCTTAATATTCCTTTATAGGTACCTCGAACGCCTTAAGTCTTACGTACGAAATAGAGCTGCTCTAGAAGGGTCTATTGCTAAAGGATACATAGTAGAGGAGTGCTTAACATTTTGTTCACAGTATATGGAAGGAGTTGAAACTATATTCAATCCACCGACCAGGTCAATTAAGGAGTCAATAGGGGTTGTTTCAATCGTGACACTAAGCAATAGAGAGTGGACCCAAGCCCATCGCTATGTTTTATTCAATTTTGAAAACATCAACCACTTTCATGAGTAAGTACTACATATTCCAATATTAGTGCATGTCAATCCATTGTACGTTAGGTCTATTAACCCTAATACAATTGCCTGCACAGGATGCACAAAATATTGATGGAGGACGAACTTCGAAAAGGCCACCATCGTATATTCGAGGCCATTATATATAAGCACCACATGGAGAACTTTTGTAGTTGGTTTAGGTGTCACGTACATATGACAATTTCAACTTCTTAAACTTGTAACACTATGGTTACTTGTACTGATATGAATAATTTTGTTTTGATATGTTAGGTGATGTCATTGATTAGTGCTGATAGGAAAAGGGAGGGAGTTAATGATACCCTTGTTGCACTGTCCAAATGGCCTTATAATTATGTAAAGTGACTGAAGCATTATGTCATAAATGGCTTCAAATATAGGAGTGTAAAAGATGAGGTAAACAAAAAAATGCAAAATAGTGGAGTTAGTGTCGCTACTGGTGGTGGCATTACATACTATGGTGTTTTAAGTGATATAATCGAGTTGAATTATTCTGAGAATATCAAACATGTGTTATTCAAGTGTAAATGGGTTGATAACCAAAATAGGAGAGGATATAAGACTGATGAATTTGGGTTTCCTATGATGAACTTTACACACTTCATACATGGTGGGGATGAAATGATAGATGAACTGTATGTCTTGGCATCTCAAGCTACACAAATTTTTTATGTGGAAGACAAAAGGTAGAAGGATTGGTACGTTATTGTCAAAACTAAAGCTAGGGATGTCTTTGATGCCAGTGTTGGTCCCCAACGTGACGAGGATGACACATATAGTTTTTCTGAGAATGTTCCATACAATGTAAGTAGTAATGAGGTTGTGAGTGACAACCTTGGTTGGGCTCGGGATGATGTAGAGGGAATGACAATTGATGCCTCTATCATTGCTCAAAGAGATCTTCATGAAGTGGACAACTTAGACGATTGTGAGTTTATTGAGGATGAGTCCAACAATGAAGATGCCAACGAGGATGAGTACGCCGATGATGAGTAGTGTAATAGTTTAGTGATGTATTATGTGTTTGGATGTTACAGTTATTAATGAAACTATATGTCATCATGAATTTGTTGGAATGCCTCTGTGTAGTATTTGATTTCTTTGTTAATGAAACATTAATGTTGTTAATTCCTTAAATTTTTACTTATTATGCATCTAATTCCTTCTCCTGCTCACTATTGGATTTGAAATTCATTTGTTATGAACTTGGATATATGTTCGTGTGGTGTTAGGGTTTCCTTTCGTTGTTGTTAAAGTGTTTGGCAAAGAGAAGCTCTTAAACTTTGATATGTGGCTTGTATATGTTGTTAGATATTAAAATGAGCTATTTTACTTTGTGTTTTTCACTTGCATTGTAAGCAATTGATTGTTGTCTATAATTAACATTTTCTTTGTGTTCTAAAGTTGTTGAATGCAAGAATGGGAAGGAAACGTCCATTGAAGTTTGTTTATGTTTGCGAAAGATCGTCACGTTTGAGACAGAGGAGGGAGGAGGAGCTAGAGGCCGGTTGTACTGCTGAGCAAGCAAGAGCCGATGCAAGTGCTGATGGGACACAACCCCCAGGTAGTGGACACATCTTCAAATGTAACGTTTGATATTTATTACTAGACGTTTAATCTACATATGTTATTGGCTGCAGCAATGAGAAGGGATCGTGGATTAACGGTGGTTGAAGTTGGCGAAGGAAATGGACATTCACGACAGAGCGTGCAGGAGGAGCTGGACGCCGCCTTTGCTGCTGATTAGGCAAGAAGGGATGCAAGTGATGATGATGAGACGCAACCCCCAAGTAGTTTACATGTTTAGGGACAATTTGAATTTTTAGTGTACAAATTTCCTTTTAATATTAATATTAATTATTACCATGGTTCGTTTACATGGTTTTTATTATGTTCTTCAGATAACAACAATAGGATGCCCATTGCTTCTTTTGAATTTTTGAAAATATGAACTTTGTTAATTCACTTATTGCACTGAGTAATAAGTAAATTAACAAAACAAATGGAAAAAAAAAAAAAAAAAAAAAGATTAAGTAATAATATAGTATGAAAATGTCCACATTTACCAAGAGCATATTCATGTTACTTGAGCACTTGAACTATATACAGTAATTTCTGTAATTGTGAACTTAGAAATTTCATTCGTAATGGTGGTTTTTGAATGTGCAGATGATGTAGTTCAAGAAACCCCAGCATCCAATAATTTACATAAAAAGCATGGGAATACGCTGCTTACACGAATATGGAGTCTTCCACCTAACATGAAAATTAAATGTGACTTAAATGCACGCGGCCAACCAATTGGGGAGAGCGGAAAAACATTCAAAAGGTGGTTGGGCACTTTTTGCCTCAACCATGTCTACTGCCCACTTGTGCCAACTGCTTGGATCCGTGTCCTGACTAACAACAAAGTAGATTGTTGGACGAAAATTGAGGTAGTATCAAATTAAGCTACTTTAAACTGTTATGTATAATCGTGTGTGTAGTAAATCTCTGATTTTTCAATAGGGTGGCCTATTGTACTATGCTAACTCAATTTTTGCATTGCAGAAACAGTGGATCATTGACCCAAAAATTATCCAACCAGCTGATCAAATGACTTGGGCAATGCACCAGCTGGGGGAATTAAGGAGGAATCGATGGGGTAAGTTGAAAAGGAAATGCTACGAAGATGATGCGTCAAGAGCAGATGTCATTCAAAGCAGACCAGATTGGGCTGACGAGCAGCAGTTTATTCAGCTAGTTGACTATTGGTTTCATGAAAACAAGCGGGTATGGAAATTTTCTTGCTATTTTATCTATTAGTGGTAATATACATATGATGGGGTATTTGAATTTACCGAGTACAGTTTATGGACACACTGATTTTTTTTGTTTTCTTTTATTCGTAGACATTAAGTAGTACGAACAAAAGAAGTCGTGGTAAACAGAAGGAGATCGCAAGATCAGGGCCTATAAGTTTTGCCCAAACTGCAAACGATATGGTAAGAAATGCATTATATAACAACTACCCAGGGTTTTAATATTGTACAATTTTAGATTCAAAAATAAAGGGTTTGATGAAACTAATTTACAGAAGAATCTTGAGCATTTTATGTGAATTAATATGGAATTGTTAGCCTTGCTTGCTTCATTAGTAAAATTCCGTAGTAAAACGTTCGGTCAGAGGACCATGTGAGGTTTCATGTTGATGCAAATGAGAGCACATTGTTGGGGTAAGTCTTCTTTGCATGTTCATGACTGTGAATACACATTTCTTGTGGTGTTTCCTGTTCTTAATTAGTGATTTCATTAAGAACTATGTTTGTCACGTTGTGAACTTGCTATATTGATTTGGTATATAGCGATTGGTTGTTCTTTAAATGTGCTTTTCTTTATTACATTCTCTGTGGAAAACTAAATAGGTTGAAAGTGGACAACTCCAATACAATTGGCATGCATTTGTTTGGTAGGTGCATGCATACAACACATAGGAGTGATTAATGCAGAGTGATAATGTGTGACTATGTTTAAGGTACAATTGTAGGATGCCTAGTTGGTGGTTTTGACTGATAAACATGGCTATCACACGATTGATTACAAAACTCATACTTGCATCTAAACTGAAGCTGATTTAACTTGTGCATGGAAGGGTATTAAAAAAAACAATGCATGAATGTACTATCAAAGTACACCTATTTGTTACATTTTGCACAAGATAGGAGTATTGACACAAGGATACAATATACTTTTTTCAAATTATGTTTGTGAACCATTTTCCTATAAACAACGTAAGAATAAGTGAACCATTAAGTGTTGTCTTTCCTTGTAACATATTAAAGGAAAATTTTGTTTGAAAAAATTATTGTCATAGTTGAGTTGGAGGAATGTATTAAAGTTGATGAACCATTAAGGAATATGCATCTGAAAAGTTGTGTACATTATCATTTATTTTTATTTAGAAACTTAGATTTTATACTACAACAATGTAATTCTGAGTGCAGAATGCATTTTACTTAATATTGATTCAATGACAAACCATACAACTTGAGTGTATTAATAATTTCAATGAATATAAACCTGTGTGTAATATTTACTCTCTTTTTTTAACCTGTTACACTTTGCTTCTCTATAAACAGTTGTCATATATGTATATTTACATGTTGCTCAAAGAATTAGGCAATGACATACAACACCAAAGCTGGCTTCTTTGTATAAAGATAGGGACCAAAACTGCTTCATACTAAGCATTCGCATAAAGATAACAAAACTTGTCTTCTTGAACGTAATAATGTAATGGCTTTTATTTTATTATACATTATACTGCATGTTATGAGTGAACTTTCATTTGCTAAGTTTGGTTGTCGATTGCCACTTCATATTACCAACATAAATTTTCACTATTGTAATGAGAATGTTGAATATGTAGGCAAAAGAAACTAGGCAGGCAGTGGAACATGCTGTGCTTTTTGCGAAAGTATACAGCACCAAAGAAGAGCATCCTTTTACTCCTGATGTGGGGGAGAAGATTGTAAGTCGTATATCGTAACTTATTTCTTTTGTATTTTGTGCGTGAATTGTTTAGAGCAAGTACTATGTTATTTGGTTCTTGTGTGATAACAGAAACAAATGACTGAAATTTTAAATCGTGGGAGCTCACTACAAGGATCACGGCGCGAAGGAATCCTATGGTCAAAGGATGATGCTTTTGCCCAAGTGATGGGGGCAGAACGCTCTGGACATGTTCGTAGGGTGGGTTTTGGACCAACTCCCTCAGGAAGAAATGGGTCCAACCGTTCATACTACACACTTCCACCATCGTCCATCGAAACAGCCCATAGAATGATTGAATTGGAAACTTCGCACCAAAATTTGATGGACCAACTTGCCCAAATTTGAGGGACCAACTTGCCTAGGTAGAGCAAAGGCATCAGGAGCAAGTCATGGACTTACATGAGCAGCATAAGGCGGAACTCACCTCAGCAATTGCCCAATCAAAAGCAAAGCATAATGAACAAATGGCAAAGGTGATGAAAACAATGGGCAACATGTTACGTGATTTACGCCCACTTATAAGTGCTTCACAGCTGCAGTCTCAGGCACTAAAAATGTTGTGTTTAACTTAATTTAAAGAAAATAGTGGTTTATTGTAATGAATTGTTGCGTTAGAAATAATACGATGTGTTTAATGTATTCAGGGTAACGCTGCATCTAAATGAAGACTTTTCGTGGATATTTTGTGATTGTATATTGTATTATATACAAATTGACAATATTTTGGTTGTTCATGAAGGAATATGGTAGACATTATTATTATTTTGATATTATACACAGGTCAATCATGCCATTCAAAGATGGCCAATATTTTTTGTGCACAAAAAACCTTGTAGTTGTATCTCTTGTATATGTAGACAACTACATTGATACTTTAACAACATAGAAGAACAACCAAGAGAGTTAAATAGTGAAGCCATGCATTCTCATTGTAAGTTTGAAATATGAACAATACCATTTCGTAATTTGTGGTTTGATTTGTTTTATTTATTGTTATTTTAGTACTTTTGCTGGTTTAATTTGTGTAATTTTGTTGGATAGGAAAGTTTCCATTATCGCTCATGTTGATAATAGCAAGTCTAGTGTTTGCTAACAGGCTTTTGGAGCGCACTAGGACCATTAGGAGAGGACATGGTCAGCCTCAGTACCTTCACAAGTTTCAGGTATGTCGGCACTTTTAAAAGATTTGTTTTTGTTGTTGTTTAGGAAGAATTTGACCTTTGGTATTCAAAGGAATTTGTATTGCTTTCGAGTAGGCTTGTTTAAGAGTGATAAGTGAAGTTTATACTTGTCACATTGTCTAGGAAGAGACATGCATAAAGAATGATATAAAATTAAAAGTGCTTTTGAGTGTATGACAACTGAGAAGCTATCAATTTTTAATATTTACTAGGAAAAATTGTGTAAAAAGTTGCAAACCTTAGCAATGCTTCAAAAAAAAAATCTTCAAAGCTATGTCAATTTTACTATAAATAGTTTCCAAATTAATGTGCAAATCAATGTAATTAGTGTCACATCAACAATAATTTGACAAAGCAGTTTATGTAGTATCACTCTTGTCGCTGTTAGTTGCTAATGCTTGTTATGTTTGTTGAAATTCACGGAGCATTCGTGTGTGTTGCTAAGAAGTGGAAAAAATGAGCCGTGTTGGGATCAGTGGGGACTTGGTGAATCACTTGTTGAATTTCACGGAGAGCTTTGAGAAATTGATGTTTCCTTTGTAGGAACATGAGTCCAATGAGAACAAGGGTGTGTTGAGCATTCCAGTTGACATTTTGATGTTGCCAAGGAGTACATTTTCTACATGGACGTGCCTGGTCTGTCCAAGTCTGATATTCAGGTGTGTCTATCTTTCCCACCTTCCTACATCGCTATAGGGTTTTATTTTACAATATTGTGTTTATTGAATGGTGTGGTTGGCCTTAAAAGTTTGTGGAATTTGATGAAGATGAGGAACAAGGGTGAAAGAGCTTGTAGTGATAGTTGCACATTCATTTTCATTTGATGAAGAAGAGAATGGGTTGTTTCTAGTTAGGTGCAAAATTTGAGACAACGTCTGCTGATAATGTACATCCAATTTATTTTGATATAGATATGGTCCATTGAATGTGGAAAATTTTGATTTCATAAATTGGGTAAAAAGTTGTAAAGACCAAATTTCATCCGCAAAAATTATAATTGCTTTAGAATTATAAACATGAATTGGGTAAAAAGTTATCTAACTTTACCAAGCATTCTCATTAGAGTGTCTGTATTTATAGATACAGCATTGTTGCAAGGAGGCAGTTTGTGGGATGGCCATTGGGTTTTCTGGGTTGGGTCTTTTTTTGCTTGCATTGCTCATTATTGTTTCTCTTTGAGCTTACCAAAGGAATTTCAATTTACGAGATCCCTTCGAAGTTAAAAACTTTGTTCTAGTGTATATGAAGAACGCAGTATTTTTAGAAGATTTTATAGTAATTTTGGTTTGTAGTTTTGTAATTTTGTTCTCAAGGGCACAATTTGCCACATTTTATCCTCATGTAAAGCTTGCTATCTCTAGTATAATGGTCTCTATGGCTAGCAAATATTCATTGCCACATTTTAGAGTGTTTGTATTTATAGATGCAGCTGCTAATCTTGTCTAATTACTGCCATTATATTTTTGTAGTACCATTGAAACATAAATTGTGTTCTACCTGGAAGGCAACAAGGGTATCCACTTGTCGACAAGAGCTTGGAGATGGGAAGGAACCCCTAGAAGCATCTGTGTAATGTTTGTAGTTGAGGATGGTTGAAAAATCATATGTTGATGCTTGTTGCAACTTTTTTGCTGTATTCAATTGCATATTCCTTGAAAGTTGATAATTTTCCATAGTCTTTAAAGCTTGATTGAGATTGTGACAGGTTTGAGATTGTTATTTTGTTGCATGCGTTGGAATTTTGTAGGAATAAAAAGTTGGAATTGTGTGTGTGACAGGTTTTTTATAATAACGTTTGTAAAATTTATAGCAGCGTTTGTGAATGCATTTGTCATGTGGTGTACAAATTAAAAAAAAAAAGAAAAAGAAGAAGTCTATAGCCACGTTTTAAAAACACGACTATAAACAAATTCAAAAAACGATACAGGGGTTATAGCCGCGTTTTCAAAACGCAGCCATAGTAATGGGCTAAAGCCACATTTTTATACACGTGGCTATAGGACATACTATAGCCACGGTTTCAGAACCGCGGCCATAGCCACGTTCTATAGCCACATTTAAAACGTGGCTATAGGGCAATTGTTGATTGCCCAAAAGCAAGATTAGCCGTGTTTTTAAGAAGTCTAAGGCCGCATTTTAAACGCGGCTAATCTTTCTTCCAGGCAATCAACAATTGCCCTATAGCCACATTTTAAATGTGGCTATAGAACGTGGCTATGGCCACGGTTCTGAAATCGTGGTTAGAGTATAGCCTATAACCACGTTTATAAAAACGTGGCCATAGGCCCATCAAGCCTATAGTTACGCATTTTAGGCCATGGTTGAAAACGTGGCCTAAAAAAACGCGGCTACAGACCAAATCGTCCTATAGCCACGTTTTTTCGAGCTATAACCACATTTTAAAAACGCGGCTATAAAACCTTTTTTTTTTTGTAGTGTATGTTTCTTGTTTTTGAGAGGTAAAAGTTGTTTCATGCTTTGACCCCTCTTAATATGAAATTCTAGTTTTGTCACTGATTACACTCAAATTTGTAACATTAGTTTCATTTAATATTATTTTTATCACTAGAAGTATATTTTCACATAATATAATGGCGTAAATGCACTTTTAGTCCTTATATTTTGGCCTATTTTCATTTTAGTCCTTACATTTTAATTTTATCACTTTTAGTTCCTAATTCAATTAACGCGTTCCATTTTAGTCCTTCCCGTCAGTTAATAGATGGAAATAGCTGAGGTGGCTGCCGAAAAAATTAAAATATTATAAAAAATGCCACATCACTCATGACACATCAGCATATAAATTTAAAAAATTAATTTATTAATTTTAACTAAATAATAAAAATTAAAAACAGAATTAAAAACTAAAATTCACAAAATTTAAACAAAATTTAAAAAATCATCTTAAACAAAAACTCTATTCTCTCATCTCAACCAACCCAAACAAAAAATTATCATTAGATCATTTTGATTTAAGTGTATTTACTTTTCTTTAAGTGAGCTCTCTCTAAAATCATGATATGATTTTAGAGAGAGCTCTACCAAAAAAAAAAGAGTTTAGAGAGAGAGAGAGAGGGAGAGGGAGAGAATGAGATGAGATGAGGTTTAGAGCAGATCTAGAGGAATGGGGCCGGCGGAGGTTTAGAGGGAATGGAACTCGATCTTGGCCTCCGTCCTGGTCTCAGCCTCCGTCTCGGCCACAATGGAGCTCGCCGATCTCGGCTTTCATCCCAGTCATGGCCACAATGGAGCTTGCCGATATTGGCCACCATCTTGGCGTGGGTTTGTTGACTGATCGGTGGCATGGTGATGGCTTGATTGTATTGGCCAATGTTGACTTTAATAGCCTCCACTCAACAACCGACACTGGCTTTTTACCCACTAGCAAGGCTACTCCATTGATACCGATCCTCGCTTTCGACCGCACCACAAACCAATCCGTTGGTGTCTCCACCTCTTGGTCCAATCCACTCTAAACGAGTCAAATCTGCTTGAGATATGGTCAAGGATCTCCCTTCTCTAATCTGATATCTCTCCTCAGTCCTCTCTCTCTATTGTGTTGTGTGAAGTAGAGATGTGGTCTCCCAGATCTCAAATCTCAGATCTACTATAATAATGTTTTTTTTTTTTTTTTTACTGAATTAGTGTTTGCATAATCGGTCTTGGCCACAATGGAGCTCGCCGATCTCGGCCACCGTCTTGGCGTAGGTTTGTTGACTGATTGGTGGGTTTGGTGACTTTTTCGATGGCAGTGGTGGTCATGTTCTGGAATTTTTGTGGGTTTTTGAGCTAAAGTTCATGTTATGAAGAAATGTTTTTGATCGGCAGGGTGGTGGTGGCTTGATTGTGTCGGTCATTGGTGGTGGGATTTGGGTTTGATTGTGTTGGTTTGAGTTTGATTTTGTTGATCTGGGTTTGTTGTGATTGGTTTCTTGATCTGGGTTTAATCTGGGTTGGTTTGTTAACTGGGTTTATGGGTTTGATTTGCTGAGAATTCGGTGTTGATTGTGTTAGAATTTGGGGAAGAACATGAAGAATTCGATGATCTTGATTTGTGGTAGATTTGATGGTGCTGGGTTTGATGATCTCTGAGGTGTTGAATTTGGGTTTTTTCTTCTTATTTTCATTTATGTTCTAGTGATCTTGGTTTAAGTTCTTGGGTTGCTAGGTTTGTGTTCTTGTGATGGGTTTGAGTTCTTGGTTGCTGGGTTCGATTTGGGAAGAATATGAAGAACAAGTTGTAAAATGAAGAACAATCTTAATTCATGTGAATTTTAGTTTTTAATTTTGTTTTAATTTTTACTATTTAGTTCAAATTAATAAATTAATTTTTTAAATTCATATGTTGATGTGTCATGGGTGATGTGGCATTTTTTATATTATTTTAATTCCTCCAGTAGCCACCTCAGCGATTTCTGTTGGTTGACTGATGGAAAGGACTAAAATGAAACGCGTTAATTGAATTAGGGACTAAAAGTGGTAAAATTAAAATGTAGGGACTAAAATGAAAAAACGCCAAAATATAAGGACTAAAAGTAAATTTACGCCTAATATAATCTCAAATTTTGAGATGATTAAATATGATATAATGAATCTTAATAAAGTACTATCCGAATTTTTAGTCAGTGGTTAGGGTCTTGGTGTAAAATAAGCATTGTTCTCGGATTCTTGAAAGCAACAATGTAACATTAGTTTATTTATGTATTTATTTATTGTCACTAAAAGTATATTTTCACATTATATGATCTCAATTTTGATGATGGTCAAACACGATTACATGAAGCTAGTAAAACACTATCCAAATTTGTATTCAATGGTTATAGTCTTGATGTAAAATAGGCATTGTGCTCAAATTTAGTAAGCAACTATATATCACTGGTTTGGTTTTATATATATTATTGTTGTTATCTCTAATTTCTTGGGTGGGATTGAAGTTGGGTTATAGTTTGACTTACAAGTTACAAACTTACAATCTTACATAAGGAAGCATATATAGATCCCCACTTGGGCTCCTCATAGGCCCGTTATAGTCTCTAATTTTTTTTTTTTGCTAATACCTCAAATCAATCTTATACAATTGGTTTTCCCTCTTTACCCATTTAGTTCTTGGGGGTAGCTTTATAAGCATTATAAAAAAAACAAAATGTTGTCAAATGGAATCATTTACACTACAATGGCCAGCTTGCTGACTTCATTACTTGCAATGTGCTTAACAATTAAACATCTACTAAAGCCCAAATTAATGGAAATGGCCCTCCACTTTTTCTCTTTTGTCCTTGTGGCATTTGGTTTTGTAGTTGCGCGTCAGTGTGTGATTTTTCTCCACCACTCAACTTAGCAAATGCAAAATGAAGTTCTTCAAAAATTAGAATTGGGCTTCACAAAGCTCGGCTGTCCACATTAGTTTGAGTTGGGCCTTATCAATGTTGATCCAGTGTCTGTCTAAAGCTGACTTATCAAACCATCAAACTTAAACTGGGCTTAATGAAATTAGGATATCTAATAATCCAAACCTAGGATTTTGTGAGATTAGTATTCAGAATTCACCGAGTATACATTAAAAAAAACACACACACACGCACCAAAGAGGGGGTAGGGGGTGGGGTTAGTGCTCAAGTGAACATCTCATAATTGAGTGTGTTCATTGCAACACTTTCATGATTTGGACGGTACATTACAAATACTCTAATGGTTTAAGATAAATAATTAAGTGTTAATTTTGAAAATCTATCCGTTGATTTGCATGTTTTTATTAGATCTCCCATACTTGTAAAATTTCAACCAAAAAAAAAAAAAAAATCAAAGATTACTAGATATATTATCAATAAAATATTTAAATTTTAAGTTTTTGTGGTTTAAAATTTGAAATAAAAAATAAATTTATTAATCAAATAGGAAATAACATCTTATCTTAATAAAATTTTACGTATTTGTTAAGAATATAAAAACATGTAATCTAACAGTTAACTTTTCAAAATTAACATTAAATAAAAACGATAGGGAAAGTTTAAAGAGTTTCTCTCCAAATTAGTTTGGAGACAAGCCTTTTCCAATTATACATTGAGGAGATTGACATTAAAATTTAACATTAAATTACAGTATTAATTGTAAAATTTTGCAAACATATCCCTATAATACTAAATAAGAAATAGGTTTGAACAACAATGCATAGTGGAGGCAAATTACGGCCTTCATGTTGGGTGAGCTTAATTTCATCCTAAAACAAAATTTAATTCTTTTAAGCATTTTTTTTAAAATTTTAAAGTTACAATTTTACTTTTGTACAATATACAAAAATAAATTGATGTAAATAAGTTAATCTAACATATTAGAAGTGCAATTTCCAGAAAGGGACGGGATCGGTTGGTTTTTTGTTTTTATTTTTTGGGTATACTTACTTTCAAGTGGTTTTTCTTTTTCCACCGCTGGAATAACTGGCCAGTAGTCGTAGATATCAATTAAGCACTAGTTACTTTTTCAGAAGCAATGGAGCACTTGTTGTTGATTTTATCAAAGCTAACATATATTCCGGGCGTCAATACTTGGGCTTTTTATAATCAGAAGTTGGGCTAGCGTTCATCTCTGACTTGTTGGATTGGATCCCTGTTCCAAATGACAGAGATGGATATGGGCCCTTTCTTCCATTTATTGTGCGTGTGTACTGTGTATCCAACTATGCTGATTTCTTGTTGCCCTTGCTCTGCTTAATATGTATGCATCTTTTTTCTTTGTTGTTTAATGAAAGAGGTATTATCCAGCTAAAAGCAAAAACAAAAACAATTTTTTTTTATTAATGTGAAAATAGTATTCACTTGCCATTGAACCAAAAAAAAAATCAGTACTCCTTGTGGGATTTAGATTCAGTGTAATAGCTTATAATTTAATGTGAGAGAAAAATGTTAAAAAAATAAAGAGGTAAAAAAGTAGAAATTAAAAAGTTTTTTATTTTTTATCCAAGGACTAAGATCAAAAGCGCTTTTAATCTTTGCCCTTCAAAGTGGTGTTACATAGTGCAATAACCTTAGCTATAGCACAAGATCTCAATTCCTATCTTTGTATACATAAAAACAAAACACATAAATGTCCCCCACCCCAAGCAAAAATAGGTAAATTGTAACAAAAAAATTTTAAAGAAAAAAACTGTAACTATCTATAATAAATTATATGGTTCTTTATTTATTTAAAGAATGAAATTATCAACTTATTTGTAACATGTACCATATACTTCAAACTTTTAAAATCAACATCCTATTTGGAGAGTAATATACAATATTACCTGCCATCTAAATTAGTTAGAGTTTAAATTAGTTGTGCACATTATAATGCCTCATAATTTTGTGTGGACTAGCCTGTTTTTTATTAAGGGGAAGTTTTCAAGATTAGCATCCCTTTTAAAGTTAAAATGTCTATACCACCCTAACTATCCAACCCAGGTACATGAATTCCATTGTCTTAAACATGAAATGAGGCCTAGTGAACTAGCATCCCTTTTAGAGTAAAAATGTCTAAACCACCCTAACTACCCTGATTTAACATTTAATTAGAAGAGAGGTTGGACTTGAACTTGCACGAACAATGCCACTATTACAAATGAGGCCTAGTCACCTTCCCCCAAATGCACCGATAGTGGGTAACTTAATCATGTAGCAATAGCCGCGAGGTACTTCCCACTCAATCTTTCAATCAAATGGCCAGACCGAGGCAACTAGGGTTATAGAAGCTATTTAGCCAATGGTGACTAGCTCCATGAATGATGCCCTAGTCATGGAGTTCAAAGTTGAGGAGGTCTGTAAATCACCCTCACAAATGCATCCAAAAAAAGCACCCGGTCTAGATGGTATGCCCCCTCTTTTTTATCAACATTATTGGTCCTTAGTTGGTGATTGTGCCACTCAGACTATTCTGGATTTTCTAAATCATGGTATAGCCCCCCCGAAATTTAATGAAACACATTATCCTAGTACCTAAAGTGAAGAACCCAACAAAGATAACTCAGTATAGGCTGATTAGCCTCAGTAATGTTGTTTCTAGGATTGCTTCCAAAGTTTTGGCAAACTGGCTAAAAACTTTCCTTCCTCATATTATCAGTGAGAACCAAAGTGCCTTCATGACCAAACATTTAATCATTGAAAATGTTTTGGTGGCCTTTGAAACTATGCACCATATTAGTCAAAAGAAGAAGGGAAAGGTGGGGGAGATGGCTCTTAAATTAGATATGAGTAAGGCTTATGATTGGGTTAAATGGGAATGTTTGGATTTTCATAGACAGTGGGTGGATTTAATGATGTGGTGTGTTCGTTCTTTCAACTATTCTATTAAGTTTAATGGTAAGCCCCAAGGTGTCATTCACCCCACTAGGGGTTTACGGTAAGGGGATCCCCTTTCCCCATATCTATTTTTATTTTGTGCAGAAGGGCTCTTTGCACTAATTAGACTAGCAGTGGAATGTGGTGCCATTAATGGGATAGCAGCTTGTATAAGAGGGCTAGCTATTTCCCACTTGTTCTTTGCAGATGATAGTTTGATCTTTTGTAGAGCCACAAATGAAGAGTGCTCTAACTTGATTACCATATTGGAAACATATGAACATGAGTCAGGCCAGCAGTTGAATCATGATAAGACATCCCTCTTCTTCAGTTGTAACACTCCACAACCTATTCAAGATGACATTAAGAATAAGTTTGAGGCAGAGATCATCAAGCAACATGAGAAATATCTTGGCCTCCCATCTTTGGTAGGAAAAAATAAATGCACACCTTCCATCAATTAATTAAAAGGCTGGATAAAAAAATTTTGGGGTGGAAAGAAAAATTGTTTTCTAATGCGGGTAAGGAGATCTTGATAAAGACTGTGGCATAAGTGGTGCCAACTTACACGATGGGTGTCTTTAAACTACCTAATACTCTCTGTGATGAAATTACTAGTATGGTACGTAAATTTTGGTGGGGTCAAAAAAATAGAGAAACAAAATGGCATGGTTATGCTAGGATAAGATGTGTCTACCAAAAGATGAGGATGAATTAGGATTTCAAGACTTGAAGGCATTCAATCTTGCTCTATTAGCTAAACAGAGATGGTGACTTCAAACCAACGCCACTTCACTAGTTTATAGAGTATTCAAGGCACAATATTTCCCTGAGGGGGACTTTTCTTTTAGCTGAACTCGATAACCATCCCTCTTATGCATGACGGAGTATTATGGCAACTCAACCCATTATACAAAAAAGGAACCGTTGGCAGGTTGTCAATGGCCATTCCCTTCAAATTTGGAGGGATAAATGGCTCACTCAACCATCCACTTTCACCCTCACATCTAGGCCACTCACTGTCCCATATGATGCAAAAGTCTCAATGCTTATTGATCCTCTTAATCGGGCATGGAAGACTGACATGGTCTCACAGTTCTTCTCACCAATGGATGCAGCAACTATTCTAAGCATTCCTTTAAGTTATCAGCTCTCTTGTGATCGGATGGTTTGGAATTTTACACCCAAGGGGAATTTCACAATTCGAAATGCATAAAGGTTGGCCTTGGATATGGTAAATAGCGCTGCCAAATGGGGAAGCTTCAAACAACCATCAACACAGTCTGTTTTGGAAGACACTTTGGCACCTAAATGCCCCCAACAAGATTAAGTCATTCACTTGGCGTGCGTGCAAAAACATCTTACCCACAAAAGGTAACTTATGCCGAAGGTAGGTCATTGATATCCCTACATGTGAGGCTTATGGCTCTAGTGCAGAGAGTACGGGACATGTCTTTTGGGAATGTGAGAAAGCACAAGAAGTTTGGGAATTGTCAGGTATTCCTTTTGATCCACCAGAGCTCCTTGCTCTGGATTTTGTGGACTTTGTTTGGCATCTAAAGTTTAGGCAGAAGATGGGAGATGAATTGCTAGAGTTATTGGTTATGGTGGCATGGTGTTTATGGTTTAATTGCAATGAAGTGAGGTAAGGTAAAGCCCGACAATCAGGGTTTGCTATTCTGAGCAAAGCCCAGTACTTACTAGGTGAATTCCATACAACTAACCTTAAGCTGTCCCAAACCATGTCGAAGGATGAGATTCAATGGGCACTTCCAAATGATCCGTGGTACAAGGTTAATGTGGATGCAGACGTCTTTTCCAGCACAAATTCAATCAGAATAGGAGCTCTCATCTGAGATCACGAGGGACGTGTCGAAGTTGCCAACAAGTCCATCCCCATTCCGTTGGGACCGTTAGAGGCTGAAGCTAAGGCTTTAGAGGAAAGTGTATTTTTTACTTAGGATGTGGGTGTTAGAGATGTGATTTTTGAATGTGACTCTAGAATTGTTGTTGATGTAGTAAATGATCTTTGAGAGTCACCTACTACTATTGTTATTATTATAGAAGGCATTCGGCAAAAGCTGCAAGACTTCCATAGGACCAAAGTTTCTCATATTTGTCAACAGGGTAATTGCCCTACTCATATTTTAGCTCAGTATACTTCTCATATTGTTGGTTTTATAACTTGGATAGAGGAAATTCCATATATGATTAAGTTTGTTGTGACTCAAGATGTATTGTTATTATCTTCTTCTTAATAAAAGTTATGGTCTTCTTATAAATTTAAAAAAAAAAAATCATGTAGCAATTTTAAGCTTTTTGACATACCTAAATATATATATATATATATATATATATATATATATATATATATATATGACAATATTTTTATAGTAAGTGCATCACCAACAGCCTTTTTAAATTTTTGACTGTTTGGAGAATGAACAGTATATTATACATTTTACCTACTTACTTTTTCAAATACACTTTCCAACAAACTCTTTATCGTTTCTCTATTCCATTTAAATATTATTTCTTCATTCTTTCTATAATATTTCTTTATTCTCCTTTCAATTTTCCTTCATTCAATTCTAAAAACTACATTTATAATATTTTTATGACACTTTCACAAAAAATCATTTGTGATAAGTTGATACTGATTTTAATTTGAATGTACTATTAAAATTATTTTTTTCTCTTTCTAAAAAAACCATTTTTTTCTCACCAATATTAGCTAATCATGACCTACCACTTAAGATTTATTATGAAAATATTACGGTAGTATTTCTCAATTTTAATTATTTATTCTTTATTTTATTTCCCTTTATCTCCATCCTTTTTTTTTCATCCATACGTTTTTTTTTTCTTTTTTTTTTCTTTTGTTTTCCTCTTTTTTTCTCCTCCATACATGTATACTTCTTATCTCTATCTTCAATTTCATTTTTTGTTTCTACCTCAGTACCTCCAAACATACCTCTAGCTCTCTCTCTCTCTCTCTCTCTCACACACACACACACACACAGATCGCCGGCAAGAGAGAGTTTAAATTGGCGTTCACACATGCCGCTTGTCTACTCAACCACCACTCGTCCCTCACCATCACATCTTAGATGGATCAGATTTTCTTTGTTGTTGTTTTTTTTTTTTTTTGGTTCTAATTTGATTAGTTTTAAGATTGTGATTTAAGTTTGTATTCTGATTGTGATTGAGTTTAGATAGAGATGTTTGAGAGAGAAAATTCTGGAATGGTTGAGATGTTTGCAGTTAGCCATTGTGAACTTGAGTAAAATTGATTATTTTATTTGGTGGTTTGAATTTTTTATTGCAGTTAATTGTTTTGCTCATGAGTAGTAGGTCATCAAACCAAGAGACTGACTGTTCGTTAGCAACCAATTTTTTGCTAATGAACAGTGAATTAGAGAGATTGTTGGAGCATGATTTTGTGGGTTTGCTCTCCAAATTTTGGGTTTAGAGAGCTTGTTGGAGATGCTCTAATACTCTGGTTTTCAATTGTGGTCGGTCCATATAAAATTTTCATTAATTTACTGTGACACTTCTTTTTTTTTTTTTTGTGAATAGAAGAATTCCATTAGTACGGGTTAGAACATGTATCACCACGTAGTTGGACTTCCACGTCATTGCTGTTAGGATGTGTGCTCTTAAATCCAATTGTATGATGTTATGTATGACTTAATGTTGTGATTAATAAAATTGTTTTATTATTATCTAAAAATAATGGTGACATGAATATTAGGGCGTTATCATATAGTCCATGAGATGCATAGTATGTGATTTATGTGATTTAGTCACAAAAGATATAAATCACAAATTCTTCGTAAACTCAGAATTTTAGTTTGTAGTCGGTGATGAAATTGGGTATTTCATTTGTGAAGACTATAACATATCAACTAAGATGATTTGTTTTGATCATGGAAATAGAGATTTCTAGTTGATATGTTTTAAGAGTTAAGACATATTGAACTGAACCGCTGTAAGATTTATTATTCTCCTAAGGACTATCAAGTGAATAATAAACTCACGACTTCTATTTACATGAACTCTTAATCCTGAGAGAATAATGGACTTGATCATGAAGTGTAGGTTGCTTTGATATATCAGGAGTGAGGTCTAAAGATACGATCAAAACCGCAGTATGTTGGGCAACCGCATTTAGTGTTGATGGAACATATATTCTCAAGAAGGAATTCATAATTTCTTAACGGAGATACAAAATATTCTCTTGAGATAAGTTTAATGAGTTTGGTTATTTAAAATGTTAGGCCTAACCACTTTAATAAGGAGTTACTAAAGTATATATTTATGAAATTGGATTTCATAAATATATGATGAATAACTTAAAAGATTAAACCGGTACTCAAGGAATTAAGATGTAGTAATCTTCAAAGTGGCAGTTTATATTCATGACTTTGTATTATTACGAATATTTTATGAAGGGATTGCATGTATAATAAAGTCTTGGGATATAATTTATAAATAAAGCCTAGAGTGCAATTATATTTATATAGTGGTTTTTAACATAGTTAAGGCGTAAATGCACTTTTAGTCTCTACATTTTGGCATTTTTTTAATTTAGTCCCTACATTTTAATTTTACCATTTTTAGTCCCTAATTCAATTAACGCATTTCGTTTTGATCCTTTCCGGTAGCTCACCAACGAAAATTGCTTAGGTGGCAAACGGATGTTGATGTGGCTGATTAAAAAATTTTAATTAGCATTTTAAAAAATTCCATGTCAGCTTTTAAATACAAAAAAATTATTAATTAATTTTAACGAAATTAAAAAAGAAAATCTGGGTTTTGCCAAATTGGGTTGGAGGTTGGGTGAAGAGAGAGAGATTGTAGATCTGGGTTTGCAGTCTTCAGCAGTCACGCTCTCTTCCAATCCTCCCACGAATATCCTCATCTGACTCGCTGCTTTTTCTGCTTCCTCATCCTCCATTTTGTTTGATAAGGATGCTCTTTCATCCATGCCTTTTTCCGTTACTCACTCACACAACCAGAACCCTTCAAACCTAGAAATCACGAAAAAGAAGAAATCAACAAAGACCACAAAGAACCAGAAGAACAAAACCCAAGCCATGAAGATAGAAAAAACAAACCAGAAAGGTGGCGACAGCGAAGGATCCAGAGGAAATGGTGATTGAACCCAGTCTTAAACGAAAATCTCTAAAGATTTCTTTCTCAGACCAAAATCTCCCTCTCTCTTTCAACTTTCTAAAGCTCTAACGTCTCTCTCTCAGATCGTGGATTTGGGATCAAAGCTCTAAAGATCAAAATCTTCCTTGGGTGAACCTAGCGCTGAGCTTGTCGTAGGAATTGAGGTTAACGTCGAGGTCACCTTCGATCTTCCGAGCCTCTGTTCTCAGTTCCTCCCAACCCGATTCCTGTAACCCTAGATTCTAATCTGTCATTTGGATCTCCAAGTCAGATCCTTCTCTTTCTTTTTCTTTTTTTGATCGAACGGTAAGTATTGGTTCAATTATTATAGTTGAAAAAACTGTTGGCTATGTTTTTTCTTTTTTCCCTCTCAGATCGTGGATTTGTGTGGTCGATGGAGTGGAGGTGGGTGGTTTTGTTCGAATCTGTGGGTCATGTGGGTGGTCAGTGGAGTGGTGGTGGGTGGTTTTGTTCGGATCTGTTGGTGGTTGCTTGGGTTTGCTAGGATGTGAGATTTGGAGGCTCAAATTTCATTTTATTAGGTTTGAATTTAATTTTTTAGGTTTTAAATTTGCTGGGTTTGTGTTCTTGTTCAAATATATAATGTGTTCATATTTAATTTATCAATTTTATCTGGGTTTGTTTTTTTATGTGGATTTTATTATTTTTCTAGGTTTATGGGTTTGATTTGTTGGAGGATTCGATGGAGAAAAGGGATTTTGAATGAATTTTTGCATGTTTATTTGCTGAGAAAATGTAATAAAAGAAAAGAAAATAATTATTATTTTAATTTTCTGAGCAACTTTCATGTTCTTTCCCCAAGAACATGAAGAACATGGTACTCTGTTCTTTCGAAAATAATGAAAAGAAAAAAAATTGTAATTACTCTTTTTAATAGGTTTGTGTTTGTTATTATGTTCTTTGTGTTTGTGATCTTGTATTAATATTTAAATTTGAGTTTGTGTTTGGTTCTGGATTTGTGCGTTATCTTCTTGTGTTGATGTTTAAATTTGTGATTGTGTTTTAGTTAAAAATGAATTAGATCTGAATGGATGTATTTTATTGTTTTTAATTTTGTTTTTTCTTTTTTAGTTTCGTAAAAATTGATTAATAATTTTTTAAATGCTAATTAAAAATTTATTATTATTTTTTAATTGGCTACGTCAGCATCCGTGCCACCTAAGCAATTTTCGTTGGTGGGCTAACAGAAATGACCAAAATGAAACACGTTAATTGAATTAAGGACTAAAAGTAGTAAAATTAAAATGTAGGGACTAAAATGAAAAAACGCCAAAATATAGGGACTAAAAGTGCATTTACGCCTATAATTAATGGTAATTTTGGACTTGTCAAGAATTGATAGAAAAGCCCAAGGCGCATTAGAGTTAGTGTCTTATTGGTCCTTTTTGATCCCACTCCAAACTACACACTTAAGCCCAATTGGAAAGGCCCAAAAGACTAGTTCAATTAGATAATCAGTTGATACAAAGGGAGAAACATACAGAATTTTTATATGAGAGACACTATTTGTGAAATGGTGTATGTGTGAGTGTATGCCACTCTCTGTAATTCTCCCTTGGAAAACTAATTGAAAGAGTACACTTCTTGGGCATTAGTGGAATTGGAGTGAAGATTAAAAGTGTTCTCAAGTGCTTCTGATCTTTATTTTTGAAATTTACCGCACCAAGGTACACTCTCTTGTTCTTAAATTCTGAAACTTACATAGTGCATGTTATCAATTACGAATGAAGTAGATCCATTATTTTTCTGCTGCATATGTTTTGTATGCAATACAAACTTGTATTTATCCTATAATTGGTATCAGAGCGGTCTTCATTTTCGTATATGTATAACATGTTTTGTAGTTTTAGAATTTGTGACAACAGTTTCATGCTGTTAGAAATTAATTTTTTGCATGGTTGTTGAAATTACTGTTTGATACAAACTAATATTGATGTTATGATGCTGTTTAAATTTGAGTTTAAGTATGTTAAATTGAACTTTAAGGCTATAGCATCAATGAAATTCAGTTTTGATAACAATCTATGTCCATTATGTTCATATGATGATTGTTTGTTCATAAAAAACGTCAAAAAACTATCTTAGAAAGATTTTGAAAAATTCAAAATTTGTGAATTTCGATCTATTGAGCATCGATCAAGCAAGCATAATTTTTCTCAATCGATCGAGGAACATTCTCAATCGATCGAGGACTGAAGATTCAGAATTTTCTCTAAGTGTTTTTTACATGTATAAAAAGAGTAAGACTCCATTATCAGTTCATAGTAGTGTGGGATAAGCACATCGTCTTGGTGTATATGCCTCGCGATCCCAAAGGAGGGTGTTTTGTTTCATGGTACTACAAGTTTAAACATTATAAAAGGAGATAAAATGTGGCTACACATGATTCTAGATAATAGTGTACACTAGACTAAGTGTAATGTTAACCTCCCAAAGGAGCTTTGTCATTATTACTTAGAGGCTAAAGGTAATACAACATATCATTAATGTTTGATAAGATTTATTAAGATAACACTAATAATAAGCATAGTTCTCAATCAATCATAAAACTTGCTACCAATGAATTATAAACATGGGATTGGGTTGTCGTTGCATATATTATATTATGGTTTTATTAAATTTTCATATTATATGCTTATATGATAAATAGATAATGTCCAGTTCACTTATTATATTCATGTTTATTGTTTTCAGATTTTATCATGGCATCATTTAGCCCACTTGTTGTTATTCTTAATCAAAACAAACTGACTGGATCCAACTATGTTGACTGGAAAAGAAATTTGAACATTATTCTTATAGCTGAAGAATACAAATATATACTTACTCAACCATATCCTAGCTTTCCTTCATTAGATACTCCTTTTGAGGAAAAATAGCTATATGATCATTGGCAGAAATCCAATGAAATGGCCAAGTGTTATATCCTAGCTTCTATTTCAAAGGTTCTACAGCATCAAATGCAAGATGTAGAACTAGTTTTGAATATTATGCTAAGTCTGAAGGAGATGTTTAGTGAGCAAGACTATTCTACAAGGCAAGAAACTATGAAGCAAATTTATAATACCAAAATGGCTAAAGGAAGTTTAGTGAGGGAGTATTGTCTTAGGATGATCTCTAATCTGAATACATTGGAAGTTTTAGGTGCCAACATTGATGAGGAATCTCAAGTGGATATGATACTCCAGTCACTACCAGAATCATTCAAAAAAATTTATTCAAACTTAATTATAATATAAACAAAAAGATTTATTCATTATCTGAATTAATGAATGAGTTAGTGGCAGTGGAAAGCATTCTTGGAACTTCTAGTGTTGAAGCCAATACTGGTGGAGATTCTACTTCTCAATCTAAGTCGAAAGACAAAGATAAGAAGAAGAAGAAGGACTTCAATAAGCAGGATGGTAAACAAATTGCCTTGGCAGTTGCCAACAAGGGAAAGGAGTACACCAAAGGAAAGTGTTTCCATTGTGGTGAGAAAGGGCATTGGAAGAAGAATTGTCCAAAATTCATAGCTGACAAGAATAAAGGTATGAAATATTCATTCCTTCTTGAAATATGTTTAGTACAAAATTTCACGGACTCCTAGTGTGTGGATTTATGTTGTACTAATCATATCTGCAATTCTTTATAGGGGTTCTAGAAGACCAGAAGACTGAATGAGGGAGAACTGTTTCTTACTTTAGCTGATAGGAGCAGGATTCTAGTTGTAGCTGTTGGAGTGTTTAATTTATGTTTTAGTTCTAGAGTTTTAATATTGGAAGACTATTTATATGTACCTAATGTTCATGGGAATTTAATTTTTGCAACTTATTTAGGTAAATATGGGTATTGTGTTATCCTGAAAGACAATGTTGTAATAAAGAAGGATAAAAGGTTTATCTGTTCTGGCAATATTATGGATGGTCTTTATATTTTAACTCCTGATAAGCATGAATTATGTAATTCTGAATTTGATAATAACTCTCATGTAAAATCATTAAAAAAAAGTTTCATTCTAATAATGCATATCTTGGGCACTTGCGTTTGGGTCATATTAATACAAATAGGATTTAAAGACTGATCAAAGATGGACTCTTAGAGCCATTGAACTTTGATGAATTTTCAGTTTGTGAATCTTGTTTGAAGGATAAAATGACCAAACAACATTTTATTGCAAAAGGTAGAAGAGCTCAACAGTTGCTTGAATTAGTTCATACAGATGTATGTAGTCCTATGTCAACCCAAGCAAAAGGAGATTATGAGTATTTCATCACTTTTACGGATGATTACTCAAGATATGGTTGTGTACCTAATGAGACGAAAGTCCGAAACTTTTGAAAATTTCAAAGTGTTAAGGGCTGAAGTTGAGAATCAATTGGGTAGACGCATAAAGACCATTCGATCTGATCAAGGTGGCGAATACCTTCTTGGAGATTTCAAGGATTATCTAATTCAAAATGAGATTGTATCCCAATTGACTGCACCTGAAACTCCTCAACAAAATGGTGTAGCGGAAAGAATGAATAGAACTCTTTTGCAAATAGTTAGGTCCATGATGAGTTATTCAACTTTACTAGTCATTTTTTTTAGATATGCACTAAAAACTGCAATGCATATTTTGAATTTAGTCCCATCAAAATATGTTCCTAACACACCCAAGGAATTGTGGAGTGGACACAAGCCTAGTATGAAATATCTCCACATTTGAGGATGTCCAGCACATGTGTTGAAAAGAAAGTCTGATAAGTTGGAAGCTAAAATAGAAGTATGCATGTTTATAGGATATTCAAAGGAAACTAAGAGTTATTTATTCTATAATCATAAAGATAACAAAGTGTTTTTGTTAGCACTCATGCCAAATTCTTGGAGGATGATTATGTGAATAATTTTAATCCTAGGAGTAAAGTTGTTTTGGCTGAAATAGATGAACCTGTAGTTGAACAACCAATGGATGAAACTAGAGATGATGTGGTTGTCTTAGATACACCACGAGATACTACTCATGAGATATCTAGTACACAAGTGCCTTGTCGTAGTGAAAGAATTGTTCGGCCTCCTATAAGATTCATAAGTTTGGGAGAAATTTATAAAACTATCTCAGAAGAGGCTGAATGGGATCCCTACACTTATGAGGAGGCAATGAATGATATAAATACACATCATTGGGTCCGAGCTATGAAATCTGAATTGGATTCTATGTATTCCAATCATGTATGGGATCTTGTAAAGGCGCCTAACAGCATTAAATCTGTTGGTTGCAAATGGGTTTACAAGAGGAAGAGAGGAATAGATGAAAAGGTTGAAACCTTTAAAGAATGACTAGTGGCGAAAGGATATACACAAAAAGAATGCATTGACTAAGATGAAACTTTTTTGCCAGTGACCATGCTTAAGTCTATCAGAATTTTCTTATCCATTATTGCTTATTATGATTAAAAGATATGAAAAATGGATATTAAGACTGCATTTCTTAATGGCAATCTTGAAGAAGAAATCTACATATTGCAACCGAAAGTTTTCATAACAAAGAACCAAGAGCATATGGTATGCAAGTTGAAAATGTCCATTTATGGACTTAAACAAGCATCAAGGTCATAGAATATCAAATTTGATCAAGTAGTCAAGTCATTTAGTTTTGAACAAAATCTTGATGAACCATGTGTGTACAAAAGACATCGAGATAAAGTAGTAATGTTCCTAGTGCTTTATGTTGATGATATTCTACTCATTGAAAATGATGTAGAGGTAATGTCATCCGTTAAAATTTGGTTGTCAAGCCAATTTGATACGAAGAACTTAGGCGAAGTTAACTATATTCTAGGGATCAAGATTTGGAGAGATCGAAAGAATAGGATGTTGGGTTTGTCATAAGCTAGATAGATAAGGCTCTAGAATGGTTTAGCATGCAAAACTCCAAGAAATGATTACTTCCTTTCAGACATGGAGTTTCTATGTCTGATGACCAAAGGCCTAAAACCCTTAAGGAAGAAACAATGATGAGACAAGTTCTTTATACTTCTGCAGTGGAAAATCTCATGTATGTCATGCTTTGTACTAGACCAGATATTTGTTATTCAATTGGCATAGTCAGCTAATATCAATCAAATCCAAGACCTAAACATTGGCAAGCTGTAAAGCATATTCTCAAGTATCTAAAGAGAACGAGAGATTATATGCTTGTTTACCGCTGTGAGGATTTGATTCCCATTAGCTATACAGATTCAGATTTTCAATCGGATCTTGATTTCAGAAAGTCCACTTCAAGTTATGCGTTCACCTTGGAAGGTGGAGCCATAAGTTGGAGGAGTGTTAAGCAATCTTGTATTGCCGACTCCACCATGAAAGTTGAATATGTTGCTGCTTGTGAAGCGGCAAAAGAAGCTGTTTGGCTCAAGAAATTCCTTTCTAATCTTGGTGTTGTGAGAATTGAGTAAGTTCCTATTACATTGTTTTGCGATAATAGTGGAGCAATTGTACAATCCAAGAATCCAAGGAATCACAAGAAAGGAAAGCACATAGAAAGAAAGTATCACATCATTCGAGACATTGTTGCTCGTGGAGATGTAGTAGTAGCAAAGATAGATAGTGCAAAGAATCTAGCAGATCCCTTTACCAAAACCTTGCCCCAAAGGATTTTTGAGTCACATTTGGAGGAAATGGGAGTTAGATTAGTGCACAATAGTATTTATGGCAAGTGGGAGATTGTTAGTATGTGTGCTCTTAAATCCTATTGTATGACGCTAAGTATGACATTATGTATGAGTTAATGTTGTGATTAATAAAATTGTTTTATTATTATCTAAAAATAATAGTGACATGAATATTGTTGCGTTATCATATAGTCCATGAGATGCATAGTATGTGATTTAGTCATAGAAGATATAAATCACAAAATTTTTGTAAACTGAGAATTTTAGTTCGTAGTCGGTGATGAAATTGGGCATTTCATCTTCGAAGACTATAACATATCAACAAAGATGATTTGTCTTGATTATAGAAATGAAGATTTCTAGTTGGTATGTTGATATGTTTTAAGAGTTAAGACATATTGAACTAGATCACTGTGAGATTTATTATTCTCCTGACAACTTTCAAATGAATAATAAACTCACGACTTCTATTTACATAAACTCTTAATCCTGAGAGAATAATGAACTTGATCATGAAGTGTAGGTTACTTTGATATATCAGGAGTGAGGTCTAAAGATAAGATCAAAATCTCAGTATGTTGGGCAACCACATTTAGTGTTGATGAAACATACATTCTCAAGAAAAAATTCATAGTCTCTTAACAAAGATACAAAATATTCTCTTAAGATAAGTTTAATGCATTTGGTTATTCAGAGTGTTGGGCCTAACTACTTTAGTAAAGAATTACTAAAGTATATATTTATGAAATTGGATTTCATAAATATATGATGAATAACTTAAAGGATTAAACCGGGTACTCAAGGAATTAAGATGTAGTAATCTTAAAAGTGGCAGTCTATATTCATAACTTTGTATTATTATGAATATTTTATGAAGGAGTTGCACGTATAATAAAGTCTTGGGATATAATTTATAAATAAGGCCTAGAGTGCAACTATATTTATATAGTGGTATTAAATATAGTTAATGGTAACTTTGGACTTATCAAGAGTTGACAGAAAAGCCTAAGACCAATTAGAGCTAGTGTCTTATTGGTCCCTTTTGGTCCCATTCCAAGCCACACACTTAAGCCCAATTGAAAAGGCCCAAAAGGCCAGTCCAATTAAATAATCAGTTAGATACAAAGAGAGAAACATACAAAATTTTATATGAGAGACACTATTTGTGAAATGGTGTATGTGTGAGTGTATGTCACTCTCTCTAATTCTCCATGGGAAAATTGATCGAGAGACCACACTTCTTGGGCATTAGTAGAATTAGAGTGAAGATTAAAAGTGTTCCCAAGGGTTTCTGATCTTTGTTTTTAAAATTCACAGCACCAAGGTACACTATCTTGTTCTTAAATTCTGAAACTTACATAGTGCATGTTATCAATTGCGAATGAAGTAGATCCGTTATTTTTCCGTTGCGTACGTTTTGTATGCGATACAAACATGTATTTATCCTACAATTGCTATTTATTAGCATGCCTCCGGATAACAATTGAATAGAGCTAAAACATCTCTATTTTTTAGTAGCAATACTTCTGGGGAATAAGAGGAATTATTTTAATGCAATAAAAGAGAAGCTTAGCAAAAAATTGGCAGGATAGAAGGAAAAGCTTCTTTCAAAGGCGGGCAAAGAAGTGTTGATTAAGGCAGTAGCCCAAGCTATTCCTACATACACTATAAGTTACTTTAAAATCTCAGATTCTCTTTATGATGAGTTGACTAGCATGATTCGCAATTTTTAGTGGGATAAAAAACAAGACGAGAGGAAAATGGCTTGGTTTAGTTGGTATAAGCTTTGTACACCCAAGGTGGCTGAAGGAATGGGTTTTCGACAAATAAAGCAATTTAATCTTGCTCTTCTTGCTAAGTAGGGATGGAGGCTCCAAACAATGCGAGATTTATTACTATATCGTCTCTTTAAGGCAAGGTATTTTCCACACTCAGAGTGTGTGCAAGCTTCAATTGGTAATAATCCTTCTTATGTGTGGCAGAGTATCATAGGCCCAATCTTTGATTCAATAAGTAGCTCATTGGAATGTGGGCAATGGGGCCTCTATTCGGGTATGGGGCGATAAATGGTTGCCAACTTCTTCCACATATAAGGTGGTATCTCCTTAGAAGTTTCTGCATGCTGACACATAGGTTTGTGAGCTAATTTCTCAAGAATCTGGTTGCTGGAAAAATCAAGTGTTAGATGCAGTTTTTCTTTCCCATGAAGCTGACTTGATAAAGAGCATACCATTAAGTTTGCAATTACTCAAAGACCAACTGATTTGGGCAGGGAATACAAATGGTAAATTTAGTGTTAGGAGTGCTTATAGATTAGCAATGGAGAGATCACAGCCTGATACTCTTGGGTCCAGTTCAGATGATAGAAAGCAGCGAGGATTTTGGAGGTCTGTGTGGATGATTCCGGTTCCCCATAAGGTTCGTCATTTTACATGGAAGGCGTGTCGCGACATCCTTCCCACTAAGGAAAATTTGATGCATCGAAAGGTGCTGCAAGAAGACTGTTGTGAAGAATGTAAGGTAGAGTCTAAAACAACAGGCCATTTATTTTGGAGATGACCAAGAGCACAAAAGGTATGGCAATACACAAAATTGCGATTCTCTTTTGAATCAGATACTATCTCATCCTTCTTTGATTTAATGTGGAACCTGATGGTGCTGGGCAAGTATGATGAAGAAAAAGTGGCAATGGTGGTTACTGTAGCTTGGGCCATATGGTTTAATAGGAATGAAGTTTGAAATGGGAAAAGAAAAAATTCAGGAAGGGATATAGTGCAGTGGACATCTCAGTACCTTGCGGAATACTTTGCTGCAAATGAAATTTTGAGAACCACAAGCCCAACAAGTCAAGTAGTAACATGGACACCTCCGACGGGGTTGAGATACAAAGTCAATGTGGATAGGGCAGTGTTCAAAATGCAGAAGACAACAAGAGTACGGGTGGTGATTCGAGACTCTCATGGACAGATTGTAGCAACTATGAGTAAGAAAATTAACTCACCTTTGGAGGTGCTGGAGGTTGAGGCGAAGGCTTTTGAAGCTGGACTCAGATTTGCAATGGACGACAGGATTTCTGATTTTACTATTGAAGGGGACTCCTTGGTGGTGTACAATGCTTTATGTGGTCATTCTAATCCTCCTTCATCTGTGGCACACATTATATTGAGTATACTTGGGAAGTATGGGGCTTGCTCACGGATTGATTTTTCACATATCAGAAGACAAGGCAATAAGCCCGCTCATTTGTTAGCAAAATATGCGTTAGGTATTGACGACTATATGACCTAGATGGAGAGAATCCTTTCTTTTTTGAGCAAACTATTCTCCATGATGTATCGTGCATTACGTGATTTTATTAATAAAGTTTTATAGTTTCCTATAAAAAAAGAAAGTCTCTCTCTCTCTCTCTCTCAGACACACACACACATATATAGATAAAGCATGCGAAAAATTTCAATCTCCTCCATGCATTTTCACTCTCCAGCTTTCAAAATTTCTTATATAGCTTTAATTTGTGGCTTATTGATTTTGAATGTGAACGGAAGAATGAGGCAATGTGACTTTAATGTGCAAGTCCAACCATCAAGAATGGTTGATGCCTTAATTATCTACAAGTTACTTAAAACTTCAAATTTATTTTGAAAAGTACTAGGCTTATAATATTTTTACTTCACTATTGTAAGTTGTTATTAATAGGTAAAAAAATAATTTAAGTAATTATTTAAATTAGAATTAATAACAATTTACTACTTATGATTATCATAAAAATATTGTAAACGAATCACCTTTCATTTGTTCTTGTTTCTTATTTCTCATTTAATGCACCAGGGCCCAACGCTCGACCTTCAAAACTGAAAGCAATCTAGGGAAAGTTTTAGTCAATTTATTTTGAAAGCTGATCCAATTACTGTATTTAAGTCTGGCTCAATACTCCTTAATGGGTATGATACTGAAACTACCAAAATGCTGGTAAAGAGAAGCCTTGACTGACATCTTGCTAGTCTTAAACTCACACTTGTATTAGGGAGCCCGTTTTTTGGATGGGTTGCTTTTTGTAGTTAGGATGGGCCATTTTCATCTCTTCTATTTCTCCTTGGGTCTTTTTCCTAAAAGATTGAGATAGATTGTGGCCTTTCTTTGTTCTCTATCCATATAAGTTGGGGGGGGGGGGGGGGGGGAATCATTAGAACCCATTTTTTTGAGAAAATTCAGGACATACAGAGGGAGGGGGGGGGGGAAATCATTAGAACCCATTTTTTTGAGAAAATTCAGGACATACAAAGGGACTACATCTCACCACCTACTACACATTTCTAATCTCTCTCAAGATTCAAAAAACTTCGACTCCAACACAAACCCTTCAAGTCTATTATTTGTAGGGCTGTTCACATATTGTTTTAGACTTAACTCTGAACTCACTCGTGTTAAGGGTAGAGGGAGAGACCCACTACCAACTTCCAATAACCATAGGTCGAGTCGGATCGGGCTTAAGTGGATGGTAGTTTGATTTGTTAGATATTTTCAAGGGCCAAAATGGCCCAATACCACAATTATCAGAAATTTTTAGCAAAAAAACACTGTTTCGGAACTAAATAGGGAAATACCACTTTCATGGTACTCGAGTTTGCCAAACTCGAGTACCATTTGGAACTCGAGTTTAAGACACTCGAGTTCCTAGAGGTTTTGCCACCGTGGCACTGCTGAGGTGGAAATTTGGCGAATAAAAAAATTATGTGGTACTCGAGCTTGGTATACTCGAGTACCATGCAACACAATACTCGAGTATAACATGCTCGAGTACCTTTTATAAATAAAATATTGTTTATTTTATTTCTACAATACTCGAGCTCACCAAGCTCGAGTACCTTGTAACTTTTTTTTTTTTTTTGGATTATCGACAAATAAACATAAACATAAACATAAAATGTTGTTTATTTTATTTCTATAGTACTCGAGCTTACCAAGCTCGAGTACCTTGTAACTTTATTTTATTTTGTTTTGGGATTATCGACAAATAAACATAAACATAAACATAAAATGTTGTTTATTTTATTTCTACAGTACTCGAGCTCACCAAGCTCGAGTACCTTGTGACTTTATTTTATTTTGTTTTGGGATTATCGACAAATAAACATAAACATAAAAATAAGTAGCTTTTTTAGTATTTATTTATTTAAATAGAAGCATTGTAAAATAAAGAGATTTTAATTTCAAAATATAAATTTAATTTCAACATTAAGTAAAACTATTCACTGTTTTCTTATAAAAATTGTTCACTCCCTTTTTTGCGTAAATTATTTTTTGTTCACTATTTAAAAAATTGTTCTCTGTTTTCTCATAAAATACCTAGTAAAATTGTGTTTTCTAAATTTAAATGCCAAATCTGAATGCTTTTTCATGTTTGAATTTCACAATAATTGAATCTATTTTTCTGCATTGATAAAATCTACTTCTACACTAATAAAATTTTCTCTCTGCACATCATGTTTACTATATATTTGAATCTACTTACTGCATTCATAAAATTTGTTTTTTGCATTAAGTAAAACTGTTCACTGTTTTCTCATAAAAATTGGTCACTGTTTTTTGCATAAACTATTTCTAGCATTCTGCATAAAATTATTTTCTGTTTAGCATTATTTAAAAAATTGTTCACTCACTTTTCTGTGTAAATTATTTTTTGTTCACTATTTAAAAAATTGTTCACTGTTTTCTCATAAAACACCTAGTGAAATCGTGTTTTCTAAATTTAAATGCCAAATCTGAATGCTTTTTCATGTTTGAATTTCACAATAATCAAATTTATTTTTCTGCATTGATAAAATCTACTTCTACATTAATAAAATTTTCTCTCTCCACATCATGTTTACTGTATATTCGAATCTGCTTACTGCATTCATAAAATTTGTTTTTTGCATTAAGTAAAACTGTTCACTATTTTCTCATAAAAATTGTTCACTGTTTTCTGCATAAACTATTTCTAGCATTCTGCATAAAATTATTTTATGTTCAGCATTATTTAAAAAATTGTTCACTCACTTTTCTGCGTAAATTATTTTCTGTTCACTATGTAAAAAATTGTTTGCTTTTTTCTCATAAAACACCTAGTGAAATCGTGTTTTCTAAATTTAAACGTCAAATCTGAATGCCTTTTCATGTTTGAATTTCACAATAATCGAATCTATTTTTCTGCATTGATAAAATCTGTTTCTACATTAATAAAATTTGCACTTTGCACATCATGTTTACTGTATATTCGAATCTGCTTACTGCATTCATAAAATTTGTTTTTTGCATTAAGTAAAACTGTTCACTATTTTCTCATAAAAATTGTTCACTGTTTTCTGCATAAACTATTTCTAGCATTCTGCATAAAATTATTTTATGTTCAGCATTATTTAAAAAATTGTTCACTCACTTTTCTGCGTAAATTATTTTTCAGTTCACTATGTAAAAAATTGGTTGCTTTTTTCTCATAAAACACCTAGTGAAATCGTGTTTTCTAAATTTAAACGTCAAATCTGAATGCCTTTTCATTTTTGAATTTCACAATAATCGAATCCATTTTTCTGCATTGATAAAATCTGTTTCTACATTAATAAAATTTGCACTTTGCACATCATGTTTACTGTATATTCAAATCTGCTTATTGCATTTATAACCTCATTTCATGTTCCAAGCATTATAATTTCAGTTATTAGGGCTCGTCATGTCAATACAGGCTAGAAAAACACTACATGAACAGGATTTTAAATGTTCCCAATGTCACAATGAGATTTGAAAATGTGGGCGATAGTTGCAGTGTTCTTGAATAGAGAGTCTTATTTAATTGACACAGTGCTATGTCCCTGGCACCAGGGTACAATTATTCATATATTTAAGTATCCTCATGAATGTGGATGATATGGCTGAACAGTGTGTGAAATTGTGCTGAGCTGTTGAGCAGCATGTGTGAAACAGTGGCATCTGTTGGCACATGTGGTTCGTATGACTACAGTTGGTGCTACAACAACGGGCTAGTGACGTGTTTTCAAAAAACTACTCATGCCACAGTTGGTGCTACATCATGTTTTCTGCATAAACTATTCACTGTTCATTAGGTGTTTTATGATCCACATGCTCTAATACCAATGACTACCCAGGAGAGAGCACAACAGTAATACAGAAGCAGAAACAATAATAAAATAGATAATAAACAAGTAAATAGAAAAATAGATATATTCAAAATAAGGTTAAAATGAAGTATGGAATATGAAAACAAAAACTAGTAAAATCTTACTTGAATAAAAACTTCAGTCTTTGATAAAATTGAAAACAAACTACTGTCTTTAATACAAGCTTGAAAATAAAACTGTCTAAAGAGAAAGGTTACAAGATTACAAGATGGGGAGAGAGGTTACAAGATTACAAGATGGGGAGAAAGGTTACAAGATTACAAGACTAATGAGTAATAGTTCGTTTGCGTTTGTCTGGGAATCTTTCAAATCTCGGGAATCTATCAGATCTATTTTTACCCATGCTAGTAAACAGTAGTAACTTTTGAACATCTGTCTGTATCTGTTTGGACTATCTTGATTTCTCTAAAAGCTATTCACGTATGCTAGTGAATAGTGATCTGTCTCCGGTGAAATAGTGATTTGTCCGTAGTGAATAGTGATTTGTCACCAGTGAATAGTTATCAATCGCCAGTGAATAGTGATCTATCTGTCTGTCTTTCAATCTGTATCATTCTAGGATCCTTAACAATCTTTCTTTTCCTAAATAGCCTCCTTGCTGAAGGTATTGGACCATATACGGTTATCCTATTTGTGTAACTATATAAGTAGAAGCCTTTGTCTAATTCTTTCTATATCTCATAAATCTTATTAATCATGAAATTAGACCATCTTGAGCCAGAGCATCTAGATCATCAAGTGGTAAATAAGTATCTCCTGTATACCAGTTGTATTAAAGGATACAACCCCAATCATGAATAACAGCCAAAATGTGTACTGACCAAGCTTCCATATAATAACTACTGTCCCAAGTAGGAAGAGTACTCCAAATAATGATCTTCATATAATTAAGTCCTCCACTCTGTGCGGCTACTTCTTGGATGACTTTGGGAAATAAACTAATCTGAATTCCAACTTGTCATGCAGACTTTATTGTGAAATTTTTGAAAAAATATTTTGTCTATAACTTGCATTAAGAGAGGTAATTAAAACATATATATATATATATATATATATATATATATATATCTTGTCTTTTTGGTAATTTACAACTCAAACCGCCACTTTTATAAGTATTAGCCAAACACTCAACTTTGTCAAAAAGCATTTTTTGATAGTTTTTACCAAACATACTGCTTAAAAATATTTATAAAAAAAAAAAACTGAATTTCATATTGCACTTTTTAAAACTTCCACTTTTCCCAAAAGAATTGTTTGAAAAAGTTGAACCAAACTCATCTTAGTAAAACTAATAGATTGTGGTTTTTTAGTCCTTTGAACCCACTCTTTTTTCTTTTTTTTTTTTGGGAATTACACTTTACCCACCTATGATTTGTCTCAAATTTAACTTACCCACCCATGGTTTCATTTTTGACACTTAACCCATTTTTCACATTTAGCTAGAAAATAATTCTAAAATTATGCAATAATAACTCATTTAGTTATAATTTCTCAAAAATATATATAAAGAAAATTCAGGATTAAAGCCATGCAACGCGTGGAATTTTCGTTAGTATCTTTTATAAATTTAAGCATTATAAAACATTTCATCCACACTTTAAGGGTATCATTTGATTCATTTCTTTCAATTTAAATTTTGAACAAATCCTTCTATATATATATATATATATATATATATATATATAATCATTCTATTACACTCCTTCCAAAATGGCAAAATGATAGATAGTTTGATAGCCATCCAAACGCATCACAAAACAAATATCTTTTTTTTTTTTTTTATGAAAAACAAAAATCTTTTTAAAAAAAATCTTTTAAATATCGTAGGACATTTCACTTTTGTTATGTTTTTAGTTGATACCACTTCTATTTCTTGCAAAGTGACATTGTCTAGAAGTTCTTGTTCCACGTGTAATAGACAGTTTATTTAATTCAGTGTTAATTGTAGCTATATATCTTGTTAGACTTTGTTTCATAAAATTGCTAAAGAAACATGACTTTTTCTATACCTCTTGTTTCAAATTTATTTGACTTTCTTCTACTAATGGTTACGTTCTAATGTCAACTCGTACTTTTGATTGGAAGATTATTGTATATATTAAGCCTATGTGAGCGGACTCTGATTGGACCAGATATTGTGTATTGTTCCCCATTTAGCAATCAACTAGAAAATCTTTTGGTTTCTAAAGCATGGAACCAATAGGAAGTAGAAATCTAAAAGAGACATTTAGCACTTGTATTGCATTAAATTTTGTAGAAATACAATGTAGCTTAGTATGAAAATAATACACATGAAAAATACTTTAAAAAAATTATGAGAATGGCATAATAATGTAATTAAAAATGTGCAATTCCTAGTGTTTGTACAATGCAATTGTTCAATACTAATGATTAGGTACCCAAGCCATGAGTATGAAAGAAGTTGCAGTACAATCTGCAAGCTAGCCAGCTTTAAAAGACTACAATGGGAGGTGTATGCATCCCTGTAAAAGTAGATTTGTACTTTCTCAACAAGTCTAGACTATTTGTACATCTTATGTAAACCTTCACAATTTGGTACGTTCATTGATTTTCCATCGATTTTTCCCGAATTTCTACATTCAACTAATTCGAACTTTTTTACAAATTCGAATTATTCGAGGCACTTACCATTAGGTGATTTATATGAATCACTCATTTTTCATTCATGGAGTTTGTCCATTATTCATATGGTTACATATTTAAAAAAACACAAAAACCATTTAAGAGCAATAATTGCACCAAAGCAAAAAACAATTTTTGCAGAAAACAGTGAACAATTTTTATGAGAAAATAGTGAACAGTTTTACTTAATGCAAAAAAAAGATTTTATGAATGCAGTAAGCAGATTTGAATATATAGTAAACTTGATATGCAGAGAGAAAATTCTATTAATGTAGAAACAGATTTTATAAATGCAGAAAAATAGATTCGATTATTGTAAAATTCAAACATGAAAAAGCATTCAGATTTGGCGTTTAAATTTAGAAAACACGATTTTACTAAGTGTTTTATGAGAAAACAACGAACAATTTTTTAAATAGTGAACAAAAAATAATTTACGCAGAAAAGATAGTGAACAATTTTTTAAATAATGCTGAACAGAAAATAATTTTAAGCAGAATGCTAGAAATAGTTTATGCAGAAAATAGTGAAATTTTTTTATGAGAAAACAGTGAACAATTTTACTTAAGGCAAAAAATAGATTTTATGAATGCAGTAAGCAAATTCAAATATACAGTAAACATGATGTACAGAGTGCAAATTTTATTAATGTAGAAACAGATTTTATCAATGCAGAAAATTAGATTCGATTATTGTGAAATCCAAACATGAAAAAGCATTCAGATTTGGCGTTTAAATTTAGAAAACATGATTTCACTAAGTGTTTTATGAGAAAACAATGAACAATTTTTTAAATAGTGAACAAAAAATAATTTACACAGAAAAGTGAGTGAACAACTTTTTAAATAATGCTGAACAGAAAATAATTTTATGTAGAATGCTAGAAATAGTTTATACAGAAAACAGTGAACAATTTTTATGAAAAAACTGTGAATAGTTTTACTTAATGCAAAAAACAAATTTTATGAATGCAGTAAGCAGATTCGAATATACAGTAAACATGATGTGCAGAAAGAAAATTTTATTAGTGTAGAAGTAAATTTTATCAACGCAGAAAAATAAATTCGATTATTGTGAAATTCAAACATGAAAAAGCATTTAGATTTGGCGTTTAAATTTAGAAAACACGATTTCACTAGATGTTTTATGAGAAAACAGCGAACAATTTTTTAAATAGTGAACAAAAAATAATTTACACAAAAAAGTGAGTGAACAATTTTTTAAATAATGCTGAATAGAAAATAATTTTATGCAGAATGCTAGAAATAATTTATGCAGAAAACAGTGAACAGTTTTACTTAATGCAAAAAACAAATTTTATGAATGCAGTAAGCAGATTCGAATATACAGTAAACATGATGTGCAAAAAGAAAATTTTATTAGTGTAGAAGTAGATTTTATCAATGCAGAAAAATAGATTCAATTATTGTGAAATTCAAACATGAAAAAGCATTCAAATTTGACGTTTAAATTTAGAAAACACGATTTTACTAGGTGTTTTATGAGAAAACAACAAACAATTTTTTAAATAGTGAACAAAAAATGATTTACGCAAAAAAGAGAGTGAACAATTTTTATGAGAAAACAGTGAATAGTTTTACTTAATGTAGAAATTAAATTCATATTTTGAAATTAAAATCTCTGCATTTTACAATGCTTCTATTTAAATAAATAAATAAATATATAAAAAAGCTATTTATTTTTATGTTTATGTTTATTTGTCGATAATCTCAAAACAAAATAAAATAAAGTTACAAGGTACTCGAGCTAGGTGAGCTCGAGTACTGTAGAAATAAAATAAACAACATTTTATGTTTATGTTTATGTTTATTTGTCGATAATCCCAAAACAAAATAAAATAAAGTTACAAGGTACTCGAGCTTGGTAAGCTCGAGTACTATAGAAATAAAATAAACAACATTTTATGTTTATGTTTATGTTTATTTGTCGATAATCCAAAAAAAAAAAAAAGTTACAAGGTACTCGAGTTTGGTGAGCTCGAGTATTGTAGAAATAAAATAAACAATATTTTATTTATAAAAGGTACTCGAGCATGTTATACTCGAGTATTGTGTTGCATGGTACTCGAGTATACCAAGCTCGAGTACCACATAATTTTTTTATTCGCCAAATTTCCACCTCAGCAGTGCCACGGTGGCAAAACCTCTAGGAACTTGAGTGTCTTAAACTCGAGTTCCAAATGGTACTCGAGTTTGGCAAACTCGAGTACCATGAAAGTGGTATTTCCCTATTTAGTTCCGAAACAGTGTTTTTTTGCTAAAAATTTCTGAAAATTGTGGTATTGGGCCATTTTAGCCTATTTTCAAGTCTAAAGGAGAACAATAAACCCACAGAGAAATCAAACCCAAAAAAATAGAGATCAAACCAGAGAAATCAAGTCAAATACTAGAGAGATCAAACCCAAAGAAATTAAACCCATAAATCGAAAGATCCAACCCACTTATATCAAACTAGACACAAAAATCAAACTCAAAGAACAAAAACCTAAACAACACACAACCACAATCCAAATAGCATAAACAAGACCACAAACCCCATATCTATGACTTTGAGAGAGAGAAAGAGAGAGAGAGAGAGAGAGAGAGATGAGATTGAAAATCGAACTTTAGAGAGAGACATAAGACTCAACCCACCAATTCAGACAATGAGTTGGCGACGTAGGCGATATGGTCATAGAGACAAACAAGCGTTGCAATGACGATACTAACGAATGAAGAGAAAGAGATTGAGTCGGGTTCTTCTAGTTGCAAATTATACTAACCTACACCCAATTCGATATTTTCGAGTTTTAATACAGATAACCCACAAATGACAGTGAAATTCACTCGGAGCTGTTCGTGGCTTGTCAGGTTAGGTCCAATCAATTTGGTCAAGTGATCCAACCAACTAGACAGCCCTAATTATTTCCATCCCCATAAAATGCTCATAAGATAATGAGAATTCTTGGAAGTTAAGGACCATAAAAGTGCTTGTTTTATGATTGCAATAAGGTGATTAAGGTAGCCCTTTCTGCACAATTGCTTCACATTTAACAAGAATCTTACATCTCATTATCGATAAACTTTTGGATATTTACTATGGAGATAGTTGTTTGCGGGTCTGTGACTTAAAATGGATGAGACTGAGATTGAAGGATTTGCAATTATTGCATGGAATATTTTGGCACCACCGTAATTCAATTGTTCCTGAAATATTGTCATTCAGGGAGTTTACTTTTGTTTGTAGAAATGGAATGGAGTGGCATGGTTGAGATGGCCTCACATGCTACATCTTGTTGTAATGTTAATATCTGGGTAGTAAAAGGACCTATATCTTGTTTCGTTGCTGTTTTATTAAACGATGTACAATCACTCTTTAAGTTTCTGAAAAAAATTTATAACCTTCTCTCAAGGAAAAAAGAGGAGATTAAGCTATTCAAGACTCAAAGCACCACTTGATTGACTCTTACTTTTATCCTCATCTGGAAAAAGTTATTTTACTGCGAACATCAATCTGTATTGTTTTTACGTTTAGGCGTGTAACAATAGTCCCGACTACTGGGGCTTGACTCCCTTTATTAAAAAAACAAAAAAAAAAAAAAAAAAACTGCAATTTTCAACTGCTAACAAGTAGCATCCAACAGAAAAGAGACTCACAATAAGCATACAATAGTGATTCATTCAATAGAAGCCTTTATCCATGGTTGGATAACATTGTCATTTGCTGCTGCAAAACTTGATGAAAAAATTTATTTACTATTTATTTTATGTTTTCTCTCTTAAATCCCTTATTCCCATAGACAGCATCCTCGATTCCATCCAATCTAAATAATCAAACTTCCTACAAATTATTTTAGTGAAACTTTATTTTTGGTAAACTCATTTAACAATGTGGGCAAATTTATTACTTCCCAATCTGCAGCAGTCCAGTGAGGTGGTTATGCTTTTTGACCTCTAATACGGCATGGCCTGATACAATAGAAAGATGCCAAAAGAGCGTCTATTGAGCATCCCTTGATAGAAGACTGCCACTTTTGACTGTTCTAGCATTAAGTAGCTCATCCGCAGAATCTCCCCTTTCAAAAACAGCTGCAGCCCCCATGCCAGAGCCTGCACCAAGAACACATACCTGTATTAGTAGTTGCTTCAAGGAAGCTAAAAAAAACTTATAAACTGATGTAAAAAGAATATAATTTGTTTCACTTATACAACATAATATATGAATGTTTATATTATTTTTTTGTGATCGGTGACATGTTAGTACGTAAGACTTAGTATTACTAGCATCACTCTTTATATAAACATAAACAAACAGCTAAGTCTTCGTACATCATAAAACCCCCCAACAACTAATAATTATCACATCGGCTCCTTCAAGTGCTAACCTAAAAAATGGACTAGGGTCCACCTTGTGATTAGTTCACATGCCTTCACTATTTTACCTAAATTATGCTGAATTTTTTGCTGGAGTTTTTGTCTGGCTCTTGTACAATAAAGTTCTTTTCTCCGGCCACAACCAGCCAAATGAGGACCTGCTGTTGGTCTGATTTACTGGAACATTTGGAAAAGCTTTCCTTATTATACGCCCACTTGCACAAAACGAACTAACCTGTGACTTCATTGCCCTTTCTTGAAGCCATAGTGCTTGTGGGACCTTGTGACAACCATACTCAAGGTCCAGAAAGCAAAGGCTGGAAGAGGGAGAAGGAGAATTTGACTTCAACTAGACCCAGGCCTATTTGTGACTTCAACTAGGTTGACTGAGTCCTACCCAGGTTTTCCCACAATTCCATCATATAAAGGGTAAATTGCAATTTTTCACCCTAAACTATCGCTCCGATTACATTTGACCCATTGAACTATCGAAACACACGATTAACATCCCAACATTACAACTCTTTTACAATGTCCCCTCTACCGTCTGTTTGGTATTAAGTATAACGAATTTTAGCATTGGAAGACCAATTTACCATTCTCTCCAAAACAAAGAAACGATTAAGGAATAAATTGGTCTTTCAATGCTAAATTTTGTTAAACTTAACAACAAAATAGGTAACAAGAGTTGAGTGTAACATATTTTTAAAAACTGGGGGAGGAGGGGAGGGGGTGTCAATCGTGCATTTTAATAGTTTAGGGGTTAAGTTTAATTAGGGTGATAGTTTAGGGTGGAAAAGTTTAATTTGTCCCAATATAAACTAGTCCAAATCTCAATAGTTCATCTACATTCTCGGGGGTGGAGAGAGAGAGAAAGGGAGAGAGAGAGAGAGAGACCTATGCACATGGAGATCACACCAAAGCGACAGTCCTTGCCACGGCGCTTCATCTCATTCAATAGAGTACTAACACAGCGGGCACCTAGCACAAAGCAGATCAGGCAGCTTTAGTGACTTATTAAACCAAAATGCATACTATGCTACCAAAAATTAAGAGCACATCACAACATTTCTCTACATATGTTCTGCTCGTTAAATATGTACATGCTTATGTAGTTTTTTGTTTTTTGTTTTTTGTTTTAGATATGATAGGATTTGAAATCAATGATATCAGTTCCATAATGATTGCTCTTTAGCACCAGGCCAAGACACCAACGTATTTCTTTTCTATAGGTGAGATTAAAACTGAAATCCCTCATTTGAGGGCAAATGACTTTGAACTAACTAAAATTCACATGCAAGGAAAGTCTCAATTAACTATATAGGTGTATAATGTGTGTGTCTATGTGTAATGCTTCTTTAAAAGGTAGACATTAAATATTTTGTTATAGGAATTTTATTCCTTTTTCAAATTTTATAAAGAAGCAATTAAATCCATGTCCCACTTCCAACAATTGAACTATATCTAAAGAAAAAAAATCCGAAAACAATATCAAAATTGTTAAGAGTAGAAAATAAAGAAAAGATTGAGGGATTTGTGAAGGGGTAAAACAAAAAACAAGACTGTGAAAGTAATGAATGGGAAAATAAATGAAGGATTTAGACAGAGCTGTCGAAATAAGAAACTAAAGAATGATTGAGGAGTTTGTGGAAGGAATAAAAAGGGGAAATAATAAAATTTAGGATATAAGAGAAATGGAGGAGACACTTAAAAGGTGAGGGAAGAAAATAGCCAAAGGTCAAACATTAGTGAGAAGAAAATAAATAAGAGATTTGTAAGTAAAAATAGGAAATATTAAAAAGGAGTAGGTAAATAAGAAAAAAGAAAAGATTATCATTGTGAATTAAAAGCAACCTTTCAAATCTGACATCATAGGACCATATCTCAAAGAGGTCTCTGTTCTAATATAATCATAGATTATTATTATTTTGAAAACTTGAGTTCTAGTGGCAAGTGGCAAGTGGCAAACAATCTTACTATATAGGGCGATTATTCAATTACAAGATGACAGTTTTTGGTATTTTATGAAATTGTTCGTACCTGTAGCACCCAAAGGATGCCCAAGAGCCATTGCACCTCCATTGACGTTGACCTTCTCAGGATCAAGTCCCAATTTCTTACAGCAATATACGTACTGAGATGCAAATGCCTAAACAAGACAGAAAAAATTGCTCAGCTTAAAAAGATAAAACTCCATGAGAATTTTTTTAAAAAAAATATTACAGGCATCTTAAAAACTCATTACCTCATTAATTTCATACAAATCAATATCCTCAAGCTCAAGACCAGCAGACTTCACTGCAGCTGGAATTGCAGCAGCTGGGCCTATGCCCATGACAGCAGGATCCACACCAACAGCAACATAACTCCTGAAACAAAAGCAGAATGAATCATCCTTATTTTGCAAAGAAAATTACAATCAATCGTAGAATAAGGATTTCTCTTACCACTCCTATCTAGAATTATTTTTAGAATCATATATATGTTAATAATATTACATTCAATATATATATATATTGCATACAATAATACTTTTAGAATAAAATTTTGCATATCGACCTAACAATTTTAAGTAGAACTTGCCCCTTCCTAAATCCAAATTGTGTGATTAATTGTACTTTGCACATTCACTTTCTATTATAACTACAATAATTACATTTCTTCTCTTTTCTTTCTGTTCTCTGGACCTTAATTACTTTTTCAACCAGAGCATTGAATTGCATTATTAGTTCCAAATTAATATACATGTATGTTTTAATTCTCATTGGTTTTGCTAGTTGATCATTGTAAATCAGGAAAGGAAGCACTTTGGAAAGCAAGAAATTAGCCAATAAAGCTCAAAGCAAATTATCGTTCCATGGAAGACACATTTAAGTGGAAATGAGATCACATGTAGAGAAAGCTTTTTATTTTTCTACTTTGACAAAAACGTATCCAGAAAACAATTTCACAACCTAGACTGTAAATTGTTCAAGACTCATTATTTTACTCAGACATGCCAGTTTTGTCATTAAGATTTTTAATGTGTTATGTCCTCGGTTCTTCAAATCTAAGGCTAGAATTCTTCAAGGTTTACTCATAGAAGAATCCATTATACCACAATTTTTGTTCAAGTTCTATAAATCAAAATATTCACATATGCAAAGCTTTTATGAGCATTCAGAAGACATTAAATTTTGTTGACAAGTAATAAATAACTGGGTAAATTACTAGTTCCCCCATAGTAGTAGTTTCAAATTATACTCTTAGATTTGAAAAGGTTTCAATTAAAAACTGATCTTTCTAATTCATTTAGAAGTAATAGAAAACCACATAAAAACTGTGCTTCAAACCTCTATGACATTAATTCCTTCACAGAATCATTTTGTCAACAAAATTAAAAGCTAAAGGTTATTGCTAATTGATACACAATTTTCTTCTCGCCAGATTCTTCAGCATGTCATCATGGGTCCACAAGTCAACAAAGGATAAGTTGTTCCCTTAAAGCTCTCTGTCTTTTTCCATTTGTCATTTAACATTGTTTAGAGGAAAGATAAAAATAAAAAGCACTCACAACAGACAGAAAATTTCAACAGTCCCAGGGAAAATTATTTCCAGCTGTTTTAGGAAGGAAAATTAATTGTTGTGATTTAACTCATCTGTCCTAATTTCTAAATTCATAGTTTATAATAAAGTCAAAATTGTCAAGTTGCGTCAAATATGTATTATTTATCTAGATCCAGATTATTAATTTCTGAGGAAAATCATGTACCTGAAAACACCAAGAATAGGAAGTCCCTTCTGCATTGCCAAACTTCTCTTCATAAGAAGGACAGCTCCAGCACCATCAGTCAACTGGCTAGCATTCCCTAAAACAGACATGAAGAAAAATACACATTCTCAATGCAAGAAATCATATAAAGACACTGACTACCAAAGTTTAGAAGCACATAAACATATGATACCTGCAGTTGTGCTCCCATTCTTTCTGAATGCAGGCTTCAGCTTTGCCAAGTCTGCCATGTTTGTGTTTGGCCGGATACCATCATCCACAGAAATTGTAACAGGCATCTCCTCTCCTGTTTTTGGATTTACAATCTTTATGGAAGAACCATCAGTAACAAACATTTAATATCGTAATTACCCATGAAGATAGATTTTCCGCATTTACCTTGGTAGAGACAGGGACAATTTCATCTTTGAATTTACCAGATGCAGAAGCAGCAGCAGCACGCCTATGAGATTCAACCTATTCAAACATATAAAAGGAATTACAAATTTTCTGTGTAATGAGTTTGATGAGTGCATCAACAGCTAATAGATATTGATGGAATTTAGGAACTCACAGCTGCAAGGTCTTGCTCTTGTCGTGTTACTCCATACTGTTCTGCAACATTTTCAGAAGTAACACCCATAGGAAGAAGACAATCTTTGGCTTGTTTAAAGATATCTACCTGTTAGCACTTCAGAATTAAATTGAAGAAACTATTTCTTGTTTCAAACATATTTTTAAAAAAGAGAGTTAGAGTGTACTTTTGGGTTAATACGGCTAATCTTGTTAACCGTATCAATTGACATGCTCTCAACTCCAGCCCCAATGCCTGTTTTGAAAATAAAAGAAAGTTAGGGCCAACAATGGAAGTCATACTAAGACAGCCACACATACTCCAGACGCACTCATACCTATGTCATAAAATCCTGCTTTAATGTAAGCAGCTACATCAGAGACTGCCTGGAGGCCGGATGAGCATTGCCGATTAACAGTTCTGAGGGGCACCGTTTCTGGATGAAACAGATTAATTATACGTAAGTACTCACAAATAGGCTACATAAATTCTAAAGCGGAGCCATTGGACACTGACATTTACATTTATTTTTCTAGATAACAAAAAGACTCAATTTAGGATTTCAAATATTGATCTTACACTATATTTTAAAATTTTCATTATGACATTGTAATTCTGGTGACTGACTTCAGGTCCCATGACATTGAATTTGAACAAGCAAATATACATTTCAGTGTCACACATTACTTCACCCAGATAAATTAAACTTACAACCTGTGCATTAAAGAGAAAAATAATTTGAAAACCTTACCTGGAAAACCAGCATAGAATGCTGCCATCCTGCACTCAATTGCTCTGTCTGAGCCAGGTGCCAAAACTGTACCAACAACTATATCCCCCACTTCACTTGGGTTCAGGTTTGTTTTCTCTATCACTGCCTAGATTGCATATTAAAAGGTGAAAACATAAGAGACATCAACACTAACTTATACCAGGTATTTTTATGTTATGTAAAAGCAGCATGTTCTTCAGTTTTTGCCAAAGCTACAAAGAAAGTAATTTCTATTGCAATTTAGTAAAAAGCAGCAAACCTTCAAAACTGCGGCAAGTAGATCATCAGGAAGAGTATCCTTGAAACCTCCACGCTTTGCTTTGCAAAGAGCGGTACGGTATGCCCTATTATTTTAAATTAAATGGTTTATAAATCCAAAAAAAAAAAATTAATAGAGAAAAATATAACAAGTAGTCATTATGTGGTCATTTTTATAATGTGGACATTCATGTATCAATTGTGGATATATGTGTGTGAAATAGTTGATGTGAAGCAGAGTATATTTTTCCATAAATTTTAGCATAATCTGTTCCATTAAAGTAACTACTTACGCCACAATCACAACATCGTCTCCAAAAGCAGCCTTTCGCTGATATGCAGCACTGTCCCCAGCAGCACAAATTGAGGCCTTAAAATAAAAGAGAAAAGAATGACAAAAGACAAATAGAAATAGGACTAAAACACACACACACACACACATAAAATATAACTTTGTATAGAATCATGAATCAAAAGTTAACAACAACGTACAGTCAAAGCCTGTTTGGTTAAGCAATTTGGGAGCCTAAAACACAGTTTCGGGCAAGTAACTTTTTATAAAAAAAACATTCATTTCACAACAGCTTGTGTACAAATGCACCCTTTACATAACCAAACTTAAAAAAGATTAAGAGTTGAGACCCACATACACAACAGAAGCGTTATTTAATTAAGGTCAACCTTCAAAAACAAATGAAACAAACAGAAGAGAAGCTGGTTGTGAATAGAAATAAACTTACAGAGAGAGCAGCAGATTCATGGGTTGTTTCAGGAGAAGATGAAGAATTGGAAATGGGTTGTAAATGTTGGAGCAGAACTTTCTGTCTATTGATCACTTTCTCCATTTCTTTCTCCTCCAAAAACCAACAGCGGTAGTACTGTTCTATAATCTATATCTCTATATATACTTTAGAGTCACAACACAAGATGTGGAACGAAAGAAACGTTTGTATAGCAAAGTGTGCATTTATAGTAAAAGAGACACAGGAATATTGGATAGTTCACTGAAATTTCGTTTCCCACTAACCAAACTTTTAAAAAAACACCAAGAAATTTAATTGACCCAGTAAATGATAGGCATTTTTTTTTCTTTTACTATTATTGGACTTTTTGGATAGAACTATCAACTATTCTTGGACTTGGAAAGTGAAAAGAAAGAGAAATTCAAACCAAGATAGTGATCCAATCATACACAGACAAGTCTTGGGACTGTTTTTTTTTTTTTTAATATATAAGTTTTTAAGAGATTACTTTTTCCAATTACAAAGTATACTTCATTATAAAAATTTCAGTAAAAAATTAAATAAATTAAAATATTCATCTCACTGACACATAGTTTAAAACATGCATCAAATGCATTTTTCTTCCCTCTCCTATGGAGGCCGATTCCACACGTGGTATAATATAGGTCTATTTGGATACACTTATTTTATTGAAAAGTAAAAATTTATTGTTAAAAACACAATAATAAAATATTTTTTAAAACGTTTTAAAAGGTAAAATACTGGTTACGCATTTTTCAAGTATTAACTGGTCCATGAAAAATGCCGTGTGACCAGTCAAAAAAAACTCAAAACGCAAAAACATGTCTACGCAAACTCAAGCTATCATGCGTATATTTCCTCCTTTGGCGCCATCTCACATGGGAGGAAACATGGATCCTCTCACATATATTCTCTCCTTACTGACATGCGTGCCTGAGAAAATTTCTCCTGTAGCCTATAGACAAGGAGTAAGGGGACACGTTCCTTTTTTTCTGCGCTTATAGTATACTATTGGCCATAGCGGAATACAAAAATTTTAGATATATATGATTTTGGGTCCTTAGCATATAGTATATGATTTTAGGTCCATATATACAAAAATTTAGGTCTATAGTGTGTGTATATATATATATGATTTTTTTTTCCATTTTAAATTTAAGTTATTTTAAGCATTCAAATCAGTTCATACAGTGACTTCTAATTAGTTCAACTGGTAAAATCTCTAACGGTTGAATAAAAAATATAAGGTTTAATTATAAAAAACAAACATTATAGGTTGAAACTCTATAAAAAAAATAAAAAATAAAAAGCATAATAGGATACTTCTCAAAATAAAATAAAAATCAGCTCATGCAAAAAAAATATTATTTTAGCATAAGAACTTACTTTTTTTTTTAATAATCAAACTACCTAACAAAAAACCTACATCAGATTATCTATTCTAAACTCTATCTCATTAAAATACTAATTTTTTTCTTATTCTTTTAATTGTTTTGATCTTTTCACACACCACAACTATGTAGGACGTACCATCCACTCTCTTCCTTTATTTTCAAGACGCAAAAAAAAAAAAAAAAAAAAAAAAAAAAAAAATGCACAACAACAATACTCGTGTATATTTGCACAAGTAGTGTAACAAAAATGCATTTGCACAATAGGCATAAGTTAATGTGGGAATTTTTTGGGATTGATTGGAAAATTTTTGGCTTTTATGATTTTTACATAATTTGATGTGAAAAAAAGTCAAATAAATACATAAAAAGTTGTGATTGATGAAATATAAAATAGAACACAAAAATTGGAATAGATTATTGTATTTACTATAGTGGGTGTCCAAGGTAGAATTTCATAAGGCAGTAAAAATTTTTGATTTAAAGTTAAGCCACTTTCAACTTAACCATATTTTTATTTACTTATGCAATTTTTCAATGTACGTAGGTAGGGTTCTTTTAAAACCTTCTTATCCAGTGCTTAAGGTACCTATTAACAAATTATTTTTTTTTAAATATAATTAGCATACCTCCTTAATCTGAAGATGTGTGTATAACAGTATTTTAGATTCAATAGGCAATGTCTTTGTAAAAAAAAAAAGAATAGATCTTCAATCAAATATGAGAAACGGGTCTATAATTATGGGTGTGAATTTGTAGAATTATCCATTTGTTTGAATAGAACACTTTAAGTAAAGATAGTTTTCAATGTTTTCTATATTTGGTAGTATCAGAAGAAAAAAAAAAAAGTAAATCAAAGGAAAATTATCTCTTAACTTTCTTTATTTAGCTTGGCATGAAATAGAGTTTTTTTTTTTTTTTTTTTTTGCCAAAAACAATTAATAGAAAACAAATTTATCTCATGCCAAGCTAAATAAAAGAAGTCAAAATATAATTTTTCAACTCATTTTAAAGTTGTTTGCCAAATATAAGAAAGTGAAATAGTTTTCTAGAAAATAATTTAAAAAAAATTATTCATTTAATTTCCACATTTTTAGAAAATGATGTTCATAACTAATTTTTCAAAAACTTTGAAATTTGGCAACAAACTTGGTTGCAATCTAAGGTTACAACTTCACTCAATATCTTTTTATTGAAAGTGAATTATATCAAATCCACCATTATATTACATTTTTAATTTCTTATTTTCCTCACATTTGCAATATTTTTGTAATATCAATAATTATGATATCAATTAAATGTTTAAATTTTAAGTTTTTATATTCTAAAATTATTGATAACAAATATGTTTATGAATCGAATAGTAAATAAACTTTGATCGACAAAAAATTTAATATGTATGTTAAGAACATAAAGAATATGTATGTAGTCATAATAATTTTTTTAGGAAGAGTTATAGTAACAATCTCAACTAAATTTATAGCTAAACTTTGTCTCATAGGTTAAAAAGACAAACCAAACAAAAATATGGGGTGGTTTGCTGGAATTTTCGTTTCCCACTCACCAAACTTGTTAAAGACCAAGAAATTCAATTTAATTAACTAAACTTGTTAAAGACCAAGAAAGGCTTTCCAATCACAGAGCTATAGAAACGACAGGCATTCTTTCTTTTGAAATTATTGGACATGGAAAGTGAAAAGAAATTTAAACCAAGAAAGTGATCCAATCACAGACAAGTCAGAAGCACATTGATGCTTCCACACATATTCAAAGTGGAACTGATTACAACTTACAAGTGGGGTAGGCTGGTATTATGAATTCTGATACTTGCCCATGCACTCAGTTTATTGCTGCTTCCGCTACTTAGCATGTACATAAATAACGATTATAGTGGGTTCCATCAACGAGTGTTTTTATAATAGTCGTTAATAAATTATTTTTAAAAAGTTTTTATTAGAATTATAAAAATTCTTAAAAATAAAAATAATTTCTTCTTTCTTTTTTTATAAATTTTTAAAAAAAATATATCTTAAATACTTGTGTGTGTATATATATATAATATTTTATACATTTTTTGAAAAATAAATTCAAACAGTACACATATATCCAAAAATTTACACAATTTATACTTGTAAGCCAATGAATTATTAACAAGTGTTTATTCTTTGAAATATGTGCATTATTGCTCATAATCAAGCATTTATTTATTCTTAACTTATACCCTTTGGAGACACTTGTTAGCATGCCCTTTTATTTAAATATAAATATGCTATCACACTTTTGTTTTTCATTTTATGTATCACCAATTATAATATTTCATGTTTTTTTTTTTTTTTTGGAACTTTGGTTATTTTATAAGGAAAATCAATAAATACATATAGCAATTTGTGACTGATAGAACACAAAAAGTGTGACAAATGATTTGTGTTCCTTTTATTTACTTTTTATTAGTTATTACCTCCTTCATCTTAAAATGTGTATACATTAGTATTTAGATTTTTTTTTTAAGTTTCATATAAGAAAAAAAGGAGGACAAAATTGATAGACCTCCAGTCAAATACTATGAGAAATGGGACTATATTCTAAAAATATTGAATATTACTATTTGTTTCATATACGGGACTGAATTTTGAAATTAGTAACAATTTCTTTAGTAAAGGGGTGGTTCAACCTAATTCTTAAAAAAATGGTGTTTCAAACAAAAACTATGAGGGTTTAAATCTCCTCTCTTTCATTGTAATTATTAAATTTAAAAAATTAAAATATTTAATTGGCAAGAGACAAATAAAAAAAAAATTGGCTAATTATTAATGAATAATGATAAATTTTACAAAGGATGTCATTGTCTATCCCTTAATTGAAGACCAATGGTATCTTTCTAAGGTAAAAAAATAATAATAATTATATCCTAAAACTGACCAATTAATTATTTGTTTCTAAATTTGTGAAGGTGGGTTAAGGGAACAAAAAAAAAAAAAGTAAACTCCCCCACGTGAAAAATATTTTGTATGACGTCAGGACACTCGAACCACCTTAGCCCAAAAAAAGGTGTTGACTGGCTATGTAATTACAAAAAAGTCTATATCTTAGCAACAACCAAAAAGAAGAAGAAACCATTTACCAAACAGTCGTTTGATTTTGACGGGGGAATCAAATTATGCTCAAAATGGTTGTTGAGGTCGGAGGTGTGAAACTGAAACCTCTTTCTGAGTCTCTTGACTCTGAAGAGAGTACAAACTACAAACCAACCACACTAGTCAAAGTCAAATGATATTTTTAATTACATTTTTTTTTAGGATGACATATTTTGCCACAATTTGATAATATAATATGTGAAATTATAATTGGGAAATCATTACTTTTACATGAATCTACCATTTTTTCTATTGACTTTTTTATTCACCAAACACTCACTACTTTTAAAATTGCATTTATTTATGTCGTGATAAGAATTGTGGTACAAAATTTGTGTTTATAGATTTTCTCATTTATTTTTAAAGTGATGTGATGATGTTAGGTGTATTAGTACAATTTTTGCTAATATTTTACCTAGAAATTAATGTGATTATTTGCGGTGATAACAAACATATATAGCATGTGACACACATGTAAAGTGAATCCTTCTAAAGTTTTAGATTGACAAATATCACGACAATGTAATCTTAATTGTGTCTACAACTTGTCATCAAAATTTCAAGAGCACAAGTCAAACACTACGAGGGGCACTTCGAGACTTTACGAAAGGGTACTCATAGTGAAACAACAACATTTTGGACCATGGTTACAGGTATCTCAGTTTAATGCTTCATGCAGGGCTATCGTGTCAATTCAAGGTTTTGATGAGGGGGGAAGAAGTAACCGCCCACCTATTCCTCAAAACTCCCTTTTTACCAAGGGGACTGTTTCAAGGAATGTTTTGTCCCTTCATAATGGTAATGTAGGTGGTGAGGGAATCAGTGGAGTTCCAAATGGAACCCCACCACTTGCTGTGGCATTAGGAGAACTAATGAAGGCAGATAACCACGGGGCCTCTGGCATGAATATGGATGTTGCAAATTCCTCAAGAGTGCTAAATTTGAAACAATCTTCAGTGGATTTTGTGGCAGTACTTAAGGGAATTGACGGATGATATTTTAGTGAATTTCGCTATTTCAAATTCAAAATTAGTCTCGCTAGCTAGGGTAGTGATTCAAAATGGTAAGTCCTGAATTGGAGAAAAGGCTTAAGTTCTAGTTTTGGAAATAGATCAGGATAAGGAAAATATTAATGGGAATATTGTCATGCATGGAAACCGGATTGCGAGGGATCTCACTAATTTGGTTCCAAGTGAGACTTTGTTTAATCTGAGCCGGATCAACTCTACACCTACAAGGAAAGAGAGATCTTTGAAACCTAATGGGAAGGGTAAAGTTTAAAAAGGCAATATACATGTGGACCAAGTGTACTTAGCTGGACTAACTTTGCCCCAAAGCTCTGACGATTTGGCTAGCCTAGCCCAGGGTGAAACAAGGAACGGAACTTGGGCTCGTACACTTACCAAGCTTTTGGTTTTAAATGGCCCTGCGGAAAGGGTGAAGTATGAGGGTCCAAAACGTAAAGAAGTTTCTTCAACTGAGTGGAATAGCATGGATTTTGAGACTAGAAAGAAACTGAAGATTGATAAGGAAACAAAAAGTCTGAGTGTAGTCTTGGCCACACACCTAGGATTGGCTCAGGTTACTTTGCAGCCCCAACAAGTCCAATGAGTATCTTAAGTTGGAATTGTCGAGGGCTTGGAAATCTCGAACAATTAATGCCTTGAACTATAGATGATTAAGGAAAAAGATCCTAAAATAGTCTTCATGATGAAGACTAAGTAAAACAAGGATTAGATGATGATAGTTCGTGATCAACATGGTTACAAAAATGGTGTTGTGGTTTCAAGGGTAAAAGTGGAAGTCTAACTCTTTTTTGGAAAAGTGATATAGTGGTATATGTACAAAGATATTCTTTATGGCTAATGATGGCAATAGGGCGAGGCAAGGCCGAAAGATGTGATCTTCACCCTTGTCTTGGATGGTTTTGTCTTACCCTGTCCCTACCTTGGCTTACATGACTGGGCAAACTTCCTTGACCGCCCCTTCGGACTTCATGGGGCCCCACCTTGTCCAAAAAAACTTTACTTCATGTTAATCTGACACACCTCACTCTCCACCTATTATACTTTTTTTAATATAAAAATATGTTTCATTACTATAAATATACTTGAAATTACAATTAAATTTATCACATCAAATCAAACTAATTTTTGTAAGGATTTAATAATATTATCCAAAGTGCTTAACAAGAAATATCACAATAAAACAAAATGTCTTAATATTCATGCATTTAAATACTTAACAATACAAAAGAAGTTTTTAACACTAATAAAGTAGAGTAGGGAAGGGATGGGTCAAGGCTAAAAAGTCTAAACTCTTCCCTACCCACCCTAGAGTGCAAGGAAAAATCTTATCCCATCTCCGCCTCACCATCTTTGCAGGGCAAGGAAAACTCATTTGGGGCGGGTCAAGGTAGGGCGGGGAAAAATTTTCATCCCTAGTTATGGCATATGGATGCTTTAGTTAATGGTGAAGACTCAATTGGATGGTGGCATTTTACTAGTTTATGTGTGTAAGCGGTGTGATCCATACCCCCTTTTAGATGACATATTGGCATGTCGATTCCTTCTCGCGAAGGTGGGGTGAAATGTACTCAATCTCCCTAGAAGTGTTTTATACTTAAATCAACGTGAGCCTGGGAGTATGAGGTGCCTCTTAAAAAGAAGCAAAAGAAGTCACTACTTGGTTATGGGTCTAAGAACCAAAAAATGACTCCATGAAGTTTTTGCTACCAAACAAGTTTCGGAGTTAAGGTACTGGATGGAAAGAGGTTAGGCACCCCATGCCTACCCAGTCGTAACTGGCCTTCATATATCGTTACTAGATAATGGATAAATGATGCCTATCTAATGAGCCTATGTGAACAAGAGCATGCATCTAATCCCTAGAGTTTGTTTACGGGTCATGTAAACAAATATGGAAAGCATAGTAGACATGTGGAAGGCAATCAAGCATGTGAAGGTCAACAAAAGGTATGAGCATATGACATCTAACCACAAATATGGGAGCATACAACCATGTGAGCATGAGAGAATTCAAGCATATGAACATAAGAGCATACAAAACATGGGAGAATGTGAGCATGAGAGCATGTAGACATGTGGGCATACAAAACATGTGAGGATATGATTATCTAAATGTGTACCTTTTACAACCTAATCACCGCAGCATTCAAGCACCATCATCAAAGCACACGATCATATGGACGTCCAACTACATAATTACTCAACCCTCCAAACATATAAACATATCATCATCCAACTGTGTGCACTTGTGGAAACAAACAAAATGTTGATGTTTAATAAGAATTAATGATTATATCTTATGAAGGAGTGACACTTAATTAGAGTTGAGTCTTAATGCAGCGAATGTGTAGAAGCAGAATCTATAACACACAATTATTACAACTCTTCCACGAAACCTAAGTTCCACAAGAACACTAGGCTAGTAGGCAAAATAATAGAGGAAACCTCTCTAACAAGCTTTTATTAATCATCACATAATATTAATCAACCCCTTTATAAAGAGTATTTATAGGACACTACAAAAAACGCAGGCTATAGCCGTATTTTTTTTACCGCGTTTTTGGAAAACGCGGCTATAGGTCCCCCTCTGGCTGCATTTTCAAACATAGCTTGAGCCGAATAAATTTTTTTTGAAAGTGGGACCTGGAGCTACGTTTGAAAACGCAGCCAGAGGCGGACCTATAGCTGCATTTTTAAAAACGCAGCTATAGGTCCCCCTTTGGCTGCGTTCTAAAACGCAGCTCCAACCGAATAAATTTTTTTAAAAAGAGGGGCTTGGAGCTGCGCTTAGAGAAGCAGCCATAGAGGGACCTATAGCCGCGTTTTTAAAAACGCGGCTATAGGTCCCCCTCAACCGAATAAATTTTCTTAAAAGAAAGACCTGGAGTTTGCAGCCAGAGGGGGGCCTATAGCCGCGTTTTTGGAAAACGCGGCTCACACAAAAAAAAAAAAAAAAAAAAAAAAAAAAAAAAAAACTTAAACTTCCACGTGCCCCCCCTTTCCCACCTACATCCTCACCTATCCCTACTTTCAGTATAAGTTCTTTTCTCTCTTTTTTTCTTTTTTTTCTTTCTTCATTCTTCACTCAAAGCTTCAAGTTCTTCTCTCTTTCCTTCTTTTTTTTCTTTTTTTTTTTCCTTTTCTTTCTTCCTTCTTCACTAAAACTTCAGGGTTTTCTTTTTTTTTTCCTTTTCTTTCTTTCTTCTTCACTAACTCTTCAGGTTCTTCTTCTTCTTTTTTTCTTTTTTTTTTTCCTTTTTCTTTCTTCCTTCATTTTTCCAACGTAACTCTTTTTTTTTCTTTGTTTCTTTGGAGTTCCTGCATCTTTTTTCTTTCTTTCTTTTTTTGCTCCTTTCTTCTGCAAGTCACGACATTTTTTTTTTTCTTCTTCACTCCAGCACAACTCTTTTTTGTTTTTTTTTTTTCCTTTGTTTCTTTGCAGCTACTTCTTCTTTTTTGTCTTCATCTCAAGCACTGATTTTTCTATAGATCTAGTTTTTTTTTTGTTATTTTATGTTTAGTTAGTAAGAAAATGGAGAAAATGCTGGAATTTTTGAATTTGTGCTATTGTGTCCCTGATATTGTGCTTATGTTTAAATGGGTTTGTGTTCTTGAGCTTGTTCTTTTGTGTTTCTGAGCTTGTACTTGTGTACCTTGAATGGATTTAGTGTTAGATTTGGGTTGGCTTTGTTGAAGGAGAGGAGATTCATGGGTATGTGTTCTTATATTTTGAAGCAAGTTGTGGTTGTATTGTTAGTATGTTGTGTTTGATTTTGAATTTTTTTGGTGTGTTTGTATTGTGAGTATGTTGTGTTTGATTTTGAAATTTTTGGGTTTGTATTTGATTTTGAATTTTCTGGGTTTGCGTTTAATTTTGAATTTTTTTTTGGGTTTGAATTTTGAATTTCTTGGGGGGAAAAAAAAAAACCCAGAATTTTTTTTTTTTTTTAAAAAAAAAACCTATAGCCGCGTTTTTCAAAAACGCAGCTATAGGTCTCAGACTATAGCCACAGTTAAACAACGCGGCTTTAGGTCCAATCTTTAGCCGCGGTTGTAAAACGCGGCTACAGACCCACAGGGGTTGTTGTTGCGCCGCTTAGGCCGGGTTTGTAAACGCGGCTCTAGAAAACACGGCTATAGGCTATAGCCGCGTTTTCGGGGTCTAGAGCCGCGTTTTTGAAACGCGGCTTTAAACCCCGTTTTTTGTAGTGGGAATAGAATTTCTCTTACTTCTTTTAGGAAAAGAATTAATAAACCTACTTCTATCTAAAAAAGGAAAAACAATTTAACGAGGAAAAGAAAAACAATTAAAATCCTAATTCAACTAGAAAAATGATTCTAATTGAACTTATAAAAGCAAATAAATCTTAATTCCCCTAGGAAAGAAAAAACAACATAAAATATTAAAATATTTTATTCTTCCTTAACCAATCAGCATCAAGTCTTCATTAAGTCTTGAATATCTTTCCTTTAATAAACCCAACATCAATTATTAAAAGTGTTTTTGATCTTAAAATGTGCTTCAATTAGTTAACATTTATGGCCTTAGATATCAAATTAGTTTGAATGCAAATATTTAAGTCTTTTAAGAAGGATCACCAAATTAAATAAGTCATTGATTGCTTTGCCCTTTCCTAATTAACCTTTGAATTTAAATTCAACCATATCCAAAATCTCTTTATTGTCAACCATTAATGTTTGTCAATTAATACCTTATTAATCACTTGTCTTTTCCTTAATTCTCTTTTAGATTTAAATTCAAATTAGCCATCTTTTATCATTAAAGCTTGATTACCTCAACTTGGAAATATTTTAATCTTGAATTAGTCTTTTAAGACTGTCCTTACAAAAGAGCATCAGATTTAAATATGAACATTTAAATCTAATTTATTATCATCTTTTATGGGAAATCTTTTAGTCTTTCATGCATTTAAGACCATTATCTTTTAGGAAATAATACATTAATGCCAAATTACCTTCCATGATTAACCTTTCAAATTTTAAGACCCTCAACTAACCCTAATCATTAAAAAGGAAAGAAAGTTAATTAAACAATTTTTAGATATTTTTGGTATTTTGAATATATTGCAAAAAAAAAAAAAAGCAAAAAAGATATATATATAGTCAAACAACGGATTAAACTACATGAAAAATAAATAAAAACTATACAACATTAGTAAAATAAAACAAATAAATAAATAAAAATAAAATGAAGAACGAAGAATGGGTTTTGCCATAGAAGTGCGTACGTAGCATAATGGATGTGTTCGCGTCATTATGCTAGCATATGCACTTAGGGCTTTAACGCAATTCCAAATCTAGATTGTACATAGAAAATAACAATGAAGCACATGTAAATAGTATGTTATCACAAAATCATCAAACACATCATGCATCATATTGATAAAAACAACAAAATAATATATATCAACATAATATAATAATAATAATAATAATAAAACAAATAAAGAGAAAAGAACAACAATGAAATAAATAAAGAAAATCAAGGGGGATAATATGAGTCTGTGAGAGACCGGGAAATTGCCTCTCAAAAAAGAGAGATTTTTGGAGTGCTTTTTAGGGCACCTTTCTTTTTGGGTAAGTGGTGTGGAGTTGCCACTTATTTTTTTATGTACAAAAAATAAGAAAAACTAAATACAAAATACATGATTGAATTGCTTCGTTTTATTGATTAAATAAAAATACAAATTTGAAAATTTGAACTTTACATGACTTTGGGTCCTAGTTACAATCTACCAAATATACATGGTTTTTTGTCCTAGTTACAATCTACCCAAAATAAATAAAGACAAGACTATATCTACTTAGCCAAAGACATAAATCCGAAAGCCAGGTTACGGAATGGGAATGTGTTAGGCACTTATTCCGCCCAGACAGAGTCTGGTCTTCTAGACTCTTGTGACCAATGTACCATTTTATGCATGACATGAATGATATATTGAACCTGTGAAAGATAAACATAAAATCACAAATTTATTTATGAATAAAGTCTCTTCTTTTGAAAAGAATAAGATCTGTTTTAGTTGGTGAAAAAAATGGATTTTTATTTGAAAAATATCATCAGTTTTGTGATGATAAAAAAATAATATTTTTTAATAACAAAAAAAATCATATCTATTTTTATATTGCATAAGAATGAAAAAGATTTTCTGAGAAGAGAGTTTCACTCATAATTTAAATTTATGCTAGAAACACAAACATAATAAGGTTTTATTTTGTCCTTTATTTTAAAGATCTGCATATATTAAAATTTTAGATTTGTATCTTGAGAAAGATACAAATCAGTTTTGGTTTTTTTAAAAAAAATTAAATCTGCATCTAAGGAAGATGCGGATTCCTTTTTATTTTGAAGAAAAATTCAAATCTACATCTAAGAAAGATGAAATCTGTTTAATTTTAAGAAAAATTCAGATCTGCATCTAAGAAAGATGCAGATCTGTTTTATTTTAAGGGAAAAAAAAAAAGGTTGACTACTTACAACTCTTTAAAATTAAGAAACAGATTATATCAACAATAAAGAAATCTAGAACATATTTTCATGAACTATATTGATCATGGTAAAATATGAATATCTAAAACAATTAAACATGCATCATCTTACTAAAGAAAAGCATAAAAGCAAAAGGGTTAGAGAACAACCTCTTGCGTGAGCACACTTTGTTCTTGAAATGATGTTTTAGGGTTTAAAGAAATTTGTTCAATTCTCTTTGAAACCTAAAAACCCTAATTTAAGCAGCAACACTTAGAAAAGGGACCAGAAAATATGGGTGATTTGAGAGCCTCAAACATATGCCTCTTAGAGCGTAGCAAAAAGGTGTTGAATTATAAGATTCAACCTCAATTCATAGAGGTTAAAGGACTCTAAAAAATAGGTACGGACGATTAAGGTTTGAATCCGGATGCGTCCTTTTCCATAAAGGTCGAAAAGGGTAGGAATGATAACAGGTCAAGTTCGGGCCGGGTTTTTCCATACCCGGACCCAACTCGCGGGTCTACCCAGAAAACTTGGACCCGACCCATTTATTAAACGGATTTTTTTCTTAACCCCAAACCCAGTCCGTTGGGCACCTGTAGGCCCCGCCACAATTTGGGCCTAAACAGTGGCCCAATCCCCAAAAAAAAAAAATTCTTGAAGCCTATACCGTGGCCTAAATTTAAGCGTAGGAGTATACTTAGGTAGAGAAAATCAAAGAAATCAAAGAATGAAATACCCACATACAAAAATTGTTGAAAAATAATAAAGACCTGAGGATCAGCAGAGAAAATCAAAGAATGAAATTGAAAAATAAAAAGACCCATCAGAAAATCATGGATGAACAATGACCAACGATTTATGATTTTCCCTTTCAAAATCACAAATCCTAACACAAACACAAAAATTTCAAATTTATAATTTCCCATTCAAAATCACAAACGCAAACACTCAGATTTATGATTTTCCCATTCAAACACACAAACACAAACCAAAAAATTTCGGATTTATGATTTTCCCTTTCAAAATCACAAACACAAACAACTCAGAGAATAGAGACGAAAAGAGAGAGAGAGAGAACAAGGTGGTCCGATGGAGAAACATGGAGGAAGAGAGGCGGCTGGAGGTGCAAGCGATGGCCGGCAGTGAAGGTCTTCAGGCTAATCAGGCCAGAGGTGACAGATCGGAGGCTGGGGGTAAGTGAGAGGGAGTGACCGAGTGAAGAAAGGGAGAGGAGAAAGAGAGTAGGGAGCGGTTGTGAGTGAACTGAGTGTGTGAAATGGGTATAGGATTAGGGTTTTTTTTAACTTATATATATATATATATTATATATATATATATATAATATATATATATATGGGGATATTTTAGTATTTTTACTTATATATAAACGGGTCAGGTTTGGGTCCAGGTTTGGGCCGGGTTTTTGCAAAAACCAGAACCTGCTTCGGGTTTTTTTAAAAAAAAAAAAAACTCATACCTGACCATATAATTTATCGAACCAGGTAAAATCCGACCCATTAGAATCGGGTCAGGCCGGGTATCCACGGGTTGGATATAAATTTCCATCCCTAGAAAAGGGTGTGCCTTATCGTCACCCGAAAGCCATTGGGCCAAATCCCACAAGGAGAAAATTCGGCTCTTTTACAGTGCTGAATTGCCCTTTGGACTCCAAACACTTTTTCGTGTTCAGGTGTCATTTGGACTCCTCTTCTAAAATTTTTTGGCCGGTCCTTGTACCTAGATGCGTTTTTATCCTCCGTCTATGATTTTTCATCTCTTTTTGGATAATTAAGGATATTTAAGAGAATTATCTAGTAGATAAGTGCCCTAAAATAAATCTTGATAAGGTTCAGATTATTCACAATTTTATTGTTATCCAATCATTCTTTTTATTCCTATGCATGCAATCCTATTTTAAACACTAATTATCAACCAATCACAAAATTATTTAATTTATGTTAATTGCTTAACCAATCAGAATTAATTTAAACTAATCATATGTGGTCGACTTTACTTAGACACTATGCATGTTGACCGTGCAAACTTGATCATGCAAGATCTTTTGATCCGATGGTCTGATTTAAAAACAGGAAACACGGTTGCGACCGTTAGAATCTCAAGATCATTTTCATGATATGTAATGAATGACATGATTCATGTAATTCAAAGACAAAATGATGTATGTAATGCAAGAACAAATTGATGCATGTGATGCAATTATGATTTTTGTGGTACATGGATCGTCATTTGAGTCATTCTTCTTGATTAAATCATGGGTACAAAATTGAGTGTCTACAGAGTCATGGGAAAAAACCATATCTTAACTTTTAGTACCTTACAGTGACGTTGATTAACCAATTCATCGATTGAAATCAACTACCGCAGCTTTGTGTGTGAATTAACAACTTGGATAAAGGTTCTTTTTGGGTTTTGATGAAGAAACCCTAGACTAGTGGAAAGGATGGCTATAAGATCACAAAAATAGTTAGTGTGTTTAAGAAATTATGAGAAAAAGATTAGTTTTACAATAATCAAAGGATAGAAAACTCAATCAAGTACTCAAAAAAATATTTCTCACACTTTTAGAAACTCACTAAGTATTTTGAAGTCATTTTGGCAGAGCTTCCGCTATTGTGAAAGTTGGGATCCCTTTGGTGGTGGAAAGTAGGGTATTTATAGGCTTAGTGAAGGCTAGGATTTTGTGGAGGTTAGGGTTTTCTTTTAATGATGGGACATTTTAATCAATCAACAAGCTAGATCGATTGACCAAAAATCCCACCAAAAACGAAAAGGCCAATTTTTAGGCTTCTGACCAAAATATTGCGTACACATTAAATTAACTGCATACGCGTTCATACACACATGTATGCACTCTCTGTAAGCCTTTTAAAAAATCAAGTTACAAAAGGTGCATACGCACTTTTTGTAAGCCTTCTAGAAATTGGGCTTAAAAATGGGCTTTGGACTTAAAATGAATTTTGGGCTTCAGACTTGATTTCTTGGATCACGTTTTGGGCTCTATTAAGTCACTGGGCTCCATACACAGTGTTTATCATTTTTGTAGCGATTTTGATTTCTCGTCATTAAGACCGGGGGGCTTGGATATAGGTTGGAACGAAATGGGGTGTCTACACTATGGTAATCTTGAAACTTCAAAGAGGGAAAAGTTATAGTTATTACTTAAGTCTTTTTGGGGAACCTCTCAATTGTTGTGGCTTGTAACTGAGGATTCAATGTGTTGTTGGGCTCATCCAAAAAGGAGGGGAGTTGGTCTCAACCTCATCAACAAATGGGACAGTTTAAATTAATTGGTGTGGACTTAGGTCCTTTTGTATTGGTCCTTTGGGTTCGGTAATGTGTTTGACCTTGGTGAGAGAGTATAATTAAGTGTGTGTGTGTGTGTGTGTTTAATAGTTAGTTTGTTTCTCAAAAAAAAAAATGGTGTGGACTTAAAGACATTGAGTTTCTTGGGCCATTGTTTACTTGGATATATCAAATAAGGGATGGCTTACAAATTAGGAAACGATTGGATAGGCTCTAGCTATGCTGATTTGCATCACTCTTTTCCCAAAATCAAAATTATATCAGCTCGCTTCCCCCTCTTCTGACCACAACCCTTTCTTTCTTAATCCAGTCCCAACGCCTCATTGTCAAAAGCAGCATAGGTTATTTTTTTTTGAAGTCCATGTGGCTAAAAGACTAGAGATGTGAGGTAGTGAAGGCTTGGGAGGAGGGACTTATCTCAACCTCTGAGTTTCTCCTTAAAAGTTGTTTGAAAACATGTAGAAGTCAGCTAGAAGTGTAAATTAAGGAGAAGTTTGGCCAAGTGGGAAACCTAATTACAAAATTACAAAGGCAATTGTAACGTTTGGAGTTACTACCTACAACACTCGATAATATTAAGGCTTTAAGGGAGAAACTGGTAGAGTTAAATTGTTGGCTTAACAAAGAGGATATGATATGGAATCAAAGGTCTTGGGTTGGTTGGCTACAAGCTAGGGATCGAAATATTAGATTTTTCCACTCTAGGGCTTCAAGTAGATATATGAAAAACTTGATTGAGGGGTTGGTTGATGATAATGATATATGGCAAGATGATATCGAGCAAGTGGATAAGAATGTTAAAAACTCATATTCGAACATTTTCACCACTTCTCATTCATCTGAGCTTACCAAGTTACTTGATGCAGTAGAACCCAAAGTTTCACAAACTATGAACAATGATTTAACTTCAAACTTCCATATCCCTTAAGAAATGTATTCCCTCAAAGCCTTGGGGCCAAACAGAATGCCTCATATGTTCTTTCAATACTTCAGGCCTACAATTGAGGAAGTTGTCACGAAAATGATATCAAATTTCCTTAACCTAGGCATCATTCCCCCATAGTTTAATGAAATGTATTATCTATAAGCTTGCATTTAAAGTAATTGCAAATAGGCTTAAAATGTTTTTACCATCTATTATTAGTGATCCCCAAAGTGATTTTATGTATTGAACGTTGATCACTGATAATCTCTTAGTGGCTTTTGAGACTATGTAGCATATAAGTCATAAGAAAGATAGCTTGGTGGCAGAGATGGCTCTGAAACTTTATATGAGTAAGGCCTATGATAAAGTGGAGCAGGTATGCCTTGATAAAAGTATGGAGAAAATTGGTTTTAACCGTAAGTGGAGAAAGCTTATGATGCAATGCATATCTACAATGAACTACTCAATAAGAATTAATGTAAACCTCGAGGTTGTATCACCCCTTCTAGGGGCCTACAACAACGGGACCCTCTCTCTCCTTTCTTGTTTCTATTGTGTGCAGAAGGGCTCTCAACTTTGTTAAAGAGAGCAGTTGTTGTAGGCAATTTGGAAGGTGTTTCTATGTGCAAAGGTCCAAAACTTTTCCACCTATTTTTTTTTACGGGTGATATCCTTATCTTTTGTAAAGCAACTACAACAAAGTGTGACTCTCTACAGTGAATCCTCATGGTTTATGAGAAACCTTTGGGTCAGAGAATTAATAGGGCAAAAATTTCTCTACGTTTTAGCAGTAACACTACAAGAGAAATACAAGAGAATATCAAGCAGAGATTTGGTGCACAAGTTATTCGACAACATGAAAAGTTGTAAGGTGGAATAAAAGGAATACTTTTATTAATCTAAAATAAAAGCTTGCTAAAAAACTAGCAGGGTGAAATGAAAAATTTCTTTCCAAAGTTAGGAAGGAAGTATTACTAAAGGTTATGGCATATGTGTGGGTATAAGTGCCCGCGACGAGTGGTTTTCTCGTGGGAAGTAAGCCTCAGCCTGGAGTGAACCGGGTGGAGGGTGAAAATGGTCATTGCCTAGATTAGGTCTAAGAACCATATGTATAGCACCCTTGTGGAAGGACTAATCTTTATCATCTTTACCAGAGCACGTGTCTGGAGTTTAGGTATGGGAATGGGAAGGTTTTAGGCATCTAACCCCACTCAACCCGTAAGCTGGCCTTCATTCATTGTGTTCCAAATCCTAATGCAATCAAAGGGCCCTTTAACATGTTCATCTTATACTCACACACACACACACACACATCTAGCACACAAGGCATACTATCCCAAATTCAATCATCTAATAAATCTTGTTTTATATCCAAGGGTAGCAAGCAACAAGTCACAAAAATATTCACAAGGCAGTAGCATATGAGATCATGGTATCAAGTACTAAGCATATTTAATCATTTGAAGACATCATCACAACATTCAACCATATCAAATTCAAACAACTGAATGCATGTTCATATGACTTATGCATGACTTACCTCACTGCATCATAGCACCTATGCATCGATGCATGTTCATGTCCATATGCATGTTTATATTATTCATTCAATATATAAACCCTAATCATTCATCTAGCAATTAATACAAATAAAGCATGTTATCTCGCTAACCTAGGTCCTAAACATGCAAGAACTAAACCAAACAGAAGCTAAATAAAACAAGGAAAACATGAAAAACCCTAAATATGGATTTCTAGGCATGAGCACGCATGTGCATACACGTGGTATGCGTACGCATGCTTCGAGTACACGCACACATACACATCTAGAAACAACAAACAAAACAGTAGTTTCTAGCAACTTATCATGCTTCAAATACATAAACTAAACAACCTACACTAACAGAGAGGATATCAAAGCAATAAAACATGAAATAAATAAATAAAACAAACAAGAAAGTGAGAGACAAAGTTAAACCTTTACCTCACACTAGAACTCCTTTGAACTTTTGATTTGACCATTCCCCGCAGTCAATCTAATTAAGATAAATCCAATAAGGTTAGTAAGCTTTGAAACTCGAAGGTTAAGACCAAAATAGGTCCCAAGCAAGCGAATTTGGCATATTTTGGTAAAAGAGCCTCCTTGAAGATGTTTTAGAATAAAAACTCCATCTTTGATTCACTATTTTTTAGTGAATTTGACATATTTTGGTAAAAGAGTCTTTGGGGCCTTTTTTTTATAGTGATCATATAGGGGTGTAGGTTGGCTCCAAGTCGACGTGGGATTCACTATACACAATTTTACTTACAAAAACTTTCCTTACCAGATTTTGAAACCCTACATACATAGGCATACATGGGATATGCATACACATGCTTTCAATATATGAGTGCATGAATTAAACATGTGTGCGCATACTTAGGGTTATTTCGTAGGTTTTTCTTCACCAAAATTCAAGCTAAAAATTCACAAGATTGGACCATAAATCAACCCTGGGCCTCCAAGTGATATCGTCTTTGGAGAGCGGAAGCTTGAGTCGTAAAAGGATGCAAAATGAGGTGTCTACAACACACTATCCCTACATACACTATGAGTTGTTTCAAGCTCTCTTGTTCTTTTTGTGATGAGCAACCATTTTGATCTAATATTTTTGGTAAGATTAGAAATAGGACGAAATCAGATTCTTGAGGAATGCTATTTGAGCCTTGTTGGCCGTTTTCTGAGCGAAAAACCTCTCAACCTTCGAGCAGCAAAAAATCTAATGTGGTCAATATAGAGGATGGGAGCCGATCTCAAAATTGTAGAAGTGGGGGAGGGCCTCCTCCAATTCAAATTTTCTATGGAGTCCTAGCTCAAGTGGGTGGTCAAGAATGAACCTTGGTGCTTTGATAACCACCTCTTGGTATTAAGGCAATGGGAGAAGGGTATGACAGCGCGAAACATTACTTTCCCTACAATATCATTATGGGTCCAAGCCTGGGAACTACCTTTTGACTTAATGAACGAGGAAGTAGGGAAGGAGATCAGGGGAGGCCTTGGGGAAGTCTTACAAGTGGATGTCAAAGCCTTCACCTCAAATCAAGCACGCTTCCTTAGCGTAAGGGTCGACATTCCATTGGATAAACCTTTACGGAGGGGAGCCTTGGTGATCAGTCCGGAAGGAGACAAAGCATGGGTGGCGTTCAAGTATGAAAGAATAATAGGATTGTATTATGCCTGTAGTAGACTAGGGCATGAGATGAGATCCTGCCCCAACACTGACCATACAACCACCCCCACAGCAAGAGCAAAGACTCCGTATGGTGAGTGGATGAAGGTGGGGGGCCGCCAGCGTGGAGAGGAAAGCAAAGCTCCACCACAAGAACAGTCGGAGACTAGAAAAGAGGCCACTGGTGGCACAATGCCTGCAAAAATTATATGTTGTACCTGACATATATGCCGAGTGTCTCACACAGGGGCAGGTCCTACAATGTAGGACCCGGCATATATGCCGGGTACACTATATACCGGCTCCAATGCCTGGGGCTATGTTACAGGTGGAAAACCCTAGAGCGTTGACCAACCTAGCTGGCACACGGATGGAAAGTGCAGCTACAATTGCGTCAGTTTCGGAAAACGTATCCCACAGTTTACGCAATTGGGGGACCACAATACGCAAGAATTAAAAGCCCAAGTAAATGCCGTTGACGTGTCAAGCAAAAATAAAGACCCCACCCCTCAAAAGGAGTTAAATTTTCAAATGGGTACGGATCACGCGGTTGTTAGCCAAGACCCACTAATAAGAGTGGACGTGCACGTTGAAACTCATGGAAGGAATCAGCAGGTGGAGGACAAATTAAATAACCATGCAAGTCACGCGGAGCTGGCCAACTTTAGTAACCATGCAAGTCACGTGGTGGACAATTTCAGTAACCATCCAAATCACGTGGAAGTGGACAACTTTAGTAGCCATGCAAGTCACGTGGTAAATACTCCAAGCACCCAAACGAAACAACCAAAGTGGGTTAGACTTGCGCGAGGACCATCGGGACGGTGTGGGACTGGAGAGTGAGTTGAAGGTGAAGGTGGGCCTGAAGAGAGAATTGACCGAGAGCGGAGTGGATCCTGAGGATAAAGCTCATGGGGAAGAAATGCGAACCAAAATGGATGTGGGCTCTCGGTGGAGGCTACAAGGCAGCCCGCCAATCGCAATGATCATTATAAGCTGAAACTGTCAAGGGCTTGGTATCACCTGGCAATGGATGTACTCACTAATATAGTGAGAAGCAAAGGACCCACTGTCTTATTTCTTATGGAAACAAAGCAAACTTTAACACGGATGCCTAAGTTATGTTTTGATCTTGGCTTTCAATCGGTTTTGGCAGTACCTAATGATGGTCGGAGTGGTGGACTTGGTATGTTCTGGAAGGCAGAGTGTAACTTGCACATCCAAACTTCCTCCCACAATCACATTGACACAAATATCTTGCCAATTGACCAGCAACCTTGGTGCATAACCGGATTTTATGGCCGACTAGAGAGGCATAGAAAGCATGAATCCTAGGACTTCCTTAAACATCTACATGCTAGGGCGTTGTTACCATGGGTCTGCCTGGAAGATTTCAATGAGATTCTACACTGCAATGAGAAGCAAGGATGCCTCCCAAAGCCATTGGCTCCAATGCTCGCTTTCAAAGAAGCTCTACTTCATTGTGGCTTAGAAGACCTGGGCTTTCAGGAACATACCTTCACATGGCAGTATGGGTGCCCAAGGGATGAATTTGTGCAAGAAAGGTTAGACAGGGTCTGTGCCACAACACCTTGGCAACTGATGTTTCCGGAAGCGCGAGTTTTTCACTTGCAGGTATCCTACTCAAGCCATGACCCGATACTCTTAAATACGTAGCATGATACCCAGTAACGCCAGACTCGAAAAAAGCGACTTCACCGGTTTGATGAGAGGTGGGTAGCACACCAGGGATGTGAAGAAGTGATCAGAGAGGCTTGGACCCTAAACCCGCTGAATGATAGTCTGATGTTCAGACTATTTGAGAAAATAAGACATTGCCAACTTAAATTGGTAGCTTGGAGCCAAATGACTTTTGGCAACAAAAAATACAGACTTGAAGAGAAGTAGAATGAGATGGAGGAACTTATCAAGCTAGGGTATGCCAATAAACAGGTTCAAATTCACAAAGTAAGGAAAGAGATCAATGACTTACTACACCAGGAGGAAGTTTTTTGGCGACAACGTTCAAGAGCAATATAGCTCCCAGCGGATGACAAGAATACTAAATTCTTCCGTAGAAGAGCAAGTCAAAGAAGATGGAAAAATCAGATTGATGGGCTAATGGATGAGGCGGTGTGTGGAGGACTAGAGTGGAGAATATATCAGAAGTGGCAGAGAGGTATTTTACAAATCTCTTTTCTACCTCCCACCCGAACACTATAGATGAGGTGTTAGCTTCGGTGGATGCAGTAGTCACAGAGGACATGAACCGAAACTTGCTTTTGCCTTTTGTTGGAGAGGAAGTCTATAAAGCCCTCTTTCAAATGCACCGTTTGAAATTGCCTAGTCCAGATGGTATGTCTCCTTTCTTTTTTTCAAAAGTATTGGCACATTGTAGGGGGGAATGTCACTGAAGCTGTATTATCTATTTTGAACTCGGGCCACTTTCTAAGCAAAATGAATTTTACTCATATCTTACTTATACCAAAAAAGAAAGAACCCAATCCATGTCAGACTATCGGCCCATAAGCCTGAGTAACGCGGTAAGTAGGTTAGTCTCTAAGGTCTTGGCCAATAGAGTTAAAACTATTCTACCGAATGTTATTTCCGATGCTCAGAGTGTTTTTTTCCAAGATAGACATATATCTGACAATACTTCTATAGCCTATGAGATGTTGCACAAGTTGAGAAATAAAAGGCAGGGCAAGATCGAGCACATGGCATTGAAGTTGGACATCAGTAAAGCCTACGACTGAGTGGAATGAGATTTCCTGCACAGAATAATATTGAAACTGGGTTTTGATGAGAGATGGGTTCTCCTGGCTATGCAATGTGTCTCAACAGCAAGTTATTCAGTGTTACTAAATGGAAAGCCATGTGGATTTATCTCACCCTCCCAAGGAATAAAGCAATGTGATCCTCTGTCACCTTATCTCTTTCTATTTTGTGTGGAAGGCTTATCAGCTTTACTCCACAAGGCAGTTGAAACACAACAGATTAAGGGCTTGTTGTCATGCCTGTGAGTAGGGGTGGCAATTTGTGTTCGCGTATCGGATTCGTGTCGTGTCAAATCATGAGTATTTGACTACATAGGTCAACACTAACTCGACATGTTTATTAAACAGATCAAGATTCCTCAATCCTAACACGACCCATTTATTAAACGGGTCAGTCGTGTCGACATGTTTATCAGCTTTTTTCGAAATGAAAAATAATAATTAATGAAAAACAAACAAATAAATATTTTTAATATAAAATTCAGAACTAACGAGTAACTGCATCATAATTAATCATTCAAAATTAAAACATATCTCAATATCACAAATAATCAATCACAATATTTCAAAGAAAATAAATCACAACAACTAATTAGTTTATATACCAAGAGTTTGAAAGGTATATTGGTAAAATATCATTTAATTAAACGGGTCAGACGAGTCAAACAGGTTCTATGTGTTCAACACTAACCCAACCCATTTATTAAACGAGTTAGTCGTGTCAACCCAAATATGACACAAACTCGTTAAGCCTCAACCCATAACCTGCTAATTTCGTGTTGTGTCAGGTTCGCGGGTCGTGTTAAATTTTGCCACCTCTACCTATAAGAGACCTCAAAAATTGAGTTGCCTCTCAAAAAAAAGAGATTTTTTGTGGTGTGCTTTTTAGGGCACCTCTCTTTTTGGGTAAGAGGTGTAGAATCGCCACTTATTTTTTTATGTACAAAAAATAAGAAAAACTAAATACAAAATACATGAATGAATTGCTTTGTTTCATTGATTGAATAAAAAAAATATGAATTTGAAAATTTGAACTTTACATGGCTTTGGGCCGTAGTTACACTCTACCAAATATACATAGTTTTTTGTCCTAGTTACAATCTACCCAAAATAAATAAAGACAAGACTAGATCTACTTAGCCAAAGACCTAAATCCGGAGGCTAGGTTACGGGATGGAAAGGTATTAAGCACCCATTCTGCCCAAACAAAGTCTGGCCTTCTAGACTCTTGTGACCAATGTATTATTTTTATGCACGTTATGAATAATATGTTGCATAAGTAAAATAAACTAAACCCCACAAATTCATTTATGAATGTATCCTCTTTTTTGTTTAAAATTCAGATATATTTTTGTTTAATAAAACAAAGTCTTTTGGTTTGTTAAAAAATTCAGATCTGTTTTTTTTTTAAGAGATAAAAAAAATGGTTGAGTGTTGTAAAAGATCATATCTATTTTGTGATGATAAAAAATGGTTTTTTTTTATAACAAAAAAATCAAATTTGTTTTCCATTTGAAAAATATTTTTTTATGGAAAGGATCTCATTCATAAAATAATTTTATGCTACATGGACCAAACAAAACAAACAACAAACGCAGCAATACATGATCTCTTTCTTTATTTCAAAAATCTACATGCATTAAAAAAATCAGATCTGTATCTAAAGAAGATACAAAATCCATTTTTGTTTTAAGAAAAATTTAGATTTACATCTAAGGAAGATGCAAATTCGTTTTTGTTTAAAGAAAAATTTAGATCTATATCTCATGAAGATGCGGATCTATTTTATTTGAAGAAAAATTCAGATGTACATCTAAGGAAGATGCAGATCCGTTTTGTATTGAAGAAAAAATCATATAGATTCGTTTTATTTTGGAAAAAAAAAAAAAGAGTTAATTACATGCATATCTTTAAAACTAAGAAACAGATTATGGTAATAAAAGAATCAAGAGTGTATTTTCATAATCTAAATTAACAAGTCAAAATATGAATGTTTGAAACAATTAAACATGCATTATCATGATAAGAGAAGCATAAGAACAAAAGGGTTAGAAAACAACCTCTTGCATGAGCATTCTTCTACTTGAGAGGATGTTTTAGGGTTTAAAGAAACTTATTTAGTTATTTTTTAAACCTAAAAACCCTAATTCTTGCATCAAATTTCAGAGAGGATCAGCAACTATCAGCAATTTAAGAGTCTCGAAACGTATGCCTCTCAGAGCGTAAAGAAAAGTGCTAAATTATGAGACCCAGTCTCTATTTATAGAGGCCAGAGATCTCTAAAAATGGGCACGGATGATTAAGATGTGAATCCAGATGCATCCTTTCACGAAAAGATCGAAAAGTGCGTGCTTTATTGTTACCCAAAGGTCGTTGGGCCAAAGCCCAAAAGATGGGAATTCGGCCCTTTTAGAGTGTTGTTCGACCCTTCAAAAGTGTTGAATTGGCTCTTTGACACCAAACACACTTTCGTGTTCGGGTACCATTTGGACTCCTCTTCTAGGGTTTTTTTTACCGGTCCTTGCACTTAGATGTGTTTTCATCTCCCGTCTATGATTTTTTATCTTTTTTCTAGATAATTCAGGCTTTTTAAGAACAATTATCTTGTAGATAAATATCCCAAAATAAATCTTAATAAAGTTCAGATTATCCACAATTTTATTGTATCCAATCATCCCTTTTATTTCTATGCATGCAACCCTATTTTAGACACCAATTATCAACCAACCACAAATTATTCAATTAATTTTAATTGTTCAGCCAATTAGAATTCATTTAAATTAATCGTGTGTGGTCGACTCTTTTTAGACACAATGCATATAGATCATGCAAGCTTGATCATGCGATATCTTTCGATCCAATGGTTCGATTTAGAAACCGGACACACCATTGCAACCGTTAGAATTTGAATATCATTTTTATGATATGCAATGAATAGACTAATGCATGCAATGTAAAAAAAAAATGATGCATGAGGTGCAAGAATAAATGGACGCATATAATGCAAGAATGATTTTTAGGTACATGAATGGTCATTCCAGTCATCTTCCTTGATTAAATCATGGGTGCAAAATCGAGTATCTACAATGCCAAAATGGTGTCAGCATCTCCCACCTCCTCTTCGCCGACAACAATTTGTTATTTTGTCAAGCCATACCTTCGAAGTGTACCCAACTACTACACATCTAGGGTCGGTATGAGCAAGCTTCGGGCCAAGCCATCAATAGACAAAAAATTGCGTTGTTCTTCAGTCTCAATACCAGCACGGACTAAAGAGAGGAAATTCGTCGCTTGTTCAATGCCCAAATCATCTCTAACTTTGAGAAATACCTAGGACTGCCGATGGTGGGGGGTAAAAACAAGGTTAACACCTTCAAAGACCTTCATGAACGAATTGCCAAAAGAGTCACAGGGTGGAAAGAGAAGTATATATCGAAAGCCGGTAGAGAAATCTTGATCAAAACAGTCACTCGGGCGATACCCACTTACTCAATAAGCCTATTTAAATTACCCAAAGTGCTTTGTGATGATATTAACTCCATACTAGCAAAATACTAGTGGGGACAATCAAGCAATGAGAATAAAATTCATTGGATGAGGTGGAGTCGACTATGTGATCCAAAGGCAAAAGGTGGAGTAGGGTTTAAAGATACTAATGCCTTCAACCTAGCGATGCTTGCAAAACAGGCATGGCACTTAATCCATCATCATCACTCCCTAATGTATAGGGTTTACAAAGCACGTTACTTTCCTACCTACTTCTTTTTAGAGGCAAACTTGGGGAGTAACCCATCCTATGTATGGAGAAGCTTATTACAAGCCAGAGATATTATACTGGAAGGCTCGGTGTGGAAGGTGGGAGATGGTGCTACGATTGAGATTGAAAACCATTGGTGGCTGCCTAAACCTCCATGTTTCGGAGAGATGGACCTAGACCACGTATGGTGGGGGAGTTGGTGGATGAAGTAACTAGACAATGGGACCGGGAAAAGATTGCCTATTGGTTTAAACCCCACACATGTAGTGATATTTTACGTATCACCTTGAATAACATGCATGCAACAAATGCTCTGACATGGAAGGAGAACAAGAGCAAGTCGTTCACTATAAAAATGGCGTACAAGGTTGCATTGAGGCTTCAGTATCCATCGTCAAGAGACCACTCCTCAGCGCGAGCTGATGGACAGTTGTGGAGATCAACCTGGACCCTCAATATCCGACCAAAGGTTTGTAACTTTCTTTGGAGAGCATGTGCAAACATCCTCCCAACTCGAGCTAACTTGCACAAGCGACAAGTGAAGGTGGAACCTCACTGTGCGATATTGCGGCATCACGATGAGACTATCAGCCATATCCTCTAGGAATGTCCTCTGGCGAAAAATGTGTGGGCACTTGTTCATGGAATAGTTCAAAAGTGCAAGGCACATGCTCCAGACTTCTTCATGCTAGTCCGTAGCTTGCTGGAAAAGCTGACAAAGAAAGAGATGGAGCACGGATTGAGATCAGATGCAATACCTAGGGAATTACACCTAATGCAATTCACTCACTTTCTCTCACAAATTTTTTTCCATTTTTTACTTTTTAATTTTAACTTTTTAACTCTCCTTTAATATACTTATTTAATGGTTGAGATTGAAATTTGATTTTTCAACTTTCAATCTCAGCCATTAATTACAATTACATCAGGGGCAATACCCTAGGTATTGCACCTGATCTGAATCCCTGGAGCACTGGGCCATTACGTCATGGGCTATATGGAATGCAAGGAATAAGTGGTACTTCGAAGACACTCAAGTGCACCCCATGGCTATTCTTCATGGGGAAACTTCTCTACTTGATGAGTATCAAGCTCTGGTAGCAAAACAAAGGACCACTAGCTAGACCTTTTTTGTTGTATTTTATTGGTGTATGTCTTGTCCACGGGCTTAGGCTAGCTGATCAGCCTATATTAGCCCATGGACCATCTTATACTTATTTTACTTTTTCTTTTAATAAAATGATTCTACCCTTTCAGTCAAAAAAAAACAACTCAAACCTTTCAATATGTCACTTCTCACCAAACAAGGGTGGAGATTGCAAACTTCCAATAACTCTCTTTTGTACCGAGTTTTCAAAGAAAAGTATTTACCGAATTGTGATTTTGCTCAAGCTTCTCTAAGGAATAACCCTTCATATGCATGGTGTAGCATTTTGGCAACTCAACCTTTAGTTAGAAGTGGCTTACACTAGCTGACAGGTTGGTAATGTCATGAATGCTCAGGTTTGGAGGATAAATGTTGACAACCCCATCAACCTACAGGGGGTTATATCCATGGTTGTCAAAATTGGGATTCGAATTGTAAAATCACACGATTTTACGATCTCACCTCATCAAAAATTTTTATAATCGTAACAGGATCGCAAAAATGATAGGATCGTGTAGAATCGTATAAGATCATATGGGATCCTACCGATTCTACCATTTGGCTTAGGCTTTTTTTTTTTAAGTGGGATTCATTTGGGTAAGATAATCCACCTAAACCCACACACCCAACGGGTTATCAAAAGCCTAATAATGAATTGAAGTCCCAAATTTACCCCTATGTCAACAAAAAATCTCAAAAAAACCTATAGTACTTAAGTTTAACATTTTCAAAAACAAAACCTAAAATATTTAGAAACACTAAGCTCCAGCACCTCTGTCCCACACGTCCTCAGTCCTCTGTCAAAAACCCAACACCTCTCAGCCATCTCAATAATGTTGTCATAAGCCATCGCTGCCTTTAAACTTTCTGGTAATTTGTTTTGGTAGTTAGTAGTTTATCATTTATTTGTACTTTGATAGCTTGATTCCAGATTGTTGTGTTGTGTATATGGTTTTGACAAAGCTTTTAAGGTTTTTATTTTTCTATTTTGTTAACTAAATTAAGTAAAATTTGAAAAATTATGAAACAGGATCTTCAGTATTTGTTTCTTTGAAAAATATTAGTAAATATAATTAGTAGTTTAGAATTGCACACAACCTGTTTGACGAATTCTCTATGTGATTTTTTGAGCATGCTTTGTATCTTGGTGCCTTTTTTGGCAGTTCTAGTACAAATGTATTGTACAAGGAGCGAGCCCAGGCCCGTTGAACTTTGGGCCATGGTGAGAACGCAAGGCGTTTGGACTTGGGAATATTACTGTCGGGCAGGCTTTTAGACTTGGGAATATCGCTGTCGGGCAAGCTTTTGGACGTGGGAGTCAGTTTTAATGCCACTACCACTTTCCCACCAGAAACCCACCTAAAAATGATAGAATTGGACCCTCATTTGCACTAGTAAGGGGGAGTAATCATGACACCTCCACTTATCTAAGGCTATAAATAGGAGAATGAAGGGAGAAATGGGGGTTGGCAATTCTGGAGAGAGAGAGAACTGGTGAGAAGTAACAATCAAACTAAGAGAGGAGAGCAACATTAGAAGAAAAGGTTTTGCAGAAATAGAAGAATATTTAGGTCACCGAGCACAGGACCACCCATAATAGGAAATCCAAAGCCCACAATACAAATAGATTGTGAGCCCAAGTAGGGGTTGAGCCCAACAACCATATTTTGGGTACGCACATATACAATGTCTACTTTGGATAGAAAGAAAATTAAGTGAAAAAATGCACTAGGAAATAGGTCTAACCCGAGATGGGATCATGGTGTTGAAGTAAATTCAAGGCAAGTTCAATGTGATTATTGCAAAGAAATTCATAGTGGGGGCATATATCGGCTAAAGCGTCATTTAGCTGGGACTAGGAAAAATGCTTCAACTTGTCCTAGTGTGCCAGATAGTGATGGGCCCCCACCTAGATTTGAGAGAGTTAGAGATTTCGATGATTACGTCATGGATGTTGATACTAGGAAGGATATAGGTGATGAAATGAAATATGACAATAACAGTGATTAGATTAGAATAACCTTAGAACGGGAATTCTCTTTTAGATTTCATATTTGTAATTAGCTAGTTTACCTCAGATTGAGAATTCTCTTTTGGATTACATATTGTAAATTTGTAGTTAGCTAGTTTTTATATGCTAACTAGCCTAACTTACTTTAGATATGGAACTTAGAACTTGGAAAACATTTTCCATATGTGTAGATAATATTTTGGTACTCAGTTGCTAATTAAATGTGTACAGAACTTTTTAGATACATTATGTCAAAAGTTAAATATATTTTGTTTCGTTAGAATGACATAAGAGCGATGTAGTGCATGCAAATTACATTTTATGATGCAATTTTTTTTTCTAATGGATGGATTCATATTTTAAGTGATTATATAACATACAAAGTTACTATCAATAGGTTTTTGCTTAAAATTTGAAAGTAGGTAAGATCTTATGATCCACGATCCGATCCTACGATTCATGATCCTACCTACCTCCCACGATCCTACTTAGAATCCCGATTTTGACAACCTTGGTTATATCTCCTCTGAACACTCTCCACCCTGTTGCTCGTGTCTGTGAGCTTATGAACCATGCCACGGGGGATTGGAATGCAAGTTTGGTTATCGAGTGTTTGTTCCTCATGAAGTCGAAGCCATCCTTGGAATTCCTCTCAACTCTCGAATGCCTGATGATAAGTTAATCTAGGCGGAATCTTCAAATAGGCTATTTAATGTACACAGTGCCTATAAACTTATGAAAAGGAAAGTTATCCAAGAAGACCTGTCTAAGACTTGCCACGGTTACTCAGAGTTCCTCAGCCACATCTTTAGTTCATGCCCACGAGCTCAGGTGATTTGGAGATGCACAAATCTGTCCAAACCGATTGTTACAACTCAATACCATAGTTTTATGGACCTCTTATACAGGGTGATGATGATCGAGAAGTGGACTTGTGAGGACATAGCTCTTATTGTTATGATTGCACAGGTCATTTGGACCAATAGTAATGAAGTCCAACATGGCGGGGCTAGAAAGGAGGGTTCGGCAATAACAAAATGGAGCATTCAGTATCTTGAAGAGTTTCGTAAGGCAACTTTCTTCCCCTCAGCCACTGTTGAGGGGCTAGATTGTCAGTTGGTTCCTCCTAGGGCTCCTTTCTTTAAACTCAATGTGGATGGAGCAGTGTTCGCGGGCCAGAAGGCAGCTGATATGGATGCAGTCATATATGATGAGAAGGGCCATTTAATTGCCGCTTTGAGCAAGAAGATTGATGCTCCTCTAGGTGCCCTTGAAGCTGAAGCAAAAGCTCTTGAATCGGGTCTACATTTTACTCTTGAGATGGGGATCTATGACTTGGTTATTGAGAGTGATTCTTTGATTCTCTACAATGCTCTTAGTGATCAATCTCCCTCTCCCTCTTTGGTGGCACATGTTGTTTATGGTTTGAAATCTCCCCTACACGATTTTCGTCGCGTTAAAATCTGCCCTATTTGTAAGCAGGGTAATAAACCTGCACATTTGTTAGCAAAAAATGCCTTTGACACTAATGATTTTTCTGTTTGGATTGAAGAGAGTATTTGTTTCTTAGAACAAGTTATTCTCCATGATATATTTTCCACTTTTCATAGGGAATAAAATTCACTTATTTCCCATAAATTAGCTTCATGTATCATCCAACACCAATCCTAGCAATGAGCTGGAGCACTTATGTTTGCATTTATTAAGGGTTCCAGCTAATTCAATTAATAAAACCTCTTCTTATTGAATAAGGGATCTCAGGTTTGAATTCTGTCTATACTAAAAACTAATTGATGTTTTGACTTGATAATAAAAATAATAATTATCATGAAACCGAAGTCATATATTGAATTTGTACCATATCTATCCAAAAAAAATTGTTAAGTAACGCTAAACACACTAGTAAGGGAACACGGCTGCAAAAGGTTTCCTGTGCTTAAGTTATTCCTTACAAATACAGTGTCCCTAACATATTATTGGCATCATAAAGTATTCATGCGAGTTACAAATGGATAAAATCCGAGAAAGAGTCATCTTAACACGTAATGTTACCGTTAAATCTTAACTAATACAAATACAAGAAATAATCATCTAACAATAGGAAGAGAAAAAAAAAAATCATATTTAAGCCTCACTGTTTTACATTACAATAATGGTAAATTTACATCTCCACCTCTCAAAACGTAGAGGACAAAAAGACTCATAATTCGGATGTGAAGTAGATACAGCAATGCACAACTCTATGCCTTTAGTATTCTATGTACATATTAACAAAAGTTTTTCTGGGAAAAACATGAGCAAACTAAGCATGGGACAATATATGCTCCTCTCATCATTTACTACCTTGTGTTGTTAAAAACTAAAAAAGAATGAACAAATGGAGATATCGTTATTAACAATGGGAGAAGAAACAATAAATCATAAAATTGGACTCATGCTCAGCCTAGAAGCTTTGATCCTCAGCCCCATTCACTTCTCTTGAAGATACTAGAAAATCCAGGTACATGAAGAACAAAATAGGTGCATATCTACACTATCAATTGATGAGGAAACACTGGGCTTCACATGCCTCACCGGACTATTCCCTTTGACTGAAGCACAATAGACATAGAACGCAATCTGTTGGTTATCTCAGTAAATGATGGCCGGATTTCAGGGTCAGGAGACCAGCACTCTTCCATCAGCTTCCTCCACTCAGGATCACAATGTTCCGGAATTGGAGGTCGTAGAGAATTCTTCACAATTCCACCTTCACTCACAACATAGCAAGTCACAAAATAATGGTTAAGCAAAGATAAAAAGCTATTAATATTCTTAAATTAGGATTGCAGAGTAAAACAATAAAAGATAACTTGTAAAAACTCAGAAAGAAACCACGTCTATAGTCAAGCAGATTAGCAAGTGAATGAAAGGGTTCCCATAAAAATTGATAAGATACTCGTTGGAAAATGTCCTTTAAGAGAAATAATGTGAGCTGGCTAATATATTGATCTCTTTTTCTCCATCTTTGGTGTTCGAAATGCAGTATTATAAATGAAAATGTAAATCTTGAGTTACATTATACGTAAGTTTTCCATCAAAACTTTGTCCAAGTATGTGAGACCTGCTTTACTAGTGATAACTTGACCATCAGCAGCAGCACCATCAACACACCAATTCCCAATTGCAAATAAAGAATTATAAGCATAGCCACCCTGAAGTGCAAGGGTTTGATGCTTAGTAAAACTGGTGCAGACACCAAACTGGAGCTATCAGTGCCGCTTGATCTTGTTGGAACAGATTGGCCATGATTGATGTTGATTAACACTGACTAATGCTAGAGAGATTTATTGCTATTTGATTCTATTTCCATATGTTATGTAAAATCTCATTATGAGTTTATTTTCTTTCCATTTTTATGTAACTTTGGAATTCTATATAGAAGGCCCAAAATATACTATTGAGAATGGCTTATGATGGATTAGTACAATTTTGGTTAAGAAGTTCCTTCTAGTGCTTGGTGCTTGATTAAAGAAAACCTTAGGTGGTGAAGCCTAGGGTTGTACTGTTTTTCCTCCCCCAATTTTTCCTACTCTTGCAACTGCCCTTGCTGCATCAAAAATTAGGTACAACACTTTTATCTTTTTCTTCCTTTTTCTATAAGTTTGAGCAACTTGAATCCATGCATCCAGACCTTAATTCATTACCCTTAGAACATTCAAATCCATAGGTCAAAAACCCTAGCACGATTGTACCTTTGTTAGCATCTAAACCCACAAAACTAGCTCTGTGACAGTTACTGCTTTATAATTCATGGCCCTTTTCAGATCCAAATTTGTTCATTGTCTCACCTGTTTGAGATACATAACATACCTCACTTGGTGCTCTATAATTGGACCTTCATCCAACCTATTCTTCAAGACTTTTTCCACCACCAATCCCTAACCCAAATATCCCAAATAAAATCCTGCTGCCTTTAATCCTGTTTCCAGCCCCTCAAACCCTTCCAAAATTCAAACATTCTTGGTAAGATTTAAACCATACCCTAGGTTACCCTTCTCATCCTATAGAACTTCACTCAAAAATCTTTTCTGTTAAGATATGCCATAATTAAATGTAGACAAAAATCTCTGTGCTGCTGTCCATGTCAATTTGTTAAGGGAGCTCCTTTGTCCCATGTCACAGCACTAGGCACAAAAAAAATGAAACAGCATTTTTTACAACTCAATCCAGTGTTGCCACTACAGCCATAAAACCATGAGCCTCAAGTTTGAGTTGAACTCTTGACAACAACAACAAAGCATTAGTCTCAAATTTTTTGGGGTCAGCTATGGATGGCCACAAGTATTCTTTTTCTCCATTCCATTTTATCCAAAGTCATAGTCTCTATTACTTCTTCTTTTTTATAGGGGCTCTATTACTTCTTTAATTAACATTTCCTTTTTTAACTACTCCTACTAATGTTATTTTTGGTCTTCTTCTACAATTTTTTCATTCCCACAACTTGAATCAACTCACTCTATTTTACCCGTGAATCAACCGTTCTCCTCTAAACATGACCAAACCATCTCAATCAACTCTTCCTTGTGTTTTCATCAATAGGGGGCCACCCTAACTTTAAAGAACTTCCTCTCTTTTTTTCTTTTCTTTTTTTGATAAGTAATAAAAAATATATTAAAAAAGAAGAAGGGTGTCACCTAAGTATACAGAAAGTATAAATTATGGACAAAATACAAATCAAGTGAATAAAGTACAAAATTCCATGAAACCATGAACTAAAAATTTAAAAAATTAAAATAAAATACAAAAGCCTAACACTGAAACCCAATCCAAGAGAGTCTTAAAAAAGAAGAGTTTAAGATCTAAAACTGTTTTCTCTAAATCCTCAAAAGGCAGGTTATTCCTCTCCTACCAAATGCACCACATCAAATAATGAGGGACAACCATCCAAATAGCACCATTCTAATGCCACCCAAACTTTCCTTGCCAACAAGCCAACAACTCCACCAACGTCTTTAGCAGAGCCCAGTGAATGTCAAAAAAAGTAAACACAATAGACCACAAATCAGAAGCAAGAGGGCAATGGATAAGAAGGTGGTCTACTAATTCCCCATTTATTTTACACATACAACACCAATCTAAACTCAAAATCTTCCATTTCTGAAGATTATCAATAGTCAAATATTCCCTAAAATTGTAGTTCAAATAAAAATAAAAGCAACTCTACAAGGGACCTTAGGCTTCCAAACAGTCTTCCATGGGAAGGACTAATTGTCAAAATCTGGTAAGACTCCAACTCCCAATCTTGAATGGCTCTTACAAAATTTAATTTCCAGAAGAGAACACCATTTGAGAACTTCATCAAATCAGCCACATAAGCCTCCTTATTTCGACTTATAGCAAATAATCCCAGATAGCTCAATTTCAAGGGGGAGACCCCACACCAAATGTCTTGCCAAAATCTAACAGTAAACCCAGCCCCAACCTCAAACTAGATGTGACAATCGAAAGGACAGCCATGGCTAATAGACTTCCACAAACTCACTCCATGAGGGTTAGTAACGGGAAGAAAGCACCAACCTCCCCCCTCACAACCATACTTTTACCCTATCACTCATTCCCAAATCTCCATAACCATTTTCCAAACAACGCTTTGTTAAAACTTCTCAAACTTCCAATAGCCAAGCCCCCAAAATGAAGAGTAGCACAAACCATAGCCCATTACACTAGGTGAGTTTTTTTCTCATCCCCCATACCACTCAAAAGAAAAATTTCGTTGAAGTTGTTCAATATAATATGCAACCTCCATCAGGATAGGAAAAAGAGAGAAAATAAGTTGGGAGATTGGAAAAAGTACTCTTAATTAAAGTATCTTTACCTCCTTTTGAAAGATACAATCGTTTCCATCTTGCTAATCTCCTCTCCATGTTCTCAATAATTGTGTTTCCAATAGAACTATCTCTAACATTTGCACCCAGCGGAAGACCTAAATATTTCATTAGGAAGGAGCCTTGCTTGCACCCTAGCACATCCACCATATCTGCTATATTTGGAACCACACCCACAAGGACTAATTCCGACTTTCCCATATTAATTTTCAGCCCATAAACAACTTCAAACCAAAACAGCACCAGCATGAGAAACAAAATCTGACCAAGATTAGCATCACATAAGACCAAGGTATCATCAGCGAAGAGAAAATGGGTCACTTGCAAAGAGTTACCCGTGGGACCCACTCTAACACCATACATGAGACCATCCCTCACCACCTTATCCTATCATCAGTGAAGAGAAGATGGGTTGCTTGGAAAGAGTTACCCGTGGAACCCACCCTAACACCAGACATGACACTAGCTCTCGCCGCCTTATCCAACATTTTACTAAAAGCATCCATAACAATAACAAACAATAAAGGGGATAACGGATCACCTTGTCTTATACCTCTAGAACTTTCAAAGAAACCACAAGGATTTCCATTAATAAGAAGAGAGAATTTAACAGTAGAGATGCAATAAGAAACCCACCTTCCCCATTTTTCAAAAAACCACAACAATATCCCTAATCTCCATTTTCAACCTATTAGTTAAAACTTTAGCAATAATTTTGTACACTCCCCCAATCAAAATAATAGGCCGGAAATCCCTTACCTCCATTGCATCAAATTTTTTAGGAATTAAGGAAATGAAAGTGGCATTCAAACTTTCCTCAAACTAAGCATTATCAAAAAATACTAAAAAATGTCCAGAAGATCAGTTTTGATAATGGCCCAACAAGTGTAGAAAAAAGCCATAGGGAAACCATCATGTCCAAGAGCTTTATTTCCATTAAAATCTATGACCACCCCAAAAATCTTGGCTTCCTCAAAAGGTCATTCAAACTAGCCACCCTCATCCTCAGAAATCCTAGAAAAATTCAGCACATCCAAATGAGGGCGAATGAGCTTATCTTCCAACTAAAGACTCTTATAGAACCAAAAAATACCCTCTTCAATAACTTCTTGATCTATTGTCAACTCCATCAATATTGAGACTACCAATAATGTTATTTCTTCTATTAAAAAGAATTTTGTATTGTTGTCCCCCTCCCTTAAACAAAGCACCCTTGATTTTGTCGCCAGCTAATCTCTTCCAACAATTTAGTCTTCTCAATTTCCAAGTGAATTCTCTATTTTCACACTTCTCATCGACCAAAAGAGAAACCCTCTCCTCTTTAGAATCTAGGGCATTCAAATCATTCCACAATTTCATTTTCTTAATAGTTACATTTCCAAACTCTATTTCATTCCACTTTTTTAAATCTCCCTTTAAAGCTTTCAACTTCATGGCTAACCTATAACTTGGAGTTCCATAGAAATGATAAGAGTCCCGCCAAATTTTCACCTTCTCCACAAAACCATCCACCTGAAGCCACATGTTCTCAAAACGAAAAGACCTTCTGTCCCTTACAATATCACCGCCCTCCAAAGAAATCAGGAAGTGGTTTGATAAAACTCTAACCAGCCGTTTTGTATGAATATTTGGATAGTGTTCCTCCCACTCTAAAGAAAAGAGAAAATGATCTATCCTTGAACCAGACAAAGAATTGGACCAAGTGTAACTACCACCCTCCACAGGGATATCCATTAACCCATTAATAGAAATGAAATTTGACAAATTATGCATAACCTGAGTGAAGTTTTCAGCCCCCAAACATTCAGAATGAGAGCAAAAAGCATTGAAATCACCACCCACACACCATGGCAAATTCCACCAACTATACAGACTTGCCAACTCCTCCCACATTAGCCTTTTCTCCATATCCACATTAGGACCCTACACACCAGTAAAATTCCATTCAAAATTGTCCCCCACATTCCTAAATCTATAAGACACCAAAAATTGACCCACAACTTCTTCCAACTTCTCCACAATTCTCCTATCCCACGTCACCAAAATCCCAACTAAAGCACCTATTGAACTCATATAAACCCAATCAACAAGTTGACAACCCCAAAGACTTTTAACAAAGCCCCTAGTGATAAGCTCCATCTTTGTCTCCTAGAAGAAAATGGCATCAGCCCGCCAAATTCTAATAAGGTTCCTAATTTGGAGCCTCTTATCCTTCTCATTCAGCCCCTTCACATTCCAAGAGACTATCTTCAAATTCACTGAGACACAATCACAGACCTTTTCCTATTGGAACCTCGAGATTTAAAAAAAGCAGAATCATAATTAATAGAGTTCACCAAGCTCCTGAACTCCCTTAAACCCTTACCTGCTCCCTTTGATTTTTTTGTTTTTCTCAGCGCATTCTTAGCAGCCCTTTGTCTAATTTTCTCCTCAACAACCAAGAGGAAATTAGAAGCCAGTACTTCCAAACCTTCAACTGAAATCTCCAAAAAAGAGCCAAATTCCAGAAACTTGCATTGAAACCATGGTGACATACCAAAATGATTTCCAAAATGACCATCTTCCAAAAGGAAAAATAGATTCTTGACTTCCTGGGTCTCAACAGACTTCGATATAGCCAACAGAGTCACATTCAAAGGTTCTGCACAATCTGAACCTAGCCGGTCAAATTCAAGAGACAGAGTGATGTAGGACAATCAAGAGGAAAAAAAAAAATTAAAAGATAACCCTAAGCAACAGTCTTCACTGACAAGACAGAGGGTGGAAGTGAGGACTTGGGATGTTCGCTTCATTCAAGATATGAATGACTAGGAATTGGATTAGTGGTGGATTTCGTTCATATTTTGAAATCTAATATAGCGTCAACATGAGATGGAAATTAAAGAAGAAAGGAGAATTTGATATCCACTCGCGTTTTAATGAGTTGCAAGGTTCCCACTCCAATGTCTTCCCTTGAAAAGGTATTTGGAGAGTTAAGGCCCGTCAGTGAGTTTATTTTTTTTGTTTGGACTGCCGCTTGAGATAAAATTCTCGCAGGTGACAATTTACGAGGTAGGGGTCTTGCTTTTGTTGACTGGTGTGTCATGTGTCGCTGTTGTGAGAAGACTATGGATCACTTGATGCTTCATTGTGAGAAGGCTCATCAATTGTGGTGTTTTGTCCTTAAATCTTTTGGGGTTTCCTGGGTCTTACCAAGAACGGTACTAGATATTCTTTTTGGCTAGTGGAATTGGTTGGGAAAACATTCGTCAGAAATTTGAAATTTAATTTCGTTGTGCTTGATGTGGTGTATATGGAGAGAGCATAACAAGCAAACATTTGAAGATGTAGATAATTAAGGAGAACAGATGCTTGCTTCTTTCAGTGGTTCTCTATTTGATTAGTCTCGGCCTTGGGGACTCAAATCTAGTGAATTCCTCCATTTGCTTATTAGTTCTTTTTTCCCTTGTACTTAACTTTCTTTTATGTTTCCTATTTTTTTTTTTTTCTTTGTACTTTGTATTCCCTTCGGGTTTTTTTTTCTTTCACACAGTGGCTTTATCTATACAAAATTTTCTTACTTATCAAAAAAAGAAAGAAACCCTAAGAATCAGCACCTAGGGGTTGCCTAGAATTAGCACCAAGCAAGAAAAAATTAGGCATCAACACCTAAGGTTTTAGGAAAATAAAAGAACAAGAAAATTAAAATATAACCCTAAGAGTCAGCACCTAAGGGTTGTGCCCAGAATCAGCACCAAGCAAGAAAATTTTGGATAGAAAATCTCCAATTTGAAATTCCATTAATCAATTGTCTCGCAAAATACAACCATCTAGAACCCTTTTATAGAGATTTTAGTAATAAAAGATATTCCTATCTAAAACTTAAGCTAATCCATCCCTAAACTCAAATCTAATCCCAATTTGAATTCAAAAATAAATGTCTACAATAATCCACCTCATATGAGATAAACGAAATTTGAAATAATATATTCTAGAATAATTTTGGTTGTGCTCCCACATCACATAGGAAGACCTAAAATAACACTAATAGAAGTAGTAAAAGATGACATATTAATTAAGGATGTTATATAGATAACGATTTCGTATAGGATAGAATAGCAAAGAAGAATACATGTGAATAACTCAAATTAGTGGATTGAGGATCCATGACAGACCCCATAGCTTTGGGACTAGGGCTTTGTTGTTGTTGTAGTTGCACAAACTAAAATAATTTTCAAATGAGGAAAACGACTTCATCCCCTTTTGTGTATAATCATCTCAGAAAGTTTGCTAGTGATTCCATTTTACCTAAAAGACTATAATGTATTTATTAAATATTATTTCATGTCCCTTCTGAACACCAAAAACGTGAATGTGCATTTCACAATCAGCAATTATTTATTGTTCAGTGATATAAAACTTACCAATAATGGCACCACAATGCATATTTGCATAAGGCTCCTCACCAGTCAATATCTCCCACATTGAGATGCCAAATGAGAAAACATCAACCTGCCAAAAGCATATACCATACAGTTGATTGCTTTACCATTTGGCTGGGCAACAAATAATTTAATCCTTCATTTACTTCACTAAAACATATAATATGGTCCTACTAACCTTCTCAGAGACCCGGCTACTGCTACCATTCAACAATTCTGGTGCCATCCATGGAAGGGTTCCTCTCACACCACCAGATACAAGAGTATTGCGTTTAATTCTCGATAGCCCAAAATCTCCACCTGCAAAAACAAATACTTGGAAATTATGATCAAATAAAAAAATAAAAAATCAAAGCAGTAAATCTGAGAACTTAACTGAAATTGGCAGTATATTCCCAAACAAAATCCCACAAAACTTCCAAGTGCCCATTTGGTACAGATTATTTTTCAGCTTTTAGAAAATGGGGTCATTTGAAAAGGCTGTAACTAGAAATAAGTAAAGTCTAAAAAACAAACTGTACTTTGAAAAAGTGTGGTTTGCCACTGCATTACCAAAAGGTTCCCAGCAGATTTCATTTCAGCCCAATTATGTCACCATAGAGCCTCTAGGGTGGAAACTACCCCTCTTGGTTTTTATATGATTTGCAGTTCATTTCATTATGACTTTAATAGCCTTTAACATCAAGTAAGTCACCTAGGGAGCATAGTGTCATCTGAAGATCTATTATATTTTACCTTGCATATGGGTCGGTGTGGATCCCTCAGGTTGACAAGCAAATTATCACATTTCAAATCAAAATGGACAATATTTTTTGAATGCAAGTATTCCATGCCAAAAGCTGCATCCATGGCAATTATAAGCTTTTTACGGCGATCAAGCAATCTGCATAAATCCCAAGATTTGAGAAAACATATAGATAACTGTTGGAAGCAAATATACAGTAAAGACTTGAAAGCTGAATTACCTATCCTTCTTAAGTAGGACATGTCTAAGTGACCCGTTCACCATAAACTCTGTCACAGTTGCCAGGGTTCCTCCAGCTCCATCTGGTACTACACCATAAAATGCAACGACATTTGGATGGTGAAGATTAGAGAGGATCTGCGCCTCTCTCCAGAAGTCTTTTGTCTAGTACAATAGAAATATATATATATTACTAACTTCACAAGTGGGCCAGCTGTCATTGACAATTCAAGATTTGTTTAAAAGACAGGATTTTTTGGAGAAAAATTCCAACCCTCAAATAGCAACTCAAATAAACATCTACCTAAACTTTTCGTCACATGATCTATTTAAAAGTCATGCATTTTAAGTTGACATAATGAATCATCTAAATAAAATACACAAAACAATGATCATTTGAACCACTATGTAATGGGTTGACGGAGATTTCTCCAACTTGGTTTTAAGGATTTATTTTAATAAAAGACTTACGGATAAATGTGCATATGCTGTGCAAGGTATAACCAAGACATAAAAATCTACCCAGGATCAAAGAAATAAGAGATTTCCTTATTGAAACTGAAATCCCATATCAACTAGAAGAATAATAAGGAGAAGCACTAATCTTATTAAAAGTGATAGTCTCACATTGATAAGAAAAGTAAGGAGGTATGGTAATCCCAATAAATAGAGGGTGGTGCAACATTAGTATTTGTGTGTAAAGGTTAGAAGAAAAAGTATTGTCAAGTGATAGAGTTTGTTAACGTGGGAGAACCTGTGGGTGTATTGGGAATTTGGGCTAGTTTATATTTGAGGGGCTTATGAAAGTTAACATGTGGTTATAATTGTTATTATTGACAAAGGGTTTTTGGTTGGCGTTACTCGTGGATGTAGGCAAAGAGTTTGCCATACCACATTATATTTTGTAGTTAGTGGTGCTACTTATCCTATTTTATTTTATTTTGGCATGTTTTCCAAAGAAAATTGGTATCAAAGCTATTGGTTTGAGTTCTTTAGACCCAAGAAACTGAACACTATGTCTGATGATAATGGGAAGAGCCTAAGATGAAGGTAATGAGTTGTTAGACTGTTATGGTTAAGTGATTAAATTCACAATTTCTTAACAGCTTAAACTTTTGGGACAAGCGATAATTTAACATGATATCAGAGCAAGAAATCCTGAGTTCGCTCCCTGACTTTACTCTACCTCTCATTTAAAATGTTACGTTCCCACTTGTTAGGCCCCCACTTATTAAGGGGAAGTTTAGGCCCACAAGTGAGGGGGAGTGTTAGACTGCTATTGTGAAGTGATTAAATTCACCATTTCTTAATAGTTTAAGCTTTTGGGACAATCGATAATTTAACATAAGTATTATCCATTTGAGTCTTGCTCAAAGGTCATTTATAGCGTGTTAAATGAGACTTCCCCAAAATTGTGGAAAAAATTAGAGAAGATACTGATTCATTGCTTATATTAAAGAAGAGCACTGAGAAGAAAATTATGCATTATACTCACCAAGCGTTCTTGCTCTGACGATCTACCTGAAAAGCAACTTTTTTTAATTCTCTTTATAGCAACATCTGTTCCCCGCCATTTTCCGTGATAAACAGTCCCATATGTACCAGCTCCTAACTCTCGTAGTTCTTCAAGATCAGCATTCTTTATAATCTGTATATCAGATTCAGAAAGCTGATCATATTTAAAAAACAAATAAATAAATAAATAAAACTATCACATTATAGGAAACTTAACAAAGGAAAAAAATGCCAGAAAGCTTGTCAAATATATAAAGATGACACAGCATTTCAGAAATACTTCTATCACAACCAATACACACCTAATGCAATAACAGACTATGTGATGCAGGACAAAAACTCAAAGGAAATTGGGAAAACAGATAGAACAGAAAAAGGAAGGATAAAATAAACCTATGAATCAATACCTAGGGTTGCTTGTAATCAGTGCCTAGAATTGCCAGGAATCAGCACCAAGCCATTAGAAAATTTCAACAAGAAATTGTATTAATTAATCATATGTATCCATAATGTTTTCTCTAGGTCCTTTAAATTGGGCTTCCAAATTATATTGAATAAGGAAGGAAAATCAGCCCCTAATTTAAATAGTAATCAAATCCCATAAAATCCTCATGATAAAATTCCATAATACTTGACATCAAATTAGACACTATCAGAAGTATAAAAAGAAATCTTGTCTTTTAAGGTACAGCCTAATTCATCTAACTAGTGAGGAACTAAAATTTCAGTTAAGAAGAAAAGAAAATTGAGAAAGGCAACTAAAGGCTTCACTAAAAGAAACACAAATTCAAATAGAGACTTCCACTTCCCAGAAACGCCAAATACCCTTTGATCCTTTCCTTCATAAGCTATTGCCTAGCCAACTAGCAAAGACTATTCACATTATGCACCCAGCACCAAGGTGACAAAAATCCAAAACCTTCACTAACTCTACTCCTTTTTTAAGTGTAAACTTCCACCAAGATTGACAAGGTCATACCGAACATAAGGTTGAATCCTTAGTAGATTTCACACAAAAGGTTCTCCCTTATTATGGAAGATTAAAATTTATTAAACACAATTTTAAACAGATAAATCAACATTTCACTTAACAGGTACTTGACTATAGTAAAAACTGTCAACCAAGCTTTATAATAAGAGAGCACCTTCCTTGGCAGAGAATTTAGTCTCAAAACCAACAAAGCGTGTCAATTTTTACATTTCTAAGTTGAAGTATTAAATTTTATCACAATGTCTTTTCAAACTTTATAGCATAAAGAATTAAAGGAAAAATTACACATTCATGACAAAACAAAGATAAGTTGAATGCTTATGAAGTTCTTTCACTTCTTTTGGCAAGAATTAGAATCAGCACATATAAGATCCCTTTTTCTGTGGTGAGTACACTGGATCAAGACCATAACCCATGGTTTGGTTGAATCAACATAACTGAAAATAAATATTAAGGTAAATTGGTTTTGGAGCTCAACAAAGATTTTATTCTCTTTTTGAGCTCTATTCTTTTATTCAAAGTAAATCATTAGCTAAGTTACAGCTAGCAATATGCACCTTTAAATGGCTCAAATCTTAAAGCCATTCATAAGTTATTAGAATTTAGAAGGGTGTAAACCATCTTTAACTTAATTCCATGGTCATAACACAATTAATTAAGAGCTTTGAAAAGGTCACAGATCTTATTACTTTCATCTTAAATTACAGCTAACTCAACTTACATGTTTGTACTCACCTCATAAGTGTAACAATTATTAAAACACACCAATAATTTTTGGAAATGAAAAAAATAAAAAACTGAATAGTATTCTAGACGTTAACCATGAAGACCTAAAAGTCTCTCAAAACTAATGTATTGCCACAGCCTCCAGCAGTACAGAGCAATTTTTGTCAGCAAATAAGAAGATAAAATATGGTTTTGCAATCAAAAGAGCTTACAATTAAACTCATTGTAAACCATTAATAAATAAAGAGAGTAGTATAAAACCTGCAAGCCATATATGCTGGCTTCCATTTCAGCTATCATTGCATCACTAATTGAAAAAGTAATGTCTTCGTCATCAGCCTTAGCATCCTACAAAGCAAAGCGGGCAGAAAACTTTTTAGTACATCTGCAATTTACAAAACCACACACTCTAACCAAATTCAAGCAATCTCACCTCAGACTCGAACTCTGGAATGACACTGCCCTCCACCTCTGTTGCAGCAGGGGATCCAAAATCGATATTGTAACTGCTGGTTTCATCAAGGATGTATGGCACAGTTATTGACAAAGACTGGACATGAGAATGAATAGTCTCATTCACATCTTCCCCAATAACTGACTCCAGCTGATTTTTTTCATGACTTTTTATTGGGAAATTTAGATTTTCTAATGTGCTATCTTTAACATTTGACTTCTCACAAACAGATCCTCCAAAGCCCAAATTCTCAACCTTCTGATAAGGGTAATTAACAAAGTCGGCATCTAGGAGAGAAAAGTCTCTCATAAACAAAGCATCTTCCGTTGGATTCCCAATCAATGTATGGTCATTCTTATTCAAGTTTGAGCTCAAATCAGAATCATCAAGGACAGCTGATGGGTACAAATCTATAGAGCTCATTAGCTTGGGCTCATTAACAGCCATGTCGTTTTGACTTCCAACAGGTTGAAGCAATGGAGGTGCATGGGAAGCTAGGCCATAAATTGACCCAGACATTAGACCAGACAAAGAATTTTCATCATAAGACTGCTGTCTGGCACTTGGATATAAGCCTACAACTTCAGAATTCCCAAACCCTGAAATATCTTTTTCTTGTTCACCAATCACTCTTGTAGTCATATCACAGTCTTGATCATTGGCAGTTCTTTGGCTCATGACAAGATCAGGAGGGGTTTTCTCTACTTGGAAATTTTTGGGGTGCTCTATTATGTTATCTACAAAAGGCTTGAAATTAATGGCTGAGGATACAGGAAGCGCATCACCTGAGACTTGCAACTCTTGGGCAGATGTATCAACACCAAAACTGGAAGTTAGGTTGGACTTTACATTAGGCAATATGTTCTTACATTCCAATCCAGTGGCAGGAGATCTCTCCCCATTAAGTTTTCCACCTTGATACAGAAAGAGATTATTTTCATCAAGCCTTTCCATAGTTTCCAAAGTTGAATTTTTTTCCAAGTGGTTCAGTGTAATGAAAGCAGATTTACTGAAATCTTTTCCAGATGTTGGGTATTTGTCATCAACACCACCAGTAACCTTATAAATAGGTTTGTTCCAGCTCGGTATCTCTGAACATGTGGAAGAATTCAGCAAATCCAGTCTACTTTGAGATCCAGTTGGGTCAACATCCACTAACATATACTGTACCTGAGGGTAGACAAGACCAATATTCTCATTTGGTTGCAGCGGCTTTTCTTGTGAGGCACTTAAGTGTAAAGGTGGTTGAGCCTTTGGAAAGTTTAGAGGAGACAACGGGCTCATTCCTTCTTGCGAACAGTATGCAGAGCTCCCTCCATTCTCATTCAGCTTTGAATCAGAAAATGCATGTGACATCCCACGATGAGAATCAATGGAGTCACTTGATCCGGAAAAGAGACCCAGTGGATCTTCTGGACGCGAGGTTGGCTTTTCAGAGTGGAATGTCCTTTCCTTGTGCATTGGTTTCTCATAGGAGAATCCATCAAAGTCACTATCATTTCGATCAACGGAAGAAGTTGTTTCTTTGCTGGAATTGCAGTTGTGAATATGTTCTCTAGGACGATGCTCTGGGTGGCCGACATCAACTTGTTTATAAGGGTGGTGATGATTCATTAAAGTAACCGCCCCTTGCTGAAGGTATTTGGAACCAGCAGTGTTAGCGCTGGAGTCCTCAGATGGTAGTTGAGTAGTGAGAGAAGAACTGCTGCTCTCATTGCTACTCTTGCGTGAGTTATCACCATGCAATTGCATATGAACACTCTTTGAATCTTCCTGCTGAAGTGGGACTGGAGAATGAGGAGGAGAATGATTGGGAGACCTGCTCATATTCTGGGACTGATTAAAGAACTGAGCAGGCTGCAAAGCATTAAAACCACCCTTTAACTCCAATGGAACTGGGGCAGTTGGAGAACTTCTGTGAAGGCTAGGAATGCGGTCCAAATTAGTTCCAAGCTTATCTGCTTCACTTGCCAAACTCATCCCACTAGTGTTCTTCCTAGGAGTATGATCTAGAATCCCGTTCACAGCAACAACATATTGGTAATCAGGACTGTTCTGTTGAATAGTGTTTCCATCAAAGGAAGATAAAATTTCAGATTCACAAAGAGGAATCAAAAAGATCCGGAGTCTTTGAGAACCCCCATGCCTTTCAAGCCCACAATATTCCTCTATCATATTCTGAAGATCCTCATCAGAAGACACAGATATAAGCGCATCAAGATCCTCATCAGGAAGCTGGTACTTTATAGTGTGAGGTTGGTTCCAAATACCCAACGTTTTCTTCATAAGTTCTTCCCGTGTAATGCGCTTCCAGATGGAAATAATGTGTGTATCACCACCCACATATCTGAGTTTCCCATCGCTGGGCCTGGGCAAAATTTTCCCACCAAAGCTGCAAAGGAACTTCATTTTCCCCAAATGAGAACCACCAGATACTCCTGACCCGGGATAGTTGTTGGAATGAGGGGACCCAGATTTATGAAGTGGTGGAGGTATAGATATTCCCATACCAGTCCGATCGAAATTCAATTCACCAAAAGCCTTCCTTGACCCATGTCCACTATCACCATCTTCCTTGTAGTATTTGCTTGATTTGTCAACATAAGCCCCGTTTTCCATCTCCTTGGCATTGAAAGACGTTCTTGCAGATGCATACTCAGACACAGACATATCAGAAGTAGTCTCGGAATCTATTCTCCTCAACCCAAGAAGACCAGTGAGATCCTCATACCCCAACTGGCCATTCTGATCATAATTAAACACCACCCTCTTTTCGCGTTTTTGACCCGAATTAGCTACAGCAGGAACTCTTCTAGCACCAACACGATCCTGCATAAACTCCAACGAAAACTCCTCCCCCGTCCGTACTGAAACATTGTTATTTACATTTGGCATGACCAAAGTTGGTTGTTGTTGATGGATCCTTTGAGCTGATGGGCCGGACGCCTCACCAGCCATTGGAGTATCAAACTTATTTATCTGCATACCCAACACTTTCGTTTCTCAATTTACTAATTCACCCACACAAATTTAATCACACACTTTCCATTGATCCTCCATATCGCCTAAACCTCCTCACAATCATAAAAATTCAAATTCAGAATTCAATTGCGCCAACAACAAAAAAAAACTAATTTTTATTATACATATATCTGTGTTGATTTCACAAATCCGATCATGGAATACCGAGAAACCAAACCCGATCAAAATTTATAAACAAGTATTTGTATAATTTAGATTAGATCTTCCATCAATGAAAAAAGAGGAGAAAATTGAGAATCAAGAACATTCATAGAGATAGAGAAAAAGAAAAAAAAAAAATGGTAGGAGCGTACCTGTTGGGTGCTGTTTTTGGAGATTTGAAATGAAGAATTTGATGTAAAAAGTGAAAGAGAAAGGGAAAGAGAAAGGCGTGGGTTACGGCAGGAGGAGGAGGATTGAATGTGGGAGCGTCGGAGTTGGGAAGCGACATTGCCGAGAATTAAGCGGCATCCATCCACACACCAAGCAACACCCACGCCCGCACTATTCTTATTTTTATACTCCTTTCATTTTTGCCTTTTTAACTCTTCTTTCATTCAACTAATAACTACTTTCTTTCTTTTTTCTCTTTCTTTTTTTTCTTTCTTTTTTTTATTTAATTCTATCTCTCTCATCGCCTAAATAAAGCCTAATTTTGAAAGTTGAACAAATCTAACCTCAATATTTTGCTAACTCAATTAAAATTTGTTGTGTTTGGATTGACCCAAATTACTTTTTAAGAAATATTTTTCGCATTTATCGGTGTTTGGGGCCAATAAAAATATAATTTATTTTCCTATTAACCCTAAAATATAGGTACTTGATTTACCCTTTCATTTTTTATAGACCGTTCTTATCAACCTAACTTCCACCTTTGTCCCCTATTGTCCAACCCGCTAATGTATTTGATGATCAACCATTGCTGCCACCAATGATCCCCGATGAGAAAATGTGGGATAGTAATAGAATAAATGTTTTGCATAACATTTTTAGAAATGCACTGAAAATTTTGAAATATATTTCTATAGTATTTTTAGGAAGTGACCGAACTCTTAAAAATGTTTTTTTTCTAGAAAATATTTTTTATTAAACCAAATACAGTTGTGGTAAAAATATAATTGTGGTTAAACTAAATTATAATTAATGAGTTGATAAAATCTAGATCCTAACTTGATTTAACTTTTAATCTTGGCCTTTAAATGAACAATCTCTATTTCAATTCAAATAAAGAGGATCCAACCTACATAGGGCTCCTCCTCTCTCCCTATTTCAAGTCTCCAAATACATTTTACATTTCAAAATTCAAATATACCATGAAAATTACAATGTGAGTGTGTGTATATATACACTGGAGAGGTGGAAAAGGAATGTGAATCTTGAAATATTGGAATATACAAATTTAGCTTTTGGAAAAAGTAAATAAAGATTGGTATGGGTTGATAGCCTATTTTCTTTAACTTATCTAATCTAAAATATCAATTGAATATAAGTATAATCGCAAATGAGAGAGAGAGAGGGAGAGAGAGAGAGAGAGAGAACTTAAAAACTATCGTAAACGAGTCAAACTTTAAATAAATAAAAAATTTGACAAACAGATACTAATTTTAATTTAATAAAATTCATCCATAAAAGTGGAAGAAGTTAAGCCCATAATAATAAAGTTTATATTCAAGTAAAGAAGTTTTAGCTCCACCATGTTCATGATTATTAGATTTGTTATGATGTGTAATGGATGTATATATTATATAACATCTCTCTTATCTCTCTTATATGGATGTGCATTCCACAACTATGAGATTCACCCTTATGTGGAATGGGTGTTGCGGGGGGTAAAATGGTTAAAATATGTATTTGGGCCTTGGGCCTGATTTGATGGAGTAAATCTGTCCAAGCAGAGTCTTTGAGACCCACAGGCCAGTTCGCACTACAAGGGGTGGAGGAGTTGTTCGAGGAGAAGTTGTCCGAGAAGGAGTGTCTCCTCAAACAGGTCCGGTAAAGGTCATGGGCCATGCCAAGAGGTATGGAGACAGAATTCCGGAAGATTTGTTGAGTAAAAGCATGATCCAAACAATAGTTAGAAGGAAAAATATGTGAGAAATATCAGAGGAGAAAAAGCTGTTACCACCGCATTAAAGACCCTGCACCTACCTCCCTGGCCGCATTAATGGGGAAATAGCCTCTGAATAGTCAGGTTCAGCCCTCCAGCTGGTATTTGAAGATTTCAGGAAAGTGCTGGATGTGACAAGTATCTAATGAAAAAATTTGCGATACACGTGGAAGGTGAAATGAAGAAGAAGATTGATAGAAGGGAACGAGAGAGATATAAAAAATGGAGGGGGGGGGGGAAGAAGAGAATGGAGATTTTTTTACTCGAACAGTAGTTGTAATATTGTTCTTAAAGAAAGAAAGGCAATATAGATAGTCCTCGGCTTACGTCCGAGGAGAGTTTCTTTACTATTCTCATCTATTGAACATGCGGATAACGACAATCTAGCATGATTCTCCTCTTTATCCAATATCCATAGTCTAGGTTTCAAGTCCATACTCTACAAATTTTATTGTATAAGGCTCTTTGGGCCTGAATCTATCTGGTGACTGGACTGGGTACAAATTGTGCACTTATAGGTGTTGTATGCAATTATTACATAATATACCTTTGGATTAATATCATTAAGTTTATATTTAATTTAATTTTGTTTTTATTTGTTAATCAGTGTCGCCATGAGTATTAACTTAAGGACAAAATTTGGCTACAACTTCCACTGCAAAAATGAATCCATGTCAAACTTCGTATTAATTGGATATTATTTATTATTTGACCCATAAACTTTTTTTAATACATAATCTTATATTACAAAAACTTAAAATTTAAATATTGAGTGATGACATAACTATTGATCTTTAATCTTCTGAAATTTCTTCAAACAAAAAGGAAATAAGAAAAAAAAATATAATTTATTCAATTTTTTTTGATAAATAACTATGGTAGCTTTTGGTTATAGTATTTTGCATTTTAATTAAAGTTAATGAGTTTTCACAATAGATATCTTATATAATAATTGACTCATTTACTAATTCACATTAGTTAGGTTCTGTTTTACTCTTGATCAGGGGCGGCGTTATGTTAGAGCCAGGGGGTTCAAATGAACCCCCTGACTTGTCAATTTTATATATATATATATATATATTTTTTTTTTAACTTTTATTTTGACCCTATAAAATAAAAATTTGAACATCTTTACCCTAAATTTTATTTAAAGCCAAATAAAATAAATCTGAATATGATCATCTTAATACTATTTTCACAATATTTTCACAATAAATGTTATGTGACAAGTTTTAATTGGTTTTTATTTGGACCCATAATTAACGTTACTTTTTACCTACCATTAACAACTTGCCGCCTAGATTTTGTTAAAAAAAATTTGTAAACATATTGTGTATTGGATATTATTAAAAGAAAGTTTCATTTTTGCTCATTTGTTAAAAATATATATGTATATTCTTTGCAGAATTCTAGCTTACTTTACTGTTGATAGTAAAATGAAGCTGTTTTTTCATGCACATTTTTTCTCCATAAGCAAAAAATTACACTACTGTTACAACCAATATATCTCTATCTACATTGGTGATTCTTTCCCATTCTCTTCATCTCTCTTTCTTTCTTATGTATTTTTTTGGTTTTTCTCTTTAGTTGATCAAATTGTTTGATAAATATTCTACAGATTTTCAAGTCCAAGAAGTTTTTTAGTACTTGCTCAAATTCTAAGAGAGCGATCACATGAATGATTAAAAAACCATACATGATTATAAAAAAAAAAAAAAAAAAAAAAAAAACCATACACTTCAAAAGTAAAAAGTTATATTAGTTACTATTTTTTTTTCTTTGTTTCACATTACTCCTAGTTCTACTCTTAGGTGTGTTAGTATTCTTCTTTATCATATATTTTTATTTAATGGATAATACATATAAATATAATAAGTTATTACTAATGTAAGTGCACAAATACACCTGGACCCAAGAACAGTTACGGGTTCAGGCCTAATGAGCCTTAAACAATATAAATTTATAGAGTGTGGGCTTGAAACCCAGGTTAGAAGTATTGAGAATTTGATAACAATCTAAAAATTACAAACACTTGTTAACAACAAACAATTATTGCAAATAAAACTCCTCGGACGTAAGCCCAGAGCTCCTTTTCTCTTATTTCTCTTTTTCTTTCTTTTGATTACCAAAAAAGATCCCCCTCTATTGTTCTAAGTTCCCCCTTATATACTTCTCTTTCTGATACTTTGTCCACGTATTGTTCTCACCTCCTTCTCCCTAGATATTTCTTTCCTTAGTGCCTCTAGATAGTGACCAGAAGTCTCCGTTCCACTGTTCAGGGGTCACTTCCCCATTAATGCGGCCAGGAAGGTAAGTGCAGAGTCTTTAATATGGAGGTGGCAGCCTTTATCTTTGATATTTCTCAAGTATCGATGCTTCTAGGACATTCAGAGGTTCACCCCTTTTAACCATTGGTCTTCACCGAGTCGTCCCTTAACCTTTATAATGAAGTCCCTGGCTCTCCTATATCCGTCCGAGGAGAAAATCACCCCTCGGATGAACCCTCGGATCCTCGGCGTATGGGCCGACCTGTAGTACTAACAAAATTTTAACCCAAGAGCAGGTCGGCCTTCCTTAACATGGCCCAAAGGCCCATATACCCACGGGGGTCTTTTCACTCCCCACAACTAATTTGACAAAAATATATGATTAATTATTTAATTATATTTGTTGTATTACTGGTCTTTAAACTATTAATAACTTTTTTATATTATTGAATAATATAGTTGTATTATATACTAAATTGTATTTAGAATATTATTTTAGATTATTGTATATAATATGGAAGTTGTATGTACAGAAAGAAAAATCATTTTATTTATTATTTACTCCCATGACAAATTTCTTGCTCTATCATTGTTGAACCCCCTAGAAAAAAATCCTGGAGTCGCCACTGCTTTTGATGGTGCAAAATTTACACGATTGCGCCCGGAAGAATATATGGATGTGATCTAAAGGTGTACTTTGATAATGAAATTTTGATTAGCAAAATTGCAGTATAAGAAAAATATGTGATTAATAGGTGTATTGATTAAAAATATATTATAATTTATAACTATGTGAACTGTCACATGTGAGCAACATATCCATATATAAACAACCAAGCCTGTGAGTGCCAGCTAAGGAGTTGGATCTTTAATTTGAATTAATACTTAAGTTTTATGTAAGGGGAAAATTAATTGAATGGATGGTTTCATCAAATCTTGGGTGCCTCATTACTTTGTTTTTTTATGTCAATCTTATCTACCTTCAAGTCTGATAAGAAAGGACGTGATCATCGAGAATTACTTTTAATCTTGAGTTCAAATATGTTTTAACCATTAAAGATTAAAGATTACAACGTGGAAAAGATTCGCCTTTGACTTAATCATTTAAGTTTAATTTATGGTCTTTTGAAAAATATCATTAAACTTAATTGAAACAGAAACCAATCAAATAAAGCAAGACAGAGACTGTTTAACAAAAAATTATTACTGCGTTTTTTAAATAAAATCTATTGGACATAATTTCACCCATATACAATTTAGTCATATGAGTTTTATTAATTTGAATAGTGTTCATTCAAAATAACATATCTTTTAGTTACGATATTTTATTTTACAAGAAGACCCTTCGATTCCAACCATGACGTCTTTGTACATCATTTCAGTTTTGCATGTAGGGGATATATGGGTTTTTTAAATTTATTTGTGGCTGCATTGCCAACGTACTCTCGACAAGGATCAAGCTAATTTGTAGTTCTTAATTTAAGATTTTGTTAATTTAAATTTAATTAAAGCCCTTAATTTTGTTTTTGTCTGCTTTCTAAGAACTTTAATTAAATGATTGACATTTAAGTCAAATATTTGGTGTTTAACTAAGTTTTGACCTTATTTTATTTTATTTTAACTAAAATCATTTGTTTAATCTCAAGGACAAGATAATGACTCGTGTTATTGTGGAACTTGAGCCAACGGCTCTTTTTTTTTTTTCCTAAGAAATTAAAATGTTCAAACAAATTTATTTTCCTTCACTTTTTTTTTCCTTGTAAGATCTTTATCCAATAATGATATTTTGTCTTAGTTATTGGAGATTTCAAATTTAATTGAGGGAATGAAAATTTCTTTGAAGCTCATTTTTTTTGGTCATTTTTAAGAATTGAGGAATATGAATTTTCTTTCAACTCAACTCAACTCACATGGATTGGGTTAAACCCATGGGTTGGACAGTTTTTTTTTATTTTTTTATTACTGCCATTATTATTACATTGAGCATTAAAAGAATGCTAACATAAATAAGAGCAAATTTATGACCAAATAATTATGAGCATGACACTAAAATAACACAAGCTATATAAAAAGAACTTAGGGCTTGGGTTTTATTTAGAAGAGGGGTAAAAAAGTAAATAACAAAATTCTGTAATATATTTTTTATTATATTTTAAAATATATGTTAAATATAAGTGAGTCGGGGTCGGATTAGGCGGGTTTGTGAATCTTAAGACCCAAACCCAACCCGACCCACTTTAAAAAAAAAATTCTTACCCAACCCAACACAACGGGCTGGGTTAGATTGGGTTGATTTTGGCAAGTTAGTTGCACACTCCTACTCCATTGGATTAATTTAGAGAGTTAGAAACTTCATTGGAAATAACTTGGGGAGTTTGAGACTCCATTGAAATTTTTAAATAAATTTTATGAGATATAGAAAAGATTTTAAATACGGTAATGAAAGCATAAAATAGCAATAAAAGAACATACGAGAATTACGTGATTCGCTCAAATAATCTATGTCAATATAAAAAAAATCCTTAAGAGCTACATCTTTGATATATGAGTGAAGTACAATTCATGCGTTACAATGAACTCGATAAGGGTATTTATAGGAAGCTAAACCCTAAACTAACTATATTAACTGTGGTTAATTAACTTGTAGTACAAGTGGTATTTTTAGTTTGTACACCAAGTAGGATTGGACTTGAGCTTTGACTATTGATTAAGCATATTGACAATATATCTAACCAAAAAAAAAAAAAAAAATTGGAGGAGTTAGAAACTCTATTGAAATTAATTTGGGGACTCATGGACTCCATTGAATTAAATTGAAGGAGTTAGAGACTCCATTATATATATATATATATATATATATATATATATATATATATAAAGCCAATAAGTGTAAAAATTGAAGAGTCAAAATCCTAAATTATAAATTGGATTTTAATTAAAGTCCAATTTTGTGCCATGTATTTATCTAATTTTTTCAATTATTGTAACAAGTGAATTATTGAATGCAAAATCTGAAGAATCTAAACCCAATTAAATAATAATAATATAATAATAATAATAGGTAAAGCAGGGAGAAAATTCAATTAGATTTCAAACTATAATTCAATTAGAATCTAATTTTACGTTACGTGTCCCATCTAATTTAAGTTTTTAAATATCTGTGCCAAGTAAGTTAATTCAATGTAAAAATTAGATTTCAATTATAGTTTAATTTTGCGACATGTTCCTCATCTAATTTAAGTTTTTTTTTGGGTACCAAATGAGTTAATTTCGTGTAAAAAAGAGGAGTCTAATATAAGTAAACCATAAAAAACATAATTTTTGAATGATTTTTTATTTACAAGTCTTTTTTTTTTTTTTTGTAAAACTCAAAACAATTCAAGTTTATAAGTGATCACTCTCTCTCTCTCTCTCTCTCTCTCTCTCTCTCTCTCTATATATATATATATATATATATATATACACATATAAAAGTAAAGTTGATAGAAAATCTAATTAGATTTTAAATTGGAATTCAATTAGAGTCTAATTTTGTACCACGAGTCCCATTTAATAAAAAAAATTTTAAATTTTGAGCCAAGTTAGTTAGTTCAGTGTAAAAATTGGGTTTCAACTAGAGTGTATTTTTACAGAGCATGTTCCATCTAATTGAAGTTTTTAAGTTTTTGTGCCAAATGAGTTGATTTAGAGTAAAAAACCATCAGTCCAATATAAATAAATCATAAAAAGCATATTCATATATCTAACACTATATATAAAATTAGAGGAAGAGAGAGTTTGAATGACTTTATATTTATGAGTTTTTTTATTTTTATTTTTATAACTAAAAACAATTCATTTGGCATAAAAATTATATATATGCGTGTGTGTGTGTTAATAGGTAAAATTTAGAGAAAATCCAAGTAAATTATACAATTGAAGTCCAATTTTACACCATGTGTCATAAATTATTTATTTTTAGAGAAAATTTTATTTCTTAATTTTAGAATCAAATATAGGACCATATCGTAAATATCCATTCAAGTGAATTATTGTGTACAAAACCCAAAGAGTTTAGAATTAATAAACATAAAAATATTTTAAAAAATGGACAATTTACATTTTTTATCTAATAGCATTCTTACAAAACTTTTTAAAGAGTTATATATGTGTGTGTGTGTGTGTGTATATATAAATAAGAATTACTATTAATAATATTTAAATTATATATGTAAGATTATTATACTATGCATTTTAATGCATATTTTTTTAAGTATATCCATGCATATGCATGAGGTTACAAGCTAGTATAGATAATGAGAAATTATTACATATCTTAGAAATGTATGGGTTAAAAAAGCTGTAAGCTAATATTATGTATAATTTGAACAGTGTAATTGTGATTGTTTTTAACTGTACCTATGCATACGCACGAGGTTACACACTAGTTTGTTTAATTGGTGGAGTTAATAATTCCATTTAATTAAATTAGTTTGTAACTCTGTGCATATGAACGAGTATAATTAAAAACAATCATAATTATACGGTTTAAATTATACATATTTTTTCTTAGAAGATCAAATTATACATGGTATTAACTTATAATTTTTAAAACCATATGCTTTTAAAATATGTAATGGTTTATCATATATATATATATATAAATGATTTTGAATATAATTGGTTTTAGATTCTTCAATTTTAGCATCCAATAATTCACTTGTCATAAAAATTAAAAACTTAGATGGACACGTGGCAAAAAGTTGGATTCTGGATGAAATTTAATTTATAATTTAGTTGGATTTAGATTTTTCGATTTTTACACTCAATAATTCACTTAGCACAAAATTAAAAATTAAATGGGACAAATAACACAAAATTGAGAATCCAATTAAAATCTAATTAGATTTTCTCTTAGTTTTGACTAGTAATATATATATATATATATATATATATTGTTTAATTGGCGGAATTAGGGATTACATTAAAATCATTTGAGAATTCATTTGACACAAATTTAAGAAAATTATATTTAGGTAAAATTTAATTAGGAACTATATATTTTTCAGGAGGTAGAGACTCTAGATTTTAATTCATATTTTAAAAATTCCACATTTGAATTACATATTTAATATATTCTTAACATACTAATTGAATGTTATTTATCATTCAATCCATAAATTTCATATAATTTTTGGTTTATTTTAAACTACAAAAACTTGATTTTAAACAAATGATTGATAACATGATTATTGATTTTTGATCACATTAAAATTTTATTAGTATGAAAAATATACAAATATAATGTAAATTAATGATGGATTTGTTAAAAATTGTATCCAATTAGTTTAAATGTTATTGTTTGGCATTATTTTATTTGGCGTGGCATGATTCCATCCGTCCATGTAGCATACATGACACGTCAACAAAATTATTAATGGAAGAATTGTGAATAAAAAAAAAAAATTCCTATATAAGGAGAAAGAAATCAAAGTTGTAATACATTCGAAGGGGTAAAATTAAAAATATCCAAATCTAGGGGTGAAGTTGACAAAATTTGGCCTTAGAGTCTGTTTTGGGAACAACTTTTATTTAATTAAAATTAAATTTTTTTTTAGAAAAAGTATTATATATAAAACAAAAAAAAATTTGAAATAGTACGGTGAAATTTATAAATAATATAAAAAATATAATAATAAATAAATAATAGTAAAAATAATATACTAATTTTATGTCAGGTCAGATTCACGGTTGGTTTTTAATTTTGCAAAAAAAGAAAAAAGAAAAAAGAAAAGATAGAGAACTGGGGCACGCTCCTTCCCGTATAGTTCCAATTTTTTTATCGGATTTCCGAAGGGACAAGTTTACAAAATATGGTCTTAAAAAAATGAAAATGATGGGAGCGGTTGAATAAAAATAATGACAAGTAGTGATGCGAACAGTTGTTGTAATACGTGTACGGTACCCTTTAATTACAGAGTTGAGTAGAGAGTAGAAAGAAAGAGAAAGAGAGCTATACAGACCGACAACAGAGAGAGGAAGGAGTCTCCACACCCTTCCAATTCCCACTTTCTCTTTCTCTCTCACTTTCTCGGCCGCTTTATTCGAGGAAGAAACAAAGAAATTGATAATAAAGTTTATTCTTCGTTGGAGTAGCAATTACAACACACACGCGCACACACGCGGTGTGTACTAAAGAGTCCGGTGGTGTTGGTGGTGGTGGTGGTGCATGCTTATTTTAGATTAGTTGTTCGGATCTGGATCGGAGGAGGATTCCAATGGACAACAACAGCGGTCAGAGTCAGTTTGCCGATACCAAACAACTCGACTCCAATGGTTCCTTTAACTTCACCACCACCAACAAAAACAACAACAACGGTGCCAGTGCCACAACCACCACCTCTTCAGGTCCAACTTTCCATTTCTTGCCTTTTAAATTATTTTTTTATGCTTGCTTATAAATTTCATCAATGCCTTTAATAAGTTAGGAGAGGCAATTTAGAAACCAAGCTTAATTTCTTCAATTTGCTAATTGTGTTGCTTTTGAGATGGTTGAAAACTGAAAAAATGTTGCTTTGCTAGGTATATTATTTTAGAAATAAAATGGAAGACAAAGTGGAAGCAAGAGAAAGAAAGATCACATAGTAGAATTAGGATTTCTTTGCTTGTGTGCTAAGTAGGATTCGACTTTGGGCCTTGATATCTTTAACACGCAAGGGCTTACAAAGACTTTAAAATTTGTCAAACTTACTATAACATCTTAAGGAAGAAAACTTTCTGAATACCTCGAATTGGAGGATACAAAACTGCCATGGAATCTTGCTATTGCATATGCCTGATCTTTTGTATCTGCTAGACTGTAGCTTCTAATACTCATATGCAGCTTGTACACATTTGGCATTAGTTTATAAGTTCCTTGTTCATCTTATACTGTAAAACTAGTTCAGATGCCCGATAAGGTGACGGTGTCTAGCGATTGAATATTAAAGCACATGTTGCTTAAGGAGTTGACCTATGATTGCATAACAGAATCCATCGAGTAACAATGGGAAAGCAAGTAGGAGGATTAGAGGAGAGTTTCTTTTGATAATTTGACGTATTTTGTTTGTTCAGTAAGAACTGAAAAATAGAGGGCACAAAAGCTGAGTCTCTTTCTTGAGACAACAACATAGAATTGGGAAATTTTGAGACTTTTATTTATTTAATTTTTTGAAAAGAAGTTACAATAGATAACTAAACTAAAAACAACTGAATAAGGTGGTGTAGAAAAAAAGTGTCTTGTTTTGTTCGTTTATTTTTTATTTTATTTTGGCTAGTAGGAACTCTTTTCTAGTAACAATTTGTGCCTTTCATCAGCTAGAGAAAGAGAGAGAGCGAGAGAGAGAGGGTGTTGTGGGACGGGAGGGAGGAGGAGTTGGATTGTGGGTTTCATGAGAAATTATAATGTCTGGCAGATCGATGTGGTTGCTTCTTTCCTCCATTTGCTAGAATCTTATATTCCTACTTGGGAGGTGGAAGATCAGATGAGATGGAAACTAAGGAGTAATGGGGATTTCACTGTGAGATCTTTTTTTGAGACCTTCTGGGGTTCATTTTCTCTGTCTTTCTCTTGGGAAACCATACGGAGGATTAAGGCTTCTTGTAGAGTTTCATTTTTGTGCGGACAGCGGATTGTGAGGAAAATTATTACTTGTGATAACCTTATTAAGAAAGGGGTTATGCAACGGTGAGTTGGTGTTATTTGTGTTGATGCAATGGGGATATTGTGGACCACCTCTTGATACATTGCAGTGTGGCGTTTGACTTATGGTGTTATGTTATTAGGATGTTTAGGATTTGGTGTGTATGGAGAAGGTTCTTGATTTATTATGTGGATGGTAAATTGGGGGATCTAATTGTTTGTCAGCTGTTTGGAACCTTGTTCCCTTATGTGTGCTATGGATTATCTGGAGGGAAAGAAATCGACGCACTTTTGAAGTTGTGGAGTGCACGTCAACTTAATTGCTAGCATCTTTCATTAGTTCTCTTTATGAGTGGCCCTTTGCTTTGGATCTTACGGATAGTAATTTTGTTTAAGATTTCAGAGTCAATTCATAAGTAAATATTTTTTTGATTGAAATTCTTTAGGCTACTTCATGTCTTTTTTCATGAAGTAGTCTCTTTTCAATAAAATTATTCTTTCCGAGAGAGAGAGTATATTTGGGACTTATTATTTAATTCTTTTGTAATTATATTAATGCATATTGTATATTCTTTGTTCAGGGGCTGCTAGCCAGAATCATTCTGAAGTAAATACCTTGCCGGTTGAGATATTAAACGTTGTCAAACTGGAATCTGCAGGACCGATTAAGTTGGAAAGATCAAAAACTGAGAGGCATAGACATCATAATATACTTGCTGAAGAAGCAGCACAAATTTTTGACGACTCAATTTCTGTCCAGCAGAAGGTGAATTTTACGTCAGGTTGCTTGAAACTTTCCCCCCCCAGTATAGTGTGACCTGGATCTTTTATTGAATTGTGCAGCTAAAACTTTTGAATAGAATAGCTACAGTAAAAGATGATGGAACTGTAGAATTTGAAGTTCCAGCTGATGTTGAATCCCAAGATATTGGTGTTGGCTCTGTGGGTGCTAGCACTGATCCTGTGGATGATGAGCCTCTTGATGCAACAGACCTTCAGTACATACCACCATTGCAAGTAGTAATGCTTATTGTGGGTACACGTGGAGATGTTCAGCCGTTTATTGCAATTGGAAAACGTTTGCAGGTTTTGAGACTTTCTAATCTTCACAAGCTTATTGTCCTGTTATTCTAAGTATATATTATTTGTGAAAAATCTTTTAGGATTTTTTTTAATAGGTTACAATCTTTTAGGCTTTTGACCATTACTGGTATGATTTTGATGTGATTACATGTTAGCTATGCCAGTTTTGCAGAAAAGTGCAATGTAGGTCTAAACCTTATGATTGCTATACAACCATAGCTTAGTTATACGCATAACCAAATTCTTGTAATCTACCCTAAAAAAATTTATCAGGATGAAACTTTTAGCAGACTTACAAATTTAAGTGGAAAATGTTGGAAACATACATTACATTGGGTTTACAATTACATGAAGAGTCTCTTCTCTCCTTTTTATTTGGATAGGTAATAAAAATTCAATTAAAGAAACAGCATGGAAAGGGTTGTAACCCTAGTACATGGGTAGTATACAAATGAGATGCCCAAGAAAAAAGAAATAAAAATAAATTCTAAATACAAGAAAAGTTAATGAAAGATCAAGGTATCCGAGACCTCTAGAAGTCTGACTCAGAAAAAGGATTAGAAGCATTAGAGGTAGAAGTCTATTAGTATATGGTCTTCAAAGCTAAGAACTTCAACTTCATCAAGTTTAGCACTTTCCCCTCAAAGCAGTGAGCTTTTCTCTTTATCCAAAGATGATAATAACTCCCATCACTACTTTTTAAAAAACAAAAAACTCTCCCATCACTAAGTAAGACAATACCCAAGAAACACCAAACAAGTAGAAAACCAAAGGCATTCTTTAGCCATCACATAATGGAGGAAAAGATGAGCCATAATTTCTTACTATCTTTTACACGCACCACTCTATAATAATTATCTCTTGCTTCATTAGATTAGTCGTAGCCAGAGTCTTTCCTATATCACTCACCACAAGAAGAAAGACACTCTTCGTGGTGCACAAACTTTCCAAATGCTTTACCAAGGAAAATAATTCCTCTTTCTCTCTCTTTTTTTTTTTTGGATAAGTAACGCAAGAAATTTTATTGGAAAAAACTAAGTAAGTACACTGGAAGTGTGCTAGAGTGGCACAAATCAAGAGCCCAGATTACAATGATCAATAAGATCAGAAAGAGAAAAGAAAGTATAAAAAGGCAAAACTACACTCCAATCAAGGAGAGTATGGAAAAAAGAAAGATTTAATGTCAAGAATAGACCGTTCAAAATTCTCAAAGCATCTAGCATTCCGCTCTTGCCATAAGCACAAAAACAAACAATGCGGCACAAACCTCCATAAATCTATATTTTGATGCCTACCAAACTTGCTCTGCCAAGAAGCCAGCAACTCACTAACTTTATATGGCATAACCCAATGAATACCAAACAAACAAAAAACCTTGGACCACAACTCATAAGCTATAGGACATTGAAGGAGAAGGTGATCCACCGATTCCCCACACCTTTTACACATAAAACACTACTCTATCACTGCAATATGCCTCTTTCCGTAGTTAAGATCTTACCTAAGGCAGCAGTCCAAGAAAAGAACGCTACACTAGGAGGAGCCTTCGATTTCCACACCATTTTTCTAGGGAAATTAATGGCAAAAGGAGGTAATGAGTGATAGAAATCTCGAACCTCGAACCTCAAACCCTCTACTGAAAGCTGGCTTCCAGCAAAGTCTGTCATCACCAACACCTCGCACATTCATGGAATAAAGCACATCCCAAACCAAATCGATGGATGCTTCCTCCCAATCCCTCGGAAGATGATGAAATCGAATGTCCCAATGCAGCCGCCCATCAGAGAACTACATAACCTTTGACACTAAAGATACCTTATTCTGACTAATACTGTACAATTCTGGAAATGCTACCTTAAGAGAACAACCCTACACCATTCATCCTCCTAAAGCTTTACTCTAGTACCATCACCCACATCAAACCGAAGGAATTTAGAAAAGTCCAACCAACCACTTCTAATGGATTTCCACAAACTAACGCCATAAGTCCCTATCACCGGTTTGGTGCATCATCCACCTCCTCCATCCCCATATTTTGCCCCAATAACCTTCCTCCAAAGGGCATCTCTCTCTATTCCATGTTTCTATAACCATTTGCCTAACAGAGCAAAATTAAATCATCTCAGTTGTCGAATCCCTAAACCTCCATTCCGTATCGGGATACAAACCTTAGCCCTTTCCACCAAAGAAATCTTAGGAGCATCAATACCACTCCAAAGAAAGTCTCTTTGTAGTTTCTCCATACGATTAGCCACTTTTACTGGAACAAGAAAGAAAGAAAGAAAGAAAGAAAGGAAATAAGTAGGTAAGTTGGATAGAGTACTCTTAATAAGAGTTACTTTGCCCCCCTTAGATAAATACATCCTCTTTCATCCAGCTAGACGCCTCTCCATCTTCTCCAAAACAAGGTTCCAAATTGTCTCCTCTTTATGTGTGGCACCCAACGGAATCTCAACCAAATCCTCCATATTAGACGCGATACCAATCAGTACCAATTCTGACTTCAACAAATTAATTTTTAGTCTTGACACCACTTCAAATCTAGCAAGAATTTCACGCAAAGCAACTCAATGGTGTGAATCAGCATTACAAAAAATAAGTGTATCACTTGCAAATAAAAGATGGGACATTGTAAGCAATGTACCAGCTGCATTACTTACAAAGAAGCCCGAATATTGTCCCAAAATAGGAATTGCATCCAGCATACAACTCCTTTCAAACACAGCTTGCTCATGGAAATTATGAAGACCTGCCATAACATCTGTTTTCAAAATGCTCCAATAAGATTGAAAAAAAAGCCTTGGAGAAACCATCTGAATCTGGTGACTTATCGCCATTGAGGTTTGGCTCAGATAAGGTTTGTTGGAAGCCTGCAAGGAATAGATGATTTGAGGTTAGAGGTTATTATAGCTCCTTCTACCCTCCTACTCTTGTCTCATTTCCATGGAGAATGATATGGCAATCGCAAGTTTCTCTAAGGGTAGCTTTCTTTTTTTGGTTTGCTTTCTTAGGTAAGATCTTAACAATAGACAACCTTCGTAAAAGACGAGTGATAGTGCTTGACTGGTGCTATATGTGTAAGAGGTGTGGGGAGTCGGTGGATCATCTTCTACTTCATTGCTCCATAGCTTGGGAGTTGTGGTCATTGGTTTTCTGCTTGTTTGGTATTCAATGGGTTATGCCTCAGCCTGTTCTTGAGTTGTTTGAGGCTTGGCAAGGAAAGTTTGCGCAATATCATTACATTGATGTTTGAAAATTAGTGCCTCATTGCTTGATTTGGTGCATTTGGCGTGAAAGGAATGCTAGAAGCTTTGAGAGATGTGAACGTTCTTTGTTGGAGATTAAGTCTTTTTTCTTACACTCTCTTTGAATGGAGTGGTTTTTTTCTCATTTTTCTTGTTCTTCCTTCTCTATTTTTCTTGACTGTTGTTCTTTTGTTTCTTGATTTGTGCCTCCTTAGTACATCCCCAATGTACTCACATTGGCAATCTTTCTTCCTTTAATAATTTTCTTTCGTTATTTATAAAAAAAAGACTTCTTGCCATTGAGACCACTAACCACCTCATCCGTCTCAAAAGGTTTATCCAACCAGCTAGCATCTTCCTAAAAAATTCTTCCAAACTCCACATCATCCAGAACAGGGCAATGAACCTCATTTTCAGAGTAAAGCTGTCTATAAAACGAGTAATACACTCTGCAATGGATCCCTGGAATCTTTTGATGGGATCCATACCAATTTATCTGCGTCCTCACATCAAATCTTTGTAGCATATATGATACCTAGTAATTGTGCCATAGATTCTAGTTCCCAATTGTTAATTGCTTCAATGAAAAGAGGATTTCAATAAAAGCAACCATTTGTATAATCTAGATAATCTGCTACCTTAATCTCTTAGTCCCTAACAATTAGGAAATGATTAGGATATCTCTAATTAATAGTAGTCTCGCGCCATTTCACAGATTAAGCCAAAAGCCAATTCTAGAGCCATATCACTAATGTCACATCTGATAAAATGTAAGGAACTGTCCCATATTCTTCCACAAACCCACCCCATAAGGCTCTCTGATAAAATGTAAGGAACTGTCCCATATTCTTCCACAAATCCACCCCTTAAGGTTCCCTAACCTTGTCAGAACACCAATTTCCTTGATTGGTGCCATACCTAAAGTCTATAACCCTCCACCATATTTGCATTTTCTTCTATCTTGTATAGCCACTACCATTTCTAGCAAAGCTTCATTAAAAGCAATAGCTTCGTAACCCCCAAACCTATAAATTGGGGTGCAACAATCATTCCAATGGACTAAGGGTCCATTTGGTTGGAGAGAGAGAAAAATGGGGGGATAGAAAATGGGGAAGGGATGAAAAGTGGGAGGATAGAAGAGTTTTTAATTTCCCTCTTTTATGTTTAGTTGGTAGTGGAAAAGTGGTGGGATGGAAAAATGAGTTTGTATAAATTTACTTATATACCCTTGTTAAAAGATGATGCCTAATTAAAACAAAAAGTGGTAAAAAAGAAGAAGAAGGCAATCTCCCATATTTACTAAAAAAGAAAAATCATGCATAAAAAAAAAATTCACTTCTAGTCAAACCCAAAAAAAAAAAAAAAAAAAAAGAAAAGAAAAGGAGAAGAAGAAAACTAAAACAAAAGAAATAACTATCACGCCCACGGCCTAGGAAAGCAAAAAAAAAAAAAGAAAGAAAGAAAGAAAGGCAACCAGCAGGTCTAACACGTAAAAGGAGGAGGGGGTAGTTCAGTTATTGACTGCAACTATTTCTCTTCCCTCTATTTTCTCCTCAAATTGGAGAGATATAATTTTGGTGGGTCAGGGGAGAATACACCTGGGCTCCACCAATTTTCCATCCTCTTCTTCTCTCAAACCAAACATCTATAAAATCAGTTTTTTCTCCTCTATTTTCTATTCTCCTTGTTTCACCTCCAACAAAATAGACCCTAAATGAAATTTGATATCATCAGTTACATATCTAACTTCTTGTTCAAATATATTAAATATTTCTTTTAAAAAAACCAAAAAAGAGAAAAAGAATGGTATACATCTGCTAAGGTTTGGAATTCATAAATTTTGAACATTTGTACACTCTAGCCAACAAGTTGGACTCAAATGGCACTTCCTCCTCTCACAGGTGTGGAGGATGAGGGCGTGGGTGTAGCTTCCAAATAAAAAAAACATGTTTACAATCCGATTGTGTTATTTTTTTTGATAAGTAATAAAGCCTTATTGATAAGGAGAATTTCTTCATGTTCCCAATGATGTACACAAAGACTCAAAACAATTACAATGAATCAACCACCAAAGCTAAGAGAAGAATGAAATTTAAATATAGAAGTACAATGTGTAAAACCCCAAGCTCGACCACTCAAATAAGGTGCGAATTAATAATGATTTCAATGGATCTAAGGATCTTTTAGAGTCATTAAACATGAGAGAGTTTGTGTTCCTTCCACGAACTGCCTAAGACATGTAGGCACTAAATTTCAAACATCCGAAGAATGCTTCCCAAATCAATTCCTCTACCAAAATAATAGGGCTGTTACCCTCAGAGGCAACAGCCGCTGGACGCCAAACGTGTTAAAAACTTCACTCCACAAAGCATAAGTAACCTCACAATGTATGAATAAATAATCCACTGTATACAGTGATTATGCTTTGCATAATAGTTCATTAGGCATTTAGTTCTTTGAACATTTTTTACAACTGTTTTATATTTTAGTTTATGGCTCATATTTTAAATGTAATGGAGCTTATGGGTCATTATTTTTTTTCCTCTCTTAAAGAAACAACATGAAGAAACTATAACCAAAAAAAAAAGAGAGGAGAAGAATCAGGATTTGGGTGACCGAGAGCCAAACATATACAGATCTCGGGAGCACCATCTGAAGAGTCTAATTGTGTGAGATATGGTGCTTCTTTCAATTGAATTTAGTTGGGACTTGTAACCAAGTGCTGATAGGAGTTTTTTTTTTTTTTTTTTTTTCCGAAGTAGGTAATCTATCAAAAAAGAGGATAATTGCATCTGAGGAAAAATTCAATACTTGATGGCCTTTGGATTAGAGATTTCTTGTGTAAAAAATGGACATCAGACATGGAATACAATGAAATGTGGATGGACAAGGGCTGACTTACATGGCAAGGTACAGGTTACAGAGATTGAAAATTACACTGAACAAGAAAAATCTAGGAACCATTTAGCTGCCTAGTTTATTTGGTTAATGTCTGATTTTGCTACTTTAAAACCTGAATTGGACATTAAAGATAAAATATAGCAGCTCAAAGTTTGATCAGGTAGCTCATTGTATCGACTGGGTTGTAATGTATAGAGTAAAACCAGGAAAAAAATGATCTGAGTACATGATCATACAAATCTACATTTTTTTGGATCAGTAAAGAAGCCCCATAGTTCTCACAAAACAGAAAAAAGTGTGGTCACAGTATACATTAAATATAGTATAGAGGTAGAAAGAAAAAGGAAAAAGAAAACAAAAGAGAAAGTATAAATTAAGAGAAAAACATGCTATCTTAAAAAGACAGCAAATTAGAACCACAATCAAAGAAAGGAGAGAGCCTGGTTCCATGCGAACAGAGCACTCAAAAATTGTGATTCAAGCTTGGCTACTGAGAAAGCTTTGGGCCCGTTTGGTACATGTGTTTAAATACATGTTTTTAGTTTTTAAACAACATTACACATATTTCCACAAACTCTTTACCCACACGTATTTCCAAAAAATACAAATAACGTTACTAGAACGATATTACCAAACGGGCCTTTTGTCTTCAAAAACATGAAAATTCCTCTCCATATAGTCGAAGTCAAACAAGAAGGGATCACACTCCAGATCGCCAACTTATCCTTATTAACAAGAAGACCAGCCCAACACAGAGGAAATTTGATACCCGTCTAGAAATCACCCAAAACACCCCAGCAGACACCATAGGAAGCCCTATAGTTCTCCACCCACCCAACAATGTAAAATAAGTGATTGATTGTTCCTATTCGACATACACATGCTACAACAATCTGGAGTAACAATGCTTTGTTTCTTTGAACTATCCGTTGTTAGGAGCTTGCCTTTCACGGTCATCTGCATAAAGAAGCCAATCCGAGGTGGAGATTTAGCTCTCTAAATAGCATGCCAGGGGAAGGATAAATCTCCACCTGATTGCAAAGCACAGTAAAAGGTGCACACTTTACAGCCTAGAGCCTTGGCCAAACTCGAGATCATCCTATCTTCCTGAAGCGGGCAGAGCCAAACAGAATACAAATAATCCTGAAACGAGTCCAAAGATTCCAATTCCCAATCATGTGCTGCTCGAATAAAAATTTAGTGCCAATGATGGATACCACCCTCTTTATCTCTAGCAATTTGAAAAATTTCTGGATAACAATCCTTGAAGAGCCCATTCCCCCATCAAGGATCATGCTAAAACTGAATTCTATCCCCTGTTTCTACCTCAAACTTCACAAGTGTAGTTTGTGGCCATCGCTTACTAATATACCTCCAAAGACTCACACCATAGGTCACTCTCAGGAGCTGTGCACCAACCATCCTGCAAAAGCCCATATTAGTGGCAACCACCCTACACCATGATAAATTTATTTCCACTCCAAGATGCCAACTATTTCCCTATCAGCCTTTGATTAAAAATCAACAAACATCTAATCTCCAAACCTTCCACCTGAATGTCCTAAAAACATAAATTCCAGTTGACAAGATGGAATTTTTGACATCTGCCGAACCGCCCTTGGGAAATCACTTCGAATCCCCTCTGTATTATAAGCCACACTAGTTGGAAGAGGGTATAAAGACATGGAAGTATGTAAGCCTGCCCATTTTTGGGAGATGAATCTTCTTCCACACTGCTAATCGCTTCTCCATACGTTCAAGAATGCCATCCCAAATAGTTAAGCTTTGAATCGCCCCTATAGGCAGGCCCAAATATTTCAGAGGTAAGGCTGGAATTTTACATCTAAGGATATCCACTAGTACACCCATAATCTCAATCTCTCCCATAAGGACCATTTCAGATTTACCTAGATTTATCGTCAACCCAGAGACTGCTTCAAAAAGCAAAAGAGTACAACAAAGATACCGCGATTTTTTCAGCATTGCATCACACAATGAGTGTCACCTGCGAAAAGGAAATGTGATATCTTCATTGTATCAGTGTTTGCCTATACTGAGAACCTTTATAAGAAACTTCCTTCCTCTGCCCTTGACAACATTAGACTAAAGCTTCCATCATAAAAACAAAAAGAAGTGGAGACCTTTGCCGCAAACCCCTGGGACTCACAAAAAAGTAAATCGAAGTCCCATTCACAAGCACTGAAAACTGGATATTAGAAATACAAGAATACATCCACTTCAACCATTGTCCCCAAAACCATATCTTCTTAGTATTAATAGGAGAAAATCCCAATTTTACAAGATCATAGGTTTTCTCTGAATCAAGTTTGCAAAGCACCCCAAGATTTCTTTCCCTAAGCCTACATTCCAAACATTCAATCAAGACACAGTGTAGTTGTCTCCCATGAATAAAAACATGTTGGGTGCTGAGCTCCCTCAGAACAGTCTTCCACCAATTGGTAAATACCTTAGGCAAAGTTTTGTACCCACTTCCAATGAGACTGATGGGTCTAAAATCCTTAATATTCACTGCCCCCTACTTTTTTAGTAATGGCAATAAATGTAGCATTTAGACTTTTCCCAAAGCCACCGCTGGCATGGAAGTAGTTGAAAAAATTTATAATGTCATCCCTCACCACACTCTAGCATGCCTGGAAAAAAGTCATCTTAAAGCCATCTGGATTCGGTGCCTTGTCCCCATTTATACTTGTAAGGGCCTGGAAAATCTCAGCCTCTTCAAAAGTTGAAGCTGAATCTAGAGCACTGAAATGCGCCATCAAATGTAGCCTCCACTTATTCGACTTTATGTATGGCCCATTACAGAACTCTACAATCTCCTTCCTAATCCTTCTTGATCATTAGTGTTATTCCCCTCCACTTGCAACTAACCAATATGATTGTGTTGTCTATGTGAGTTAGCCAACTGATGAAAGAATTTAGTATTGCAATCAAGTTCTTTTATCTAAGCTGCTTGTGACTTTTGTCTTCAATTGATTTCTTCCATCATAATGATTTTCTCAAGCTTGGCCTTTGCATCATCTATTCCTGATCTCATCTCTGTTGACAATGGCATGTCCTCCTCTAAGCCATATGGAATCTTTATCACTGTTTTTAATGGAAGGCCTAATGTATTGATTTCCTTCAAACCTCAAGGGAGGAGTGTCATTTGCCTTTTTTGGGCCTGAGTGTCATTCTCCCAAACCTCAAGGGAGGTTTTTGTAATTTACCAAAAAAAAAAAAAAAAAAACTGAAGTTTTTTGGTTAGAATGAGTAATAGATACTTCATGTACAGTGGTGACACCTTTGCTTTTGGTTACATTGAGTAGAACCTTCTTTCCAAGCACTTTTAATGTTGATTTGTGCTTACGTTTTAATCAAAGATAAGAATACATGAATAAAATTCAATGTTCAGTTTTATATGTTTTCATACATGTCTATATATTTATATTTATATTTTTATATATATGTTGGCCACTCAAGATATTGCTAGATGTAATTTGAGATCATTTACAAGAATATTTCCCATGCAGGACTATGGCCATCGTGTTAGACTAGCAACTCATTCAAATTTCAAAGATTTTGTCTTGACTGCTGGGTTGGAGTTTTACCCTCTAGGAGGAGATCCAAAAGTTCTTGCTGGTTGTATGTACCTAAATGCGCTATTTATGTTGAAATTATCTTGGTGATCTCATGTGGTCTTGTTATGACTCTATGCTGTCTTGTCAAAGTAGTTAGAAATCTCTTAGTTGGGAAATGTCTCAAAGTAGTTACATATCTCTTATGTGATATTGAGAAGCACTAGTTGGGAAATGGCTTTCACTAAGTGCTTGACACATAAGTTGCTTTAGTGGTGTTTTTGTGGCATGTCTGAGGAACACTCTTATGATGCTTTCACTTTTATCATACCATTGCTTCTTTTTAAATATGATACTTGTCAAGTTCTTTAGATGACATTTTATGCTCACAAGAATATTCCACTATGAATTAACAGAATATATCAATTTATACACGCACACACACACACACAACAAAACTAGTAGAAATTTTTATTACTTTTTTTTTTTTTTTTTTTTTTTTTAAATATTGTAGAGAACCTTTTTTAAAGAAGAGCCATTTGGAGAAATTTTTATTACTATTGTTAAATTACTTTTTTTCCCTGTTAAAGTATTGGGTTTATGTTGATGTAATGGCTCAAGATGCCCAATTATGTTGTAAGCCGATATATGGCTAATCATAGCTTCTAGTCTCTATATATACGCTGTTAAGGGTTCACTGTAACCGTTGACTTGAGTATAAAGTAAAGATGTATCTACTAGGGCTTTATGCTTTGGATGTAGGCCTTTGGCTGAATTATGTAATTCCTTGTGTTCTTTTCTCTTTCTTGCTTCTACTTCTCTAAATTATTTTATTCTCGTCTTTTACATGGTATTAGAGCCACTTTCTTGTGGTCAATTGCTTTTGCTTGTTGTTACTGTTGTTCTCGGTGTTTGGTTGCTTGTGCAACCTTCAGATTTAAGTTTGTGTTGTTGCTGATGATTGTTGTTGGTTGCTGTTGGTGTGGTTGTGGTTGTTGATGGTAGTTGTTGGTTGTTCTCATTGGTTGGTCAATCTTGGTAGTTTTTTGTAGCTACCATTCTTGTCTTCTTGCCTTGTTTCTGTCACTGGTGGCTATCTTCATTGCGAATCTGGCTTGAAGAAACACATTTGACTCGCAACCCAACTTAGTAGATCTTGGTGTTTGGCCTCTCTTTTTGTTGTTCTTGGCTGATCGGTGGTGGTTTCTGACCATCCTCCACTGATCTTGGTTGTTTTTGGTGTTCTCGGCATTTCTTGGGGGCCCTTTTGTTTTTGGCACGTTCTTGGTAGATCCTGTACTCAATGGGTTTCGGCCTGTCCTGGTGGTTTTCCCATCATGGAGGTGCTCGTCGGAGGTCATGGTGGCCTTTTCCCGGTCCCTCGGTAGTTTCCAATGGTTTTAGTGGTGGTTTTCTCGGTGGTTCTTGCCACAGGTTTTGTTGGTTGCCAGCATAGTGGTCACCGGTGAGTTTTGAAGCTGCCAATGTTGGTTGTTGGTAGGAGTTGACAAGGAATACCCTTGTTTGGTTCACGATGTGAGCAATTCCCTTTCTAGGATAAGGATAACGTAATCCCGGATAGGGATATAACTTGTTTGGTGGATTAGGAGTTGTTTGGGTACAAGTTTTGGCTATTCCCTATCCAGATATTTTTGATGATTTTTATTGTTTGGGTATAGGTTTTGGCAGTCCCCTTATCCATGATAAGGATAACCTAACCCCTATAAAAACTCTTTTTGGTTACCTGTTTGGAATTGAAGACTTCAGCCAGTTCATCTCGTTTTTTGATTGGTTTAGCTTCAATTTTGGCCAGTTCACATCGTTGTTCCAACTTGAGGGGGAGTGTTAGGTGTTGGGTTTATGTTGATATAATGGTCCAAGAGGCCAGTTATGTTGTAAGCCCATGTAGGGCTAACCCTAACTTCTAGTCTCTATATATATCTATATTGAGAATGTTAAGGGTTGCTTTTACTTTTCTATATTGTTTTTTTCTTGTCTTTAAGAGTCTCAAAAACTTAAGCTATTAGGAAATTGTGAATTTAATCATTTAACCATAATTCTAACACTTCCTCTCACGTGGGATTTTTAACATTTTAAATGGGAGGTAGAGTGGAGACAGGGATCGAACCTAAGATCTCTTGCTTTAATACCATGTTAAATTATCGATTGTTTCAAAAGTTTTAAGCTATTAGGAAATGTTGAATTTAATCAATTAACTATAATTCCAACAACTATTATTATTATTATTTATGCTCATAATAGTATTTTACTATGAATAATCAAAATATATCAACTTACACGCGCATAACAAAACCAATAGAAAATTTTATTACTATTATCATTAATATGAATTTGCACAGTATATCAACCCAACAAAACTGCTGGGTTTGAGATTATTTACAAGATGATGACGATGATGATGATTATTATTATTATTGTGATGGTGATGATGTTTCATTTGATATTAATTTTGGAACTTGAATGACATTTGTTAACTGTACTAATTCCAAAGTTCTTTTGTCAAATAGATATGGTGAAAAATAAAGGATTCTTGCCATCGGGGCCTTCTGAGATACCTATTCAACGAAATCAAATGAAGGATATTATCTATTCTTTACTTTCAGCTTGCAGAGACCCTGATCTTGATACTGGTGTTGCCTTTAAAGCGGATGCAATCATTGCCAATCCCCCGGCGTACGGTTAGATCTTTGTCACTTTTGCATCTGTTTGTGAACATTCTCTTTTATTTGAATAATAAATTTTATTAGGAGAGTCCTCAGGTAAACAGGGTGTTAAAAAGGGTTCACTTAAAATTATAATTAGAAATTCAAAAGATTAAGAAATTTTAAAAGAGGAAAATAAAATACTTCCAAACTCGGCCATCCAATCTTAAAAAGATCTAGTCTTTGCATTTATTTCACAAGAATATCTTTTGTGGTCCCCAATCATTTTTGATATCGAAGTTAGCTTTCGATCCTGATCATGAATTCTTATTTTTTTAATGAAATTAATGTGTTTTTAATTAATTTTGGGAAGGATTAATAACTTTGGAAAAAAAAAAAAGAATAAAAAGTTCGGATTGTTTATAGCATAATTAGTTTTAAAGGTAATGTCCTCTTAGGAATCATAGGCTAATGAATGTTTCCTTGGCTTCTTGGTGATGGGAGTGATTTGGAAGAATGAACTATATAGGAGGAACTTGGAAAATAGTTCATTCAAAGAAGTTCACATTTGGTGGCTACATGCTTTGGACATCTAATAAGTCATTGAAATACCACATTATTAAATTGGGAGAGGATTTGCTGCATACTAGTATGCTGCAATTGCTGCATGTTGGGTTAGGTGGCAGCAAAAAATAAGTGACAAGTGTCCAAGGGTCCAAGGGTCCAAGGGTTTACTTGTTCATTTGCATTGCACATGACCCATGGACACTTGTTGCTTCATTCTGCTGCCACCTAACCCAATATGCAGCAATTGCTGCATACTGGTATGCAGCAAATCCTCTCCCTATTAAATTTACCTTTGTACATTTAAGATTGTAATACAGTATATATATATATATATTTTTTTTTTCTTTCCACAGTAGAGAAAATGGAATTGGCATTACATGCAAAAAGTCTATAAAATAATAAAACTATTTGTGAAGTTAGTTATGCGTTTTAAACAATTTGGTTTACTTTGGGGCTGAATTGCCATGGAGGACATTAAATTTCCAAAATGTTTTAAATTCTGATTTCAAAATGTAAAATTTTTGTAATAACTTGAATTTGAACTTCGAAGCCATTTTTTTAAACATAAATCTCAACCTGATTGACTTTGAGATTCATTTCAAAATGATTTAAATTGAATTTTGTGAATTTCAAAACATAAATGTTGATGATATGCTGGTTTTACCAAGGTTAAGCTAAAATTTGTTATTTTTCTCCCCATTGGATGGAAATTGATTGTGGTGGCACCTGATTGTTTTTTAATGTCCAACAGTTAATTCAACTTAAGCTTATATTTCCTTGTTTCTTGTTCTCCTCGTAACCATTATAAATACTTCTTTAGGTCATACCCATGTAGCAGAGGCACTGAAAGTACCAATTCATATATTTTTCACGATGCCATGGACGTAAGTCTTGTCTGGGTAAAGGAATCTTACTGATTTATGTATTTTTTTTTTAAACTGTTTTCTGGTTTTCAGTTCATATTTTCTTCATGGATTGTACTGGTCACATGTTGTTAATGTACTGTAATGGGAAAATTTTGAACTGCATTGTGTGTGTTTTATTTTTTTCATACCAGGCCAACTAGCGAATTTCCACATCCTTTGTCCCGTGTGAAGCAACAAGCTGGATATAGGGTGAGTCTACTGAATTATTTCCTTTCATTGTCATTTATTTTTCCTCCCCAATTTTTCTGTAGCTTCACCACCTTTTCCAGTTATGTAGCAATTTCACTTTTGGCCCCATGCTTTCCTCCCCCCCTTTTCAGCTGTCATATCAAATTGTCGACTCCTTGATTTGGCTTGGAATTCGGGATATGATCAATGATGTTAGGAAGAAAAAGCTGAAGCTTCGTCCTGTAACATACTTAAGTGGTTCACAGGGCTCTGATTCTGATATTCCACATGGCTATATATGGAGTCCTCACCTTGTTCCTAAACCAAAAGGTGGTTGCTTTTGATTTCAATCATGTTTTATTCCACTTCCAATCATATAATACGGGATCCATCTGTTACCATTTCAGGTTAAAGTGCATAATTTGTTTATCCATGTTCCCATGAAAATTGTACGAACATGTGGTTTTTCAATCTGGTATTTTAAGTAACAACTTATACATGATTCTGGAAGAAAAGAAATCTTGGTTAAACATAGCCATAAGATGGTAGCTTTTTATCTTTTGGGAAACAAATTCGATTAAAAAGTAGCTGGTCTGAGTAGCCATGTGGCGTGTGTGCAACTGTGCTATTTGCGTATTTTATTCCATTTTTGCTCTCTTTTACTTAGGGTGTCTTTGGTATACTCTAGTGATAATTATTTAGGAATGGGAATAAGTATTACATGGAAACAAGAAGTTGCAATGGAAAAACTATTCCTATGCATTTGTTTGGTGATAACACAGTAATACAACACTGAGTCTGCATTTCACAGCTTTGGTCCCACTTATCATTCAATATGCATAAATTAAATAATTTTATAATTAATATCAATGTTGTTTGTTAACATTGTTATCTCTATTAATATTAAAAAAAAAAAAACAGCACATCTCTCTTAAATATTAGATTCTATTAAATGACACATGCATCTGCTTGATTTTAATTTTTTTTATAAGGTACACATTAATTTTTTTATATATATATATATATATATATATATATATATATAATTATATATATATAATATACATGTTTCATAAAAAGGTTAATACATATTTGAAACTTAAATTAATACATCATAAAAAGAGTTTGTAAATTTTATTAAAAATTAAATTTCTTACCACAATATAAATTGATTATGAGAGAGAGGCAAGAGCCAATAATGTTTTTTTGGGGGGAATTTTTATTTTTTTAAGATATCACGTGACTAAGGAATAGCTATTACAGGCCTATTGGTAAGGAATAACTATTCCACATTTTAATGAGTAACTATTAATAAGTAATTGCTATTACTTGTAATGAAAATGAAACAAAAATACTGAACAATGATTGCAATGGAATAGCTATTCCATTCCTGAATTTATTATAGCATACCTAATGTACCCTTATTGTTCTCCCAAGAGTAATTGGATGAAGGGTTTTTAGGAAATAGTTCAATAAATTGGTATATGCATGTTCTTTGGCTGACTTTTTGAAAAAAATCCATGTTCTTTGATGCAATCTTGTTGGTTCTTGTCTCCATTTTCCTTTTGTTATTGTTTGAGTGAGTCAGCAATTACTTTTATTGAAACAACATATTCTGCATAATCATTGCAACATGAGCAGACATGAATTTTGATGCAAGCATGTGATATCTGGATATTGTATTTTTGGTTTGCAGATTGGGGACCTAAGGTTGATGTGGTAGGATTTTGCTTCCTTGATCTTGCATCAAATTATGAACCTCCTGAATCACTTGTAAAATGGCTCGAAGCTGGTGACAAGCCTATTTATATAGGATTTGGTAGTCTTGTGAGTTTGACGTCCTATTTTTCTCATTAATTTATATATTCCCTCTTATATATATATATATATATATATTGGTGAATCTCACTGTTGAAACTGTCATAATGAATAATCAATTCATTATATATGCCAAAGTTGAGTCATTATATAATTAACTTGTTGTGGGCATCAGTGGGTCTTAAACCGACGATCTCACCTTCCGCCATGCACTAACAAGGGGAAGGGGTGCCGTTTGAACTATAGCTAATTGCTATTTAGAACTATGTTGGAAATGGAGATTCTAAGCACGTCCTTGGACATAGGATGCTAGAATAATTCTCAAAAGTAGCGCTCACCATTTAAGGATTAGTTGTATCAATTGAGTTTTACAAGTATTTCTTACTTGATTACTTTTCTAACTATTTCCTCCTCGTATGGGATTACCAATGCAATTGTTTTTCTTCCATTCAGTATTCAAAAAATTGAAATATTTAGTATGTGTTGAACTTAGATTTTCTTTTAAAGTTCAATTGATTGTAAGTTTCTAAAAGATGTACAGCTGGTGATTGTGCATTTTAGGTGATTGACCCTGACACTAGTTTTATTATTGATATGCAAATCGCGAGATTGCCTAATGGGTGGAAAATATAACGAAAATAGGAAAAATACAAAATTATATATCTAACATTTTCTGAACACTACCTGATGGAGGACAACCAGAACAAAACTGAAACAACAATAAAATAAAGGGATATGACCTAGGAGACAGCATCTAGGCCTTGCTTGGAGTCAGCACCAAGCGGGGAAACCACTAGGAGTCAGCACCTAGGGTAAACCTGGAGTCAACACTAGACCAAAGAAAGATTAAACGGCCATTTTTTTTCATTCATCAAAATATCAACTATCTCCTCAAGGTGTACAATAAGTTGCTTATAAAGGATTACTAAACCCTAGTTCTAATTGGCTAGGAAACCCTAATTGCCTTATTACGAAAATAACCTTGCTTCCAAATTAAAATATTAATAGTCTAATAAACTACTAGGACCTAAAATATATAAATACAATTGACTTGCAAACATAAATAATACTAAATAAAAATTTTCTTGCATCTACCGCATCATTCTCCTTTGGTTGGAGAAAACTCGACCTCAAGTTTTAAAGCATTGAAGGATTAGGATGCTAACAAATAATACTTGCTTCCAGTCTGGAATCACCTTATGGAGTACAAGGAAAAGAAAAACCTTGAATTCCACCACATTAAACTCATTTGGAATAACAAAATCAATGTGTGGAATCATTATAATCTCGTCTTGAACCTTATGAACTATAGGAAGCACTGTGGTTTTAACCTCTTCGACTTCACCAAGATGTGGATCTTCAAGGACTGTGGATGTTTGATCAGAAGCATGCTCAACAACTTCAACTTTCACATCATGTGCACCCTCAAGCTTGCTGGGTAGTTTTTGAGTGGGTGCCATTATCTTTTCTAGCTAGGCATTAATCCTAGTGATTATTTGCTCCCCTAATGTCCACAAAATAGGTGAAATATTCTGATTTGCCTTTCTTACAATAGCAAAAAGTGAACCGAGAAGATCCAAGGGAATGTCGTAACTTTCATCTCTGACCAAATTCATAATTGTTTCCATGGTTGAAAGTACAGCAGGTGGATAGTTGGACCTAATTATCTTTAAGAAACTTTGAAACATCTCAACAACCAATGAATCACACTCAAGATCTAGCATCACCAAGCATAACTTGACCTTTGCAATGGTATCAAGAATTGAAACCACCTTCTTATAAGAGCGAGTAGACACATGAGGCATATTTTCAAATGCTGCTACAATAAACTGAAATATTTCTTTCATTTGCTCATCCTTATATGGGTCATTTGGTGCTGTTATCCTTGTAATCTCAATAATGCAAGATACAACTAAAACCTTCATGTCCATTTCAGCATGTCTCAAAAGTTTATTAGTGATCAATGCCTTCACTGAGGGTAAATGTGCATCTCGCATTGATTTGGATGGTTCTTGCTCCACGTATACTAACAAATTTTCAACTTTATCAAGAAGAGTGAGAAGATCATCAATGGAGGAAGGAGGGTTAAGGAGTCTATTCCCAGCCTCCTTAATTTGCTTCTCAAATTCACTATCTTTTAGCTGCTTCTCAAGCTTTCTATCCAAGGAAATCATTTTCCAGCTCCAACTTGGAGGCACAATACACAGACTAAAACTTAATTTTCTGTCTTGTTATTTTTGGCCAGGCAAGGTTTTATGGGTCGGTATAGGACTGCATTGTCAAACAATAGGCTTAGGCTTGCGTTTGTTAGGAAATGGGGCTGATGGGTGGACTTTTAAAGGGAAAATTGGGCCAGGTAAGGAATTATTTTATTTTATTTTATTTTTTTAACGGGTTTGTGTTGGGCTTAATAGGTTGGTCACAAGTTATGTATCACGTGAGGTCATATGGATTGGGTATTGCAAAGAGAAGTGTGCTGGGATTTTAGGACTTTAGCATAGGCTATTTACGAGTTACCTTACAGGATCCCGTTGAGCTTGGTGTCGCAGTTGAGTTCGGCGAAGTCTCGACCATGGCTCTCATGAGTCTGGTGGGCTTGCAGTGGCACATAACAGAGGTGATGGTGGTGGTGTGCTAAGCAAACTTCGTACCAGATCTGACTCTGGGCGTTTGTTGGTGGTGGTGTGGTGCGACGGCAGCGATGGCTCTTATCTCTCTTCTTTCTTTGTGGTTGTAAGGGATTTGGAGACTTGAGTGTGGGTTCTGGACTAGAGGTTTCTGGTTGGCTTCAAAATCTGGTTTTTTTTTTTTTTTTTTTTCCCCTTCTGGTCAACGGTGGCCAAGATTGACAGATGGGGTTTGTTGGTTTTTGGGTCAAAGAGGGTTGTCTTCTAGTGGCTTGATACGTGTGGGTGTTGAGAGATGGTTTTCTGTTGTTGGTTTGGCAAAGATGTTGTGAAGGGATTTTGAAGGTGGTGTGGTGGCTGGGTTTTTGGTGATGGAAAACATACGGTGAAAGCTTTTTTTTTTTTTTTGTGGTTCTGGATTGACTACGATTATGCGTTGAACGGATCGGTGTTTGCTCTGATACCAAAATTGACGCAGGATAACCAGAACAAAACTGAAACAACAATAAAATAAAGGGATATGACCTAGGAGGCAGCACTTAGGCCTTGCTTGGAGTCAGCACCAAGCTGGGAAACCACTAGGAGTCAGCACCTAGGGTAGACCTGGAGTCAACATCAGACCAAAGAAAGACCAAACGGTCATTTTTTTCATTCATCAAAATATCAACTATCTCCTCAAGGAGTACAATAGGTTGCTTATAAAGGATTGTTAAACCCTAGTTCTAATTGGCTAGAAAACTCTAATTGCCTTATTACGAAAATAACCTTGCTTCCAAATTAAAATATTAATAGCCTAATAAACTACTAGGACCTTAAATATATAAATACAATTGACTTGCAAACATAAATAATACTAAATGAAAATCTTCTTGCATCTCCCGCATCACTACCTTTCAAATTGAAGTGAAGATATATCATTTTTAGCTTGCTTAAAATAACTCATTTTGTGAAGTTGCTTGTTATGATGGAGGAAATTGGTGAAAAGGAAGGCTATTTTAGAAACCTAAGTTGCTTAGAGAAAAGAATGAATGAACTAGCTCTTCAAGAGACACTTTTGGAATAATACCTCATAGGTAGAGATTTCTTGGATTCAAATTCAACTAGTTACAATGAGTGCAACCTTTCTTATTTATAGTTACATAAGCAAGTTGTTGAGTTAATTGCAAGAACCTACCATGTGGCTGTCATGTGAATGGCCAAAGCTTAACAAACTTCTCTAACTAATTGATAGGCTATTGCACTTATCACTAACAATCTTATCAACTAAATAACTTTCTGTTATAAGTAAAAGAAACTACTTATCATACAACATAAGCACTAGTAAACAACTAGCTTTAAAAATGAATTGCATTAGGACTATCCCTCTTTGGAACACACTTGTCCTCAAGTGTGGCTAGTTGTAAGCTGATCTGGTGCATGATAGGGCAGCAAGTAATGCATATTGAAGCTTTTGGAGATGTGCATTTGATCTGATAGTTCCACTGATCTGTATTCTCGTGAGTTATTGTATCAAGCTGCTGCATCATGCTAGAGATTAAGGGCTGTTGCTGCTTTGTGTACAGGCTGCAAGTGAAAGCATCCATGTAGATGCTCTTGCATCCAACCTTTTTCATTTTGACTAATGGTTTGGGGCTAGCTTTCCCCTTCTTTGGTTGGAATGTGTAACAATCTCGTTTCTTGTATAAACTGAATGTGTTGCTCCTTCCACCTGGAATGGTTTGATATGGACATGATCTTGAAAGTCATTAATTAAGAACACTAAGCACTTTCTTGAAGCAAGATAGTTTTTGTGGTTGGGGCTGTTCTTGATTCTTTGATTCATGATTGTTCAACACTTCTAGTGACCCCATATCCTCGTAACCACTTCTTCATCCTCCATTTCTTTCTTTGGAACTTGCAAGACGTTTGTTACTAATGATAAATCCTATTCTTCATCTATATGAGCATCTACTTCTTCTTCCTCTTATTGATCATATAAGGGTTCTTGAATGCACTTCTCTCCTTTATGGTCTTCACCTATCAATACACTATCACACATTTCTTCTTCTTCATATTGATCATACATGGGTGCATTCATCAACATATCTTCTTTGGGAGCTAGAAAGGTGTTATCAAGGATTAAAGCTATACCTTCTTTACATGTATTGGCTGCCTTTGATCAATCAGATGCCGCTTTAACAAACACATTGCTGCATTTCCCTTATTAGTCTTGGTCAGCCAAGAATCATTTTTGTAGATAGCTTGCATATAGTTGAAAGGCAGAAGTTGCTTTTGCAATTTCCTCTTCATATTGAACCATTCTTGGATCTTTCCTTTATCCCTCCTAATTCTCTGAACTTGGAGTTGTTCCCACCAGGCTGAAGCTCTCGCACTCAGCTTGATAGAGACCTACTTCACCTTCTTGTAATCTTAGACTTCTTAGCACTCAAATATCCTCTCGATTTGATTCAACCAGTCCTCAAATTCTTCAGGATTCAGGCTCCCTTGGAATTTTGTAAGGTCAACTTTGATGTTTGGCTCCCATTTTGGCTCCTCTTTGAGGAACTAGCAAATGCACAAGACCTGGCCTTGGTTCTTGCACAGGCACTTGCTGATTTCCTCTCACAGATTGTACAAATGCATTGTTGAAGTTGTTGTTGCTATCTGCATCAGCATCTTTAGATTGTTCACTATCACTTCTGTGATGATGAAGTTGACTTCTCCTTACTTCCTCAGTCAAGGCAGCAAGATGCCCCCTTACTTCTGTGATGATGAGTGCAAATATTGAATCTTGAATAGTTATGCTGTAAAATAGAAAGGACAAGAAAGAATTTGAATTCCCAGATGGATCACAAGTTCTCATACCAAATTATGATGGGGGAAACTAGCGAAAAGGAAGGCTTTTTTAGAAAGCTAAGTTGGTTAGAGAAAAGAAAGAATGAACTTGCTCTTCAAGAGACACTCTTGGAATAATACCTTTTTTTTGATAAATAACGTAAGAATATTATTAAAAATAATAAAGAAAAAGCCAAGACGAGTACATTGGGGATGTTCTATGGGTACAAAAATCAAGAAACAAAAGAACAACGGTCAAGAAAAATAGAAAAGGAAGAACAAGAAAAATGAGAAAAAACCACACTCCATTCAAAAAGTGTGTGTAAGAAAAATGACTTAATCTCCAGCAAAGATCGTTCACAGCCCTCAAAACTTCTAGCATTCCTTTCTCGCCAAATGCACCAAATCAAGCAGTGAGGTACTAATCTCCAAACATCAATGTGACGATGTCGCGCAAACTTTCCTTGCCAAGCCTCAAACACCTCAATAACAGTACGAGGCATAACCCATTGAATGCCAAACAAACAGAAAACCAAAGACCACAACTCCCAAGCTATGGTGCAATGAAGTAGAAGATGATCCACTGACTCCCCACACCTCTTACACATAGAGCATCAGTCAAGAATTATCACTCGTCTTTTACGAAGGTTGTATGTTGTTAAGATCTTACCTAAGGAAGCAGACCAAGAAAAGAAGGCTACCCTTGGAGGCGCCTTCGATTGCCATATCATTTTCCATGGAAAGGAAACAAGATTATGAGGGTAGAAGGAACTGTAATAACTTCTAACCTCAAAACTTGTATTCCTTGCAGACTTCCAACAAACCTTATCTGGACCAAACCCTCTCACTGACGAGGAATAGACTAGCCCCATGAACCGGTCAAAAGCTTTCTCTTTCCAATCTTGTGGTGGACGACGAAATTGCACATTCCAGTGAAACCTCCCAGCAGACCAACCCATAACTTCAGCCACTGAGGAGTCCTTGGACCTACTAAGACAATATAGCTCCGGAAAGGCTTCTTGGAGAGTACAATCCCCACACCACACATGCTTCCAAAATTTTACTCTAGTACCATCCCCCACATCATAAACAAGAAGTTTAGAGAAGTTCAACCAACCACTTCTAATATATCTCCACAAGCTGACCCCATAAGGACTTGTCACCTTCTTCGTACACCAACCACCCCACATGTTCCCATATTTTGCCTCTATAACCCTCCTCCATAAAGCATCAGTCTCGGTACCATACCTCCACAACCATTTACCTAATAAGGCAGAATTAAAATTACTCAACTGTTTTATACCCAACCCCCCATCCTGCAAAGGCCTACAAACCTTGGCCCAATGAACTAAATGAAATTTAGGTTCACCACCAATCCCATCCCACAAAAAATCTCTCTGTAACTTCTCCATACGCTTAGCCACCTTACCCGGTAAAGGAAAAAGGGAAAGGAAATATGTAGGTAAGGGCGAGAGTGAGCTTTTAATGAGTGTCACCTTACCTCCTTTAGATAAATACATTCTCTTCCAACCTGCTAATCTCCTCTCCATTCTCTCAAGAATAGGGTTCCAAACAGATAAGTCCTTGAATTTTGCACCTAAAGGAAGGCCCAAATATTTCAAGGGCAGAGAAGACTGTCCACACCCCAACAAACCCACCAAAGCCTCCAAATTGGGTACCCCTCCAACAGGTACCAACTCAGATTTCCCTAAATTAATATGAAGCCCTGACACCTCCTCAAATCTAGCAAGAATCGCCCTCAAATTAGCAATCTGAGAAGGTTCAGCATCACAAAAAATCAACGTGTCATCTGCAAATAAAAGGTGAGATACCATTACTGAAGAACCAGTCATACTGCCCACAGAAAAGCCTGAGAATTGCCTAGTGGATACAGCCACATCCAACATACGACTCAACGCCTCCATCACAATATCAAACAACAATGGAGATAAGGGATCCCCTTGCCGAAGTCCTCTAGAACTTCCAAAGAAATCAGATGGGCTACCATTGATCAAAATGGAAAACTTCACAGTTGAAATGCAATACCTTATCCATTTTCTCTATTTTTCTGAGAAACCACAACGCCTCAGCATATACATTAAAAAATCCCAACTCACATGATCATACGCCTTCTCCACATCCAACTTACATAGCACCCCCGGAACTCCCGACTTCAATCTACTATCAATACATTCAGAAGCAATCAAGACGGAATCCAAAATCTGTCTGCCCTTCACAAAAGCATTTTGTGAATCCGAAATAAGTCCATGCACCACCCTACGAAGCCGATTAGCCAGCACCTTAGAAATAATCTTATACATCCCACCAACTAAGCTAATAGGCCGATAATCCTTGACCTCCACAGCATCCACTTTCTTAGGAATAAGGGCTAGGAATGAAGCATTAAGACTCTTCTCAAACACCTCCTGAGTATGGAAGTTGTGGAATGCAGCCATAATTTCATTTTTCAGAACACCCCAACAAGATTGGAAAAATGCCATGGAAAAGCCATCCGGGCCAGGTGCCTTATCACCATTAAAGTCATGGATCACCTGAAACACCTCTTCTTCCTCGAAAGGCCTATCTAACCAACTTTCATCTTCCACCGAGATGCTAGAAAAATCCACATCATCTAAGACAGGTCTGTGAGCCACCTCCTCAAAATAAAGCTGCCTATAAAATTGAGAGATATAGTTTGCTATCGCAGCCGGGTCCGATGACAACACCCCATCCACCATAAGCCTATCAATAGAATTAACCCTCCTGTGAGAATTAGCTATACGATGGAAAAACTTAGTATTCCTGTCTCCTTCCCTAACACAAAGAACTCTGGATTTCTGTCTCCAACAAATCTCTTCCAACAGGATAGCTTTCTCTAACTCATCACGAATTCTGCCCATTTCCACCCTATCCTCTGCTGATAATCCCTGACTCTCCTCCCTTTTCTCTAGAACACTAAGGTCCTTCCACAATTTTCTAATCCGGACATCAACATGACCAAACACCTCCACATTCCATCTTTTCAGATCATTTTTAAGGAGCTTTAATTTATTGGCCAGAATATAACTCGGTGCACCATGAACCTGGTAGGAATCCCACCATGACCGAACCCTATCCACAAAACCTTCATCCTTCAGCCACATATTCTCAAATCTAAATGGCATACTCCCTCTCTGAAAAAATCCACCCTCAAGGACAATTGGAAAATGATCTGAACACAATTTAGATAGCCGTTTTTGAGAAATTGCTGGGAATTTATCCTCCCAATCTGCAGAAAACAAAAATCTGTCCAACCTAGCCTTCGAAACAACTTCTCTAGAATTAGACCAAGTGAAAGTACCTCCTTGCAATGGCAGATCAATGAGACCCTGTTCTGAGATAAAATTGGAGAACTCCCTCATAGCAGTAGTGAAAGAAGTAGACCCCAATCGTTCAGAAGGGAACCTAACCACATTAAAGTCACCCCCCACACACCATGGGACACTCCACCAGCTATTCAAGCCACAAAGTTCCTCCCATAATAATCTCCTATCTCGGTATAAATTAGGACCATAAACACCCGTAAACGCCCATACAAACTGATCTGACACACTTGTAAACTTACAGGAAACCGAAAATCTCCCCATTGCCTCCTCCAATTTATTCACTACCCGAGTGTCCCACATCACTAATACCCCACCAGAAGCACCACAAGAGCCTAAGTATGACCAGTCAACATGTTAGCCACCCCACAAGCTACGAATCACTGCTCTATTAATCAGCCCCATTTTGGTTTCTTGAAGACAAACCACATCTGGCCCTCATTTCCTAATCAAGTTTCTAACCCTGAACCTTTTATCCCGCTCATTCAACCCTCTAACGTTCCAAGAAATAATCTTCAAATTCATTGATAAGACACAACTTCCCGCTCAAAACTTGCACTCCTTGCTTTATTTGTATCATACTCAACATTCAAAGAAGACAGCAAATTTTTCAGCTCCCGCTGCCCCTTATGTCCGTACTTAACCAACTTTGTCTGATCACCCACCACAAGTTTCTGTCTATCTTTCTTTCTGGCCTCTATGGCTAATAACAGTCCTGTAATCTGCTCCTCAAAACCCTCTAGTGAAGTACCCACAAATTTCTTGAAAGCCCTAATCCTATTTGTTACCTATTGTGAAAGTTGACAATTATCTGCATTCTCCTTACACCCAATTTCCTTCATAGGACTAGACTCCAACTCCAACGGACCTTCAGTAGCCAAAGGTACCACAACTAACGACTCATCACCTCCCTCAGAAGACCTCAACTTTTCATCAGACTCCCAAGGCTCACTTACTAATCCGGGAACCACAGACAAGGAGTTTACTAGCCCCTCTCTCTCATCTGCCCAAGTAACCCTCTGCCCTTCATTAGTACAAGGAACACTGCCTGGTACACACTCACCCTCTATACTTGAGCAGACTGACAAACAATCTGGAGAACGATACAGTGACAATGGGAGTACTAATTGCCGGCCATCATGCATTTGTAAAATCCAGTCTTTGGAGTTACCCCAAGTCTTATCCAAATCTCCAACCAATTCCCTTATATTTGGGCCAGGGAGATGAACTCCCTCAGAGTCAGAATAATCCAATCCTTCCAAACCCACAAAGTCCTCAACCCCATCCTCCGATGCCACTGAAGACGACAAAGGTACCAACTCCGACACTATCGGGTCATCAAGAGTCATAACTTGTTCCGTTATTGTGTCCGATGACACCACCGGCCCCAACCTCGACCCAAACGGAGCATCTAACAGCGGAACCTGTTCTTGGGAGACTTGGGCCACCACCACCGGTTCTGTCGGCTCAGTGGGTGGCTGGACTAGACGAACCGAGCTGAGCTGACCACCCTCAAGTTCAACCTCCGGCACAGCGAAGACCATCGGAGCTATCGGCGATGTCGAAGTTTGCACCGAGGTGATGGGTGTGACCATCGGAGCTGTCGGCGATGTCACCAGGTGCTCCGATGTGATGGGTGAGATCGCCGATGCCTTCGACGGCATCGCTGGATGCTCCGATGTGTTGGGTCTGACCATTGAGCGCCGATACACCTTCGTGGCAGTAAGTTTATTTCCACCTGGACTTGGCAACGTGACCCCTTCCTGGAAAGAAGACTCCAGACTCATAGATCCACTAAGTGAGCTTTCTCCGGCCTCAAAATTAGTTGGGCTTAACAATCCCAGGCCCAACATGGGTTCTTCATTACCCAACGAGGCTTGGGCCTTCAACTTGGATGGACCCATACCCACTGCCTTAGTAGAAACAGTATTTCGTGGAACCCATTTGCCAACTTCTTGTCCTCCCTTAACAGCATCCCATAATACCCGCCTCTTTCCAAATTCATTCACACTCACAATCAGCCCTCTCCCCAGCCAACGTCCCTTCCTATTATCACGCAACTTTCCAAACTCAACCATTTTTGAATTCAAATTAAGTTTCAAAGGAATATTACAATTATTTCCTTCCAAGATTTTCTCATCAAGTTTATTCTTGCCATTAATATCACTTGCTCCACCCTCCCCACCACCCACGGCTGCCTGATGAGAACTACCATTCTGCGTTTCAAAAGCTACAACCTGTGTATGAGACTTTTCACTAGGAAACTCCACAATATTCTTCACAAAATCAGCCTTAACCTTATCTTTGTTGAAGGGCTGCTGAACATGCTTCAACCTTGCCTGCACTGGAGCTTTGACAGCTTCCACATAAGACCTGGGAGGATGATGTTTGGGGATCTGCTTAGACCTATACGGTACAAACTGCACTCCACCCAGCGCATATTGAGCAGGTTCCAACATCCTTCGTAATTCAACCCCAAAAATTCTCCATCCGTGTTGTAATTTACCTACAGGAATAATGATAGTTCGCCGCCGCCCACCAACCTTAAGCTCTGTCACTGATGCGTACTGCCTAAAAGAATTGGACCCCCGTTGCAAGGTGTACGCCGTAGCACCTTCCCTGAGCGTGAAAAATTGCTTAGGACTAACCCCAATCACAAAGTGTTCCAGATTCCGTACTAACCAAAGGGCTGCTCTCTTGCCCAAAAACACCGATTGCATGTAGAATTTTCCCCGTTCAAAGATCTTAAGAGAAAAAAAATTCCCTCCTTCCTCCACCACCAACTTAAAAAACTTAGATTCAATAAAGAAACTTCGGAATCCCCCCATATTGATCCTAGTACATAATAACTAAAACAGGATTTCTGGCTAATTCGAGGTAGCCGGGCCTCCACACCATAAAAATAATATTTTAAAACTTCTGTTACGAAGGCAACTGTAAAATAGCGAAATCAGCAACACAAAAAAAAAAAAAAAAAAAAAAGTATTTGGAATAATACCTAATAGGTAGAGATTTCTTGGATTCAATTTCAACTAGTTACAATGACGGCATCCTTGCTTATTTATAGTTACATAAACAAGTGTTGAGTTAGTTACAAGAACCTACCATGTGGTTGCCATGTGATAAGTCAAAGCTTAACAAACTTCTCTAACTAACTGATAGGCTATTGCACTTATCACTAACAATCTTATCAACTAACTAACTTTTTGTTACAAGTAAAGGAACTACTTATCATATTACATAAGCACTAGTATATAGCTAGCTTACTAATTTTAATTGACTAAGGAAACCTAAATCGAAATGACTTGTAAAATCCCAATGATTGAATTTCAATAATAACCTTGGCTCTAGGAAATAAAATAAAATACACCTCTACCTCCACACGGCATTGCTCTGTCAGGCTTTTGCCCATTGCGGAAAATTCCCTATTGCTACCTGCCCCATAGGAGTTTGGGTCGTGTCTCAGTTCCAATGTGGCTGATCATCCACTCAGACCAGCTACTAATCATTTCCTTGGTAAGAATAGCCTCGGGAATAGCTAATTGGACGCGAGCCCCTTCTTAGGCGGATTCCTCATTTTGCTCCTCAGCCTACGGGGTACTAGCAGCAACTGTTTCCAGTTGTTGTTCCCTCCTAGGGGCAGGTTCTTACATCTTACTCACCCATCTGCCACTGTAAACACCGCTTTCATCCGACTTGCATGTGTTAAGCATACTGCCAGTGTTCATCCTAAGCTAAGATTGAACTCTCCTTGAGATTCATAGTCGCATTAATTATAGCTTTCTTGTTCATAATCAAAATGGATTCGGAACTGTCTTTCATTCTAAGGCATAACTTGTATCCATGCGCTTTAGATTTGCTTGCAGTTCGCTTCTAGAAATATAGCCATCCTTACCTCCTCATGTCAATCCCACAAGCCTATTATCCATTCTCATTTGATCATGATGGGAGAGCAAGTCAAAATAGAAAACTTACATTGGGTTTAGGGATAATTAGGCTTGTTTTGATGACTTCTACCATGTCAAGGAGACACTCTACTGCTGAGTTATATCCCTTGCTCAAGTTTCCAATCTCAATGGTGGCAACAAAACACGAGGGTTGCGCTTGTTGTGGGACTTAACCTAACCTATCACCTTTTAGCATTGGCTGACGATAGCCATGTACCACTTGTGTCCATGTTCCCAAAGGCACCCTGCTCTTTCAAGAGGATTCATGGCATGCCAAATGTTGGTGAGGTTCTTCACTTTACTTTGAATTAAACCACATGCTCCACTGCTTGTGCAGGCCCCCATCAATTCCTTTGAGTTTATTCTTGCGAAGTGTTTGGATCTATTATGAAAATCAATAGGCGCTCAATGGACCTTTCTTGGATTCAAAGATGTGAGGGAAATGATAGGCTGCGTTGGTGTCTTAGAGGAAGTGGTAAGTTTGATATTTGCACTCATTATAGGAAATTAGAGGTATTAACTCCCCATTTCCTTGGAAGGGTATCTGGACCTCGAAAATTCCTAGGGGAGCTGCTTTCTTTGTGTGGGCAGCTGCATGGAATCGGATACTTGCTTTGGACAATCTTATGAGGAGGGGTCTGCCTTTAGCAAATTGGTGCTGTATGTATAGAAAGGAGGGAGAATCAGTAGACCATCTCTTACTGGTTTGTGATGTTGCCCATGCCTTTTGGGAAGCATGGTTTGAACATTTGGAACTTAATTCTGGGATGTGTGATGTGGATTATTTGGATGAAATGGAACCCTGCTGCTCGTTTGAAAATTCTGGGAGCTCCTTGGACCAGTTAAAATCTGTGTTACACCGGACCCTCTATGATTGGTCCAGGAGCTGGGGATTCACTGATAGTTCATCCTTTTTTTTTCCTAGCTTCTCTTAGACTTCCTTTATGACCTCTTTGTATTTTCTGTTCCCGTGCGTTCATTATCATGAACTCCTAGTCTCTTTTTGTTTTGTCTAATAAAATTGCTTGTTTACTTATTATAAAAAAAAAAAAAAACAGCTTGACAGCACAATGCCCACAAGGATGTATAGGAAATATTCATGCACCATTAAAGAATGATTTGGTTTAGATGAAGACCCTAAGACCTCTGTAGATAAAACGCAAAAGAAATTGGGTTGGGGCTCAAATGGTTTGGCATGATGGCCCATTGTTTGAGTGAAGATGATAAGGGCATGGGGCTGAGTGGACTTGTGATGACAAAGTCATGGAGCTAACCTTCAGTAGTTCAGTGAACACTGTTTTTTTTGTTGCGTTGCTGCCTTGATTTTGCTTTCATTTTTTATATTATATTTTTAAAGTGTAATCTTTTCTACCCAGTCTCTCATGGCCATGATCTTTGAAGTAGAGAAATTTAAATCGTGCTGTCCTTTGGTGCATCCTCCAAAGTGGCAATGTGATTTTAACATGAAACTTATGAGCATCAAATGATTGAGATAATTAGATAAAGAGGACCTTGGGTCCAAATTTCTTTGGTTAATTGACTACTGCATGTGTTGAAATCATAAATTATGCATTGGTATTATTATTGTTCCTCCAGTATTTTTTGGTTGTTGTTGGTATCATTAATATAGGATGTAATGTTGGATTTGTTACAGGAACTGAATTAGTCGATTTTGTTTTAAATAGGATATTAAATCAGTTTTGTGCTTTATGTGGTACAACCAACTTGTTTTTTAACTTGACATGCAAATAATGATTTTTGTTAAGGTTTATTTTTCATGGAAGTCTAACACCACTCAATTAATGTCATATTTTATTTGAAAGGAGTCATAAAATGACCTTAGTTGAATTTGGATGTTCCTACACGTGAGAATTGATTCTCCAAAAGGACAGTCATGCCATGTGAATTTTATTAAGTTCCTAGCTTTCTGCACTTGACTTCTTTCTGAATTATGTTTTATGTCTCCTCTTTTGGATAGAGTTTTATCTCCGAACTTTCTATAAATTTATTTATTTTTATGTCAGCCTGTTGAAGAGCCTGAGAAAATGACCCAAATTATTGTGGAGGCATTGGAAACCACTAAACAGAGGGGCATCATTAGCAAGGGCTGGGGTGGACTTGGGAATTGTAAGTCTTACTTACCATTTTAAAGAGCTCTGTTTGGTTCTTATGTTATCTTTTGTATATACTGGTTTATTTGGCTAAATTTTGCTTCCTTCCAGTGGCAGAACCAAAGGATTTCATATACTTATTGGAAAACTGCCCTCATGACTGGCTATTCTTACAGTGCAAGGCTGTGGTAAGGCTTAGATATTTATAGTTTTGCCATTTCTAAATCTGTAGTTACAGAAGTGTCCTAGATATGACAAGGGCCCAAATTAACCTGGCCCAGACAAGGTTTACTATGCCAAAGTTTTTTTTTGGGCCATGCTTAGGCTTGACAGCTGTTGGCCTGGTTCTTTTGTTTGCTCTTCGTTTTCAATATTCTTCTAGTATGTAATAGGCAAATTTTTATCCCATTTTCCCTGGTTGCTTTCAGGTGCATCATGGAGGTGCTGGAACAACAGCTGCTGGTCTTAGAGCTGCGGTAATGTCTTAATAGCTAACTGTGTTCGAGATGCTTTGAGTTCCATGTAATTGGTTTCCGGCTTATTGTGTTCCTTTTTTGTTTTTTCTATGTAGTGCCCAACAACCATCGTGCCTTTCTTTGGTGACCAACCTTTCTGGGGAGACCGAGTCAATGCAAGAGGAGTAGGTCCTCCACCCATTCCTGTTGATGAATTTACTCTTCCCAAGTTGGTTGAAGCAATAAATTTTATGCTAGATCCCAAGGTAATTCTTTATTTCTGAAAAAGGTACATAGTGTCATCCAAATTTGCATCTGGTAAAGGTGCCTTGATTAAGAAATATTCTATATGTAGAATATGTTTTGGCTTGTAAAACTAAATTCATCGTAGGCAGCATGCAAAAAGTTAATCTAGCTGCTCTAGGATAGACCATAGCTACAAAGTAATTAAGGTCTTACTTCATACTCATCTTGAATATAGAACATATAAATGCAACTGTAGGTTCTCTTCCCCTTCCCTCCTCTTTTACCTTCAGTTTGATTGATGGGGATGACATAATAGCTGGTTACCTCCTAACAGTCTTGACTCTTGAGTACTAAAACTCCTCGACTTCCCAATGAGGAGCTCTGGTCAGGTGTCAAGAGTACCACACTTGTTTTAGAGCATTTAATTTATAATTCACATTTGTTATTGAGTACTAAAACTTGAATTCCCCAACAAGGAGCTTTGGTTAGATGTCATGAGTACCGCACTTGTTTTAGAGCATGAAATTTATAATTCATATTTTTGTTAACCTCTATGCAAAGGTTCTCATGGATGTGTTTCGGTTTCCAACTTTATTTTAAATTTGTAACTGGAAAGTAAATCTAACTTTCCTGCTACAACTGTGTTTTTCACTTGATGTAGAAGTAGGATTAGATTTGGTGAAAGACAAAAATAGCAAAGCTGTTCAGAATTTCTAGTCTTTTCTATAGTGTAAATTAACTTGTGAAACCTTGTGGTACTCGTGAAAAGGTTTATAGTTGCAATAGATTAGAACATGTAAACTACTAGCACGTGATGCACTTACCTAAGAATCATTACAGGTGAAAGAGCGTGCGGTTGAACTTGCAAAGGCCATGGAAAACGAGGACGGTGTGACTGGAGCAGTGAAAGCCTTCTTCAAGCATCTTCCTTTCAAAAAGCCTGAGCCAGAGCCAGAGCCAGAACCGGTGACATCTAGTTTTTTCTCTTTAAGTAAATGTTTTGGTTGTGCTTGAATCTCGTTTAGCCCTTCCCATGTATTTCTTCACAGTATAGATGATGATAAGATGTCCTCAGCAGCATCACGAGTGTTCACTTCCAGAAAGTAAAATGGAGAGAAAAAAAAAAAAAAGATAAAAAAAGAAAGAAAGCAAAAATATGAAAGTAAAAGGAAAAGGGAAGAAAGGAACTGCTTGGGGATCTTGTTAGTAGAATTCCATTCCCACTTCAAGAGTTGTAATTATTTGTATTTTTTCCAGTCAATATATATTCACTTCTAGAAACCTCCCCAATTTTTATTTTCACCGTAGAGATGAAATTTACAATAATTGTATTGTACCGGCATACATTCAGAGCTGATTATTTTGCGTTTCCTTGATAGCATATTCAGAGTTGATTATTTGGCGTGTTTTTTTGATAGTGTCTTCTCGCTCTTTGATACCATCCTTGTATCTCTTCTGGCCTGTAATTTTTCATAATCGGAGAATAATTAGAGGAAAGGAAAAATATTTTAGTTGTAAATAATTTTCTTATATATATATATGAGCTGGGTTTAAGCAATGTTATGCCACTTAATATTTCTTATTAGATGCAAATTTTGACAAATTATGGATGAATATTACATTATCTTCGTATATTTTAATTACTTACAAAATTTCAAAACAATCTAAGATCAATAGCTAGATTCAATCATATATTTGAAGTGCAAGTTTTTCTAGTTCAAAATTATGTATGAAAGATGAGTTGAGGAATTAAATAGTAAATAATATTTAATTAACTTGAAATCTGGCATGTGTGTTAAGAATGTAGAGAATGTAGAGAATATGTAAATCAATTAATAGATTTTTAAATTATTTATCAAATAAAAAGTTATTAGATGATGTAACATTCTTTAAAGTTACATCAAATATAGTTTGAATCCATTCAAGTTGGTTTAAGTTATACTTGATATAATTTTAAGTAATATTATACCACTTAATATTTTTTGAATTATTATTGTTTGATTCTATTATTTTTTGCATTTACCTCTTTTCTTCTTCTTACAACGCGTGGGAGCTGTAGGACTAAAATTCAGGTTTTCTTTTATGGGGATAGTTTTGGCTATTGGCCTGCTGGGGCAGAGGGAGGAGGTCGGGCCCTTGATTTTGTAAAATTCCCTCTATGATACCAGAATTGTATGGGGCAACTCAAAATTATTTGATATGATAAATGAGGGAATGGTGGATGCATATATTTTTTTTTTTATGTTTTCTGGGTTATATGGAATTTAAGAAAAAAAAACACTTGAGAATTAAAAGGATAAATAAGCTCACTATCAAAGCAAACCTAAATGGATATAGATATTACAACCCAAACGAATTTAGTTAAGGGTGCATAACTGAATTGGATCACCGCTCAATGGAATACAAAAATATCACTACTCAAAGAGATATAGAAACTGAAACTTGCCACCCAAAGGAATCCACTCAAGGGATAAAATTTTAAAAGAAATTCATCTTTTGAAGTACAAAGGCTATATAATTTAAAAATACACTATAATATGATTTTATTCAATTTAGCCAAATGATTTATATACTACTTAGAAGAGTTCTCTAAGCATGGGGTAACAAAAATAGCATTTAAAACATCACATTTTCAAAATCATATTCAAATTTGACTTATAGAAACTAGAAACAAAATAAATAACTTCTATGCCTAGGAGAACTAAAACATAAAGGCTAAATATTTCAATGAAATAAACCCAAAATAAATGCTCTTTGACTTATTGGAGAAAATGACTTAAATATCTTTTGAAATTGTTGGGAAATTCAATCAAAATAATGGCCTTATTTGCTGGGCTTGAAAATCAACTTGGTTAGACTTAATAATTTGATTGGATTGGGCTGTAAGCTTATTTGGACATTCCTCATGCCACCATGCTTGTGGCTGCCACTTTACTCCGGTGTCAAACTCCCCTTTTGAGAAAAACTCGTTCTCGAGTTTAAAATCAGATCATCCCAAATTGTTTCATCCAACTTCATCAATACTTTGCATGAACCAAACTTTCCTTGCTTGAGCTTCTTACAAGTACCAGCCGGGAATCTTTCTTTGTACAAGTAAAACACAAGCAACCCCCTTTGAACTCCCAACTTCTTCTATGAGCATTAGCTTTCATACTTACTTTCACTTGATTGAAGAAGGGTAAGGGAACTATAAGATGAACTAGATTTCTATCATGAACAACTTCAAAAGGAGATTTCACATCTTGAGGAATAATAAATTAACTCCCATTTCCCTGGATGCTCTCCTTATGAACTTCTCAGCAAATTTCTAAGAAATTTATTCATAACTTCTGAGTGACCATCAAATTGAGAATAAAAGGCACTAATAATTGTAATCAGCCACTTAAGAGCTTCCAAAGTATTCTCCAAGCACCAAAAAAAATTCCCATCATGATAACGCAAGAACTCCATTCAAGTGAACCACTTTGGAAAACAAAGCTGCACTTTGGACTCCTCCCTTGGCCATTTGATATACTCAGAAATTTCTGTACAAAGCAAATGATATCACCATTCAAGTATGCCCGAAAGCAGAGTTGTCAGTATCGTATAATACGCGATACGTATCGTGCAATACTTATCGTATCGCGTACAAAATGTTTTGTGTTGTAAGGGCATATCATAAGGGCTCATGAATCGTTCGATACATATATGCGTATCGTATGAATCGTATCATATTGGTGAATCGTACATATTGAATGATACTGATACATAGACATGTAGGTTTAAAATGGGTTTTTTTGTTAAAATTTGTGGTTTTATTTGATTTAAACAAGTTGTTAGGCTTTTTTAACACAAAATTATTGGGAATCTTAATTGAGCCTAATAAAATAGCAAGCCCATGAGTTTTTTTTTCGTCCCTTTTCTTTCTCCTACAAAATTTAGACTATAATCATAACACTCACTTTCATATGTGCAACTTTATTTTATATGCTATTAATAATGTATTAAATGAAAATATAATTATTTTTTTATTTTGTTATTATTATTATGAGTCTAAGAAGCTAGAATGCCAAGAAAAAATATAAAAAAAAATATTAAATAAAAAAATAGTAAATGTTGATAATAATAAAGAAAATGTCTATGAAAAAAATAATTTTGCAAGATGCTGAACATGATGATACATGACTTAGATGGAGTTGATTATCAAAGATGATGAAAAGATATTTTATTTTGGTTCATATATAATGTATTATCACTTCTGGGTTTAATCAATTTGAACGTGCAAGTTATAAACATAAGTTAATTTGATTTATTTAGTTAGCTTTGTTAAATTTTATTACATAAGTTATGATTAAATTGGTCATTAGTTAAACGTATTTTGAATTTATAATGAATATACCTTTTATATATGTATATCTACAATTACTTTGTAATTTTATTAGGTGCTTGTATATCTTACGATACACAATTGATACGATATACGATACAAAAAAATTAAAAATTAATGTACGATACGATTCATAATTTGACAACTATGCCCAAAAGCAGTATCTTTTCTTCACAAGAGTTTCTATTCTGCCTTGATTATCCAAAAAATCTATGAGTATGTAGTTCTTCAAACAATCCCAAAGATCCTTTAGGTTGACATAGCCAATTTTAGCGATTTCCCCTAAAAAGAGAGTCATTCAACATCAAGTACACCTAACTCTTCCCATTGCTTACATCATTTAGCACCATAGATAATAAATGATCCATTGTATGACACTCAAGTAGAACACCGAAGCCAATGATCTCACAATAAATAATACCTAACAAACCATATCTTTGATTGAGAGCATCTTCAATAGATTAGCTAAATCTATATTTTGGAGAGTAAGCCCAAAAAACTAGCTCCAACCGATTCTTTATATGCAAAACTTCTCCAATTTTTTTTTTTTTTTTTGAAGTTGCTACAGTTGTTCTCTTGATCTAGAGAATACTATAGCAACTCTAAATGAATTTTTCTATTTAAAAAATTCATACATCTCAATAAAAAAATAAAAAAAAAACTTTCTCTCTCCTCTCACAGCTACAAACATAACAATCTTTCTCTCAAACATCTCTAAACTCAAGCATAATCAGATTATGAGAATACAAACTCAAAAAAACAATTTTAAAATTAATCAAATCATAACAATAAAAGGAAAAAAGAAGAAGAAGAAGACTAAAGACAGAAACCATCTGACCCATCTGGACTGCGTTGGGGACGAAGATGAGCGACGACACAGTGAGAGAGCAGGAGAAAGAAAGAGAGAATGAGAGCTGTAATGTTATTGAATGAGGGAGAAAAAGAAAATAAAAGAATGGGGAGGATAGAGATAGGACACTAGACACGTGTGTGGAGGAGAAAAACAAGAAAAAATTAAAAAGAAAAAAAGAAATGAAACATATGGATGAAAATGAAATGAAAGAAAAGAAAAATAATATAAAGAATAAAAAATCCTAATTGAGAAATGCTACCATAATATTTTCACAATAAATTTTAAGTTATAAATTGTTATTAGTTAATATTGATGAGTAAAAAAATAATTTTAGTAGTGAGTTCAAATTAGAACTAATAACAACTTTTCAGATAAATTTTATTGTGAAAGTATTGCAAAAAATATTGTGGACATAACATTTCTCATTGAAAAGTATAGTTGTTAAAAATGAATAAATAATGAAAGAAGAAATAATATTTAAATGAGATAGAAAAATGATAGAGAATCTATTGAAAGATATATTTGAAAAAGTAGGTAGGTAAAAATTAAATGTTACTATTTACTATCCAAAAAATACAAAAATATGGAGAAACTATTGGAGATGGCCTGAAAGCATCATCCACTTCGTTTGATGAACCTGTTATCCGTTCATTTGGAATCAGTTTCTTTAGTAGTATCCATCTGGTAAAGAAAAGAAAAGAAAAAAGGTACATTAATTAACTTGATTAATTTGTGTCATCCTTATATTTATAAACACGCTTCTATCTTTAAATGATGTTGTAACACGATCCTTATAACATGATTAATTTGCATTTTGACCTTCTCCCTTCCACACTTAAATTTAGATATCGTTTTTGAGACAGAACTTACATTAAGCTCACTTAATTAATTTCAAATATCTGATTGTATTGAGTTTTTGAGAGAGGTATAGTTTTAACCTATAACATTTACTCGTGATGATTGCAGCTCACTTAATTAAATTCATATACTTGATGGTATTTTTTTTAAGAGAGGTAGAGTTTGAATCTATACCGTCTATTTTTGATGATTGCTCTTTATTACCAGACCAAAATTCTTGATTGTTTTGATTTAACACAAATGTTATAATCATTTGTAAAGAAAATCCCATGAAATTCAATTATATATTTGAATTTAATTAAAGAATAAGTCTTACCTCATTTTTGGATACATGGGAGGATTGCATATAATACCATCCTTTACACTAATTCAGTGGGTCTTCATTAATTTTTTTTTTTGATGGGGGGTCTTCATTAATTTTGGTTCAATTATTGGAGGTCTGATATTTACCATGGTAAAAGTAGAGCCGCAACGAAAATCAAGTAGGGTTAATAACGTCGTGATCTTGAGAGATGTTTGTCACCTCTTGTTAATTGTCAATATAGCAGGTTTGGGGGGCTGAATGCAAATAGCGAATAGCAAATTAATGCAAGGAATGGGTGAAGGTGACAAATTGCATGAGATTGGCGGTGCAGAGAAGACTGTTGTTTTGTTTGCCCACTGTTATATCATATCATCATCATCTATATATATATATATAAAAAAAAAAAAAAAAAAGAAAAAAAAAAAAAAAAAGAAGAAAAAAAAGCAGACGAATGCAACAGACATGAGCCATTTGCTGCAATATATTATTAAGGCAACCAAACCAACCACCTACGGGTACCAGACCAAGTTGGGGGGACCTCACAGACTTCAGCTTTTAATGAGTCACGAACACAAAACACAGTCCTTCCATATTGGCTGGCTATTGGAGATGACAATTAAACCTATCGATCTATCATGCTATGTAATTGTAAGCTTACCTATTCTGATGACTTCTGACACCTCTGTCTTCCTTCTCACTGATTTGCCTCCCTCTCTGTCCACTACTTATCTGCCACCTCATTTGTTTCTGAATTCTGAATTTTGAACTTTGAACATGATAACCCAACCCACCCTACGCCCTTGATTAATACTAACAATTGAGACTTCACAAATAATTGTCTAAGGTGGCAAGAAGTTAATATTTAGTAAGAGTAAAATGGTTAATGATAGGTCAAGACAAGAACCAATAAAAACTTGCAGACTCAACTGTCATTCGATTAATAAAGTTGCCACTCGTATAATTAAAGCTAGTTTAACTGAACAAAGGCAACACTGTCTTTTACACCAGCAATTAAAAGAAAAAAAATTAATTAGTTTGATAATCTTAGTCAGCAGCCTGGGGAATCATGAAAAGTAGTCCAGTAAATTAACCTGGGAAATGAAACTAAAAACAAAAGATTAATAAAAGTGTTGCAAAGAGAAGCCAAAGTGAACCCAATATGTTCATGAAATCGCTAAATTGTCAGAGAGAGAGAGAGAGAGAGGGAGATGATTCCATGTGCCACCAATCACTGTCGTGACCTTAGCAGTTAGCATGCAGAAACATCTTATCTCTTCTGTTCTCAGCCCATTCCCATACACCGCTCTCTGTCTAAGTGTCAAGCACTGATCTATTTAATTATTACGGTCCCAAACTCCTTCCCATTTTCCAACTCTTCCTTTTTAGAATTTGGCTTCTGAACTCTCTTTTCTACTCCTTTTTGATCAGATCAAACGCCAAAAAGCCCAAAAGTCAGTACATTTTTCTTCGTTCTCTTTCTTTTTCCTCCTCTCTCTCCTCTGCTACACACTGCTCAAACAAACGTTGTTTCTGCTCTTTTTTTTGAAGGTTCTAAAAAACTATATTTATTTAAAATTCATTCTGGTTGTCTTCTTTAGGTTGGTTAAGTTCATGAATTTTGCTTACATTTATCTTATGAATTTTTTTGTTTTTGTTTGTAACAGACAATATGGAAGATGAGGTCAAAGTAGCCCATGTTGCAGAAGACACAAGTACAACTACTTCGAAAGTATTTCCTTGTTTATTTTGTTCAAGAAAGTTTTACAGTTCTCAAGCTCTGGGAGGCCATCAAAATGCGCATAAGAAGGAGAGGAGTGCTGCAAGAAAAGCTAAGCGGGCAAGTGAATATGCACAAGGATCTTTGCCTTTGCCACGTCCTACGCTTATGGCTCCAACCCATCATTTGGGCATTTTACATCCTTCAATGTACATAACTGCGCACGCTACCAATCTTCGATGCTTTCCTACTCAACAATCTTCAGATCGTTTTGGGTCCAATGGTGGTGCTCCTAGGTTTGAGAATGTGGTAAATTATGGTGGGAGTTTTCCAAGCAATCCATATAGTTTTGAAGAGGATGAGCAAAGTTTCATGAATGGGCAGAGAAGCATACGATGCAATAACTTCAATGGAGGAGGCTCATCCCAACATTTATCAATGATGAATAATGATAACAATCACCATCTTGGGAATTATAATGATAAGGATCAAAAGCTTGACCTTTCTCTCCATTTATAGAAATGGAGGATAGGAATAGGAGAGAGTGGGTGCGTTAGAGAGGAATATAAATTTTCTTATCTAACTTTTTGTGTTCATTAGGGATACAAATTTGACAAGAAGTGAGTGAGTGAGTGATATCTTTCTTGGTTTTTATTTTTGGAGGCCTTAATTTAGTTTTTACTCACTAATAATGAGCATCTCTAGCGGCTCTACTCAAATTTTGGATCAGTTATTAAATTGTAATGCCAAGATTATTAAATTTTGGATCAATGTTGGTACTTTTTTTTTGTGGAGAGAAAAAGAATATTAATGTTGGTACTTGGTACTGAAGCCTATATTTGTTCTTAGATTATGTTTATATAGCTGAACTTGAATGCACATTCTGATCGAGTAACAAGCTTTCAAGTTGACATTAAAAAAAAAAAAAAAAACATTGATTGAGTTAAACTGTAATGGTAAGGCTAAGGTCACACATTATACTTTTTTTTTTTTTTTTTTTTTTTGGGTTGAGAAACCAGACCTGAAGGTCAAAGACACATTATACTTCAAAGATAGCGTTTAGTGAATCTATTATGTAATTCAACCAAAAAAAAAACATTAAAGTCTATTATGTCACACGTTTCTATAATAATTGAAATTGCATTTAGTCATGACTCATGACAACATAGTTTTGCACACAATCATTGGATCCAAACCATATTTATGTAATTTTTTGAAATTAAAGATACTACAAGAAAATAGTCTATTTGCAAAGGTAAAACGTCATTGCAAAATGTCAAATATCATTGCAGAAGATTATTAGTGAGGGCATATGACCCTTAAAGGTCATTGTATTTACTTTAGTTGCTAAAAACGATTTTACGATCATACATTTGCTAATAGTTAATTTACATCATCCTTACTTAACAAATCTATTCTCACAAATATATTACCAAAGGACAAGAAAAGTCGACAATTTATTTTTAGTGAGGGGATCGATGCAATCATCTTTTTATGAGGGTCTTTATGCCCTCATAATTAGTTATTTACAAATTTCAAATTGACAAATTACATTTTAGAGACAAATAATGGCATTGCTAAAAATTATTTATAAGGATCTTTATGTACTCGTAATTTGTTATATATGAATTTCAAATTGACAATTAGTGGCGGCTTCATAAATTTTTTCAGGGCGGTCAGTAAGAAACTTAGAGAAATCACTTACTATCAGACAGCAAATAAGAGGTGTCGAAAATATACAAAACCTAATAAAAAGAAAACCTCATATTTTGACCAAAAAAAAAAAAAAAAACACAAATACATAAAATTTTACAACTTCCTTTTATGATTATTTATATTTTGAAATTGTTGTATGTTAGTCTCATTATCAATGTTGTAAACTACACTTTTTTCAATGTCTACAACCAAGCAATTATTCATCCATTGATCTTCCATTTGATTGCAATTTTGTTTTTTATTTAACAATTTAACTCAACTTATTGGTTCTTGTTATTGCATTAAGAAGAATTTTTATAATATACTCTATTAATAATTCAACTCACCAATTCAATAAAAAAACAATTATTTTATTAACAATTCAACTCAACTTAGTGGTATTTTGTACTTGTATTAAGAATAATTTTTGTTGTGTCCATAACATTAATTTAGTAAGAATTCAACTCACTGTCCCACACCTCACTCCCCATTGCCACTTGGCCCACTTCCTCAAATAGTGTTAATTATTATTTATAAAAGTGTAAACTATAGTTCATTCACTTATATTTGTTTTACCCTCTAGCTTCTTACTACCCACAGTCCCACTGGTCCACACCCCATAGCAGAGCCAGTCAACTCTTAGAGCATTAGCATCAGTACGTGCAAAAGTTTCCTTTTATTTTACAATAAAAACCTATTTTTTATATTTTACATGATCAATTTGCAAAAACGCTTGCATCAGATTATCTATAATACATCATCTTTTATTAAAATAATACTTTTTCACTTTTTTTTATTATTTACCTCCCCTGGCCCCACCACCTTACCTCACTTTTCTAAAACACTCTCTCTCTTTCTTTTGCTCCTTCTTTCTACTTGCTTCTTTCTTCTTCTATGTTTTTCTTCTTGAGCATCTTCTTTCTTCTTCTTCTTCTTCTTCTTCTTCTTCTTTTGCTATTCTTTCTTCTTCTTCTTCTTTTTCATTTCTTAAAAAAAAAAAAAAAAAAACTTTCTCTCTCTCTTTCTCCCCCTCTCTTTCTCTATCAAGTCAGTGCTCTCTTCAAATCTGAAAAAAAATCTCTTTGCCAAGCTTCCATGGCTCAATACACTCACACTCTCTCTCTCTCATGGTGGCAGCAAGCTTGGGTTTTGGGTTGATTTGTTGCCAAATGGGTTTTCTGTTGTGTTTTATTTTGAGTTGATTTTAAGTTGGGTTTGTGATGATTTTCATTAATCTTGGGTTGATTGTGTTTGGATTAAATTGATGTTGTAATGGGTTGGTTGTGGTGGTGGTGGTGGTTGTTAGTTGTGATGGTCGGCTGCTTCTTCTTCTTCTTGGCATTGAAGAGGGAGTGAGAGAGAGTCTGATAAGGCAGGGGAGAGGAAATAGAAAGAAAAACATGAAATAATAGATAGAAGAGTTACACTAACCGTGCACATATGGACGATTACTGTAGCAATGGTGCATAAATGCACAATTTTACATTCACTGATGTGAGTGTTTTTTTTGCTCAAAATGTGTAAAATGAGCAACTTTTTCTATTTTGCAAGACTTTATATTGATGCTAATGCTCTTACAGCAAATAATAATTCATAACACTAAACACTATCATAAAGATGTCAAACACTTATAGGACTATGCACTATCATAAATTGTTAATTCACACTAGTCTATCAAAATCCACAAAGTTACACACTCAAAACAGTTCCAAACAGAGAGAGAGAGAGAGAGCTACGATAATTACCGACATATGAGATATTGAGCGGCGAGCAAAGCGATGGCCAATTTGGACTGGCGGACTGAGTGAAGGAGGCATATGTTCTCTCTATAAAACTCTTAGGTTTGCATTTATTTATTTATTTCTTATACTTTGATTATGTTATGCCAATTTTTTTTTTTAATTTAAAATTTATAATTTAAGCCAAGGAGTTGTGCCAAATGGGCTTGTTTGTTTTTTTTGGAGATTGTTGTTGGCTTCCTAGTTTTTTTTAAAGGGCCGAGGATATATTTAAGGGGCCCAAGTTTAGTTTTGTTAGGCTTAAATAAAATTTTGGGTATTCAAATTTTTTTAGGGTGTTCAAAACAAATATATATATATATATATATATATATATATATTATATATATATATATATATATATATATAAAATTAACTGTGTTAGGGTGTTCATTTGAACACCTTACCTTTAACGTGGAGTTGCCCTTATTGATGACTTAATTTTTAGCAACAAATAATGGTGTTGTTGAAATTGTTTCTAAGGGCCTTTATGAGTTCGCAGCATATTAGAAATAGAGTAATAGTTACGACATTAAGCTGTCATTTAATTTTTTTTTTTTGCAAGGGGTTAAGCGAAGTCACTATCTTTTAGATTGTGAGGGATATTGTCCTCCCTATAAAGTTCTTTACTACCAATTTTTTACGTTATTGCTGATGATATTTTATATAATTTTTGTAATATTTTATTTATTATTTATTTTATATCATGTTTGTTATACATTTTTATATAAACAATTGTCCTATAATGATAGTACAATAATTATTAAATATTGATCAATTAAAAGATAAAATCCCATATAAATTCATAATTTCAAATACAGAGTATAGAAAACAGTAAAGAAACCTTGAAATTAAAAAACCATGAAATAAAAATACTGTTTTAAAATTAAACAACTAGAATCATGGTGTCATCTCTATTAGTCTTTGTCCGAGTCACCTCCAAGCTATTTTCGACCTTCATGTTATTGTTTGGATTGCACTCTTCATCTCCAACAATCTGCTAGTACCATCCTAAAATAAATGCAGTAAACATAAAATGAAAAGTTGCTCTAAAAAAAAGAAAGTGTGATGCAAATGATATCATAATCTAATCAATAATGTTTAATTATTATACAAAAATTTACAAAAAAAATTACTATATAAACCCAAACATTTTTGTACGTGCACAATTTGTATCCGGTCCAATAACTAGATGGATCCAGGCCCAAAGAGTCTTATACAATGAAATTTGTAGAGTATGAGTTTGATATCTAGTTTAGGGATATTGGAAAGTTGATCAACATGCCAGAATGCCGCGATCTATGCAAATAATAGATGAATATGACAAAAAACTTTCCTCGGACGTAAGCCGAGGACCATGTGTATTGCCTTTCTCTCTTTAAGCAAAAGATTACAGTTGGTCTTCAAGTTTTTCGTCCCTCCCCCCCTCTTCATACCTCTCCTGTCCTCTTATATCCATCTTCTTCTTTTCTTTCTCTCTTACGTGTAGCATAGATTTTGCTCATAGATACTTGTCCCATCCAACACCTTTTTGAAGTCTTCAAATAATAGCTAGAAGGCTAAATATTACTGTTCAGAGGTCATCTCTCCTTTAATACGGCCAAGGAGGTAGATGCAGGGCCTTTAATGCGGTAGTAGCAGCTTTTTTTCTCATATATTTTTCACACATTCCTCCTTCTAATGAGTGCTTGGATCACGCCTTTACCCAATAGATTTTCCAGAATTCTATCTCTAAATCCTTTAGCACGTCCCATGGCCTTTATTGGGCCCATCCGAGGAGATACTCCTCCTCGAACAACTCCTTTGCCTCTTGTAGCGCGAACTGATTTCCCCCCATCCGAGGAGAGAAATGGAGTTTTGAACCAATAGCACACCCTCCACACACTCTGCATACCGCCACACATGTAGGGGTCCTTTTGTTCCTTTAAAACTACCCCTGATGCTTCAAAACCCGGAAAACTTGCATTAATGATTGCAAGTTACATCTTGTTCCCCACGTTCAACGGTGAGATACCCATCTAATGGTTCGGGTTCGCTCTAAAAATTTGGGCAGGATAATTCTGATTCGAGTCCGCCTCCCACACGTCAAAATGTCTAGGAAACCGAAGCTCCATCCATCCTTTTAGAAATCAATCAAGTCTAAGAGTTACTCACTCTCTTTCCTCCCAAGAAGCTCGTGAAGATTCGCCTAACTATTTCCCGTAAGTTTTTAACTTCCTTTACTTATTTCTCCTCGGCTTCTATCCTTGGCCACCAACTAGACCCCTCCTGTTCTCTAAATTTTCATTCTCACTCCCACCCAATGGGTAGATTTAAGTGTTTAGTAGATACCGATGCCGGTATAAAGGGTTTTCGGGCCAAATATCATATTCCCCAAGACGTAGGCTTAAGATATTGCCCAGTAGAAGCCATAGGTAACACTAGAAGAGAGGGAGAAGTTATCATCCCCATTATTGCATTCCTAGAAGGTGGGATGACCCTTCCCATGAGAAATGTAACAAGAGAATACCTACGTAACCATAGGTTATGTCTAGATTAGTGCACACCAAATGTGTTTAGAGTCTTAGGCTGTGTTGACGCTTTAAATGAACAAATAGGTTTGACCCTCACATGACACGACGTTGATTACATGTACGAGTGCCATAAACTTAAAGGCGTAGGATATTACCTTAAATCAAGATCTAGCATTGTTAGGTTCATATCCTGTCTTCCCAAATCCAACAAAGGCATGAAAGACGACTATCTTATCGCCTTGGGAAACTGGTCTGACGGTCCTCACTGCCCAGTCGAATGGGGAGACCCAGGTGTGACTCCATAGGAGTTAGATTCCCTAACCTAAGACTTAATCCCATTAACTTTACCCTTTTTGGTTACATTGCGTATTACTACACCTTTCTTTGATATTCATTGCTAATCTAACCATGCTCGTCTCCTTGGATGTTTTTCATAGATAAACAACATGTACGTTCGCGCCTAAGTCTTTGCAGCGTCATGGACCTCATTCACGTTCTTCGATCCGAAGTGTTTGTTAGCGAAGACCTACAAGTGAGAGTAGCCCACCTGATATTAGGATACGATCCTTTATCAAACATTTCCAATAGATTGACAACGCGATCATCGCAGGAGACCAACGACGCAAAAGGATAGATATTTCACGATGAGGCTTCCTTTCTGACCACGAACTCCTAGATGACCCTTCCATCATATTGTATTCACGTCCCATTGCTGCAGTTCTTCTCTTAGCACATTCCCAAACGACAGCCATCGGAGAAGAACCGTCATCTTCGCAACGATTGCTTGACGAGGAAATTGAACAACTTCGCCTTGAAGAAGTTGAGAGACCTCGAGTAGATCAACTGGACATCCTCTTAGACGAAGAGCACATGCCTGCAGAAACTTCTGGCATAAAAGGGTTTAATAATAGCACAACCCGACTCTAGCTCAGAGGAAGACGACATGTCTACTCTTAGGAAGTTGATGTCTAAGAGGGGTACAAAAGCCTCTGAAAAGGGCGTGGTTGAGTCACAGACCCCTCCCCTTTTGCCACCACCCCCTCCTCCCTCTGATCCTAAGATTCCCATCCCAGAGCCTAAGAAGAAGAGGAAAAACGAGGTCGAGGTGGCAGATATGAAGAGGCAGAAGAAATTAAAGCAGCAACAACAACGACAGAAGGTAGGCAAAGGTAAGGGACGTGCCTCTTCAGTAAAGAGTGGAGAAAGTCGTGACCTGGCCCAAGTACGCCGCGCGCAGGCCAATTGGTCTCCGACACTAAGGCTAGATGGGGCTCCCATTTCCTACCAGTCTAGCATTAGGGCAGTCCAGCAAGGATATGCTCATCACCTGGCCGACGCATTGGAGCAACCTCTTCTTCTACCGAAGGACATGGAAGCCTTAAACAACATGAGTCAGCCACATCTCTTCCTCTCCCTAAAAAGGGACTTGGCTTTGGTGAGGGCCTCCATCATCCCCATATTACTGGTGTCAACGTACTCTAGTATATAGTCGTTCGTACACACTTTAATCTTTACTTTGATAATAGTACACTTGTTCGACACTTCTATGTAGGCCATACAAGTTTTTGTTGCAGAAAAGTGGGTGGAGGATTCTAGGAAGAAGGCTATGGCTGAATTCGAAGTTAGAATGGAGACTGAGAAGGCGTTATGCCAAGCTCTAGCGGAGAATGAGAATTTGACCAAGCAATTGGTAGAAGAAAAAAGGGGGACAAACAGTGTCAAGGCTAGCCTTAAGACGACTAGAACTTAAGTGGAGGGGTAGCGCAAACTCCTGTGCCAAAAGGATGAGGACCTGTCCAAAGCTCAGCAAGAAAATTTCGATTTAAAGAAGGAGCTTGCTCAAGCGAATGAGGAGGTTCGTGCCCTTAAGGAAAGCATGGAGGCTGTCAAGAAGGCTGCCTACAATGAAGGGGTGGAGGCAACAGAAGATTGATCGACAGAGGAGTTAGCTGAGCTATGTAGGGAATATTGCCAACAAGTATGGGCAGAAGCTCTGAATGTGGCAGGAATTCCTACCACCTCTGAATTGAGGAAGCTCGAGAACATTTGGATCCCTCGGGACATTTAAGTGATCGAGGAACTTCCTCTTGCCACATCTGCCCCTAAGATAGCGCCTACTACACAGCCGTCTATGATTCAACAACCCACCCCAATTCCTAAGGAACCTGCTTGTTCCGATAAAGAGAAGGAGCAGGATGGGGAAGTCGAGAAGCTTCCGGGCATGGATGCCGAGCCCAACATTCCTCCATAAGCAGCGAAGGACAAAGGAAAACAAATCCAAACCTCTTCACCAAAGCTTGAGGCCTAGACCAGTTAGGAGCTCAAACAAACAGAGGAGGACAACAAAGCAAAATGGGGTGACAACACGTCCAAGCAAGACCCCTTCACCAAAGCTTAAGGCCTAGACCAGTTAGGACCCTTTTTCCATATGTAATGAGTTTTTTTTTATCGGAAATTTTACTTTAACCTTCTTATTTCTGAATTTTATTTCCGATGTATTTCTTGACAGAATCAACAAGCAATTTGAAAGGTTGTTTTTTCAATTGATTTCCAATTTCCAATAGTAACATGCTAATTTCGTTTATCTCACTATAAATTACATGTATAGATGATAATATCTAAAATTCGACAACACATAATCTAAAACTTAACTCGACACTTAGTTCAAGACATAAAGCAAAGTGTCAAACTTACCATGGTTTATCAATACGTCATTTCGCATTGAGGCATGTAACAACAGGATTTGATTTTTATTTGATGCTTAGCATAATGAATTGAAATGTTAATTTTCTCAAAGTGGAAGGTCCGAGAACCGGACGTAACTAAGGTTCTGTTTAACATTCAATAAGATACCAATTTTCACAAGGTACGTGGTTTGAGGACCAAATATGACCAAGTTTCTGTTTGATACTTACAATAAATAGATCAAAATGTTAATTTTCTCAAAGTAGAAGGTTCGAGGACCCGACATAACTAAGGTTCTGTTTAACATTCAATAAGATACGAATTTCCACAAGGTATGCGGTCCGAGGACCAAACATGACTAAGTTTCTGTTTGATACTTACAATAAATAGATTGAAATGTTAATTTTTCCAGAGTAGAAGGTCCGAGGACCAAACATAACTGAGGTTCTGTTTGACATTCAATAAGATACCAATTTCCACAAGGTACGTGGTCCGAGAACCAAACATAGCCAAGTTTCTATTTGATACTTACAATAAATAGATCAAAATGTTAATTTTCCCAGAGTAGAAGGTCCGAGGACCCGATATAACTAAGGTTCTGTTTAACATTCAATAAGATACCAATTTTCACAAGGTACGTGGTCCGAGGACCAAACATGACCAAGTTTCTATTTGATACTTACAATAAATAGATCGAAATGTTAATTTTCCCAAAGTAGAAGATTCGAGGATCCGACATAACTAAGGTTCTGTTTAACATTCAATAAGATACCAATTTTCACAAGGTACGTGGTCCGAGGACCAAACATGACCAAGTTTCTGTTTAACACTAACAATAAATAGATCGAAATAACGAATCAAAAATGTTACATAATGATAATTGAGAAACAAAAAGTGCTTTTCATTAATAGTTACATAATGTTAAATAACGAATCAAAAAGTGATTTTCATTAATAGTAATATCTTCAGAGGTTATTTACATTGCAAGGGCGTTGTACAATTTTTTCATCTAGATCGGCTAAACGATATGACTCTATGCCCGCTACAGAAATAATTTGGTATGGTCCTTCCCAAGTTGGTGCTAACTTTCCCCACGCTGGATTCTTAGAAGTACCCATTCCTTTCCTTAAGACCAAATCCCCAAGCGCTAGTGGCCTTAGTTTCACATTAGCATCATATCCTCGTTTGAGCTTCTGCTAATAATAAGCTAGTTGGACCATGGCGGCCTCTCGCCATTCCTCAACCAGACTCAGGCTTTTCTCCAGGAGGCCATTATTATTTCCCAGGCTGAAAGAACTCGTCCTTAATGTGCGAAACCCAGATTCCAAAAGTATCACCGCCTTAGCCTCGTAAGTCATGGAGAAGAGTGTTTCTCTAGTGGATTTTCGTGGTGTAGTCCGATTTGTCCATAAAACGTGTGACAATTACTCTACCCATCTACCCTTTGCGTCATCCAGCCTCTTCTTAAGTCTATTGACTATAATTTTGTTAACGATCTCAGCCTGACCATTTCCCTGAGGATAAGCTGGAGTGGAGTATCTATTTGTGATGCCCAAGTTATTACAATATTTCCTGAAAGCTTTACTATCGAATTGCACGCCATTATCTGAAATAAGTGTGTGAGGTACCCCAAATCTAGTAATAATGTTCTTCTAGATAAATTTCTTGGTGTCCACATCCCTAATATTTGATAAAGGCTCAGTTTCAACCCACTTGGTGAAATAATCAGTCCCTACGAGTAGCCACCTTTTGTTTTCCACGGCCCTCGAAAAAGGCCCAACTATATCCAGTCCCCATTGAGCGAATGGCCAAGGACTAAACAAAGGATTAAGGACACTATTAGGCTGATGAATATTGGGAGCAAACCTTTGGCATTGGTTACATTTTCTTGCATAGTCCTGAGCTTCTCTCTTCATATTGGGCCACCAATATCCCTCGTGCAATTCTTCCAAAAGTGCCTCCGTCGCTTCAGGGTGTACACATAGCAGGTATGCTTTGAAAAAAGAGCGTTTATATAGCTTCTAATCCTTAGACAACTAGAATCGAGGTGCCTTTCGACGAATTTCATCTGCTTCAGACTTCTCCTTGAGCAGAACATCGCTTTTTAGAAAAGAAACTATGGGGTCCATCCAACTAGGTCCAAACCTTATCAGATGGATACGGACGACACGTGTGGTGGTTAAAGTCGGTTTGAGCAAGTCTTCGACGAGGATAATCTTAGGCAGACATTGAGCCGAGGACGTCGGCAAAGTGGCCAACGAGTCTGCATGCGTGTTTCCATTTCTAGAAACATGCGTAAGGATGAAAGAATCAAACTTGGATTGTAAACATTTGACCTTAGTCAGGTATTCTTGTATTCTTGGATCCCTAGCCTCTATAGTTCTCAGCACTTGGCCTATGTCTAACTAAGAATCCGAGGACATATGAACTGACTTTTCCCCTATTCTTTGGACCATATCTATACTGACTAAGACAGCTTTGTACTCAGCCTTGTTATTAGTGGCCGAGAACGCTAATCTCAAGGATTTCTCAAAGGTAATTCCCTCAGGGGATACCAAAACAAGTCCAATGCTTGATCCTCTCTGATTTGCTGCTCCATCAACATACACTTTCCAAATTAGAGGCCCTTTGCATGTGATCATGCCAACTGATTTTTCATCCATGTGCAATTCCTTTGTAGTTTTTTCTAATGATGGTTCGACGAACTCTGCCACTAAATCAGCGAGGACCTGGCCCTTCACAGATGTGCGTGGCATATATTTGATATCGAAGGCTCTCAAAATAGTTCCCTACTTGGCTACCCTCCTCGAGTAGTCAGCGCATCGCAATACTGACTTGAGAGGAAGTTGAGTCAAAATCATGATGGTGTGGGATTGAAAGTAGTAAGGAAGCTTTCGTGTAGCATGAACTACGACCAGAATTGCCTTCTCCAAAGGCAAATAACACACATCTCAGTTTCATTCAAAAATTTGCTAACATAATAAACTGGTCTTTGTACTCCACCGTCCTTATCAAAACCAAGCTGACTGCATGGATAGCTACAGCTAGGTATGCAAATAGGATCTAATCGACCTCCAGCCGAGACATGATGGGTGGCTGGGAAAAATATTCCTTAAGTTGCTGAAAAGCTAAAGCACATTCCTCAGACCATTGGAATCCTTTCCACTTATTCAATAATTGGAAAAAAGGTCAACACCTATTAGCGGACCGAAAGATAAACCTGTTGAAAGTAGCAATCATCCCGATCAATTTCTGAACTTCCGTGAGATTTCGAGGTGGTTGCAAGCCCTGAATGACTTTGACCTGTGCCAGATTTACCTCTATTCCTCTATGAGTTACCATGTAGCCTAAGAACTTTTCAGAGCTCACCCCAAAAGAGCACTTAGAGGCGTTAAGACACAGCTTATACTTCCTAAATGTTTGAAAGGTGTCGTCCAAATCTTTCACATGCATAGGTAGTGTCTTACTCTTCACTACCATATCATCCATATATACCTTAATAGTCTTCCCAAGCTGTGACTTGAACATCCTGGTCATCATCCTTTGGTAAGTAGCCCCTACATTTTTCAGACCGAATGACATCACTTTATAGTGATAATTCCCCGTAGGAGTAATGAAGGCAGTCTTCTCCTGATCACCCAACGCAAGGGTATTTGGTGATAACCTTGAAAGACATCTAAAAAACTCATCCAAGGATGTCCAACCGTAGCATCCACTAGTTGATCGATGCGAGGCATCAGGAATGAGTCTTTTGGGCAGACTTTGTTCAAGTCTGTGAAGTCCACATATACTCTCCACTTTCCACTCTTCTTTTTTACTACGACAGTGTGCGCCAACCATTCTGGGTAGAAAACTTCTTTAATAGCCCCAACCCTTTTGAGCTTGAGCACCTATTCCTTGACGGCCTCGACATGTTCTTTTGAAGAACGCCGAGGTGGTTGCCTCTTGGGAATAATGGCAGGATTGACGTTCAAATAATGGTAAATGAAACTTGGGTCAACCCTCGGAGCCTCGTAGGGATCCCATGCAAAAACATCGATATTGTTTTTAAAAAACATCATTAATTCTATCTTCTCTTGATGTGGTAGCCGTATCCCAACTTGAAAGAACCTTTCGGGGTCATCATTTATGAGAAATCTTTCCAACTCTTCACACGTGGCCTTCTCTGCTGTCACCGCAACGGGCGCATCTAGAGTTGTTAATTGCTATAAGTCTTCCATAGCCGAGGTCAAGGATTCTAATTTGGCTTGATGTAGCACTGTGGCCGATATGCATTGCTTTGTTACTAATTGGCTCTCAAGAATTCCTTCAATCAATTCACCCAAGGGAAATTTTACTTTAACATGTAAAGTTGAGGAGACAGCACCCAAAGTATGCAGCCAAGGCGTTACGACAATGGCCGTGTATGGAGAATATGTGTCAACCACAATGAAATCTACATTAACTGTTTCCGGGCTCGACTGTATGGGCAAACGAATTTGTCCCTTTGGTATGATAGCCTTCCCTTCAAAGCTTATCACAGTGAATCATAGGGAGTGAGATCCTCCGGCTCTAACTTAAGCCCCCTAAATAAGTCGGGGTACATAATATCTGCACCACTGCCCTGATCAACTAGCACTCTCCTAATGTCATAATTCCCTATCCTCAATGTGACCACTAGGGCATCGTCATGAGGTTGAATGGTCCCAACCTTATCCTCATTAGAGAATCCTAAAATGGGAGTACTCCCTTTGATCCTCTTCGGCCTCGAACCAGACTCCTCGGCCTGAGAATGTGACACCGCCATCACTCTTGTAGAATAGGAACCAGTTCTGCCAGGTGCACTGAATATGACATTAATTATTCCTAAGGGCGGGCGAGATGGGTTATTCTTCTGATTATTTGAACCCAAACGATTTCCTTGTCCATTGGGCTGATACAGGTGTTGCTTTAATTTTCCTTCACAAACAAACTGCTCTAAATGGTTCTAAAGTGTTCGAAAATTCTCGGTAGTATGACCTACATCTTGATGATACTGGCAAAAAAGGTTTTAATTCCATTTTCCAGGGTCCCCCGCCATCTTACTAGGCCACTTGAAATAGGGTTCCTTGAAGACTTTCTCCAGCAATTGGTGCACTGGTTCTTGGAATACGGTATTAACTACTTGAGGATTGGCTGAAGCATATTGCCCTGATTAATCTCTCCTCGGCTTATTGTTATGGTACCTCTCTGACTTGAAATCCCTTCTTTCTTGAGGGATAACTTTCGCCTTACCCTTACCTTGTTGTTGGTCTTCCTCAACCCTTTTATACTCGTCAATGCGATCCATGAGCTGACGTACATTTCACACAAGCTTTTTAGTTAGAGATTTCCTTAAGTCATGATCAGTTGCGAGGCCCACTTTAAAAGTGTTAATCGTCACCTCGTCAAAATCGTCATCGATTTCATTAAACATCTCCCAGTATCTGTCAGAGTATGTTTTCAAAGTCTCACCCTCCCTCATGGCCATAGATAACAATGAGTCCAAAGGCCGAGGGACTTTGCTACATGTGATGAATCGAGACGCGAATGCCCTAGTGAGTTCTATGAAAGAATCAACAGACCCTGGCTTTAGTCCGTTAAACCATTTCATAGCAACAGGTCCCAGGCTAGAGGGAAAGACTTTGCACATCAAGGTTTCGTTCTGAGAATGTACCGCCATCCTCTAATTAAAATGGCTCACGTGTTCGACTGAGTCTGTACTGCCATTATAGATGGTTAAGGTGGGCTGAGTAAACCACCGTGGGAGCCTTCCCTTCTCGATCCTGCATGAGAAGAGTGACTTGGAGAGTTGGTACAACGCCTGGCTCATAGCATCATTTTCCAAGCTCCTAGAGGGAAACTTCTTATGCCTACGACCTGGTAGCTCATCCTTCTCGTAAGAGAAGGTTTCGCTAGGGGGAAACCTAGACCTTGGACTGTAACTGCTTCCCTAGGACCCCCTAGAGGAAGGATTGGACGGAGGTGAAGCCCGCCTTTGTTTGACACGGCGTAGCTTTTTCTTAAGGTGGTCAATCTCCCTTTGCATGGCCTTAGCATCATCCTTATGGGTGGTTCTGCTTCCACCACGCGAATGACTTGCATCAGGGTGTATTGTATGCATACTTCCCTTTCGATTCCTCCGACGCTCAAGACGCTCAAAATGATCTTCCGTTGGGACCCCTGAGACTCTGCACGATGCAAACCTAAGCCTACCATGATGTTCGAATTCCTTCAACACTAAATTCCCGCAGACAGCGCCAATTGTACGTGCACAATTTGTACTCAGTCCAATCACTAGATGGACCCAGGCCTAAAGAGTTTTATATAATGAAATTTGCAGAGTATGAGTTTGAAATCTAAGTTAGGGATATTGGAGAGTTGATCAACAGGCTAGAATGTCGTGATCTATGCAAATAATAGAGGAATATGACAAAAAACTTTCCTCGGATGTAAGCCGAGGACCACGTGTATTGCCTTTCTCTCTTTAAGCAAAAGATTACAATTGGGCTTCAAGTTTTCATCCCCCCCCCCCTCTTCATACCTCTCTTGTCCTCTTATATCCATCTTCTTCTTTTCTTTCTCTCCCACGTGTAGCACAAATTTTCCTCATAGATATTTGTCCCATCCACCACCTTCTTGAAGTCTTCAAATAATAGCTGGAAGGCTGAATATTACTGTTCAGAGGTTATCTCACCATTAATGCGGCCAGGGAGGTAGATGTAGGGCCTTTAATGCGATGGTAGCAACTTTTTTTCCTTAGATATCTCTCGCATGTTCCTCCTTCTAACGAGTGCTTGGATCATGCCTTTACCCAACAGATCTTCCAGAATTATGTCTCTAAATCCTTTAGCATGTCCGAGGAGATACTTCTCCTCTGACAACTCCTCTGCCCCTTGTAGCGCGAACTGGCCTGTGGCCTCGAAGACTCTGATTGAACAGACTTATACCAACAAACCAGGCCTAAGGCCCAAATGTGCATTTAAGCAATTTTGCCCCCCACACTTTTAAAATCCATTTATATTTAACAAGTTTCCAAATATTTGTATAAGAACAAAATTTAGTTACAAAATTGGTTGTAATTTAAGGCTACAAATTGACTTAATAAAATAAATATTACTGCATATTTTGAAAATCTAACCATTGAATTACATGTTCTTTATGATCTTAATACACATGTCAAATTTTGTATCAATCGGATATTATTTACTATATAATCTATAAATTTATATTTTATGCATAATTTTAAATTACATAAGCTTGCAATTTAAAATTTTATTGATGACATAGCTATTGATCTTTAATTTTCTTGAAATTTTGCAAATATGGAGGATATAAAAAGAAGATGTAATCTAATGATAGATTTGTTAAAATTCACTTCTAATAAAAAGATTTTTAGTGAGTTTGTAGCCTATGGCTACAATCGATTTTGTAGCTAAACTTTGTTCTTTGTGTAATTACCGAACAACATTAATATATCTAATCATGCTTAACAACATCAATAAATAATCACCATAATTGCAACACCACCTACAACATATATAATTGTAAGTAACAATAATAACCTAACAACTCTCTCCACAACTAAAAGGAACCCACATGATCACAACCTTAATACCACAATAATATTGAGTCAATAACAACCACTTATAGCATTCATATATGACTTATTTGCATGTATTTATTGTTTCTCATAAGTTTGAGATTGTATTGTGGTAGTTGGTACTATGTTAAATTGTTGTGGTGTGCCCATCAACTACAACATTTTAGCAAACCTCTCCTAAATTAATTTTGCAAGTTTCGAATTCATCTCTTCTCTTAAATGTACCTCCAAATCCTCTTTTTGTGTGTGTGTGTTGTGAGACCTTCTCTACTGTGTTTGCTACAACCTTTAACATATGAAGTTGAGACATACACATCCTAGGCCTTAATATGTATACAGGGCCGACCTAACAGACTTGGAGGCTTGAGGCGACATATTCAAGTGGAGCTTTTTTGTTATTACTTAGATAATATTTAACTAGTTCATATTATCATTTAAAAGAAAATACATTTTTTTTAATTTTTTATTATACTTTTGGGAGAGGGGAGGGGGAGGGGGGGGGGGGGAGGGGGAATGCTAAAGTTATAACAAATTTTACTACAAAAAACTTATAAATAATGTGGCAATAAATGTGATCAATGATACTTCAAAAAGATAGACAAGGATTTAAATGAATGATTCAAAAGATATTATAAATTCTACAACTTGAGGCTTGCAAAGATGTATCACTAATCATAAAGTAATTCACCACCGTGCACTCTTGGTGTAGTGGTCACTTTACAAGTATAAGTGCTTGTGAGGTGTGGGGGGCAAGAGTCCGAATTCAAGTTTCCAGGGAGAAACTCTACACACATATACACTAAGATTATGCTAGAGTATAATTTTTATCTTGTATAAAAAAATTAAAATGACAATTCAAAAATGCATTTAATAAGTTGTTGAAATCCACAAATCATATTAATTTGTAAAGGTTATGAAGTAAATTTAAAGTATTTCTAGTACTTTTTTATCTGAATTAATTCTTGTGATTAGTGACATATATTTATAAGATCTATATATTTAAAGTCGTCATATCTCTAATATTACTAAATTCTTTGGAACTTTTTTTTTTTGGACTGAAAAGCGGTAGGAACTTTTGTTGTTGTTGATACAAGATAGAATTCTACTTTAGCCTAATCTAAGTGTATATGTGTGTGAAGTTCTCTCTTGGAGACTTAAACCTTGGCCCTTGCCCCCCACACCCTACAAATACTTATACTTGTGGAGTGACCATCACACCAAGAGTGTGTGATGGTGGTAGGAACTTTTAAAAGTAAAGGGAAATGTAAAACTAATTATTATTTTTTCTATATCTCCAAATTTTTTTTTTTAAGAAACAACTTTATGGTTATGGCTTGGTTCCCCCATCTAGTTGTGAAAGATTTGATGATTATTTGTCTAGTACCTTTAGAAACAACTTTGGTCTTTATGGCATCTATTTTTTGCTTAAAAATAACCCATAAGGTTGCAAATGACCCAACCAGTGTCATACAGTCATAACTTTTTTTTTTTGATGGGGAAAACCAAACTTCATTAAGAACTCAAGCCAAAAATAACATCATGGAGAAGAGCTTGTTCCAGAAAACAAGGATTCTCTTTGATCCAAACTGAATAATCAACAATGCGAAGTGCTTGTTTAGCTAATAAGTGAGCGGGTCTTTTGCCCTGTCTTCTTACATGTGAAAAACAACCTTCCTAAACTCATGTGATGTAGAAAAAGAGCCATAAACCAGAGAAGCCACAGTCGAGGGGGGAGGAGACTCATCTTTCAGGGCATTAATTAAGATTTGGGAGTCAAACTCACGCACAAAGTCCCCAATGAGCATATCTTTTGCAAACCGCAACCTAAGCTCAATGGCCTTTGCCTCAACTTTAATAGCGCCAAGGGGGAGATGTAATTTCTTGCTACAAGCCCTAATCAGCCTACCCCCTTCATCACGAATCAAAATGCCCACTCCAGCCGATTTTTCTGCAGCACAAACAACCCCATCCACATTGATTTTATAAGCATTTGGAGGTGGAGGGGACCAAGTAGCAAGGCATTTCGTTTTCTACATAAATTCCCTTGCTTGGTTGGACTGGTACTCCCTCAAATAATCTAGTGCACTGTGGATGATTGCATGTCTAGATTTCTTTGCGCCGCCATTCCTCACTTCATCCCTATTATTCCATAATTTCCATGAGATCATGATGACCTTCTCCACCTGTACTTGTTCCCATTTGTCAATCATGATAGCAAATCACAACAGGTCCAGAAAGGAGTTTAAAGGGGCATTCTGATACAATGGGAATAGATTTGACCTTTCCCAAATTTCTTGGGCTCTTAGGCAAGTCCAAAACAAGTGACTTGAAGATTCTAGCTCAGATTTGCACTTATCACAGCAACCATAAGATAAAACCATCTTTCTCACCAAATCTTCCTTTGTGGGAAGGATATTCTTACATGCTCTCCAAGTAAAGTGGCACACTTTATGAGGGACATTTAGCTTCCATATGTACTTCCAAAATTTCCTGAAATTGCTGCCATCAGATGCTTCCCTATAAGCAGGTCCCAAACTCATCTCCACGGCTAGATTGTATGCACTTTTCACATTGAAGCACCCATTTGCTGTTGGCACCCAAACTTGTCTATCCTCTGGCAACCTTGAGCTCAATGCAATGCCTTGTATCAATTCAGCTTCATGAGGAAGAAACATACTTTAGACAACTTCCTTTTTCCAAACCCCTTCAACAACATCAATCAATGAGTCAACTGTAGCATTGGGTGGCCAGTCAGATGGAGAAGAAACCACTCTATGAGATGGAGGGGTAGGCAGCCACTTGTCTCTCCAAATTTAAATGCTGCCACCATTACCCATTTGCCATCTTATACCTTGCCTCACTATATCCTGAGCAACCATAATACTCCTCCAAGCAAAGGAGGGATTAGACCCTATTCCAGCTTGCGCAAAATCACAATGAGGGAAATATCTAGCCTTGAAAACTTTATACACCAAAGATTCACGACCCAGCTGCAACCTCCACCCTTGTTTAGCCAATAGCGCTAGGTTATATTGTTTTAGTTGCTTAAACCCCATACCTCCACATGATTTGGGGGCACACAACTTATCCCAGCTAATCCACGCCATTTTACGCTCCTCACCACACTGGTCCCACCAAAAATTCCTGATTAAACTAGTCATCTCATCGCATAGAGAATCAGGGATCTTGAAGCAACTCATAGAGTACGTAGGAATAGCCTAGGCGACAGCTTTTATCAACACTTCTTTTCCAGCCTTTGACAAGAGCTTTTCCTTCCATCCCGCTGACTTTTTTGCCAATTTCTCCTTTATTTCTTAGAACATATTCTTTTTATTCCTTCCAACCAACAATGGGAGACCTAAATGCTTCTTGTGTTATTTAATCACCTGAGCCCCAAATCTGGATTTAATCTCTTCTTGGATGATTTCAACTGTGTTGGGGCTGAAAAAAAGTGATGTTTTTGCTCTATTAAGTTGCTAGCCCGAAGCATGTTCATAAGTGTTTAGGACTTGTTGTAGGGCATCACACTCCTCTGTGGTAGCTTTACAAAAGATAATACTATCATCTGCAAAGAATAAGTGAGAGATACTCGGACCACCCCAACATATAGCAACACCCTCCATCATCCCTACTGATACTACATTTTTTATCAAAGCCGAAAGGCCTTTGGCACATAATAAAAATAAGTAGGGAGACAGAGGGTCACCTTGGCGGAGGCCTTGCGAAGGGGTGACTAGCTTACTCAGCTTGCCATTGATTTTGATGGCATAGGTGACTAACAAAATGCACTGCATCATTAGGCTTCTCCACCTAGGATGGAAACCCAATTTATCCATAATTTTTTCGAGACAAGTCCACTCCACCCCATCAAACGCCTTACTCATATCAAGTTTCAGATCCATCTCTCCTTTCAATCCCCCTTTCCTTTGATTAATGTGATGCATTGTTTCAAATTCAACTAAGACATTATCAGTGATTAACCTCCTATTCACAAAAACACTTTGGGAGTCACTAATGACTGAAGGCAGAATTTTCTTTAGCCTATTTGCCAAGGTTGAAATATAAATGATCATAAAAGCAGGCTTTATCAAACCTTGTCTTCACCCAAATTGGCTAGCCAACATTGTCCCCATGAGAAAGGATTATGGACAAATTCAATGTTTCATGGATTTCAGAGGTTTTCCAATTTGTAGCCTTACCATCTTGCATCAATTTCTCCATAAGATATTTTAATGGATTTATTATTGAGATCATAAGAACATGGAAGGGAAATATATAATGTTTGAGTATATAATGAATTTATTATTGAAATCATAAGAATTTAGAGTTTTTAAAAATAAAAATAAAAAACTGAAAATATGAAGCGAGTGAAAAAAAATAAAGAACTTAGAATTTGAACCCCGCCTACACCATAAAGAACTTAAAATTCTTTTTTTTTTTTCAAAAAAAAGAAAAGAACAAGGAAAGACAGCTTTATTCAAGAAAGAGGGGTGGGCCTATGCGTAACAGAACCCAACCCATTAAGGAAGAGCCCACGGGTTAACCATTTCATATTGGATCTTGGTGGAAAGTTGGAAATAGTTTAATTGGGCTGGGATCAAGAAGCATAGGTCAGCGGAAATATAGTTTCAGCACAATACAACCCATATGGCATGTGAGTGTGACACACCGTTTTGAAACCAAATATTATATTCATAAATGCTAGCTAGGTGAATATGATATATATATTATAATCATTTTAGTAGTCGATTATCAGATTATGATAGGGGGAAAGTTCAATTTTCTTGGGTCTAGATTCTAAAATCAACCCTTTATATATATATTGTTAGGAATATTTCAACAATTTATTTTTGTGATAAAGCAAAAAGAACAATATACAGATCTAAGAATAAGCAAAAACACAAATAGATGTACAAGACAACAATAATAAACAAGTACTGAATATATATATATTATATATATATATATATGTATGTATGTATGTATGTATGTATATATATAAAGAGAAATCTGCAAATAATTAAAAACTCATAGACCAAATGCTGAAGGATGAACAATTCATATCAAGTCTTGTGTTTGACACAATCTTCTTAAAGCATATTTCACTCCTCACACAATCATTGTGGTGCTTTGAGACTCACGGACGTCTACCTCCCAGGATAAAATGATCTACAACACGAAAACAAAGTAAACAAGGTTGTGCTCTGCGAAATACTCAATATCTTTTGCTCTCTTTTTGACACAGAATGAAAATGCACAAAATATTCTCTCTGGGAGAGTTTTTTAAAAGTAGTTTTTATGAATGAGAGACTATGTAAAAAATTATACGTTATTGAATAGGCATTTTGTTTTAGTAATAACTGTTGTGCACAGACTAACTGACTCAAAAAATTAAAATAATAAAATATTATTATTTGGACAAGTAGGCCCAGTCCACATATGCCAAAAGCCCAACCTAATGTCCAACTTATGCGCATATAAACTCATATATTATCTATTTCCTTTCCCATGTCGGACTCAAGATTTTTACTACTTTTAATAACATCTTCAAGTGAACATAGAAAATATCAATTTCTTATTCATTCCATGCTATTTTTCCAACAATCTCCCAAATGAATAGAAATTGATAAACACAATGCAAATGATGATGCAAACACAGAGAGAGTAGAAGAAAAGTTATTGTATCGGGAGAAGTAGCTTGTGGCTTTGAACTTTCCTTTGTGAAAAACTATTGGATATACTAGTTAACCAGTGAACATGATGTCTTGAACTATTCAGCCGTTTGTGTATACCAAGATAATAGAATTCACATAGCTCCTTTTCAGACATATTTCTATCTTATAATTGTGTTCATTTCGGCCCTGAACATATCTTAGTAAATTCATGAAGTGCTTTAGAGAATTCAGCTTTGAAACTCTCATGAAAGCAGCCCACTTCACACTCATATAGGTGATTCTTATTAAGAGTATCCTGCTATACCCCACTCGGAATTCCAAAATATAAGAATCATTAAAAGCAAAATTTACCCTGAACATCGCTTACAAGCATCACTATTTTACTATAGGAACAAGCAGGAGATGTAATCTCCATAGTGATAAAAACTAGTCTCCACAATTTTGTTGTCCCTTTGAAATCCTAGATCTTGAGATCTCCAGTCAACTAAGTAGGTTACTGTCATGGAAATTTTAGATTATAGGCTTTAACCCCATTCCCCTTGATGAGTAGTTTACTTGCTCTCTACTCAAACCTTTGGTTAACGGATCCGCTATATTCTCTTTCGAATTTATGAAGTCAATGGAAATAATTCCATTAGAGAGTAATTGCCTCACGGTATTATGTCTTCAATATATATGTCGAGACTTATGTTGTACATATGACTCTGTGTCCTACCAATAGCTGATTTATTATCACAATGTATACAAATAGAGGGCACATGTTTCATCCACATTGGCATATCCTCTAGGAAATGACGAAGCCGCTCTGCTTCTTCTCCTGTTTTGTCCAATACGATAAATTCTGATTCCATTGTGGATCTAGTAATGCATGTTTGCTTAGAAGACTTCCAAGATATCGTTGTACCACCAAGTGTAAAGACATATCCACTCGTGGATTTGATATCTTTTATGTCGGATATCCAATTAGCATCACTATTCCCTTCTAGTATAGTTGGATACCGAGTGTAGTGCAATCCATAGTTTAGGGTATATTTTAAATACCTCAAAATCCTAACTAATGCCTTCCAGTGGTCTTCCCCTGGATTACTAGTGTATCTACTCAACTTGCTGATAGCATATACTATGTCCGGTCTAGTGCAGTTCATTATATACATAAGACTGCCAATTATTCTCGAATACTCCAATTGAGATATGCATTGCCTTTTATTCTTAGTTAGACATAAATTTACATCTATAGGTATTTTCATTGGATTGTCATCATATTTCTTGAATTTCTCAAGAACTTTCTTAACATAATGTGATTGAGATAAGACAAGTCTATCATATTTTCTAGAAATTTTCATTCTTAGTATCAAATCTGCAACACCTAAATCTTTCATGTCGAACTCACTAGTCAATATTCTCTTGGTAGCTTTAATGATATCGTTATTGCTACCTATAATAAGAATATCTTCAACATAGAGACACATAATGACATAGCCATTTACAGTATCTTTAATATACACACATTTGTCACACTCATTGATTCTAAACCCATTTGACATCATTGCATTCTCGAATTTCTTATGCCATTACTTTGGAGCTTGCTTTAATCCATAAAGAGATTTACAAGCTTACACACTTTCTTTTCTTGACCAGGAATAATGAACCCCTCTGGTTGTTCCGTATAAATCTCCTTATTTAATTCACCATTCAAGAATGTTGTTTTTACATCTATTTGATGTATCTCTGGGTTATGCAACGCTGCAATAGAGAACAATATCTGAATGAATGTTATTCTTGTAACAGGTGAATATGTGTCAAAATAATCCACACCTTCCTTTTGTTTGTAACCTTTTACAACAAGTCTTGCCTTATACTTGTTAATAGATCCATCAGCCTTTAATTTTCCTTGAATATCCATTTATATTCTAGAGGTTTACAACCTGGTGGAAGATCCACTATTTTCCATGTATGATTTTGAAGAATGGATTCAATCTCACTATTGACAGCTTCTTTCTAGAAAGGCGCCTTAGGAGTAGAAATGGCTTCCTTGAAGCTTTGAGGTTCATCTTCTAACATATAAGTTAGAAAATCCGGACCAAACGATTTTGACGTTTTAGCCCTCTTACTACGTCTAGGCTCAACCTCATTCCTCTCTTCGATAAACTCTTGTTCATGAGAGGCACTAGACGTAGACTCGAAGTTTCTTTTATGAGAACTTGACTTTTGTGTGCATTTGTAAGGAAATATCTCGTGAAAGAATGACGCATTCCTAGATTCAATAATAGTATTGACATGCAGGTTAGGAATGTCAGACTTATAAATTAGAAATCGATATGCAGTACTGTTATAAGCATAACCGATGAAAACACAATCAACGGTTTTTGGTCCAATCTTTATCCTTTTAGGAATAGGAACCACCACTTTTGCTAAACACCCCCACACTTTTAAGAATTTATAAGAATGTACACTACCTTTCCATAATTCATAGGATGTCTTATTGGTTTTCTTTTTAGGCAATTTGTTAAGAATATAATTGGCGGAAAGAATAGCTTCCCCTTACAAGTTCTGTGGTAAATCAGTATTTATTAACATTGCATTCATCATTTCTTTTAAGGTTCTATTCTTCCTTTCAGCAACTCCATTTTATTGAGGTGAATAAGGTGCAGTGGTTTGATGAACAATACCATGTTGTAAACAGAACTCACCAAACGGTGATTCATATTCCCCACCTCTATCACTCCTTAGAACCTTAATATTTTTGTTGAGTTGATTCTCAACCTCATTCTTATATTGCATAAATGCCTCAATTGCCTCATCCTTGCTCCTTAGCAAGTACACATAACAATATCTAGTACAATCATCTATGAAAGTGATGAAATATTCCTTACCACCTCTAGTTTGTATAGATTTCATGTCACATACATCACTATGTATCAAATCTAGAGGTTCAGTGCGTCTTTCAACAGATTTAAAAGATGCTCTAGCCATCTTAGCTTCCACACAAGTTTCACATTTATGATCAAAATTAATTTCAAATTTAGGCAATAAATTTAAATTGATTAGTTTATGTAAAGTATGATAACTAACATGACCTAATCTACCATACCATACATTAGATGACTTAAGCATGTAAACAGAAGATTCACCTTTATTATTATCAATAACAATCATTACATTTATCTTAAACATGTCATTGCTCAAATATCCTTTGCCCACATAAAATCCATTCTTAAAGAGTGAAAATTTATCAGACTCAAAAACCAACTTAAAACCATTTTTGTTCAACAATGAGCCAAATACAAGGTTCTTATGAATTTTTGGCACATGCAGTACATCTTTCAAAGTAAGGAACTTGCATGTAGTCATTTTGAGCACAACTTTTCTAATTCCTTCAATCTTAGAGGTTGAAGAATTTCCCATGAAAATTTTTCTTCCATTACCCATAGGATTATATATAGAAAACATTTTCTTATATTAATATACATGGTGTGTAGCCCCAGTGTCCACCCACCATTCCTTGGTATTTCTTCCTACCAAGTTTACTTAAGAAATCACAGCAAAAAAGTTCATGTTGGTTTGAGTTGCAACTAGATTCACAACAATTTTGTTTGACATTGTGTTCAACAAAACTCAAACAAATTGAATCCTCAAAACTAGCCGAGTTTAAGAAATAAATGTAAATATTTTCTTCCAAATGTTACTATGCAAAAAGGAAAGTCAAGCCAAAATTATTTAATATATTATAAGCCAACTAAATTTCAAACCCAAACAACGCAGGAACAATCCACACAGACCAGCAAATATATGGAGCAAAGCCAATCAAAAAAAATTCAAGAAGACAAATATCCTAATATAATAAATTATAAACCAACTATTCTTCAAAATCAAACACTACAGACGCAATCCCAGGAAAGATACAAATCAAAGCCAGTCAACCAAGGATTCATATAAAACAAAAGACTCTAATAAAATATTATAAAAAGGAAGAAGGAAAGATCAACTAACTATACAAATTTCAGTAAAGCACGTAACCCATTTATCAAAAGATCCAAGTACACGATAAACACAAAACCAGTTTTCTAAGTTTCGAACAGTGTATCTACTGTTACCGATTTAGTGTTTTACAACAAACACAAATTCCTTTCACCATTAAATCACAAAAATAAATTAAAATATATTTTGAAAATCTACTTTAAGACTGTTGGGTATATTTCAACAATTTATTTTTGTGATAAAACAAAATGAACAATATACAAATCTAAGAATAAGCAAAAACACAAATAGATGTACAAGACAAAAATAATAAACAAATACTGAATATATATATATAAAGAGAAATCTACAAATAATTAAAAACTCACAGATTAAATGCGTGAAGGATGAACAATTCAGATCAAGTCTTGTGTTTAACACAATTTCCTTAAAGCAAATTTCTCCCTCACATAATCACTGTGGTGCTTTGAGACTCACGAACGTCTGCCTTCTAAGATAAAATGATCTACAGCACGAAAACAAAGCATACAAAGTCGTGCTCTGCGAACTACTCAATGTCTTTTGCTCTCTCTTTGACACAAAATGAAAATGCACAAAATATTCTCTCTAGGAGAGCTTTTTAAAATTAGTTTTTATGAATGAGATACTATGTAAAAAATTATACGTTACTGAATAGCTACTCTGTTTCAGTAATAATTGCTGTGTACAGACTAACTGACTCAAAAAATTAAAATAATAAGATATTATCATTTGGACAAGTAGGCCCAATCCACATATGCCAAAAGTCCAACCCAATGTCCAACTCATGAGCATATAAACTCATATATTATCTATTTCCTTTCCTATGTGAGACTCATGATTTTTACCACTTTTAATAACATCTTCAAGTGAACATAGAAAATATCAATTTCTTATTCACTGCAAGCTATTTTTCCAATATATATATATATATATATATATATATATATATATATATATTCTTTTGGGTGATGGCTTCCTTTTGTTAGGGCCGACTCAATGCAGTTTGAAGCTTAACACAATAGCTTTAAATGAGTTTTTTTTTTTTTTTTTTTAATATTTAAATATCACTTAAATAATATTTACCATAAAAAACTGATAAACTAATGTGACAATGAGTATGATTAGTGGCATTTCAATAAGATAATAAAATCTCCGCTCTCCCTTGGTGCGGTGGTCACTCTACAAGTATAATGCTTGTGGAGTATGGGGGGCAAGGACCATGGTTCAAGTCTCTAGGAAGGAGCTTCACACACATATATACTTAGATTAGGCTAGAGTAGAAATTCTATCTTGTATAAAAAAAAGAAAAAAAAGATAATAAATGAGTATTTGAATTACTTCTCATGATTAATGACATCTATAGTAAAAATAATAAAATTTGTAATATCTCTGGCATATTGCTCTTTTTTTTAAACCTTCCAAACAGTGAAAGAAAGAATGCACTACTCACTTATAAAAAAAAAAAACACACTCAATGACTTCCACATTTGGGAGCCTTTCTCTGGTAGGGAGCCTAAGTGACCAGGCGTAGGGCTAACCCTACCCTTCGTTTATCAATAACTACATCTCTAATCGACTTAATCGGCCTTGATACATAGTAATATTAAAATAATTAAATGGGATATTTGTCATGATAATGATCTTGTTGAATAATTGAGAAAAAGTAAGATACTCATGGATTAATATTAGCTGCAGCAAAACAGGTTGGTTACGTTGGTATCCACCAATCCAGTCCCAATTTTTTTGACCTGAAGCAAAATCAAGTTGACTTGGGGCCCAACCTGATTTAGCTAACCTGTATAACCCATCTTGTTGTATCAAAACTTTTTTTTGAATTTTTGTTTTTGTTTTTGTTTTATTTCTTGCAAATGGTCGGTGTACTTGTTTGTTGTGATTTTATAATGCACAACTCAAACTCAAATAACAAATATAATGCATGTGATTATCATTTTAAAAAAAACATCAATTTTTTTTAAAAACATTTTTTGGATAACACATTCAATATATATTGGCCTCAAGAAAACAATTGAAACCTTTATCTAGTTGCATGCAAACAATGAATGATTGAGACATTCTTCTTGCTTGTATATATCAAATGAAAAAGTACATGCTAAAATAATTTGGTTGTAGTAAAATCAAAAACATATATTTAAAATTATAAACATGAATGATAAATATTTATAAATGTGAAAAGAGTGAAAACCGAAGTATATCAGTGAAATTGACATTAAATATGAATGCTTAGGCTTGTTTTTTTTAACAATCCATAGCCAAAATAAATGGCTTTTCAAAATAGAATATGATATTTTTTCGAGTGTGCATTGCTTAACAATTATATGGTATCCATAAAAGATGCCATGTATAAATAAGTAAACAATCAAACTTTAATGTATATTCTCGAATTAAAATAAAGTGCAAGTCATAGTGCATCTAAAATTAAACACAATTATTAAATTATTTTTCATGATATTAGACTATGAAATTAGTTTTTAAGATTGTAAATTTCTTATATATTTTTGTTCTTTGTTAAATTAGCTATTCAATAGGGTATTTATAATTTATAATTTTTATTTTTTATGTTTTAGAATGTTGATATTGTGTAAAAATAAAACTTGTATGTCTATAATTAGCATGTCAAAGGGTATACTAGACTCCTTTGTGTTTGTGCTATTTTATTTTGGTTAGCAATGTTAGGATTTGTATAATTTTATAATTATTGAACAAGTATAAATTTATTGAGTTGAGATCTTTCTTGATATAGGTAGTGAATTAAAATTAATACATTTCACACCAAATAATTTGCTACATGACTTACCAAGTGGCAAATACAATTTTTTTTTTTTAGAAAAATAAAAAATTCATGTAAAAAATGGGTCAACCCAATCCGACCTGCAACCCAATTGACGCAACTCACTTCTAACCAACTTAAAATAACTCGTTTTGGACTCAAGAATCAAATTGTCCTGGCCGGACCTGTCTGTTTTTCCAAGTCTAATTAATATAGTGTTAGTAGAAAATTGTTGTATTTTACGAAATTTAAAGAAAATCTAATTGTCATGTTCCTGTGGACAAATAGCTTATATTAATGTTGAAGTTGATGATGTTAGTGTATTCAAGTGTCTTATGTAGAAAATGGGCTTAACTCAGGGAGGTGAAGAGGTGAAAATTAGTGATGAATACAAATATACGTATCTAGTCTCTTTTTGAAATCTCTCTAGTTACCACCAGCAAGGGTTAGGTTCAAGTCTACAGGAGGGAGTTTCACACATATATACACATAGATTAAGTTAGAGTAAAATTTCTATCTTGTACAAAAAAAAAATCTCTCTAGTTTAATTGCTAAAGCTAATTAAGACTCCCGAATTTTAATTGCGACTTGATTAATGTTAAATTAAACACAATTAGTGTGGAATGTACGCGATTATCAAATTAATCAACTGAAGCTATCAACTAGAGCATGGATAAGCATAATAGACAAAAGAAATTAAACAAGAGTAGTAGGGAAGATAAAGTGCAAACACAAGATAACATGCGATGTGTTATCGAAGAGGATAACCGGGAAACTTGGTGGAAAAACCTCTCCATGGCTCGACAAGCTGAAATGACCCACTATGAGAATAAGTTGAAGTACAAGGATAATCAAAGAGACTCTCCAAACAGAATCTACCCACTATACTTAGGCCCTCCAAGCCATTGCTACTAGCTGACTTTTCAGTTTCGTTTCTTCTTAAGCTTTCCAGATCCCACAACTCAAACTGGTTGCACCACCAAAGATTGGTCAAGACTAAATTCTTCCCATAGGCTCCAAATCAACACCCAATAATCAGATTGTGCATGGTTTGGGCTAAATTCCTCTCATGAGTATGGAAATTGGAGAGGGAAGAGAGTAGAAAAAACTAAGAGAATTGCGTAGTGGATTGATGGATGACAATCACTAACTCTCAAATGGTGTTTCTAAGGTTTTTTCTTAGAAACTCTTCTTGCAATGTTATGGGTAATGAGGGTATATATAGTGTAGGTGAAGTAAAAGAAGAGCCGCAACAATATAAGCTGTCAAAGTGTCAGGCAACTCATTGGTAGGTTGGCCTACCTGTGAGTCAGTCGTCGAACACCTGGCATAACAGAATTCCAAATCCTCATGTGCTGCTCACATGCCTTCTGGCAGCTTGATCCAGTCGCCAACCATTCACTAGAGCTCCTATCTGGAGCAAATCTCTACCATCTTGAATTCTAAACCTAGTACAATAAACCCACCTAAATACAGGTATATACTTGAAGAAATTACTAGTAAATTGGCACGGAATAACACCAGCAAAAAAAGGTAAGAAAAATAACAACTTAACATTTTTTCTGGTGATCTTTCTTAAAAAGGAACATCATTGAATAAATTTATTTTAAATAAAAAAGTTTAATTTTTAAATTTGTCTTTCTTATTAATTTAAATTCAAGTGTAGTTAATTTTTTTAAAAAAACTGCATTGACTTTTCCAGTAAGGTGAAGAATTTATTAATATTATATCAATTAACTTTTCACCTTTAAAAAGAAATTATAATTGATAGATTGGGGAAGAAATTTTAATCCTAGATATTTCTGTAGAGAAAATTAGTAAGTATTAACTGAACTTCAAGATGCTTGAAAAAAAAACATATTTTTAGAGCTTTTGAAATGGAACAGAGTACTAACAAATTAATTAAATAACAAGAAAATATATTTGATTTTGATAAAAATTTCCAAAAATTTGGAATTTATGTATCACAATGATTCGGAAATAGCTATGAATCTATAAAACGTGCTAATCATCTTAAAATAAATATCCTTATTTGCATGCCACTTAAAACCTAGAGGATGATGGAGACATGGCGTGCAACTACCATTTATTATGTATATATCATGCCTCAACTCCCTACCAAAATACCAATTATCGAGAGCACAAAAATTATGAACACCAATTGCCATAGGTTCTAAAGCTGATCTTTTGAATATATAAAAAAGAAAAAGCCTGTGGAAAATAATAACATATTGCTGAAGGATAATGTATTTTACTCTGACAAAAAGTACGTAAAGATTAACTCTAATTAACCTTAACTTAACCATCTTGGAAGACCCGCCTTGTAAAGCAATTATGTCGCCGCCCAAAATTTTCGGAGAGAACCATGCAATCGTGTTCATATCAAAGAATGAGTTTGGTTTTTTCTTTTAAAGAAAAAAAAAAACTTAACAAAACTTTTATATACTGGTACAGTGGTTTGTATGGTCTCAATCCGAATCCGTTTGTTTTTTTTATTTTTTTTTATTTTGGGTCCATGATTTTAGGCTCTTATATAAAAATCTATTATGAATTCTTTGTTTACAAAAAAAAAAAGAGAGAAAGCAATCATAGGACTGTCAATGCAGAGTTTTGATTGGTTTTTAATTTTTATATACATGGCGTTCCTCTTTTTTTAATGTTTTAGTTTTGCAAACGTATTAGGATGATCAGAATATTCGTTTCCTATCTATATTATAAAAAAAAAGATTTGGTTTTAAGACTATCAAAGAAAAGTAGAATTAGGCAACTTATTTAGGCATTAAAAATCTATGTACTACAGCCCCATGTGGGAAAGAAAAACAAACAAACAATGTGATAGAGAGGATGGTTTGTATCGGTGGTGAGATTGAGATATAGGCAGATTCCATTATCACATGCCATAGCTGACGCCTACGTGCCGTGAAATGTGCTCATTATAGAGTCGAATTACACCTACCCAAATAACAAGATTGAAAAATGAGGAATACAAGTTTCATAATGCATAGCACGTTACAAAGTGGATAACAATCATTAACTCATCTGCATAATATTCAAGTTTTATATACACAAACAAATTTTGTATAAAGGAGACGTCAAGATTCTTTTTTTTTAATACAAAATATAATTTTTACTCTAATCTAATTTAAGTGTATATGTGTGTGAAATTTTCTTCTGGAGATTTGAACTCCGGCCCTTACCCCCACACCCCACAAGCACTTATATTTATGAAGTGAGCACCGCACCAAGGGTGCACGGTGATGGAGACGTCAAGATTCAAGTTCTCATTTTCTATTATAAGTTATAACTATTGAAATATTAAAAAAAAATAATGATAATTATTAGTATTTCTCATTAAGATGTCTAGGATTGAAATTTTATTTCTTGAATTATTAAAAACAAAAATTACTGGAGAGAGTTATTTTTTGCATAATTAAAAAGAGAAAGACCAATAAGAAAGAAACAAATTTTGTATAACGGTCAAGATTCAAGTCCTCATTTTCTATTATAACTATTGAATTATTAAAAATAATAATAATGACAACTCCTAGTATTTTTCATTAAGACACATAGGATTCAAAATTCTATTTCTCAAATCATTAAAAAAAAAAATTACTGAAGAGGGTTCTTTTTTGCATAATTAAAAGAGAAAAACCAATAAGAAAGAAACAAATTTTGTATAACAGTCAAGATTCAAGTCCTCATTTTCTATTATAACTATTGAATTACTAAAAATAATAATAATGATAACTCCTAGTATTTCTCATTAAGACATCTAGGATTCAAATTCTATTTTTCAAATTACTAAAAAAAAATTACTAGAGAATTAGTGTTTTTTTTTTTTTTTTGCATATTTAAAAGAGAAAGATCAATATGAAAACTGAAACAAATTTTGTATAACGTTCAAGATTCAAGTCCTCGTTTTCTATTATAACTATCGAATTATTGAAAATTATAATAATGACAACTTCTAGTATTTTGCATTAAGACGTGTAGGATTCAAATTTTATTTATCGAATTATTAAAAACAAAAATAACTGAAGAGAGTTTTTTTTTGGCATAATTAAAAGAGAAAAGACCAATAAGAAAGAGACAATAGTCGCATTATCAGCATGATTGTGTGATCTGACAGGAGCGGACAAAATGAGGGCCATGGGCCATCCATGATATATGTAAATGTAATAGGGTCATGACAATATTGTCAAAGGCTTGATGTACTTCAAACCCAATGGCCTTTACATAAAGCCAATATTGGCTTTTCTTCCTCAACATCATGTATAGAGTCTACCACCAATAACGAATTTTATACTCTAATAAAAGAAAATAAAAACAACAACAACAAATTAATCACTTGTCGTTAACAGCACTTGAGGCGTGATTGTAGTGGTCAATTGTCATACTCGAGTCTAGACTAATGAAACTCTTCAATGGTTTTTACCTTTTTTTATCATATATTTGATAGGTTAGAGTCAAGAACAATCACACCACACACTTTTCATTTATTTATTTATTATTTTATATAAAATAATTATAATTATTCACTTGATTTTAAAGTTGCTATTAATTAAAATATTTATTGATTAAATTTAGGTTAATATGACTATATCTCTATAATATAGAAAACCGAAGAAGTTAAAGTTTTGGTTGATCCCCAAATAGAGAATTTTCATCTTCCATAAGTGCTTTCAAGGTGCTCAAAACATACTCTGCCATTCTTATCCAAAAAAAAAAAAAAAAAAAACTCTGCCATAAAAGGGAATTTTTCTATCTCTTCAGTCATTTTCTTGCTTCCTCCTGCAATTCTTCTAGTGGGGGATCAGATCATATTTTTATTAATGATAGAATAGATAATGATATCCTAGATCAAAAATCTCATAGCCAACATCTTGTGGTTTTGTTTCAGGGTTTTATCTTTGTAATTACCTAGTGTGCGTGGAACAAAATGGGACTACATATGTTAGGAGAAATAGTTAGACTCTCAAAAAGCTTCAAACAATAACACTAGGGGTTAAAAAAAAAAAAAAGGATGACCTCATTGGCCCTTCACACAAGCTTGTAAACCTCTTGTATTTGTATTGGAGTATGTATATATTTGATAGGTAAATAGTTGGAGAGGAGAAGGAGTTTGAAATATAGACATGGGACATCACAATCGACGTCATTAATATTGGGCTATCAGTAAAACCCCTTTGTACTCGTAGTTGACAATAACTACCATTGGACAAAATATCCCTTTCAAAAATGAATTTTTGCTAGCTTTTGAAAAACCTTTGTAAGAATCTACAATATGCAAATTGTTATTATTAATTGGTCCATTAATTCTAGAAAGAATGTATGTTTTTAGACCCCTTAAAACAAACAGATTAAACTAGTTATTTAGCCGAGTTATTAACTTAGGTAAATTATGCAGATCTAGGTTAACACATATAAATCATATCATGCAAAGTAGCGAAAATATAAAAAATACAATGATATGATGACTCAGGAAAACCAAACCAATAAAAAACCTGGGGAGGATTTAACCTAGCTATCCTCAAGGTAAAACTGAATCTACTATAAAAGAATTGAAGTTTACACAATAGCGACTTAGACCACTAATATCTTATTGCTACCGAGAGTATGAAATTTACTACCACAACCACATGACAGCTTCGAGTCCATAGAATACTTCTTTCTTGGATTCCTAGCAAGCACAAGCACTACCGCTTGTATATTTTTAGGCTCTTAATATAACAACTGAATCAATCATTAAGTTCTTGACATAGTCTTGATCCTTGATAACCCTAAGCATGTGTGAAGGAAAACACCTCTAAATCTCATAGAAGATTCACACACATAGCATCAACAACCTCTAAAAATGTGGCTAGGGTTTTCCCTTTTATAGTTAGGGCAAAACATAAAACCCTACACGTAAAACGAGTTTGGGCTGAGTTGGAAAATTTTGCTGAAAAATAATCTGCACGACTTTCGATTGGTCGAGTCTAATTCTTAATCGATCGAGCCAGCAGAATTGCACAGTAAATTCTGCAGCAACTCGATTTCAACTTTATATAAAAGACACATACTTTGAGCAGTCTAATCATGACTAAAATGTTTTGATCATGATTTGCCAACATTACAAATTAGTATTCTAATACATTTAAACTTAAAGATCTTAGAACCTAACAAAGAATATATATATATATATATATAGTAAAATAAAAGTCTGTTGAAAACATTCAACCATTTTTTTAAAATATGGTAAAATTTTAGGGAATTTTAAATTTGCATTAATAAAATTTTTTGGTAAGAAATATGGTTTAGTTAGAAATGGCTTTTTTTTTCTCTCTCTCTCAAAATACTTTAAAATGATTTTGTAACAAGTTAAAAAAGGTTTTGAAGGATTAAAAAATGTGCTAGCTATTGTGACATTAGAAGATTGAAAGTGAAAAGGTGTTCTTGGAAGAGTTTTCATGAAAAATGATCTCTCTCTAGCTAGGGTTTTAGTTGGACGCATAATAGGACATATATACGCTAAAAAACTAGGGTTTTGTTTAGAGGGTTTTAGGTTTTCCTAAGAATCTGGGGGCCATGCCCCATAGATTGGAGTGATTGGAGAGCTAAAAAAGGAAGTTTAGGTGACCTGGATATTGAGTATGGAGCACACATGCTTCTAAAGATGAGCATTCATTCTTACAAAAACTCTAATTTTGACTTCACTAATGCCCCAAATTCAAATGGTTATAACTCACTCATTTTAAATCAAAATTACACAAAATCTATGTTCAAATTGAAACCTAAGATGTCTATTTTCCAATAGAATAAATTTCACCTAGAACTGCTTTGTTTTTCAAAATTTATGATCAAAACAGTGAGCAAATGTCATTTTTTAGCATCGTTTACAAAGTGATTTGGAACATTTTTGGATAGTGATTACTTCTGAACTATCAATTGGTATAAACTAAAGTGTCTACAAGTGTTATTTTAAAGGCGAAACTACACTATTGGTCCCTAAAGTTTATCCTGTGAGCACAATTGGTCTTTTAAGTTTCAAGTGAGCACTATTAATTCTTTAAGTTTTAAAAATGATTAGTATCCATCTATTTGTTAACTTCTGTTAGGCATTTTTTCAATAAGAAAAAAATTACAAAAATTATTTTCCAAGTCATAAATCCATTAATACTAAAATACTTTACCTGGCAAATCAAACCCATTATAGTTTAGTCTTTCAAATAGGGTATAGACGAAACAAAAGGTGAATGGATCATAGTCCGGTAGGCAGTAGGAGGCAAAGCTTAGGTGTGTGACTTGCGAGAAGGAGCAAGGTAGAATAATGGCTACACAGGCTTGCATATGAGGTGAGTTTCAATTGGTGAATATAATGTGGCATCTAAACCGATTGGTCAAAACATCGAGAAGGCAGTGGCAACCGATTGGTCGAAACATTGGGAAGGCAGTGTCAGTGGGTACATAAATAAAGAGATCTGAAAAGGCCAGCTTTTAAATGTAAATCTCAATCTCTTTTGTTAGATCTTTCTCATACCATAGGATACCTGAGTTTGGATTGTATCAATTTTTTCATTTCTTTTTTGGATCGGATACCATAGATTGTAACCATTCTGGGACTCATTGCATAGCTGTGAATACGGGTAAAGGGAAAGTTGTCCCTCGGCTATTTGTTGTTGCGCTATTGTTTATGATAGCATGCTTTTCGTTCTGGGAGTTTTGTGCTTATCCAATGATCATACGGTTTAAAGCTCTTTGCCATAAACATGGTGTAAATATTTTGATATTAATGAGTTTCTTCTTACTGTAAATTAATTTTTGTAACTATTTTTATGAAAAAAATTGTCAAGTTACTATTTCGTTAGCCACGTAAGCAATAAACTAACGGTAGTTAACAGAAGGATTAATATTGCTCAATTTTAAAATTTGAGGGACTAATATTTCTCATTTGAAACTTAAAGAATCAATTGCGCACATAAGGTAAACTTCAAGGACCAATACTATAGTTTCGCCTATTTTAAATTTCTTGAAATTTAGGAAAGAGTTTTACCTAGAGTAACTGCCTTATTTATTAGACAAAGCTTACCTTCAAACTAGGTTGAATGAATCTCCTCTAGTCCATTATATGGTAATTTATAAGATTATTTATGTCTATTGTTTAAACAAGTTACATAATTCATTAAAAAAAGTAAGTGACTAAAACTACATATGAATAGTATCTTCAACCACCACATAGTGTGTTGGAAGAAAATTCTTTCGCACTCGTTTGGAGATATGTGTGTATATATATATATATACTATATGTAATTTAATTAGAATTTGATTGGTGTTGGGTTGTTTTATTTTGATAAAACAATGATTTTGAATTACTTTTAATTAATATGAAATTAAAAATTATATATATATATATATATATATATATATATATATATATATAGAGAGAGAGGAGAGAGAGGAGAGAGAGAGAGAGAGAGAGAGAGAGGTAGGTCTCGTTAGGAGGGTGTTTAGGGTTTGGCGAGTAAGGCAGTTAGTTAGGTTGGCGTTGATACTAAACATAGCACTTCTTCTATGACTTTGGGCCTATATTGTCTCTTTTTGACAATCCTAATGACTGATGCAAATAATGTAAAATTAAAATTTCTTTTGTCCAGAAGTCGGTTGAATATTAATGGGCGAGTGCAACTTCATAGCTAATAGCAATCAATCTCGAACTTGACAAATTCTTCAAACTAAGCTAAAGATGTTTCAAACTCAGCCACTTAATTCCTCCTTTTTTTCAACTTCATCTAATTTGTTTGAAAGAGATGGTAATGGCCTACTGTTTTGAAGTGGAACCATATATGCATGATATTATTGGATGAGCATGTGGATGTGGATGTGGATGTGGGCATTTGTTGTCAGATTTAACCAAACTTAATTTGACCCCTTCGTCAGAGGCACCAATCCTGGCCAAGAAAAAGTGTTTTCTTCCACCTCTCTCTTTCTCACCCAACACACTTCCATGTCATTTTGATTTTAACTTCCTCTTAGTAATATCAGATGGCTGCTATATGGGGACAAGCACTTTGACGTTAGTTTTGGCTTTAATTCTTTATTATTCCTTTCCTGCAAAGGGTGGCGCTGCTAAGCATATATCTTGTTAGACAATTAGCAAGCACAAAAAGTACTATACAGTCTACCCTCTTATTTTTAGACATAATTTAAGTGTATATACCACTACAAAAAAAAGGTTCTATAGCCGCGTTTTTAAAACGTGGCTATAGGTCAGAAAAACGTGGCTATAGGTCAATTGGTCTATAGCCGCGTTTTTTTAGGTCGCGTTTTTACCCATGGCCTACAGTGCGTAACTATAGTCTAGAGGGGTCTATGGCCACGTTTTTATAGCCGTGGCTATAGGACAAAAGTTGATTGCCTGGAAAACAGTTTGGTCGCGTTCAAAACGCGGCCATAGTTGTGAGCTGAAGCCACGTTTTTAAAAACGTGGCTTCAGCCCATTACTATGGCCCCATTTTAAAAACGCGGCTATAGGCTTGTTTTTTTCTGCTCTCCCTTTGGCCATGAATCTTCAACCCCATTCTTTTCCGGAATGAAAGACACATAGCCAAAGAAAGAGCACAAACACAGATTAAATACCAATTCAGAATGCATATATAGATAATACACTGATACACAGCCACCACACCAATTCTTTACTGTAAAGACTGAAACTAAGATTGCACAAGGTTCATCTAGGCAAATATGGGTCAAAAAGAAAAGATGCTGAACTACAAGTACAAGATGTTAAAGCTATGGCTAAAATTGGATAAATGTGAGTAGGACATGAGATTGAAGGACATCTAACTTGAAGGTGACTCCTACTTAATAATGTAAAAGGAACCTAACTTGTCTCGAGTGCTAATAATGCTATTGACAGCACCCCCCCCCCCCTCCCTCCAAAAATAATAATAATAAATATCATATCCTTAAGTTTCACCTCTTAACAGTTGGTTATAACATAAAAAATCATTAAGGGTGTGGTTTTTTGGGCTAGGTTAAAGGGAGATATTAGATTAAATTGAATTATAAATCATTTGGTACTTTAATTTTCTAAGATCCATACAACTGCAATACCTTTTCATGAGTTTGACTATCCAAGCCAGCCTAAAAAATGTTCTAGTATAGATTATGTTCTCATGACATAAAACAATTTAAGGTTGCATGGACAGTTTACACAACACAGAAGCGGGTGAGAAATAGACCTTAAAAGGGCTTCATCAAGTAAATCTTTTCTGTTGGTCATTCCAATAAGCAAGACATTATTTAAAGACTCCACACCATCAATCTAAAAAGTAAATAGTCTTTTAGTTATTAGCAGAGAAATACTCTGATTTGCAAGATTGTAAAAGAAATTGAACCTCTAACTAACCTTTGTAAGAAGCTGGTTCACAATACTGTCATGGACTCCTGTACCATCTCTAGTTGAACCTCTTGACTGCAAATGCAAAATGAGAACATGCATTGAGCTCTTTCCATTTGCTAAAAAACTTGGATTACATAACCAGACAACCTTAAATCTAAAAATTGACATTGTTTCTTTGACATATTAAACAATGCAGACCTCAGGTGGAAATCCAACCATGTAGGTGTTACCAATGTGTTCTTGTGTTGTAGCTTTTAAAATCATACTGATAATAGCATGTTCGCTTAGAGGTCAAGAAGGGAACTAGGATTCAAGTCAATATATGCATACACATATATAAATATATTTTATATCCAAAGGCCTACTCATCTACAACTCTTAGCACTATGTCACTTAGGCTGATTCTTTGACACAGGGTCCCAATTCTTGGAATGCTCATTATTGTTCATTAAGACAACATAAAGAGTTATGAAACTATACAAAGCATTTCTAACCGCATAAGGAAGTTAATCTATAGATTCCGCACGCCTTAGATATTCAAATAAATGACACTCCAGGACATTCAAGAACAATAGATTCAGTCAGCGGAAAATGCTAATTAACTAACTATACATACATGCATATATATCAATCAAAAGCAACAAATTGATGTCACTATCAATCTACTGGCAGGGAAAAAAAAAACATTAACAAATATTTGAAGAAACATGTACCTTACAAATTGCATCAATTTCATCAAAAATTATGACATGGAGATCACTTTGGTCCCCTGAAAAGGAAAAGAACATGATGGCATTAGTAATCACCAAAAGACCAACCTAGGAAAACACCTGCTATATCTCCCTTACCTCGAGTTCTTTGATCATTCTCAGCATCAGCAAATAGATCCCTAACATTCTTTTCAGTTTCACCAACGAATTTGCTCAAAACTTCAGGGCCATTAACAATCTATAACAATTTGTCACAAAAAGGGTAAAAAATAAAAAAGATGGTCCATCAACTGCAAGAATAGATTTTCACCATCTTATAGAACGTGAAGGATAGAATACTTATAATTTATTTGTTTTTATAAGTAACAGAAATTTTATTGATAAAAAATTACTTCATCTTCACAATGATGCACATTAAGTAATTAAAACAGCATAGAATACTAAAATAATTTGTTACTATAGTAGAAAGAATTCAGACATGTTTAGTTAGCTTTGGCACCCAAAAACAATGTTCCAGCATCAAAACAAAAAGTATGCACTAGCAAGTGAGCATATGCTCAAACGAAAATTGAGCACACCAAAAGACCCTGTGACTATTGATATTTAAACCATGGCATAACCAAAAGTGGATGGGTGGATGTGCATGAGGTTTTATGTTGCAAGAAAATAAAATAGAGATGACGTTGCCTGCCTTCTCATATAAGATATATCTTCATGAAATTTTGTGTCAATCATGTGCTTGAGAAGCATTTCTGCTTGAAAAATTAAAGAAAAAGAGTGTGATTCATCGTGGTCATCATTTCAGGATAAATTAGTATCTCTATGGAATAAAGTTCAATGTCAGTCAAATAGTAAATGAACTCATCGTCTATGCTCAAACAAGACTAGAAATAATCTTAAACATTTGATATTTGTTTTTTGAATTACTAAACCGATTCAAGTGCAACACTACCAACCTGGAGATAGTTAAAAAGTTTCATTCTACTCAATTTCGTGCATTAGACTCTTGTTTTGAAACTTCATACACTAGTTTTAAAAGATGAACTCAAAGTATTTAGGTCAATGAAATTATGGAATTACAATAAACAAAATGTACAGAACAAATCAATTCTTTGCTCATTGCACAGTAAAAATGACAACGCTAAATTTTTTAATAAGATAAGCGGGCCACGTAAATAAGAATACAAACTTATGAGCCTTGAGAAAACACTAGTTATAATTTCATCAAGGTCTAAATATTTTATCAAAATCATTTGTCTTTATAGTTAATATTACTATATTGTTACTGATAAGAAACATTTATTAAAACTTTCTTTGGTTCTTACTTATAAATAAAACAAACCATATACAAACCTTTGGTTCCCTTCCATTCAACATTTTTCCAATTTGACGAGCCATTAGTGTTTTACCAGTACCAGGAGGCCCGTAAAGCAGCATACCCTTCACATGCTTAATCCCCAATCTAGAAGATAAAGAAATTTCCAGGTAAGAGCATGTTATGGAGATAAAACAGACTAGAAGAATTAATGCATAAATGACAAATTGAAAATATTACTTATTTGTCACATGGGGAGGGAAAACACGCGAAGCAAAGGCTCTTCGAAATATATCTGCAAACTCTGCACTTAGGCCACCTATACCAAGTGATTGAAGATTAAATTCCTTCTGCCTGAAGATGTTGCTACTGGCTGCCTCACGCTGATTGACTATCTGCAAGTCAAAATATAAGTTACTGGATTTAATGTTTGACATCAAATTGATCAGCCTATAATTACTCTGAGCAATTGTGATCTGTATAAATGCTTATCAGGCTACACTGATCATGTTCTGTTCAACAGAGGAAGAGGTAAATAATTAAGGGGAGATGCAAGTGTAAAAGATATTTTGACTGATTGTCATGGCAGCACCTTCTCCAGCATGCAATAAGCATAAAAGAAATATAAGGTATGGAATCCACCAATCTAATAGCATTGATTTGTTAATTATGCAAACAAACAAATGATGGAAGAATTTTTCATGAACATGAAACAAAATACATGAAGTTAGTTTTGTCAATGGCACTATGTATATAGAAAGTTTTTTGTATTATTATATTAAAATCTAGGATAGCAATCCATTTTTTTAATGTATACTGTAGGGAACTTTTCTAAAGAAGCACCCTTTGGATTTGCCTCTAGGTAGCAAAACCTAAAAAGCAAATGACCCACCTGCCAGAACTAGTTGCCAGGTAATCCAAGGGAGTTCACCACTGACAGGCAAAGCATTTTATGCTCATGCCCAAGAGCTAGGATAGCAAACTTATCACCAATTCAATATAATTAAACCTAACCATAGGGCGAGGTAATGAGTTCAAGACCCACTAGTGCATGATCCATAAACTCAATTAACATGTTTCAAGAGATCCCCAAGCATAGGAGGCCATTAACATAAACTGCCCAAAAAATTACACTCAAGCTCAATAAAATATTTCTCCACACCCTAAAAAATTCAGCAATTCTGCTCCCTCCAAAGCAGAGGTTCATTCCTAGACTTGAACCTAAGACTTTACTTATGGGGGAAACCACTAGCCATCGTACCAAAGCATCACCTTTACCATTGCTTATACATATAAAAGGTCATATCTAGTGCACAAAAATTACAGTTTTTGTGGGATTTGGGAGAGGTTGCAGGCAGCCTTACCCCCTTTTTTTTTCGAGACATTGATTTCCTGATTGGAACTACAAGCCACAACCTGTCGCTTTTGGTGGAAGGCATTTGCAATCACACCAAAAGGTCCAATCTCTTACATTTTCATACAAGTAAAATAATTTTTTTTTTTTTTTTGGATAGAAGTAAAATAAATTTATTCAACAAAGAAAATGAGAACTAATAGTCTAAATTTTACATTTACAATCTTAAGCTCTTTATAAAATCTAACAAAGAGCTTGAGGGAAAACTTCCTAAATCAATCATCCAATCATACAACACCACTATCATTGCTACTGCCATCACTATCACCACTATCAACTAGCACTTCCTTCGCCCATGATAATTGGTTGGAGGGTGAAGTCATGTGTCTATGACTCATTGGGTGATTGTGTAACTTACAAACCAAAAAAATAATAATAATAAAAATAAATCAAGAAACAGGTCTTTCATAAAAGAATTATTACACCATATATAACGCCAAAAAGAACTGTTTTACCATCTCTAACTAGAAACTTGATATGCTAGAAAAAAGATCCTAAACTCCTCTAACACTCTTCCAACAAGAATCATAAAAAAAAAAAAAAAAAAAAAAGCCATCAATCTTAACAAAAATTACACGCAAATCTTAGTTATGCATGAAATCAACAAATTTCAGAGCAAATTCTAGAAGAGACTTTTCAGATTTACATCTAAGCAAATAAGATACGGCAAATCTTTGCTTGTGCAAGAAAATTCTATTGTACAGGATCAGAATCAAAGTTGATCAGAATTGGAAATGTGCATGATGAAACCCCACAATCACAAAATCGAAACCCTACAATCACAAAAACGAAACCCTACAATCACAAAATCGAAACCCTAAACCTAAAATCAAAACCCTAAACCTAAAATCAAAACCGTAAAACAAAAATCAAAACAATCAATTTAAAAACTTACTGTTAGTTGGCCCTGTCAGTGTCTTGAGTGAGATTGAGAGAGGGAGAGACCCAAGGCAGCGCCGGTGTGTACGATCGGTGGTGGAGCTTGGGTGCCTTAGGGGTTTTTTTGTTATTTTTTGAGGGTAAGGCTTTTCGCCGCCGCCTCTGTCTTCGGTGCGGGTGAGGGTGGAGGCGGTGCCGCGGCGCTTGCTCTGGAGGTTAGTGACGATGCCTTGGTGAACGACGGCGCGGGCGGTGTAGGGTGGGGCGGACTTGAGTTTGAGTTGGGTCTTGATCGAGGGAATTGGGTTTGAAGGTTTGGACAGAGCAAGGGCTGTTTTATGTAAGGAGATGTTTTCATTTAATATTTATAGTAGGGTTTTTAGCCCTGTTTTTTAAAACACAGCTTCAGGGATTCTTGAAGCCGCGTTTAAAAAACGCAACTTCAGGGTTAACTATGGTCGCGTTTTTTATAAACGCGGCTGTAGGACACCTAGAGCCGCGTTTTTAAAACGCGGCTTCAAGACATATATTAAAAAAAAATCCAGATGGGTCTGAAGTCGCGTTTTTAAAACACGGCTTCAGCCCATTCCAGAAAAACGCAGCCATTGGTCCAAAAAACGCGGCCACAGAGTTGGGCTTGGGCTGCGTTCCTCACACACGGCCTGAACTACAAGCTGTGGGTGCGTTTTTTAGAAACGCGGCCCAAGTAGGGTCTTAGGCCGCGGTTTTGGAAACGCGGCTGAAAAAAACGCGGCCAAAGACCCGCGTTTTTTGTAGTGTACGTATGAAATTTCTTCCTGGAAACTTGAACTCCAGGTCTTCTCTCTACACTTCACAAACTCTTATACTTGTATTTAGTTTCATTAGCATCATAAATGAATCAAGCTTTTTATAAATAGTCTGGTTTGGAAAATATTTGTTTATTTTTATTTATTTAGAAATTAAATTAAATATAATAATATGCTCATAAATAATTTTGTGAGCATGAGATTAAATTTAGGAGTATATAATGTTATATATGTGTGTGTGTAAATAATATATTTATTTAAACTTAAAGATGTATTGTTTTAAGGTTGTAAATATGTTCATAAGATATCAAATTATTATTTGTAATTTATTGATAATATTAAAAGTACATTTCGTAGTAAATATTATATTTAATTTTTAACAATACAAAGTTGCTAATTTTTATAAGTTTATCTTTAAAAAAAATTATTTTGTGAATTTAACCGAAACAGTATAATTTCAATTATAATTTAGTTATTAATTATTAGTAATTTAGTATAAACTCGTGAAGGAGTGAAAAAAAAATACTTATACTGTACACTCTTTCTCTCTCTCTATGTGTAACATGTATAATCATCAATAAATGGAATGGGATGAATTATCAACTCCCATCCCATGCCTAACCCTCACATTCATTAGCTAGGTAACGAATATCTGAGTGAACAAATTGCAATGAAAGAGAGGCCTAGTGTCCTTTTCAAATGGTTTTCTTTCTTATTTTCCTATTTGACAATTTCACATGTGGTCATAGAGACCTTTGTGAGATTGCCTATAAGGCCTTCTCTACTTAACCTATTGTGAGAAATGGCAAACTTGGACATGGGTCAACAAGGGGTTGTAAAATCTTGCTTCTCATAATGATTGCTTGATTTACGAAATTATCTCTCCTAGATAGAAGTTTACAAAACTTTGTTTCCTAGATACAATCTAAGAAAAGTATACGGAGCTTTGATTCCTAATTAATATATAACATTATAAAATAATGTAAAATTTATATGGGTATGTACTAGTCTAGAAGCAATGATCTAATTTTGAAGGCTATGTTTACATAAATACCAAGGGACCAAAGTTGGTCTTCTAGGAATTAAGAGCCATGAATCTATGTCATGCAAACATACAAGCTTAATAGAGCATTCCAACACATCACAAACAACAAATTACACATGTGACAATGGGAAAAAAAAAAAAAAAAATCAAATTCAACATATTAGGGTTTTGCAAAGTTATAATTTCATGTGATAAAATCATGTTTAAAACCTATTTTATTGGTTGCATGTTCATGTTGAAATCATTCTATATCATCAAAGGTAAGAATTTTTTTAGAAATTTTTTAGGGCTTATACCTGCATGGACGGCTCTTGCAAAGATGGATCGATTGGCAGACATTCTATGGAATTGAGCTGCAACTGCAATGGTACATCAACCTCTCTATTTTAATAATAATTTTTTTCTTTTTTAATAGTTGTTATTCATTTTATTATTAAATTGTAATTATATTATTGAATATTTAATTTTCTTTAATATATATAAAAGTTTTATATACGATTAGGCTATTACATGAACCTTATTATAATTAGTTTGTAACTGGTGCTTATGCACGGAAACATTCAGCAATAGTGATGAAAAGATGAACTTATTACCTAGATGAGTGAAATAATCATTTCAGTTATTATGTTGAGTATTATTATGCTTAGCACCCAAGTTTTAAATAAATAAAAAATCAAAATGACACTTGACACAAAATTAAACTATACTTAAAAACTAATTTGAAATATATTCTTTAACTATAATTAATTTATATATATATGCGCGTGTGTAACTATGATTGTTAACATTAATAATTAATGAAGTCACTCCCCCACTTCAATTTTAAGTAGAAGCTTGAAGAAAATATAACTCCAACTAACATACATTTTTTCGAATGCTATAAAAATTAATAAGATAATGATGCATTTAAAAAGGTAATGTTTTATTTTTCTTCTCTACTTCCCACCTCTCCCCCGAATTATAGGATCTTACCATCCTTTGGATAATATTGAGTTAATATCTTTTGTTTGTAAAAAATAATAAATAGATATACATGTTTAATTTAGACCCCACGGATTATTTACATGTTCTAGAACAAAACTTTTCCCACGTTTTTACGTTACATGCATGTATCATTTGATATTTTTCTCATTCAATACAGCAGTCTTTTTTTTTTACTCCTTTAAATTTTTTTGACCAAATTTTTTTCTTTAGACGTTTATCGTTTCATTGCGACTAATTTTTCAGAGTTTGTCAACCATTTCGCATTTTATTTATTTATTATTTTTTGAGAATCGGTTTTGCAAAGTTAGACAACTTTGCACACTTGACTATTATCAAAGATATTGTTTCATATAATTTACCTTTTACCATCCGTATCAAAGACATATATATCACGCAGATATAATAGAGCACTATATGGATGTGGCAAATTGGAATTTTTGCAGTTAAAAATATTTAGATAAGTGAGATGATCATCTTGGTTTTTGTGTTAGTATTATGATAGTCACTTGGGACCAAATTATTTTTAAAATATTTAAAATAGAAACTTGACGTAAAATTATATGATATAGGATATATGATTAAGTTTTTTATGGTTGATTGCTAGAGGGAGATGATGGATTTCTTGTATTTTGAACTAATAATTCACTAGGCAAAAATTTATTTATTTATAAAAAAAATAGGCACAAAATATGAACGCAATTGCAATCAAATTTAGAATTTAAATAAAATTTTTTTCTAAACTTTGGCTATATAGATATATTTATATTTATATTTACATTTATATTTATATTTATATATAATTTAAAGATTAAGACGTATAAAGGATAGAGTATTTTTAAAAAAAATAAAAACGGCCGAAGATTTATAATCTAGAGGATAGTCCTCCAATCAACCACACTTCAGGACTACGTCCTGACTTGGCCAGCCCTTGCCAGGGCTTGGGATTGGGATACATTGTTAACACTAAACTGAGCATAACAAAACGACACTCTATGAAAAACAGTTATAACATGTTTCACATCCTCCACGCTTTTCAGGTTACAAATATTTTTATAATGAATTAGCGTGTTAACCGATTATATGTCAAAATAAAGAGAAATATTAAGTTCGCAACATTTTCATAACAAATTCTAGATATAAAGTAATTTTAATTGTGGACTCAAATTTGAACTAGTTATAAAATGTTACTTACAATTTATTGTAAAATTGTTGTAAAAATATTATAGACGTAGTATTTTTATTCAAAATAAAATAATGTAAAATATAATACATAAGGGATCTATATATCATAACTCAAAACGAAAATATTGTAAAAATATTGTAAAATATTATTGTGTAAGTAAAGCTTCTCATAAGTCATAACTCATGGTATAGTAGTGGGCATTCTTGATGCAAGTAACGAAAATAAGCGTCAATATTCAAAGTCCACGACCAACTTGAGAAAAAACTCAAGTCTCCCAACAGAATGAATTTGAGGAGCCAATCAAGCAAAGGATTAGAATAGAAAAATCAACCAGCTCCCCTTGATTTGCGGTGACTGGCCATGTGACTCTCTTTCAGCTGGTATGGTGTTGGTGTGTGAATTCAATTTGCACCTAAACAAAAACAACCTCCAAATTTCAATTTTATAACAATATTAATAATAATAATTCACTCCCAAGTCTTAATTGGAAGGTGGTCCGATTAGCATGAACCTAACCTGTAGATCAATTGTCAAAATTGTAGGAATAGAGGTTGACCAAATTTAATAAGAAAATTTTACACGAAAATCTTAACCTAGGAGAGAATATTTTGAAGAGAACTACGTGCCTGTCCACAACCCAAAACTTTGTTTTATCTTTTGAACATTACTTCTAGAGTTGTTGAGTAGTTCAGAACTCTACTAGAAAAGTAAAACACCTTTCATTGGTCTAAAACTTCTCAAGTAGTTTAGTAGATAATGATAGATATAAAATATTGGTGAATTCACACCCGCTCACACACTGTTCACAATCCAATAGAAGATATAGAAGAGAGGAATCCATTCCTTGACTATTTCCCTTGTCCATTTTGAACCACTCTATTTACATAGAAAAAATTGAACATTTTGCCAAATCTTTTTCACTCTTCATTTTCAAATGTTTTGATGCATTTCTTTATAAAGCTCTCAAGGATTTCCCCTAAACTACGTATAATTTATTATTTTAGATTAATTGCCGAACTTACCGGCACACGTTTTCTTTACTTCATTGAGTCTTCTTTTAGATAAGGTTGATTTAATTAAAAATCAGGTTTTAGTTAAATTAAATATTAAAAGGTACAAACAATTTGGAGTAGTCCATCACTCCTCTTATCTAAAGGATGAACTTGAATTTTTTGAATTTTCTAACAAAAACCTCTTTTATAAATATGATCTTCTTAATTATTTCATCTTGATTTATAAGATGAAAACATGAGAAATTTTTTCGTAACCTAAAATCTGAAAGAAGATTACTCAAGTTAATAAGAGTTTGCTTAGAAAATGAATCTTGTAATTCAAGCAATTTCTTTATTAGAAATTTGTCTGTAGTGCTAGCAGAAGAATAAAGGATAAATTATAAATTCATTCAACATATTAGACTTAGGCATTCAACTAAAAAAAAAATTATTACATTAATCATGTTCAATAAAGTATCCATGCATTATTTTAGTACATATGCGTATGCACAAAATGTATCACATAAATCCAACACATTTAGGTAAAGACCAAAGTAAGCACTAATAGACTAGTTATTTAATTGAAAGTGCGTGTTTTGAAAACACAATTTAAAAAATCACAATTAAACTTTTTATTTGGGCTTTTGTGCTAATTTGTATACAGCCATAACATTTTTTTTTTTAAAATTCTACGTGGCAAGTTGTTATTGATTGAATTTGAACTTGTTACTCAAAAAATAAAATAAAAAAATAAAAAAATATTGTGAAAATGTTGTGGACATAACATTTTTAACAATTTTTTTGTTTAACCTTTTAGGTGACAAAATTTTAGAAGATGAAAATTTATTTTAACGGACTCAAATTTTATTTTGATTGTTCAAGTGTTTATTTTTTTTTTAGGGTATATAAAAAAAAAAATTCAAGTCAGGTGGTCAAGTGCCCCCCTAACTAACACATGGCGCCGCACTTTCTAATTAATTATAACTATTAGATAACTTGTAAAATAAGTTTAATTGTCAGGCAGCCAATTATGCATTTTTTTCAGGTTAATGGTGAGCGTAGTCCAAGTCATTATTTCTTGAGACAAACGAATCATAAATCGGAAAAAAAAAAAAAAAAAAATAGAGACTCGAAATCTCGAATTGAACCCCTAATCAAGTGTTAGGAAATTTGAGGTGATGAAAGTCATTCAATGCTTAATGAGTGAAACCTGCCAGAATTCTGGTGACAAAACCTCGGCCTTAGTGATACAATGATGGAAGCTTTTGCAGCACTTTCATTCAACATATGTATGCCCAAAAAGAATTTTTTAAAAAAAGTAATCCAATTTGTGGGACGGGAATTTCACATGTTCATGATATTCAAAAAGTGTAAATATTCATGCTTATTCAAAAATAAATAAATAAATAAATACATATGAATTAAAGAAAAAAATAAAGACCCGTTTGATAATGTTGCTCTAATAACGTAATTTTTATTTTTTTTTAAAATGAGTGTGAATAAAAACATGTGAAAATACGTATAATATTGTTTAAACACTAAAATTTGTTGCTTAAATAGTAACAAACGGCCCAAAAACACACCCGCTGCAAGGTGGTGTGTTGACCAGTACTAATGCTTGGATGCTTAATTATCGATTCATTACTTTAGCTACTGCAGCTATTTATTATGTACATGGCTATATCAAAATACAATCCACTAACCAATTCTTGCCTAACAATTGACAAACTCACGACTGACACAATTCTAACCATATAACAACAGATTAACAGACTGCCCTATTATGGCTGTAGCTAATTAAGCAGATGACTAATTAGTAATCATACACATACACAATGTAGTAACTACTAAGCACATGACTAATTAATTAGTAACTTGTCACAACAAACGCATGCAGCAATAGCAACTAATCAGCTCACTGATGCAGCACCTCTATCGGACCATAAATCTTAATCTATCTGCATCTCTAAGCTAATGAGATTCTTAACATATTGTCTCAGCATAGATGTGCTGCACAGGTCAGGCAAGTGTTACTTTATTGAGTAGGATTTTTTTTTTTTTTTGGGGTAGAAATGGAAATTCATTAACTAAACAACAGAAACAGTAGAAACATTTGGGCAGAGACGTCAGGTGGGGAATGGAAAAAACAATAAAATCTTGGAAAAGCAAAGCTTTTCTTCTGTAAGTGCATCAATACACTTGTTAGTTTTTTTTTTTAACTATAGGTGATTCTAATTATTAGGATTTTCTTAAGGCCTTCTTTATAATCTGCCCTTCCCCAGCATGCCTAGGTTCCCTAAGAAAGATCAATCTGAATTTATGATTTGAGGCTCCGATTAAATAGGTTTATAAAGTAATCCATTGCTACCACTAAGAAATTGAGGGAAATAATTTAAAAAAAAAGCAAAAATAGAGTAAATACTATTATGGTCCTTACATTTTGGGGTCATTATCAATTTAGTTCTTATTATTTTTAATTTACAATTAATTTGATCTCTATATTTTGATAACAGTTAAATTAGTTCTTATTATTTTTAACTTGAAGTCAAATTGATTTCTGTTATTTTCAACTTCTTGTCATTTTTTTTATCCAAATCTAGGTGTTTTAGGGGGTGTTTGAGAAAGTAGTTTAAATTATGTTATTTGAATATTTTTGATATACGTGAGGATGAAAAAGTGTAAGAAAAAATATGTAATATTGTTTAAAATGAGTAAAAATGTGTTAAAACTAAGGTGCCAAACAGGCACTTAGTTGTTGAGTTGATAGTTATGTTTTGTAGAGTCACATATTAGTAAATTTAGTTTGTGTTTTTGTATTTGGTTGTCAAGAAAATACATAAAAAATTATAAATTGATCGTTAGGACAAAATTAACTCCCAACTTAAAAATATAAATTGACCCATTTTAGCAAAATTTTAAAAGACCAAAGACCCTTCACCAGATGAAGCGGTGAGATAGTGGATATGGCAGTCGAAAATTCGTACTTTACATTACCATGTACGTCTCAGAACGACACCTATCAATCTTCGAAAGAAAGAATTTGTACGGTTACAGAGAATTTAGCTAGTGCTCACCGTCTTCACGTAGAAAAAAAATTTGAGTAATTACAGCAAGTTCAGCATAATATAACAGAGTCTCAGAGATAACAATTTCAGTACAATAAAAATAAAAATAAAAACACTGACGTGGCTGAGGTGGTCATTTAAGCCGAGGTGAGGCACGTGAGAGGTCGATGCACACGACACGTGTGAAGAGGAATCAGTTACTGACAGTTAGGGTAGTTAAATGTTGTAATTAACTGACTTAACCAAGGTTAATTAGATGCTTAATCGAGTTGGGTAAAACATTTTTTTTTGGGCTATAAAAAGACGGCTGTCTGAGCTCTTCTTTGACTCAAATTGTTTTTCTTTCTTTTACATTCTCATTCATTTTTTCACAGCTAGAGAGAGAGAGAGAGAGAGAGAGAGAGAAACAATGGCATTCTCTGTGAGATGGTTCTGTATAGCCTCATTGCTGGTTATCACCATGCTTTTAGCAAGCGTGAAGGCCTCCACAGAGAAAGACCAGCAGCTTGTACACTCAAGGTTTGTTCCAAAACCTTGTAGTTTTCTTCAATATATATAAACGCTTCAAAATCGCAAGCTTTTTTTTTTTTTTCTTCCTGAAAATGCATTTGCATTGTGGTTTGTTTGTTACCAAAACAAAATGGAAACGTTTTCTTCTTCTAGTTTGTCTTTTTGATTTGATATTGACGTTCATATGTATATGGGCATAAATAGGCTTGCAGAGGCGGAGGAATTGCTTAGCTCCAAGAATGCATCAATGGCAAACAGGTCAGTATTCATAAATCAGAGTAATTAAAAAGCTTTTCAAAAGTAACTCTTTTAAGGGAAATGCTAACCGGCAATGTTAAAGCTTTCCAGAGTAATTAAAATTTTTATTGAAAAAGTATATATATATATATCTTTTGACAACTTTTTTTTATTTATCATAAAAATAATGTTAAAAATTTTCTACCTACACTCGTTAGCATAACTCATCTTTTAAATGTGAGATAAAAAATACAACAATTTTATAATAGTTATTAACAATTTTTCCATTTGGTAAAAATTATAATGTGCGATTAAAAGTGGATGCGTGTCGCGTCTTAACGGGCCGGTGACTCGGCGGAGTGCTCTAGAGCAAATTCAAGATCCTTTTCCCCATATATAACTCTTAATTCGGTGCTGAGAATTTCAGCTTCTCTCTCAGTTATTAATGTAGATCTTCGTGAGTTGCATTACTTTTAGTTTTTCCACACTGATCTGATGCTACACGTGGCAAACAGATCAACCTCAGATCGGATCTGAAAAATCTGCATCGTTAGTTTAGTTACTGACGTGCCGAAGATTTTGTTGTTGTTGGTGTTTTTTTTTTTTTTTTTTTAACGTACGAAACACCTTTCCACACCCAACACAATCACTGCACATGGTCAATGGTTTCGAGCAATGTGTTGGGTACTGATTGGTCTTCGAAACGACCAAATTCAAATTAACTTTAAAAAACTATATATTATGAAGAAGAAAAAATGATGATGTTTGATATTAATTATTAACATATTATATATGTTGGTTTTCTTCAGGTCAGATAATGCTTTGAATGAGCACGCTGTTAATAATCCAGAGGAGATAGCTTCTATGGTTGATATGTAAGTCTCTCTATCTCTCTATGCTTCTCTTCAAATCAGAAATTTATGTACATATAATTCTGAGTTTTTATTTAATTACAAATACAAAAATTCACTCCTTCTTATATTAATAATCTTCATTCTTTATATTGCATGCATGAGTTATGTTATCGGTGTTTTTATGACAATTGTTTTTATTTTTTTTCCTCACCTTCATTTGATGAGTCCCAATAAAGAATTAAATATGGGTCACATGACCTTCACACACATTACAGCAATTAAAAAAAAGAAACCCCACATGGTCCCAAGTTCAATATTCCTCTCTCAAACTCCTCATGAAACCACATGTGTAGTATTTATGTGTTGAGTTTCTCGTCAAAACGATCGAGTAAAGTTACTTGTCCGGTTGAAGTTGCAAATTTCCATTTGTCTATTTCCCACTTTTTTTTTTCCTTTCCTTTTTGGCCAAAATAGAGCATTTATTAGTTAGTCACACGAAATTGTCTTGATATGTTGATTGGACTCTGAAGCCAGTCAGAATATTTCACAATTTGGTAATGGTGCCCATTAAGAGTTTATGATTGACAATGGACCACGATGATGACAGAAAGAAAGTCGGCGAAAATGGACATTAACCATGAGATAAGAGAGAAGCAATGATCAAAATGTGGAATTTTGTTCTTAAGTTGACATGGGTGTCTACAGTTCTTAGAGCATTTTGACTAATGCTCAAGTGTCCAGAATCTCTCGTGACACATATAATTCATTAAGAATAGTCCCAAAAGGTTGGATAAGTGATTTATGTCCAATATCTCATGATAGATCACATTAAATCTGAAAATCAATAAACCAACTCCTTACGATTTATCGATTTGGAATTAGAGGTTGGGTATAATCCTTATCATATTAGTTCAATAAAACTTACCGTAACTTATCATACATTGTCCAACTCAATAAGTTATTCGTACAGAATTATTTATTATCTTTATTTTTTGTGTTGATAGTTGAGGGTCGAGAAATTTAAATTCTAAATGTCTTCGATAGAAATATCAAGATATCTTCTAGTATAGATTACTATATATATATATATATATATATATATATTATATATATATATATATATATCAAATAACATTCTTCATTTAAATTATTACTCACATCACCTGTAATTGGACCTTTTAGGATTCTGAGGAATCAATTCAATCCTCCATGTTCTATTTGCTGCTGCAAACTATTCTCTCTCAGCTTTAACTCACATGCCCCATGTCTTTGAGATGAGATCCGCACGTCACGCGTATTATTAATTGCTTGTCTTTTTTCTCTTTGCTTATCCAAATATATTTCTTTAACTACATTGGCTTTACATACCTAAACCAATGTTTGTCCGACTTTGTTATTTTTTCCTATATGTCCTATCTTTAATGGTTTTTGTTTGTAAAACTATTACTTGACGGTACGTGAAACTCCCTTATTTATACGTTTGTATTTTCGGGCATAATCATATGATGGGAAAGAAAGCTTATGTCTCCAATCCCTTTAATTGGATCGTGGGAGACCCTGCATGAATTTTTGGTCTTTTCTAATCACAACTTTTAAATGCACCGACAAATTACTTATTTTTTACTCTTAACTTGGTAAACAAAACAAGCATTTACTGACTTATTTAAGATCACAAACTTCATTACACTACATTCTAAAGATTAAAAAAAACTTCATTACACTATTTTCACAACTATTCTATATAGTATATTATAATTAATTATTTGTCACATTTACATAAATTTATACCTAGATTTTAATTTTAAAGAATTCACAAGCAAATTGCATGTCTTTAAGAGGGAATCCTACGCTTTGTGTAATCAATGCAATGCATTGAAATTCTATCATCCACCACACATGAACATGATTATTACTTTGTCGTTGTGGATGAAAATTAACCCCGTATCAGATTCTACACCACCCTCACAATAATTTCTGAACCAGGTGAAAAATTCACTCATCATTACATTCATCATTCATTTTGTGACTTCATATGCCAACTTGTGGGGTAGAGGGTAGTTAAATAAAATCTTCCTCGCTTTTTCCAGACTGTCAATCGGCATGAAGCTCAATCCAAAACCCCAAATCACAGATCTGGTTTCATGATATCCCAACAATTTTGTTGATCCAACACACTCATACTGACACAGTCACAGAACCATACAATAAGTCAATAAGACCTCCATATCCATGACCTCATTAAATTAAATTCTATATATATAAATTTACCCCATGCAAGCACCTTTCTTTATAACGAACAGTCACCCCCACCGACACGCCAAGTACTATTACACAAGTACTAGAATTACTTTTAGTCAGTCCATCACCTTTGCATTTATTTATTTCTTACAACCAAGGTTAGTTTTTTTTTTATTTTAAAAAAATTGAAATTCCCTATACACATACATATGATATGATATATTGATATCCCACATTATTATCACATGCCCAACTCATGAATATGGAACAATAATGTTGTTCCACATTTATGAAATTCCTTTCTTCACAATCACAGACATGAGTGTAGTGACTTCAACATAATAATAGTGATGTGTTAATTAATTAATTAATTAAAATTATGGTTTTAATTAATTAACATTTGTTAATTAACAGGAGCATTCGTAATAGAACTGAAGGAAGGAAGTTGGGATATTTTTCATGTGGAACTGGGAATCCAATTGATGACTGCTGGCGTTGTGACCCACAGTGGCAACTCCACAGAAAGCGTCTAGCCGATTGTGCTATTGGATTCGGACGCAATGCCGTTGGCGGCCGCGACGGAAAATACTACGTGGTTACTGACTCCAGCGATGATGACGCCGTGAATCCTAAACCCGGGACTCTCCGCCATGCTGTGATTCAGGATAGGCCATTGTGGATTGTATTCAAGAGGGACATGGTGATCACACTTAAGCAAGAGCTGATTATGAACAGCTTTAAGACTATTGATGGTCGAGGTGTCAATGTTCACATTGCTAATGGGGCTTGCATCACAATTCAATACGTCACAAATATCATTATTCATGGTCTACATATCCATGATTGCAAGTCAACTGGCAATGCTATGGTTCGGAGCTCACCAAGTCATTATGGTTGGAGAACAATGGCTGATGGAGATGGTGTTTCGCTTTTTGGTGCAAGCCATGTTTGGGTTGACCACAATTCACTCTCTAATTGTGCTGATGGCCTTATTGATGCTATTATGGGCTCTACGGCTATTACCATCTCTAATAACTACTTCACCCATCACAATGAGGTCATTCATTATTTTCTATATGTATTAATATTACCACTATCCCAATTTATATAGGAGTTTCTAATGGAATTGGAAATTAAACAGGTAATGCTATTGGGTCATAGTGACTCCTACACAAATGATAAGCAGATGCAAGTGACAATTGCCTACAACCATTTTGGTGAAGGTCTAATCCAGAGAATGCCAAGGTAACATACGTACCCATGGCCAAAATTAGTACTCCTTCACTATTCCCTTTTGGAATTTGGATACTTTAAAAAATGTGGCTTCATTTTGACAATTTTTGGGGGTTAATTTCGTTGCAGGTGTAGGCATGGGTACTTTCACGTGGTAAACAATGACTACACACATTGGGAAATGTATGCCATTGGTGGAAGTGCTGAACCCACCATTAACAGCCAAGGCAATAGATATCTTGCCCCTGCCAACCCTTCTGCTAAGGAGGTACTTGTCTAAACAAAAAAACAATCACTTCAGCATATTGTGAAATTGGGCATGTCCCTTAGATTTATTCTAAACAAAAAAACCACAATATCTAATACAAAATCAACTTATAACAACGATTGACAGTTGATGATTAAAACTGATATGGGCATGTAGGTGACAAAGAGGGTTAATACAGACACAGGTGTATGGAAGGGCTGGAATTGGAGGTCAGAGGGAGACCTTTTGCTGAATGGAGCCTACTTCATTCCATCAGGAGCAGGAGCTGCAGCCAGTTATGCCAGGGCCTCAAGTTTAGGGGCCAAGTCCTCTTCCATGGTTGGAACCATTACTTCTGATTCTGGGGTCCTTAATTGCCGCAGGGGCCACCCGTGTTAATTCTCAATTTCATTATTACCAAAAAATGGAGAAAACAATTACCAAAAAGCAAAAAACGAGAGGAAAGAAGAATTACTCATTTTCTCTTCCCTTGTTACTATTACATAGCATTACTCGGTGAGCTTGCAGCTAGCTTATTCACATCCCCATCTCTGTATTGTATTTGTTCCAGTCAAACATTTGATAAGTGTAAATTTTTTTTTTTTTCACATATCTCAAATGGTTGTTCAGGTGCCCAAGCACCTGCCCATTTGCTTCTATACCCATCTCTCTTTCTCTCTCTCTCTCTCTTAGCTTGAAAATGTTAATTTCAGTGTGACTTCAACAGCACAACAAAAAAGAAAAGAAAAGGAAAAGCTGAATTGTAAAAGCTTTTGTAGTAGATAATGTTTGTCACCAATTTTTGGATTTCTGCAATTTATCATAATGCTTTGTAATGAAATAATCAGACAAATGTCTGTTTTTTTCTACTCATTCCCCTATATGTGCTTAATTTCCTTTGTTCTCATTGTTTACTTTAAACTAGATTTGAGCATGAGTGCAATTAATATGATGTAATTTGCTGTGTAAGTCTTGGCCTTCAATGCAACAAAAACTAAATTTGCAGCTAAATGAAAAGTTGATGTTGGGATGAGGATTGAGGATCTGCCACGCTACTAGCATGTGAGGTTAAGGACTTAGGAATAACATAACCATGTGACGCATTCCTCACCTAAAAAACATTAGCTTCTTTGCGCCAACCAGTGTGTTTCATGACTTTATCCCCATGTGGATGTGCGAGACTTGCAGGAACTGAACTGAGGCATGTGGAGTAGGCAGAAAGCCAGAAACTCAAACACCCATCATTCCTCACCAAAAAAAAAAAAGGCACAACAATAACAACATTAAAAAAATCATTTTACACGAAATCAAGCCAACCATGGACTATGAACATGTGGATTCCAAAGAGCATTCCATTGGGAGAGCTAAAACCCATTTTAATGCTTACAAAAATGAATAAAATTTCTTCATATCTAGAGAGCCAAAATGTTTTTTTTTTTTTTTTAAATTACAATTTGCTAAAATATTATCTAAATATACAACATGCACTGTCACACATCTAACCTTTATTTCTTCCCTTTTTTTTTATTTGATTTTTCTCTCCTCCTCTGTTGGGCTTTGTTTCTTGGGCCTTAATTTTATTTCCAAACGTTGGTATTCAGTCCAATACTTAATAAAATTAATATTCGTCCCTACATCCTCGTTAGAAATTCTCTCTCTCTCTCTCTCTCTCTCTCACACACAAACACACACACACACACACACACACACACACATTTAGATCTACTATGGCACGGGTCACAGCTTTGGGACGTGGTGGAATGGCTCATGGCTTGGTTGCAATGGTCGTCACTCGTCATGATTCTGGTGGGTTGTCAGTGTTAGTGTCGGTGGGTTTGGTTTTGGGTTTTTGTAGCAATGGTTGAGTTTGGTTTTAGGTTTTGATTGGTCGCAGTGATTATGTTTGGACACTGTTGGTTTTGGGTCTTGTTTACTATTATATTGTTGCTGTATGTTTATTATTATTTTAATGGGATGAATTTTAAAATAAAGAATGAGATATACGGTGGGTTCCAGTCAGTTAAACTGGTAAAATTTCTGATGGTTGTATAAGAGATCTAGGTTTCAATCCCTGCCTACAACAAAAACTGATTGGTATCTTGGTCTGATGATAAAAGAGCTATCATTAGGAGTGGATGTCATAGGTTGAAACTCTCTAAAAAAAAAAATATACGGTTTAAATGGCTTTTTTGGTAATTCAAAATGTATTTTTTATGCATTTATGGATGGGAATACTCCAACCCAAATTGGTCGATCTCCATTATTTATCTATTTGATTAGGTAATGGTCTAGCTAGATTTGCCTCCAAATAGAGGTTTTATTTAATAGTTCAGAATTAAATTTCATGAATCTAAGGAGATATAAGATGTCACGTTAATTAAAAATCTATTATACTAAAGAAGGAATATTAATAAAAATTTTAATGACGTAACACTGTATTTATATTATTTGTTAACTATTAAATTCTTACGATAAAATGAACTATCTTCGTTTTAAAACATGGTCATTTTCCCCCTTAATAAAATCAAATTTGATTCTAAAATAAAAAACTTAATTTTGAGTACCTAACATTGTTTAATATGAGTATTTAATATTGTTTATCTTCTAATCGAAAAAGGGAAGAGGGAAACTTTTAAAAACCAAAAATAAAAAACCTAGTAGTACCTTTATTTTTTTTTTGATAGGTAAACAGAAAAATAATATTAATGATAAAACAAAAAAAGAAAAGTACAAGATGTTCATGATGATGAACAACAAGAAAAAAAGAGCACACAGCACAACACAAAGAGGGAAATCAGGAAACTAAGCTAAGGGAAGTCATAAACTCAGAGAGAGAAAAACAATCAGTAAAACCCCAACAACGAGACCACTCCAAAAGGCTGCAATGACTTCAAACCTTTAACTCATCCAACGTCTTTTCCTTGTCCTCAAAAGATCAACGATTTCGTTCCAACCACACAGTCCACATTAAACACCCTAGAACCTAGCAGTACTTGAAAACAATCTAATTTCTTTTTCCTTTTTCTTTCTTTTTTTGGGGGAGGGGGTGGCTATGGCTCTCTATTTAGGTTTCACATTATGCAGATACAAGGTACACAACACGTTTAAACAATCTAATGGGTAAATTGCAAAGTACACCCCTAACGTTTGGGGGTGATTGGATTTTACACCCCAATGTTTCAGAACTTTAATTTTACACCTCAATGTTTGGTTTTGTTAGCAAATCACCCCCCTAGTTAGTTTCTTCTATTAACTAACATGTCACCTTGCTGATGTGTTTTTTTTTTTTTTTTTGGGTGCCAAATAAGCCCCAAAACAACATAGTTTCAACTAATAATAAAAGCTTACATGTCACAGTAAGATTGTAGTTTTTTCCACAATGCTAAAACACAAAAAATCTAATCATAAACTACACCGTTTCATCCTATTTCTAAAATCCCAAACCAAAACTGAAAATCCACGAAGGAAGCAAACGTGAGTAAGTTCATCAAAGGCTCCAAGTTAGCTCCAAGGTGGCAGTAGCGGCGGCAATGGGTACGGCCAAAAATTCTCTATGGCTCTCTTTCTCCCTCTCTTTTTGGATTTTTCTTGTCATTGCCGGATTGTAATTTTGGGTTTTTTATTGGGTTTGATGGGGCTATTGTTGTTTAGGTTTGTTCAGGATTTTGTTCAGTTTTTTTTGTTTAGGATTTTGTTACTGGATGCACAGAATGTTTGGAGTTTTTGTTAAATTTTTTGGGTGATGGATTTGTTGCTAGAACTCAATTCTTGCAGGACCCAATTTATGCACATACCCTAATGCACAATTCAACTCTTTTCACCATAACTAACACACAACAAAAAGTCCCAACAACTTAGACAGAAAAAACTACAACAATGAACATAGAACCCCCAATAAATTGTTAAAGAAAGAGAAAGCAAACCACAGCTATGAATCCCCAACAAATCCAAATCCAACAATGACAAGAAAAAGCGAAATCTAAAAAGAGAGAGAAATAGAGCTGGAGAGAAGAAAAAGAGTCTCACTATGGCTGCCGTTGTGGCTGTTGTTGTAGATTCACAATGGGTCTCTGCCCTACGAGTTGGGAGGGAGCTGCTTCCTTCGAGGATTTTTAATTTTGGTTTGGGATTTTAGAAATAGGATTAAACGGTATAGTTTATGATTAGATTTGTTGTGTTTTAGCATTGTGGAAAACGCCACCGTTTTTACAGGACAAGTAAGCTTTTATTATTAGTTGAAATTGTGTCGTTTTAGGGCCTATTTAGCACCCAAAAAAAAAAAAAAAAAATCAGCAAGATAACATGGCAGTTAACAATAGAAACTAACCGGGGGGATAATTTGCTAACGGAACCAAATGTTGGAGTGTAAAATCAAAGTTCCGAAACATTAGGGTGTAAAATCCAGTCAATCCCAAACGTTAAGGGTGTAATTTGCAATTTACCCTAATCTAATTTGTAACTAAGTCAATTGGCTAGATATAAAGAATATATAAGGGATGCTCATGGGTTGAGCCAAATTGGACCTAATGTCAACTTGCCACTTGACTCGACACAACCATGTTGGATGACCACTTGTTGCTTGGTTCCTTGTATATACTATATAGTATATAGATGGTATGGTAACCAAATAAACACCAATCCTTTTTAGTGAGAGACGTCGTGCTTGATATAATTTTGAAATGTACGAGTAGGAGCTAGTGTTACTTGCCTTTATTTTTTTATTTTTAAGTGCAACTTGTTATTTGTCGCTGATTAGGTCCAGTTAACAAATAATACAAATTTGTTGGATTCTTTTGGGAGGTTGGTTTTGGGCTGAATCTAGATAATTAGTAATTAGTTTATAAGTTATTATGTTTTTAATAAAACCATCCCACTTCAGATCTTCGGATTTTGGAGTACATCAATCTTTCTACTCACTGGCCTGAACCCAACATTTTGCAATGCCCCATAAGGCTGCAACTAACCAAATATTATGGGTCCCTCCAGCCATTGTTCGTGTGTGCGCTTAAAAGCTGTTTAGTTTGTTGTAATGTGCCCTTAATGTTATTTTCATTACAAACATTACAATAATGTGACATTAAGGTGCTGTTTGGATTTTGCAAAACTCAGTTAACAAAACTGAGTTAACAAAACTGAGTTTTGTTGACTCATAACCCAAAAACCGTGGGCCCCACATGTATAATGTTTGTTTGGCTGAATTCAAGGGTGTTAACTCAGTTAAAAAAAACCGAGTTTTTTGGATTTTGAGTTAACAAATTCGGAAACTCCCGTGGGTTGTTTTCAAGTGATGAGTTATGTTAACTCAGTGGCATTGGCGTAATTTTGGACAAGAGTTGAGTTCCAAAGCAGTGTGTAGTTACATCACTGCAGACCATTTACATCACTGCACAACACCTAAATCTCCCAACGACACTTTTGTATTACTTTCCCAACTACCCAGCTTCACTCCTTTCATCTCACTTTCCTCTTTCCTTCTCCCAAACCCACAACATACCAACAACTGAAGCAGAGCTCTTTGCTGATCAGCACCTTCAGCCCGAGCTATACACAGCTCTGTTCACCAATTTTTGTTTCCGGTGAGACCCAAATTCAGCCCTACCATCTGTTGGGTTTTATTTTGATATTTTATGTTTTTTCCATGTTCCTCCATTTCCATGTTCCACCATTTTTTGTGATGAGTGTTGTCATTCCTACTGTTTATGATTCAGTTGTGTTGTTAGTGGATTTTCAGCCCCTCCATCTATTGGGTTTTATTTTGATATATATATTTTTTCCATGTTCCTCCATTGGCGCAATTTAGCACCTCCATTTGTTGAGGGGCAGAAAATGAGAGGCAAAGTGAGGTTTTGGAGAGCTGAAGATCAGTGGTGAGAGAGTGGAGACAGTGCTATGATGTGTGGGTTTTTGAACTTAGGGACAGAGTGTTTTATTGTGGAAAGGGCGTGAAGAGGAGAGAGAGAGAGAGACAACGCGGGTTGGCTTGTGACCGTTTTGTACACTTGATTTGCAATTGATTTTTGTGGGGCCCAATGAGTGACATAAAGGTGAGTGAGCCAATTGAAAATCCCACTGAGATATTCCACCCAAACAGGCCACCAAACAGAGTTATAACAAATTGAGGTATTTTTGAGTGATGAATGACGAAAATTGAGTGAGGAGTGATGAAAAAAAATTAACCAAATAGGGCCTAAGGTTTATAGTTTATTTTATTTTTCCTAACATTATTATAGTTTAAAATTACAAAATATATTACATCACCTTCTTAAATAGTATAATGTTGTATTCTTATATTCCTAAACAATGTAATGTTGTATTTTTGTGTTAAGATTACATTAATGTAAGATTAGAATAACGTAATATCATAGTGTAGTGTAACATTATGGCAAACCAAACACGCCTCTTAAAAAAGTAAACCATAGATACACAAAACAGGAGCGGACTTCTAAGGGGAATCATATCCAAAATTCTAATCATATGCCTCAAACTACTAGGCTGGGCTGCACCCTGACGACTAATAATTTAATATATATTATGTACTTCCGATAGCAATCACTCCCTAGGCTTGCAAAGCATTGGTTGTATCATCTCACCAGAGTTATTTGTGCAAAAAGTTAACTATAGGAGATGCAGCCCACACATGATTTGCGGATATCTGAACACTTCAAACAATTCAAAGATTGGCTGTATTTAGAGATGCATTGTCATCAATAACTACATTCCAAGATAGCTGTTTTAAGAGATGCATTGTCATCAATTACACATTTGCCAATTCCTAGAAATATAACCTTAAGAAAAGCATTAGCACCATACCCTACAATTGCCTTCTTTTAACGAGTATCAGATACACAATAACATATTTGGAACTCATAATTAGATCAACATCTGGGTAAAACAAAAAACAAAGCTCAAAATGGTGTACCAATTTCACTCCTTGTTTCTGTAGGGCTGTACAAAGCAGACCTGTTCCTTGGTCGATTCTCCTCCAACTGCTTCACAACCTCTTCCATAGTTGGTCTAACTGAAGCCACTGGAGCACAGCAACCCATTGCAAGTTTTAATGCTTGAACCAACCCCTCTTCCATGGGGCTCCTTATCCCCTTCAACACTTCCACATCAAAAACTTCCATCGTTGTCTCCTCCAAAACCGCTACTTTCACCATTGAAGGCAAATCCACAAATTCCCCACTTCTCCCATTTTTTCCAGGTTTCTTTCCTATCAAAATCTCCAATAACAGTATCCCATATGCATAGACATCCGTTCTGGAATTGCATTTCTTCATCTTTTGAAGCTCTGGTGCTTTATAACCATCAGTCTTTGCAAGTGCCACCATTTCATCAGCTACTGCTGGAATCATTAGCTTGTCAAGCCCAAATTCAGTCAGCCTGGCTACAAAAAACTCATCAACTAGCACGTTTTTGGATCTCACATTTCCATGAGTAATGGGTGCCTCAAGACCTGTATGAAGAAATGCTAGGCCTCTGGCTATACCCAATGCAATCTTGTGTCTCCGAGCCCAGTTCAGCACTGGCCTTCCTGCTCTAGTTTCTGCAATCATCCAGAACACAATATAACAAATTTGCATGAACGCTCATAATTTGCAAAAGATAAAGGCATAGGGGGACTTAGATAATATATAGATCATCTTAAATGGATTTTGTAATTACTTTCTCATTTGTTTAATTTTTTTTTATCTTATTATCTGTTTAAACAAGTAATGGAAAGCTTTTAAGTTAGGGTGTTTCTGAGACTAGAAGTCAAAACTGGTTGCTCCATTGCAGTCTATGTTGTGTGGTGTCAGGTGTGCCTTATGGCTCAGTTAAGTCTTACAAGCACATAATAGAAAGGAATCTATCATGAATTTGACAGTGACTCTTGGCATGAATAATGGGAAAGACTCCTGTAAATCCATAGTACACGCTACAGGCCTAAATCTCATGACTAAGCCTAAAAGCAGATCACATGTCCAGAATTCAGGATTCAAGCATGATATGAGGACAGAATTTCTTGCCATCATTCATTCAGGAGGATTTAAAAATTGATAAAAAAAAAAAATTTAAAAGAATTTAAAAGGCTTTTATTACCATAAAATTAAAAATCATGGCTTGAGGAAAATCTATTAAGCATATGTTGAGACTGAAGACGCCTGGTAGTTGGTAGGAAGGTACTTGGACCTGCTTAAAGCGAGTGAGCTGTTTGTGCAGCTCTACTTGGTCTTGCCCTAAAGAGTGTTTTGGCCATTGATGGATTCTTCTAAGACTTGGCTTTCATTAACTTGGAAAGGACTAACATGAGTTTTGGCAACCAAGCATACTCTTGATTTTAATCCAACCCTATAGGCATCCTTATGTTTGGTTTCAAAAACATCACCTTATAGGTTGACTACATTTTTGCCAAGTTTAAATTGTATTAGGACTTCTACTGTGCCAACTTATGGCACATATAAATATCCAACCAGCCTTTAGTTTCTGACACACACCCAACTTTGGCTTTTCACAGGTCAGGTTTCTTGTGGTGTGCTAGTGAGTGAGAGAACTCTTTCGGTGTATTTGGCGTTTGTGATACCTTTGAATTCTCCTTATTTTCTTAGATAAAATTTCTCCTTCACATCGCCCTGGACATAGACCTAAAGTGAAACCATGTAAATTTTTGTGTTCCCTATGTGATTGTATATTCTAATTCTTCTATTTCCATTTCATATGAACCCACTATAATTTAACTATACTGACAACAAATTGGTATCAAGGCTTCCGCTATCTCAACAAGAAGTCAAGAATCAAGTTCACAATAACCAGAGGATTTACTCTCTGATTAGGGCCATTTACTGATTAAGATTGTGATCCTAATTTTCTTGATAGTGATTATGAAGAGCTTCTGCTACTCCATCTCTATATTAAATGCCAGATAAATAGAATGCAGAAAGAAAAATGTATAATAAAAATGAACATACCATATAAAAGATCATGGAGGTTTCTGTGAGGAAGATAGTCATATATCAGGAGCTTTTCTCCTCTCTTTCCCTGATAGAAAGCTCTCAATGGAATCAAATTCTCATTGCGAATTTTTCCCAATTGCCTTATCACAGGTAAACATGAACTCCCATCCTTACAACTGCCTTCCCTTAACAACCTCAAAGCAATGGTTCCACCATCAGCAAGCTTTGCCTTATAAATCGTCCCATAGTTCGTCTTCTCCATAACTTGCCCCGTCGCATTCAACACGTCTTCTAAGGTTAAATGCTCTCCGCCTTGAAAAAGAATAAGCTTCCCTTCACCACCTCCACCACCACCACCAACACCAAAAGGAACATCAACATTTTCCTCATCTTCTGCTTCTTCCAATTCATCTTCACTCTCTCCCCTACTCTTCTTCTTCTTATTTTGTACATACCCAATTAACAATGAAGCCAAAATCACTGCTCCAGCCATCAAACCTATCACAATGCCAGCAATTGCACCGGGACTCAATCCAGAACTTCCGGTACAACTTTTCAAAGGTAACCCACAAAGCCCTGGATTGTTTCCCTCAAAAACCTCCCCACTATACTTTGATGCTCCAAAAACCGGCAACACTCCACTAAAGTTATTGTGTGAAAGATTCAATTTTTCAATGTTTAGCGCAGCTAAACTCTCTGGAATTGAACCCGAAAGCACATTATCCCCAAGATCAAGCTCTCTAAGCCCAAGAAACCGGGTTACGAATTCTGGAAAAGTCCCAGAAAGCTTGTTCTTACCCATATCCAAAACCTGCAAATTCTTACAGGTAGAGTTTGGCAGTGCAGGTTCTGGGACTGACCCAGATAGTGAATTAGCATGAAGCCTAAGAGAAACAAGTCTGTCACACAAGTTCCATATAGATGGTGGTACAGAACCACTCAACATATTGTAGCCCAAATCAATGTCAGAGAGTGAAGAACTATAGCCAAGCTCAAGAGGGATGATTCCACTCAGAGAATTGATGTTAAGGTAGAGACTTTGAAGCATAGAGAACTCACCCAGCTCTCTAGGCAGTGAACCAGTGAGGTTTGCAGAGGGAAGCTGAAGGGAGAGAAGGTGAAGAGAAGGGTCTTTGAAGAGAGAAAGGTTGGTCGATTGTGGGGAAGAGAGGTCAGTGCAGAGCAAAGGAGAGCCATTGGAGAAAACCCATTTGAGGCCTCTCCATTGGCACATAGGCACAGTAGAGTTCCATGAAGATAGCAAAAGGTTCTCAGAGTTACCTTGCAGTGAAGCTTTGATCTTTCCCAAGAGAAGCTCAACATCTGAAGAAGCAGAAGTTGAAAGAGAAGCAGCCGACTCAGACTCAGTGAGTGTAGTAGAGCCTTGAATACTGATGAAGAAGATGAATAAAATGCAGAGAGAGAAAAAGTTCGGAGGCGCCATGAATGAGAATGTAGCAGCCTAGAGAAAAAGAGAGAACGGAGGAAAAAGCTGGTGAGTGTGGTGGTGGTGGGCAGTTCTAAAGAGAGGTTCTCCTTTTTGGGAAAGCTGACAGAGAGTGTTGACTACGAGTCATTACATTGTCTAATAATTTGACTATATATATTTTTTCTTTTAACTATGAACAATGTTACTGACATATATCGTTTTCAACCGTTTATTAATCAACCATTATAAAAAAAATTTAATAATTAAATTTTTAACTGTTTTTCAATTTTTTTATACAATTAAAACCTTAAAATAATTTATTAATAAATGTCTTAAGACACCTTTAACCATATAAACATTTCATACATGTAATATACTTATAAACATTTCATACATGTAATATACATATTTTGTATGGTTAAAATGGAAAAATGATTTGAACCATCAATGCTTTCATTAATAACACTAAAAAAATGTGGCTGAAGTTATAAAACTCTTGGCCTATAAAACTTAGTTTAGTGAAATATATAAAATCTTTCATCATATTCAATTATTCAAACACATGAGAGTATTTAACTTAATTATTTTTAAGAAAAAAAGTAGATTATTATGTTTTTTCTATGTGTTTAAATTTAATTCAAATACTTTATCATAGTGCACCTGTATCTAAATGTTGCTTGTACATATCATATAATATATAATACATCATACTATGTCATAAGCACAAAACAATATTATTAATTCATGGGTTATCATTATCTCATGTGTAATACCAACGAGTACAAATTGAGTTATAAGGCTCTTAACTCTCGTTTGTTTTGTACCGCTTTATGTCGCTACAACTACTACTTCAAGAACTTAAAAGAATAGCTATAGCATCACAACAATTTTTGTAAAAACTTTTTTGTTTTGAAATAAAATGTTTTCAAACATAAAATATTTTACATGTAAAACATTTTTAGGTTTTTGATATGATAAATAAAAATTTTCAAGTAAACCACCAAAACTGGTGGCTTAGCCACCAAGGCCGCCAATGCAAAAGGTTTGATGACTAGACTGCGTGAATCGATAGTCGAAATAGCGTCTTCGACGATTAGACTACCAACACCAATTGTCAAAACGGCCACTATGGCCACCGAATCACCAGCACCTATCGCCGAAACAATGACTGTAGTTATCGAACATCCAACACCAATTGTCAGAGTAGCGTCTTTGGCCACTAAATTGTAGGTCACCAGAGTGGTAGCACCGACCTTCAAATCGATGGCACTAGTTACTTTGTCCATCAAACCGGTGACTTAGCCACAAGATGAGAGAGAGGAAGTCACTGTGTATTTTTGAAAAAAGTTTTACCAATTTTTAAATGTAAAGTATTTTACGGCTTTTTATAAAGGATTTTGTAATAAATGAAAAATAATTTATAAATTTGACAACATTTTACATACAAATAAACATCTGAAAAATAGAAATTTTTTTTTTTGAAAAATATTTTATTTCAAAATAAACAGGCTGAAAATATTTCATAATTTGCAAGGTGGCAAAATTGTTAACATTAAATAATATGTGAAAGTTACTGTTTTTGAATCTTATTAGTCTAAATAATAAATAAAGAAATAAAAAGAAAAGAAGGTGGTCTAACGACAAAGGTATCATATTAATGAAAGCATTGGTCTATTACTAGTTTTAATATTATTTTTATCTGCACGCTCTCACTCACACCAACCTTTGAGTTGCAGATTTCTATATTTTGTTTTCTTTTTAAGTTTGCAGTCAAAGAGAGAGAGAAAGAGAAACGCTTTGCCATTAGGTAAGCAACATGCAAATAATAAAAGCAATAGGAAATAGCAAGGATGCATTGCAATTGCAGGACTCCACCAACCAAACAAACAGATTTGTCCTTTCAAGTTTCAAGGCAAACCCCTCAAAACTCAATCTCAAACTCTAACTCTAACTCATTGTGACACCAGCATTTGACATTTGGTACTCCCAAACGTTTTACCACCGACCACGTGTTCGTGATCTTTTGATCCTTGACGTCCGATCTGACATTTCCGGTACAAACTTGACGAGGGTGCATTATTATTTGTCCTCATGCCCTTGAAATGTATATGCATATTGGAACTATTTTGTGAGTTCTAGTGGGGCCGTTTTGCTTTGTGGGTCCGTCAGACTACGAAAGCAAAGCTAAAGAAGAAAAGAAAAGAAAAAGGTCTCTCTATATATATGCTCCACAGCTACTGAAAGACAATTGGAGGGCCATGAATGATCCATATCCATCGGTATATACTATACAATCTTTATGTCCATATGAATAAAGCCACAAATCCATGAGTACACTATAGTAACTATACAGTCTATATATGTTCGTTTACAATAATAGTTATCTATCATCGTATCAAGTCTACTAATCAGTTTTTAACGTAAACAGAAATTGAATTTTAGATTTTTTATTCAATCAACAAAAACTTTAACATTTAAGCTAATTAAAATTCACAAAATATTTTTTTAATGCCAATGATAAACCCTATAAGATGAGAACTAATAATAACTTGCATTTTGGATTTTGTTGTAAATTTATTGTAAAAATTAATATACCGATAACATTACTCATGTCCATATGGATGGAGAAAGGTGGACTTTAATAGTGTTGTTCACGTGGAGTGAGATCCGCCTATACATGAAAATCCAGTGGGTCTCTCCCCTATACCAAATGTCATTTTCACAAATATTTAGCAATTATTTTCTGCCTTTTTAAGGTTCAAATTAATATGAACATCAACATACCATGAGAAACCCAAGTTGCAAAACTTGACAATTAATTAGTATGCTTTGGATATTTTCTAAATTCATGTTCAACTTTTTAGAGAGGATGATTCAGACAAGAAAACCTCATCCATTAAAGAGCCTTTATGTGGACCTCAGATTAAGTATGAAACGAAAGGGGTTAATAATTAATAAGCTGTTGATATTTCAATGAAATGATGCCCAATTGATATTTGAATATTTCCTTCTACTCTCTGTTCAAACTCACGCCAGTGTAAAGGAATCATTCGTTTCCTTAAACCTTCAATAATTTCGTCAGTCAATCGTTTCCTTTTATTATGATCACTGACCGTTGTGGGCTCTGCTCTCCGGGTTCAACAAAGTGAATCTCATATTTCTTTGACTTTACCTACCAAAATCTCAGCCTAAGAACCACTCAAGATATCCAAAATGTCCTTGAGACTTAAAAGTAAAATATATAATATACTTCAATACTCTTATCTTCAGTTAAGGGTTTGGCTTTGCTACAGTTGTTTGAGTATTGGACAGGACATGATATTGACAGGAGTCTTAAAATAGACCTGTGTCAATTTTGTGTTAAGTCTTGTGCTCTTGTCCACAAGAGAGAGGTCTCGTCCTTTAAAAATGTAAAAGATGCTACAGTAAACTTTATAAATAGCATTAGTATCCAAAGGTATAAAACTCTCAAATGGTTATTGTAGAACACTAAAACACCTTTACATTTAAAGGTGTTTATGAGTAATGCTAGGGTTATAACTTTTGCCATAACTTACTTACGTGACAAGTTGTGAGTGGTGAAGTAAAAGTGGTGGGTTCACAACTCTATCACTCAAGACTTGCAACATGTGTAAGTTATGACAAAAGTTACGATACTAGCATTTTTCAGGTATTTGTATCTAAAAAAAATTTACAACTTTGCTACCATAAAGTCTTACTTATTATAAGAGTTTACTATAGTAAGTATTAGTTTTTTTTTTGGTTTTTATTCTCTCCCTTTCTTGGTGACTATCACTCACTCTCTTCCCTTTTTCCTTTGTCTTCACTCTCCTCACACCCAATTCTTCAATCTCATCGTTGATCTTATTGGTTCATGGGTTTTGATTTTGGGATGAATTTTGAATTTGGATTTTTTGATCGGCTCTAGTTGTGGTGGTGGGTTGTTGTTTATGGTGTTGCTTTGTGGGTTTTTGTTGCAATATGGGTTCATGATGGTGGAGGTGGGTTTTGTTGGGTTTGTTGTGGTGTTGGTGAATTTTTGTTATGGTTTCTCTGTGGGTTTGCAGATGGAGAGAGAAATATATAAAAATAAATTAATAGTGTTGGGTGTGATGTGAAAATAAGAAACGAGAGATTTAGGGTGGGTAGTAAAATGATGTGTTAAAATAGATTTTTGACAGGTGATTTGTTAAAATAGATAAAATAACTTTTTAAAATACTAAATGCTAAATTATTTTTATAACCGAATGCTGATACTTTAAGTAAAAGTTTGCAGTAATTAGGCTGTAAAATTTTAAAGTTTAAAAACCATGATTCAACATGTTTTATTTTTTATATTTATTGACATTTGAGTACTAGAAACTCATCCCGCTCTTGCTTCCTCGAGCATCGATGAAGCAAGGAGTTCATTGATTGAAGTATTTAAGTAAGAGTGAAGTTCCTATTCTGTTTCGTATCATAGCATTTTGGGAGTAAATGTAAACCATAAAATAGATAATTTCGTAATTTTATTCTCAATATCATTTTTCTCTCTCATGTTGTTCCTAATTTGAATGGGAAAAAATGGTAGATTCGGTGGAAAATTCAAACCATCCCATTTTCTTTCATCCCAATTAAACAGTGGAGAGTCACATTTCTTCTTCACTTAATTTTCCTTATTCCATCTGCCTTTTCACCCCCAATCAAAACACATGTCAAAATAGCAAGGCCAATAGAGAGAGAGAGAGAGAGAGAGAGAGAGAGAGAGAGAGAGAGAGAGAGAGAGAGAGGAGAGAGAGAGAGAGAGAGAGAAGCAGAATGTAAATTATTTTTTTAAGATGCACCAACATCTTCCATAGTCCATAGACTCCATACCATAAAATTAAGCTCAAACAACATGCAGCACTTTTTCGATAACCGCAGGTCCATAGTCCATAGAGATAGAGAGGTTCCGCCAATTGTTTCAACTTTCAACCCAGATGTTGTAAATGGTCACTGCAAAGTCACTTTTCTAAAAGAGAAGATCATGTCATTGTCTCTAGCATGCCCTATCTTCCACTCAACACCTTATTCTCACTGCCATTTTGTACAACAGCTTTCCAGCATTTTACAAAGAAAGTAAAAAAGTTAAAAGTCCCATCACCGAGGCTACATAGAAGCTATAGATACTTGTTGATTTGCCACTACTATTCCTTACTAGCTGCATATCTTTCTTTTCTATCAAACATTGTAAGGCATGGTGGGAACATATTGATTGCTCTATGGGTTTTGCACCAACAAAATTATGTCTAAATCATGCATTATAAACTATTGTTAAACACATTATTTCAGAATTGTGGACTAAAAATTTGGCTCTTGAATTTTTATATGACCACTCCCTATTTCAATTTCTTGTTAAAAGTATTCACTTTGTAATTTTCAATACTATTCGAAGGGCTTATAAGTTACAACTTACAACAACTTTTGGAATAATGCGGACAACTTGATTACTTCATAAATATTGGACAACAACTTTTTTTAGCTCATGATTTTTTACGAGATCACTCTCTACTTGCAACTCCTTGCTAAAAGTAGACACTTCGTAGTTTCAAATTTCAAATATTTTAATAATATTGAAGTGTATGAACAAGAAAAGGGAGACTTCTTTGGAAATCAGAACAATAATACAGGTACTGCTTAGGAATCAACCTATATTACTAGGAGTTAGTACCAAGTTGCAGAAAATGCAAAAAAAAAAAAAAAAAAAAAAATTATGAATTAAGGCTTCAACTTGAAATAAAAAAGCATGAAAAAAAGGCACAAGATATATATATATACACACGCTTCTATTGAGCCACATTAGCCACTAATTTTCATCTATTTTTCTCTTATTTTTTTACTTTTCTTCTTGTTATTAATGTTTTATTTTAATACTACATTTTCTCTAACTTCTTCCCATTCTTTTTACATTTTTATCTTTTCACTACTTTCAAGTCTCAACCTTAACATCTCTCTTCCTTTATTCATATCTTTATTTTATTTTAGCTCTTCTTATACTCATCCTCTTACTATATATTTGATATTCTCTATTCTATTATATATATATTCTCATTCAAAAAAGGCTATGACACACACACTCTCTCTCTCTCTCTCTCATGTTTTTTCTTTATTTCTTTTTAGGTTGATGAATTTTCGGTATGCTTCCCTGAGGCCTGTGGGCTGGGCCTGTCTTGCCCTTCTTGACCCTTCTCCTTCCTTTCTGCCCTATGTTTACTGTGTCCCCCCTCCCACCCCACACGCGCGCGCACACACACAAACAAAAGTACCAAATACTAGAAGGATATTCCCAATTAAAATTTTATTAACCCCAAATAAGTAAATTAAATTAAATCTCAAAAAAGGTCTCAACATATGTCATCATCAATTACAATTAATGAGGTCCAGTAGAATTAATTAGCACAATCGAGTCAATGAATATAACTGGTGTCCTCAACAAAGTCACTCTATTGTTGTATGCATGTACTGTTAACCCATATTTGAGCCCTACATTTCCCATAATAAGCCAAAGCCAATAGATTAAGTTGTGTTGCCATTTAGAATTTGTGAATTATATCTTTCTTTCTTTAAAATTTTTTCTTTTGTTATCAAACTATAAAAGTTGTAGTCATCTTCAAACACCTCGCTACAAATTAAAAAGGAATCATGTTTCATTGCGTGAAAAGAGACACTCACAACATATGGGCCTCGCAACAATGATGAGGCCTATTTGTTTTTGTTTTTGTTTTTAATTTTAATTTTATTTACAAGATGAAAATTTTATTTTAATTTGCTTTAAGTGTATATGTGTGTGAAATTTCCTCTTGGGGACTTAAATCTCGATCCTTGCCTCCCACACCTCATAAGAACTTATACTTGACTATCGTACTATTTGTTTTGAGTATCCTTCTGCATGCAGTCAAAAAACAAGATACATTTTCCCTCACTGCCTTCTTCAGTAATAAATTAAATTCTAATTATAGATTGAACATGTCCAGTGCAATTCCAATTGATTGCTCCTACATGTACTTGGCGTGTCCATTGACCAGAGAGGTGCTAGAGATAGTGAGCTACACATGGTCTACCTTCTTTTTTTGTTGGTTTAAAACGACATTTAGTACAGGAATATTACAAAACTAGTTAGATTATTCCGTTTATTATATACTTGTTTTCAAATTTTACTACCTACTTATGATATGGATGATAATAAATTATTATGTAAATAATTTGACCTCTGGATCCCTTGGCTTATGAGTAGAAGTACCTCTAAAAATCGATTAACTAATATATATATAAGCTAAATATAAGAGATAATCAAATTAGTTTCTTAATTGGATTTCAATTGTGAACTAAGTTTAATTTGTACTATGTGTCTCATCTATCTTTTTAAATTTTTTGGCCAAAGTGTGAAAACCAAAAGAGAAATAATAGCCAAAATGTAAAACACCAAAGAGACTAAATAATCATAAACCAAGAGCATTTAGACTATAATATTTCTTAATATAACACCAGGACGTTGAAGAATAACATTACACTGTAGAAAGTACATAATTCAAAGGTAGCAGATGAGACCAAAACAGCAGTTGATCAAAAGAGGAGGCTATGATTTGATATATGATGCTCCAAGAAAATAACATGCTTTAAAGGCAGCAGATTAGACCAAAACAGGAGTTTACCAAAAGAGAAGGCCTTCATTCTTTCATGCCAAATGCTCCCTAATACTTTATGTTTCATGTACAGGAAGTTTTTGCTTTTATTCTAATACGTATTTATTGGACTTTTTACAAGGTAATAAATTGTCGGCCTCTCTTTGAATCCTTGCTGTGTTGTTCTCCTCCTACATAGTTTTATTCCTTACAATCGGTAAATAGTGTTTTTTTCTTTATAAAAAAAATACAATAGATAAATAGTTGAATAAATAAATATTTTAGCTTTATAGATTTTAGTTTTTTTTTTTTTGGGGGTGTGGGGTTTAAGACGCATGCTTTGCTTAGCTATTAAGATAAGTATTTCACATATAATTTGTAGTAATTTTTCTATTAATATACATTATATTTCATATCTGGGAAACTAAGTATAAAATGGTTTGTTTCTAAAAAAGAAAAGAGTATAAAATGGTTTGAATATATTAGCTCGTTTTTTAATATTGTAAGGTGCAGGTCGCATTTTGCTCTTTTTCTCTTTTTATTTTTGTTTCACAAAGTTGATTTACACTATACTCTTTTCCTTTAAGAGATTTATTTCATTGGAACTAGAATGTAGATTAAAATTGTCGATAATGTCACCAAAGCAAAAAAAACAATGTTTTGTATGAAAAAAAGGTAAAAAAAAAAAAAAGAGAAAAGAAATATGATGACATACATGCGAATGATAGTTTTCTATTGTGTTTCTTTTCAGCTAGAAATTTTAAGGTATCTACACTCATTTCAGTCATATAGATTTTAGATTGTAGCACTAAAATTTCACATTTTTTTGTCCTATGTGCTTTGAATATATGTATAAAATTAAAATATTTGCTTAGAAATTGTAGAAACACTGTTCTTGTCTTCTTTTTGTTGTTGTTGTTGCTTGCGTAATTTTATTCACTGTTTGTTAATAGCTTATGGTACTGTTAATTGCAGCAACTAATAGAATAATCACAATCACAAAATTTCTCAGTTTTTTTTTATTAACATCATAAGGATTTGGCTTCTCTCTTTTGTATGGGTAGATATACAATTATTTGAACTAAAAAGTCATGGAATTTTGACCATATCCAACTTCAAAGTTCTGAACAATATTATTATAACTGAGTTTATATCCTTTGAATAATAATAATAATAATAATAATTATTATTATTATTATTATGTTTCCATGCCTATTCACAAGTTACAACCTAGTATTGTTAATATTTATGCAAGTGATCATTAAAATTAATGGTTACGTTTGCTATCATTAAAAATAAAATTGCTTCTCAAAAAAAAAAAAAAAGTATATGTGTAATTAATCTCTCTTTTATGAGGTTTTAAAATGGATCAGGGCTTGTAACTCTACTATTAGCTTTTACAAACTTATGTTATGTCTAAACTTAAACCACCAAGCAAGCACCGGTCCATTTCTCAACATAGAATTGAGTTAATACAAGTCAAGGATTCACAATTAGATGAGAGGTACTTATAAAATAAACACAATTAGATTAGAGGAGAACATCTTCAAGATGATATTATTTCCAATTACTTTTTTTTTTTTTAAAGGTTGCAATTACTTGTGTGTCACCTCATATACAAAGCTTCCAAGTTCCAACTAGTGCAATGCAAACTTGCACATTTGTATCTAGGTATCTAAAAAAATACCTATTTTACGCACAAGTTATTTTTATCTATTTTATAATCTTATTTTACAACTCACTCAACATTCCTGTTCTTATTTTTCAACCCTATTCATTTATTTATTCATTTCTCTCTCTTTCACTACTTTTCTATCTCTTCCTTTGAAACACAAACCAAATAAAATAAAATAATTTTGTTTTACAACCATGCTACAGTGTTCATAGTTGCTAAAATGTATTAGCAATAGCAGCCTGGAAAAAGCATGTTTTGGGCTTCTGAGAATATAAAATAGCAATTTGGAGAGTTTTACACCCCGAATGTTAATGCTAATAGACATACATCCACCAAATGGATACAAGCAAGGCTCAATGTTGAAGAAATAAGACATTGAATACAATTGGTATGTCCATGTAATGTTCTAAAATATTTTGAATCAATTGTTTATACGGTTGCACCAGAGAGTCAAGACTGCCAAATATGTAGATATGATTGAGTTATTACCAGTAATCCTTACATGAACAAGACCCATGCTCAAAATGGTGAAAGCGCTTTCGGTCACGTATGATTATCTTACGTTTGTAAATTTTTGAGATTAATTTCATTGAGGAGTGACAATCTTCACATATACGTAGGTTCTTCACAATCCAAAGTGGTGTATGAGGACTTGTACAGATTAAGCCAAAGGCAACTGCAATCTTCTCACTATGATATTGCAAGGCACTTTCTTTTTCTTCGTCATCCAAGTTGAGCAAGACTTGTGAGGTGTCTGGCCTATAGCCTATCAACCTTAATTGGTTGGCAATTTCATCCAACATTGAATGGATTTCTTTGGCTCTAGAATGGGAGTCATCGTCTACTAGAAACTCATGAATTTCTCCGTCAAGCTCTATCCAACTGCATCCAGGGTCTTTCCTTATGTCCATCTCCTTCATCATCAACCTCACATCTGCAACTGCCTCCCAATTTCCTGAAGACGCATACATATTTGAGAGAGCCACATAAGACCCGCTATCATGAGGAACCATATCCATCAAAACCTTTGCAACTCGTCTGCCCATTTCTATGTTACCATGAATCTTACAAGCACCAAGTAAGGCTTTCCAGATCACATCATCTGGCTTGATTGGCATGTTTAAGATAAGCTCTTCAGCTTCTTCTAAATGTCCAGCACGACCTAATAGATCAACCATACACCCATAATGTTCAATTCTGGGTCCAAAGCCAACTGTCTTAACCATGTGGCTGAAAAAGGATCGCCCCTCGTCCACCAAACCAGCATGGCTACATGCACTCAACACACCAATAAAAGTAACATCACTAGGTGTCACTCCAGATCTTTCCATCCTTGAAAAATAATCAAGTGCATCGTTTGCTCGACCATGCATTGCAAGTCCACCAATTATTGTGCTCCAAGTGATTGCATTCTTTCTTGGCAATCTCTCAAAAACTTGAAGTGCCTTCTCAATGCTCCCGCACTTAGAATACATATCAACCAAAGCAGAACCAAGAACATCATCAATTTCAATCCCATTCTTCTCCGCATACAAATGTATCCATTTCCCCAACTCAAGCGCCCCGAAACGTGAAATTGCTGGCAGAACACTAACCAAAGTCACATAATTTGGGCACACATCTTCCATCTGCATGTCACGAAACATCTCTATTGCCTCCTTAAATAAACCATTTTGAGCATACCCAGATATCATCACATTCCATGACACTACACTTCTTTGAGGTATGCTATCAAACAATTCCCTAGCAGCACCAAACTCCCCAAGTCTCACATACCCATCAACCATTACATTCCATAAAACAACATTACCCACTTCCTTTTTCTTCTTATTCCTCACAACTACATCCCCTTCATCAAATTCAATTAAATTCCTTATAAACAACAAATGGGCATCCTTCATAACCCCACACATCACATACATCCTAACAAGATTGCTAACTACAAACTCATCAATATCCAGTCCATACTTCACAACCAACCCATGAACTTGCATCCCTTCTTTAAGCCTCGACGTTTGGGCACAGGCTTTCAACACAGAAGGAAATGTAAACTGATTGGGTTCCACAGAAGCATCACAAACCATTTGGAAGAACAACAACAAGGCAGACAGTGGTTTACCATCGTCATTGCTCTCAGCAAGAGCTCTGATTATAGTGTTCCAAGAGAAGCAATTTGGTTGGTGCATTTGGTCGAATACCTTGCGTGCGTAATGGATATCACGGTTATTCGAAAGGGCACAGAATCTGAGAACCTCGGCAGCAACCAGAGGGTCGTGGATTTGAGCGGTTTTGATCATATGGGCATGGACTTGCTTCAAGTGTTTGATGGTTTTGCAGAGTGTGATGTTTGGGAAGAGTGAAGATGGGTGAGATGGTGGTGTGGTGTATATTGTGGAATTCATGGATCAGTATGAGTATCGGTCAGAGGTTGAGAAGAGACTTGTTTTAGTTAGTTGTGGATGATTCTCTGTTGGAGATAACTGTTTTTAACTGTAAATGGTCTTCAGTCTTTCCAATCTCATCTAGTGGAAATGAAGGATTTATCTTTTTATTTATTTTCAGTGAAAATAGAACTAAGGATTTGATTCATTTGAAAAATCACATTCTAGAATTTACTTTGATTTCTGTCTTTCTTTTTATGAACCTATTATCATTTAATTTTTGGATTTATTTTATTTATTTTTGAGTAATTGGATTTATTGTTAAGTGAGAAAAAAGGGAATGTGAAATTCAAAAAAAAAAAAAAAAAAAGCTTGCTAGACTGGACATTAAATATATATACTTTATATCATGTTTCATACTAGATTCCTAACTTTTAAATTGTTTATCAATTTAGTTTATAACTTTTTAAATTTGTCAAATTAATTCCTAATCTTTTGGTATTATGTTAAAAATTGTCCCTATCGTTAACTGACGGATGAAAAATACTGACATATTTACTTGTCAAAATATATTATTATTTTCATGCCAATTAAGATGACACGTGTAATTTCATGTAGATTAAAAAAAAAACAAAAAAAAAAGGGTTAAAGTTAGAGATAATGTCATATTTTATATTAATAAGGAGTTTATTTTAGAGGGATCATTAGAATATCTCTAAGTCCTATCTTATAATATGACATAGTTTCATGCATTTGGCCAAAATTATTAGTATTTTACCATTGTTTGAGAAATATTTAGCAATCTACAAACTCGAGTTTTACATGTAACTTGAATTTTAAAAAATCGATTTCCTTGGGTCATAATGGCATCCAATGTTTTCAAACCTGAACTGGACCGGGAGGTCAGATTGTGAAAATTGGGAATCGAGATAAAAATCGATTTTTTAAGCATAAAGCACTGGATTTTTTGTTAATTCTGTGAATCCTAAAAACGGGGTTGGACCGCATGAACCAGAGGCAAGAACCGTGCGGTCCAATCCCTTAGCAATTTTTTTTTAAAAAAAATTTATAAAAAAAATTTAACACAATTTTATTCTACTTAATTAAATTTCCCTCACATATATAAATATATTAGTCAATTTTGCTAGTTTTATAAGTTTAATATCTATATTTAGGCTTTAATTAATTATTAAATTAATTATAACATCATAATTCGATCTCGGTTCAACTTCAAAAACCTTGAATTTTTCCTTTTTATAGTTCAATGAACAGTCCGAGTTTCAAAACCATAGTAACACCTAATAATCTGACTTTTTAAATCGTAAAAGTCAAGGAAAAATTTAACATAAAACTCGAGTTTATAATCCTTGATTTCTTAAAGATCAACTTTATAAGCTAGCCATATACTTTAGCTGATGGCCCACAAACTAGCCGTCCAATATGACTCATCTTCACTACGATGAAAACTTTATAAGCTGGATCATTCACTCTTCACGTGTACTGCTTGGTAGTATCTGAGATGAAAACTTACATTACTTTTCTCTATTGTTATCTTTGAGTCTAACACTCTCTTCTTCTCTTCTCTTTTACAAGTATGGTAAAATTTATTCATTACTTGAGCTTATAGAACTTATAGAACTTGAGTTTTATATCACAAGGAACTCAAGTAGTAAAAACTCGAGTTTCACATGGCATTTTTTAAATTCAAATAATTCACCTATGACATATTTTTATATAACTCAAGTTTCTGAAGATCGAGTTTTACGTGAAACTCGAGTTTCACATTTTAAAAAGGTGGTATATTGTTAAATATTTCTCCGGTAGAGTACTAATAATTTTGGCCGAAGGTGATATTGGGCCATTTTAGCCATAGTTTCATCCTTGCAGGTGTTGAGTTCTTCCATGTCTGTAGACAAGGCAATATGCCTACTTATTTGTTAGCAAAATATGTTTTTGGCATTGATGATTCTTCTGTTTAGATTGAAAAGAGTCATTATTTTCTTGAACAAGCTCTTGTCCATGATGTTATTTATATTTCTTAATTAATGTAGCTTCAGTTTCCTATCAATACACGTACATATATATAGTTGGGTTCAAGTTACACCTAGTGTAACTCTAAGCGACATTACACCACTTAATAACTTATTATTAGATATAAATTTTGACAAATTTACTCTTGGATTACATTATGTTCATATACTCTCCATGCTTGCAAAAATTCACGATGATCAAAGATTAATAATCATATTATCAATCAATTGTTTGAATTTTAGTTTTTGTAGTTTAAAATAATTAATAAGAGATGAGTTTATAGATCATATGATAAATAATATCCGATTGGCATGAAAATTGGTATGCATGTTAAGCACATATAAAACATATAATTCAACGGTAAAATTCTTAAAATATGAATTTAATAACAAGTTATTAAGTAGTGTAATATTACTTAGAGTTATACTAGGCGTAACTTGAACCTAATTCTTTTATATATATATATATATATATGTGTGTGTGTGTGTGTGTATGTGTGTGATGTTAACTCCAACCTTTTGTGTAATTCCAAAAAAAAAAAAAAAAAAAATTTATGTAGTTAATAAAGCCTGGCCGGAGAACTTTTTTGTGATAGAAATATTTTCTGGGAAAAAAAAAAAAACAAAACATGATAATGGTTGATGGGATTGATAGCAAAAGAGTGAAGAGGGAAAGAATCTACATTGCAAATGGTAACATTAAAACTTAACAATCGTGTAAGGTATTGAATCCAAATCATAAGAATTTTTGGTTTAGCAATGCTGTGTCTGGAAAGGAGCAAAGTATTTGGTAATCCACAGAAAGCAAGCCTACTTATTACGCAGTTTTACAGAGAAAGCAAATGGAATATATGCCTATAAACTTTGCGTGCTGCCTTCCTAATCGGAGCGGTTTATATTTTTGGCTTTGTAAATCCATGGGCAGCCAACAGCAATTAGTGTTTGAGTTTGACTGTAAGTTGAATCAGTGCACAGTGTCAAAAAAATATCTGTGCACAGTAATACATAAATGTATAAGCGGTTGGGTTCTTTGGTGTCCTATTCCTATGCTCATAACTCTAAACTCCTCACACAGAAACATTTTCGCTTCATTCATTCTGAAATTGAACCAACCATGTCTACTACTTCTGGCCTTGTGATTCCCTGCAAAGGTATGAACACTTCTATATTTTATCATGCATTTACTTTTTGTTTTTATTTTATTATTTCTGTGCTTTTTGGTGGTTATAATCTTTTGTTTTGGCCAAGTGGGTTTTTTGTTCACTATATTTTAGGACTATGTATGTGCTCAATGTATTCGAATTATAATTGGAGGTGTGGATTTTGTGCATGTTTATTTGAAGCCGCCATTGCGTGGGAGGCAGGGAAGCCACTGGTGATAGAGCAAGTGGAGGTGGCTCCGCCACAGGCTATGGAAGTGAGGATCAAGATCAAATATACTTCACTTTGCCATACTGATCTCTATTTCTGGGAGGCCAAGGTTGGATATGAAATGTTTTTGTATCAATTTTTTTTTTTCCTAATGGATTCCTTTCTTCATATTTCTTTAAAAGAATACAGTTGCTACTTGCTACAGAGTCATATGTTATGAAATTGCACAGTTCTCACTCTCAATTCAAAGATATCTTGGTTCAGCCTTTCACAGTAAAGTGAAATTTAAGACTAACTTAGGAATATGGTAGTTGAAAATCTCCTGGACCTCCATGTTGTGCTAAAAGTAGATTGATGTATTATTTACAACAAATGCAGTTGGCCTCTATACTAAAAAAAAGTGGCGTCCGTTGTTTCCTTCTTGAATACATTGAGTTAATTGTCCAGTTTGTGATTGTCATTACAACTCATATGTCATGGAATCTAAATTATCTAATAGAGTCAATACCTTCTGGCCTTAATTTCTCTTCATATGAAAACAAAGGCGTAAACTTGGTGATTCTTGTTTGAAACAACAATTTGAGTTGGCTTTTATTATTAATCCTTTGAGAATGCACTTAATTTCTCTCTCTCTTTTGTTTTTCATTTTTCATTTTCTCTATTCTTTAATTTTCAGGGCCAGAATCCACTGTTTCCTCGAATATTTGGCCATGAAGCAGCTGGGTAAGTTGTAGATTTATATTGCTATGGCATATTTGGTTTTAATTAGTAATACTTTACACTGAGTGCCACATTCCCTAAGCAAATTTTCTGAGTGAGAAATCTTAGGTTTTTGATGGAATTAGCCATGATCTATGTCTGTGAGATCTGTTATGTTTGAATATTGCAGTAGTATGAGTCTTCAAGTAATGCAGCAGGCCACACGGACAATTTTGCCAATTAATCCCATTATTCATTTAGTACTTATATGGGTTATCTAAAAAGCTTCCCCCCCTGCGTGTGGGGCTTGCAGGCGTGATGAATATCTTAGAAGCTTTTGGGGCATAAATCCTCTAGATTGAAGGTGTTACATGATGAAATGATTCATTATGAAGAAAACAAGTCATCATAAGAAATGAACAAAAGAATTTGCAGCAGTTTCACATCATCAAGATGGATTGCATGCTCACAACCCTGACAAGCACATAGATCCTGCATTTGACTACTAGGAAAAAATAAGATAATTTTGTCCCTGTGAAGTGTCTAATTACAACTTGAGTCTTGATTCTGTTCTTCATTCATTTTCTTAAATGATGAATTTATACAGTTATGTATTTTACTATAGTTTGTCGTAAATGCAATAGCATGTTCATTGCCAAGATTTTATTCTAACAGGGTTGTAGAAAGCGTTGGGGAAGGTGTATCAGACCTCCAAGTTGGGGATCACGTGCTTCCGGTGTTCACTGGAGAGTGCGGGGACTGCAGGCACTGCAAGTCTGAGGAAAGCAATATGTGTGACCTTCTGAGAATAAATACAGACAGAGGAGTTATGCTTAATGATGGAAAATCCAGGTTTTCTATCAGTGGGACTCCTATAAATCACTTTCTTGGTACATCCACATTCAGTGAGTATACTGTTATTCATTCAGGATGCCTAGCTAAAATTAGTCCGCTAGCACCTTTGGATAAGGTCTGCATCCTCAGTTGTGGCATCTCAACAGGTTTTATGTCCAATGAAATCTTGTATTGGTGATTTCTGTATTACATCTGAAACTTCCACCTAGAGGTTTATGTAAAATCTGAATTTTTTTTTTAAATTTCAGGATTAGGTGCAACTTTGAATGTTGCAAAACCAAAGAAGGGATCTACAGTTGCTGTTTTTGGTCTTGGAGCTGTTGGGCTGGCTGTATGTTATGGAAAATTTTGCTTGAAATCTTTGTTCTGTTTATTCTTTTTGTAAGATATGGATCCTTTCTATACTTTAATTTACTTCTGTTCTATTTCTTTAGGCTGCTGAAGGTGCAAGAATTGCTGGGGCATCAAGGATTATTGGGATTGACTTGAATCCCAAGAGGTATGAGGAAGGTAGGTACTCTTTCATCATTTTTGTTCATTGAGTTTTTATTTTCCATGATATTGAGCTTTATGATTCTCTCTCTTATTGCTAGCCAAGAAATTTGGAGTAACTGAGTTTGTAAATCCAAAGGACCACGACAGACCAGTTCAAGAGGTGTAAAACTCTCCTGTATTCTGAAGTTCACTTTTCCTATAGTATCTTGCTGCATAAATTTCCATTGTATAAGTGAGTCATATTTTAGATTTCTAATACTTTGTAATTACTCAGGTTATTGCTGAGATGACAAATGGTGGAGTTGACAGGAGTATAGAGTGCACCGGCAACATCAATGCCATGATCTCTGCTTTTGAGTGTGTTCATGATGTATGCTTTCTAGATAATTTAACAATTAACTCTTCTTATTTATTGGTAATAATAAAGGTAGAGCTTGGTCTGACTTTGGATGATAATTATTTAATACTATGAGTACAACAATGTGATACCCCCCCCCCCCCCCCCCCACCCCCCGGCCCTCGGGGTTAGATAATAATAGTAGATCTCTTCTTTAAATTTATTATGTAAATTACCATTCATATCAAAGGAGGGAATACTACGTCGCTATACTCCGAAAGTGCCAAGTTGTTGTCCTTCAAGAATTGCTAATAATATTCCTTGTTCTTTTAATTATAGAGTAGTTATAGTTGGAGAGTGTGTATCAGTTTTAGGCCAATACTTGGCTTGGTACTCTAGTACAGTCAAACTTTAATCTGATTCTTGTTTTTTTGGTTAATGCAGGGATGGGGTGTAGCTGTGCTCGTAGGGGTGCCCAACAAGGATGCGGTGTTCATGACCAAGCCCATTAATGTGCTTAATGAGAGGACACTCAAAGGAACTTTCTTTGGAAACTACAAACCTCGGACTGACCTTCCCTCAGTTGTTGACATGTACATGAACAAGGTACTCTCATTTTCTCATGCTTTAACGAGTATTGGGTTTTTAAATACTTGTCTAATGTCATGACGAAACAAAGAGGAAAAATTTACCTTATTTTATTTTTAAAATTTTCCTTGCAGAAATTAGAAGTGGAGAAATTTATAACCCACCGGGTCCCTTTCTCCGACATCAATAAGGCCTTCGAGTACATGTTGAAGGGAGAGGGTTTGCGGTGTATAATTAGTATGGAAGAATAGAGTTTTCGACAGAATTAAGAAATAACTACGGCTTTTTGAACCTGGATTCTCAGGTTTAATTTATCTTTTATGAATAAAGCTACAAACACAACATTTTCACAACGAACCTAAGTAGAGATTATTAATAGTAAGTTTTGTTGTGAAATTGTCATGGGTGTAGTACTTTTACAGGCACTACTAAACCAGGATCCTTTTATGTATTATGGGAATGGGCCATCCTCTGGCCGTTTAAATGTAATCATATAGAAATAATGGGCCCCAAAAGCCCGGGTTGTGCTCTCTCTTTCTGAGACGCATATACATACATCATGTATGATAGTAACTTGTACTTTGAGAATTAATTCAGGTGCTGAGGTATTGTATTTTTCTGGAATCTAAATGAAAGTTGTGTTGTATAGAACTGCCAAATTTGTACCAGGCACTTTCATTTCCATATTGTATAATCTCTGTTTGTTTTAAGCTTAAAATTCTACCATATTTTCACCTCCAGCTCATCTAAACTCACAGTAATACGACTTTCTTTTGAAAAGTAAATGAATGTTTATGGAGAACCTGTTAGATGGTTCATTGATCAGATAACAGAAGGTTATGGGACAATTTGGAGAAATAATACTGAAGAAGATGTTGAGATCATGATATTAAATTGTGACAGGAAACGAATATCTTTCTTTGACAATTATCAAGAATGGAATTGTGACAAATAAGTGATAACCAAATCCTTTTGTCCGCATTGTTCCAATCAAACTTTTAGATGTTCTCTATTGCTGTGTCCAATTTTTGACAAATCATGGCCCACCTGTTTTCTTATTTCGCAAGAGCTCGAAGAAATTTTTTATATTATAATTTTTCAAAGAAAAGATGGGAGTGTGATTGTATGCTTGCTGGTGTCGTAACAAAAATTTGACCATCCTAATCATGACTCGGATTTGTAGAAAAAGAAGCATTCATTTTATATCTTATGATATGACTGCTTTAATGTAGACTCAGATAGCAGCCTGATGATCAAGTTAGCTGGACCATTCTCGTAAGCATATTAGAGCAAAGCTTATGGATGGACTTGAAAAAGTGAAACAATAGTACAATACACATGTGAATAGGCTTATTGTCTTGGCAGATTGGGTGTTGGATTGCCTGGTAATGTTCTTCATGAGTGCGTAAACAGCAATGATCCTCATCTTGAAATAAATAGGTGATGGGCTAGTTCTAATGGAAGGTATACCAATATCTGAATAATAACTAACAAAAACATGCAGAGACCATTTTGTGTATGCATAACATTAGAACTCCCCCCCATACAGCAACTCAAATGCAAGATAAACAGAAAATGACATTGTATTTGTAGTGAGATACATCCGAGATTATAGGCTCAATTTGACTCAACTTAAAACCATTGGACATATTATAAAGCTTTGCAGAACTCAAGATATGATTTTGGCAAAGTATAGAAGCATCTATAAACTTGAGATATGATTCAAGCAATTTAAAAGAAAAAAAAAAGCAAAGAAAAGAAGGTATGCTTATATTCCTTTCTTGTTCCCTCATGTCTGCCACAACTTTACATGAGAAAACAGTAGCATACGTAAATTGAATAATGGGGAACCGGCATACTTACTCATTTCCTATTTTACTTGTACTTTTCCATTATTCTTTTCGCTTCTTCTAGAGAGTCCTCCGTAGAGGTGGTGCCTCCAGGCCCTCCACCCCCTTTTGGCCCATTATCTTTATTCATAGCTATGAATGCAAAATATATGAGTCCCATCGTGGCCTGAAATCAAGCAATGTATTACTTCTAGCCATTAAAATTTGAGGACGAAAAATCACTTTATAAACATTGACTATTATATCATGTCATTACTTGAAACTTCGACAAATCCCCCATCCCCTATGCCCTTCTTACCTTATCTTTTCCTTCAGCCCCTTCTAGAAACAGAATATAATTAATTGAGAGATGATTTTTTTTTATATTTGGAAGTGCAGAAGTGAACTACTGATTCTCAAAATAGTCCACTTTTGAAGAATTGTGCCTTAATTATTTCTATAACATAAAGAAAATAGAAATAAAAAATTCTTTCTATAACCAATGCATCTCAGAAGTCAGAAGTGAATGTTAAGGAGTCATCAGAAATCAAATAAGTGAATATTTAGGAGAGTTTCTGGCAATTAGTTGTGTTATACAAAAAGAGTACTAAATATTTTCCCACAAGAATCATAATGGGAGTTGAATTTCCGATTTAAACAAATGAAAGGAGTATTATTACCAAATGAATGAATGACTGCCCGCATGTGAGCATACTAATAATAGCTCAAAGAGAAAAAATGTATAAAAGATATTAGCAGGGTGTTGGACTGACTAAGAGAGGAACATATTACTGGATATAGAAAGAGATTGATATAATGTTTCATCTCCATAACCAGGGTGTAGTGCAATGATATTTTAATCTACTGAGGTCATAGATTATATGTTCATTCACATGCAGGTGACTGGATCTTGCCTATATTTGAAGGAGTAGACTATTTAGGTTGAAGTAGTAGCAGTTAATTTCATGCTCAAAGGACTAACAGGAACTTGCTATGTTTATCCCATTTTATGCAGTTCAGGTCATGAAGTCTCTTAAATTTGAAAGGAACCTAAAGCTCTTTAGTTGTTATTCATTATGAAGTTTGTACAAAAGAAGTGTTGTATTTTACAGACATCACCATACTAAGTTGTATGAATAATAATATTTTTAACCTCTTTCTTAGATAAAACTCATTACTTACTAATTTTTTCAACTTTCAATTTAAACAAACCTCATTTATCCAAATACACAAATTCTGAGATAGAAACATGTTTAATACTTTAGCATACTCAAGAAGATCATCATGACCCAAAAGTGAATAACTTCTTCTTCTTCTTCTTTTTTTATTTTTATTTTTATTTTTATTTTTAACTATAATAAAGGAAGGGGAGATTTGAATCTTGAACGTCTCGTTAGAAACATTAAGAGGTGTTAGTTGAAGTAAAAGGCTCTTGGCAAAAAGTGATGCAATCGAGAACAGCAATAACTACGAATAAACCCTTAGTCTCAAAATTTTGGGGTCAGTTATTGATTCTCAAAATAAAAATTATGATCGGTCACATAAATTGCTACTAGGGAACGCCCCAAGTTGTCTATAAATGTCCCATTCATAATAATGCGACTAAATTTTGACATTGGCTATCAATCTATTGCAACACTCCTTTTTATTGGGAGTGCAATGAGAATGATTTAGTATGATTTTCCACTGAAGTCTATGTTTTTTTAGAAGGAAACAAAGAGGACTTCTTGAGTGCTTCATTAAGCAAACCCTAGTGTGCTGCAAAGAACCTAGAAACCAAAGATAATTTTCATTGATGTCAAAAGGTCCAGAGGTTAAAATGGCATTAAAATCTTCTATCCATAACATAAATTGCTTGCCCTTGGATTTTCCAACAACTGGTTCTAGCAGGTTGGGTTAGTTGCCTGTAGGTTTTCTAGCTAGAGGCGAGTCCAAAAGGCTTTTCTTTAGAAAAGTTCACTAAGTTATTAAAAAAAGAAAAAGTAGACAAGACTCTGCAACCCTGGAAAGAATTAGTCATGACCCTTCAATTAGACTAATCCTAACCGTGCATTATTAAAAGAAACCAAAAATACTCAAATACCCTTAATTAATGTTAGATATACTAGGCCAATATGGTACTGCAAACAATACAGCTACAGTAGTGTAAACTGTAGTCCCCTCCTCCCCCCCAATGCTGTCCTGCATCAGTAAAGACAGATCAGCTTAAAATTTTTCTATTTTTTTGGTAAGATTAAGAAATTTTTCCTTAATTAAGAAAATATCAATGGACCTGAAGCACATATCTTTCTACTCTTTACTCCTTTTCTTTTTTTGTGTCCCTGGGACTAAAATGTAAGAAGTTTCTGAGTTCATGGACTTATCACCATGCAAACTGAGATACATGTGCCTGTGACTCAAATCTTGGCAGCTTTGAGTTGAGTGGCAAAGGCAAACTTCTCACTGCAAGCTTATATGTTCATTCCTAAGAGATATTTTTTTTAAAAAAAAAAAATCTAAAAAATGCATTTTATGCAAAAAGAACTTAATAATTAAAAGAGAGATAGTGCACTGCTGCTTCCAAAGTAAAAAATCAGTAAAAAAAAAAAAACAAAGGGAAAAAACTTGTTACTAAAACAACACTACTGTATGAGTACCATGCATAATCAAGCTAAAAAGGAATTGGCTTTCCCCAAAAAAGCCATCTGCTAGTTCTTGTTAGATTAAACCAACTGCATTAGCTTTGAATTGCATTCATTTAAAAGAAAAGAAGTACACTTCATATGCAGAATATGCAGCAGTAAGGATCAAATGGAATAAGCAATCATCAATCCTTACAGATGGAAAGGAAGTAGACAACATACCAGTGCAAAGAAAGCTGTAGACAGGAAAGACTTGAGAAAAAAGAGTGAAATAGTCAGTGCAACTACTGTGACAGAAATCCTTGCTATTGGTCTTGGTACAGAATCCTAGAAACAGAAAGATGTAGACAAGAAAACTAATTTAGATCATCCATTGAGAAAATAAAGGATGGTTTCAAACTTTCAATCATACATAAAACTGCTAATTAGTTTGTTAGTGTAGACTTGGAAGTGAAACAAAATAAACTTACGGGCACCAAATTGGTTCCTGCCTCAACTCCATCCTTTCCAACCTTCCACACTGTTTGAATAACTATTTGACAAAGATCAAATTGAAAGTTAGCACATTCAAAACATACCAGCAAAAGGAAGTAGGAACTCATGCAATGCAGAAAGCTACCTTAATTGTTCACTCTGATTTACAATGACCAACTACAAATTCAATGTTGGCACAGAACCTTTTTAGATAATACAAATGCATCACATCAGACAGAGATATTCATCAAAACCTACTTCAACAAACCCAGCCCATCAATATTAGCTAGGCCTCTTGGATAAAATCACGTTCTGTCAAGATTTAAGATTATATTTAAAAGTAAAACTGGCTCTAAGCTAAATTTTAAATTTTAAATAAGTTATGCTCAATCCCCATGATATGTGAAAGGGGAGGGACCATCCATGGAACTTGACTGACATCTTGATGCAGGAGCGATACTATTTGTATTAGTCTTTTCAAATATTTTAAATTATGAAATTATGCCGATATGTATGAATAGGACTAAACTTAATTAAGGGGTTTTTTGATTTATTGATAAGTTACACATACACCTGTCCTTTATCCACTCTTACGGTGCTATTTGAGCTAGAGTTCATTGGCTAATAACAACTCCCTTTTGATTCTACATTCTTTTGAGAACTTTAACATTTGCTTGATTAAGCATCAATGAAGAGGTTTTTCCTTTGTTCTCCTCTAAGAAACTTCATATTTGAAATAAATTGGAGTGTGTTATTTTTTCATCATGCTCCCAACTGCGTCATAACAGTTGATGGGGTGAGGAAATCTATCTATTGGTAATAAGACTCAAACAACTATGATCCTCCATAATTCCACAGGTTCTGGAAAGCGAACAGGGACAGAGGGTAGAAATTGTTGTTATTAGGGTAAATTGCCACTCAAACCCAGAGATAGATGATTTTCCTTGAAATGTGTTCAGGCACATTAGTTGATTGGACATTAGGGGCAAAGCATTGCTTTTGTGCAGGCCCCGAGAGTGGTACTAATTCAAGGAAAACTCTTAATACTAAATATGATCTCAAAATAACAGGGATCAACTTATCACACATAAAAATTGGCAAATTCTCTATCACAAAATTCAGGTGGAACAGACCTTGATGAGAAGATTTTCTTTCCTATCAGCTATAATTATGTAGTATTGCCAACAACAGAATGTGAAACAACAAAAAACTTCCTTAGCAAATCTGCTTGCCATAAACATGAAAAACCCACCACTTGGCACACCCATTACTTGGTATTAACTATTAAATCAACAAGGAATGGTTCATATACATGGCACTAGAGTCCTTTTATTGTAGCAACTAAAATTTTAAACACTAAATACAAAGCTCTTGGGCACTAGCTTATGTGATTCATATGCATATGTTGCAAAAGTTTACAAGAAAATAACCAAAACATCCTTACGTAAGTGCTTAGTTGCATTAATAAGGGTGTAATTGAAAAGGGAAACTAGATGTATTAGTCAGTTTATGTTGAGGAACATTTTTAGGAGAGTGCTTGGATACAGGTATTGGCAAGCAAGTTTTAAAGCATTTGCACGTAGAAGTGACAAGACAATCGTGATTTTCAATTTATCAGCAAGTAGATTGTTCCAGGGAAATTTTATTAAAAAATATAATGCAGCTTATTCAACCATGCAGGGGGGGTCAACTTTTTCATATTTATATTGAAGACAATAGTTGCTTATTTTTTGACCAAATTAAGACAACCCTTATGGAATTCTACTCTAGACTCTGGTGGATTTGTTTATTCACAAGGTTGTGTTTGATGATTTTATGTGACAAAGCAATTTGAGATGGCGTTATTATTAATTTGTATATATATAAAAAAGGAACTGATAAATGCAGTTAAGAAGGCATTGTTCAAATTGAATCTCCTCTTAACAGTTATGTTATGGTTTCATCTTATTTTAGTGACTTCAACATCTTACCTAACCAAAAAAAAAAAAAAACCCATCAAACTTTCATGGGATTTTTTAATTGCACAAGCTCTAGATTTCTCCATAGGAATCCATTAAAAAGATTGCCATAATCAAGCAGTAACTAAATTAGAGTGCTTACTCACAATTACCAAATTATCCTATTAACCAGCTTGAGACATCAAAATTTTTACTGTTTCAGTCACTAAGTAACAAATGTCAAATGAAACCAATTCAGAAATAATAAAAAAGTCCGCAAACCCAGATAGGATCAATTCAGTAAATTCAAAAAACATCCACAAAAGAAAAAAAAAAAAGTGAGTGGAGCTTACCTTTCAAAAAGTTGGACTGTGCAGCGAAGACAATGGATGCTGCTGAGCGAGATGATTGAATTGTACGATTCTTAATATGGATAGTTGAGAGCAAAGAAGGTCTGTTTAAATTCAAAAGGGATTTGGAGGAAAGAAATTGGGAGTGGGTGAGAGTTAAATTTTCATTTTTGTAACCTTTTGGAGAGTTTAGTGGAATGGAGCACATGTTATGGACAATAACTGACGAAGCCATATTCATCATAGTCATAACATTAACTCTGCGGAATTCTTGTATGTCTTTTTCTTCTTTCTGTTTTTGGATATCAAAGTTCAGACAGCTATATAAATTTGGTATTCACTCTATTGAATTTGAACCTTGTTGTCTGGTTATTAGAATCGTATCCGTATGGAAGTATCAGGGATCTAAAGCTGGTGAGTCACAACCTCACAAGCTTAGAGGGAAAGGGCCCACAGGAAGCTGATCTTACTCGGCCCAAAGTCTGTAAAACAAACAGCTTTGCCCAAGAAGAGAGAGCTCTAAAATTTGATGTCTACGGCCCATAGTGGAGATGCAAAAGTTTGTGGACTGATTGCAAATTTAAGACCATTTGGTAGCAGCGTTAGAGGACGGTTTGTTACACAATTTCAAACTCATATTTTTACATTTTAAACAACTTTATATAATCTACATATTTTTTCATCCACAAAAATTTTAAAAAATATAAAAATCTCATCTCAAATTACTCTATCAAACATCCCTTAAAGTTTAAACACTCAAAACTATGAGCCTCACTTTTAAGTTATCTGTTTAGTAGGAGAACTCTCTCAAGGGTATTTAGAGGTTGTTTGGTTCAAGCAAAAAATAGGTGTATTTTGTGTTGTAGCATTTTATATACGAGAGAATGCTCATTGTAAGACATAAAGTAATCGGACCCCAATGAAAGTAACTCTAACAAGTGGTAGTACCAATCCTCAAAATCTGGAGGAATTCTCATAAGGGGCACAAAGACAAATAGGCCGGTTTAGGGATAATATAGCTAAGAGGATGTGGAGGGATTTCATTTGTCAATATTGATTCAGGAAGCATGTGAACATGGTTTTGTTGTCGGCTAAATTCTTTTGTAGGGAGGAATGTGACATATTCACCTGTTTGTATTCAACAATTTTGTACATGGAACTAATTTGCAATGTAGCTTGTACTCACATTTACAACCATGTGTTATTGGTGATGAACCTATGTAATTAAAATAATTGTCTATTCAATATTTACTATGACTATGGAAGATGTTTATTTAGCATTAGTTTTAATTACACATCTTATGGAGTGTAATTAAAACATATCAACATACCAACTAGAAATCTCTATTTTCATGATCAAGATAAATTATCTTAGTTGATATGTTATAATTTTCGCAGATGAAACACCCAATTTCATTATTGACTACGAACTACATTTTGAGTTTACAAAGAATTTGTAATTTATATTTTCTGTGACTTTTCACATAAATCACATATTATGCATTTTGACTAAGAAAATGTCTCATTAGTTCATTTATAAATGGTCTCATATAATTAAACAAATAAATTATTTGTGATATGCCAATAAATTGAATTTTAAAGCATAAACCTCAACACATTTTTGGTGATCCAAAATCATTGTTATTGAAGAGTGAGACGTTCCAAAATTTGGGAGGTGTGGGTGGATAATCTAGAATCGGAGTTCTCCCCTATATGAGGTATCATGTGTGACTTCCCCCATCTGTGGCGGTGGACACCAAATTCCTTGGGATCTGTTTATGCCTTGTGACAAACTTCAAGTCTAGCTACAACAACCGTGGGGTGGATGATGGTAGAACCATTGTGAATGGTGGTTGTGAGGGTGAGAGAAAGAATGTGTGTGAGGAGGAGTGAAAAATTTGATTTGATGATGTTAGGTTTTGGCCAAATTGAAAAGAATCATTTTTTTTTTTTTTTTTTTTTTTGGGTTTGGTCACTAGGAACTAGGAAGTAGTTTTTTGGAAAGTTTATGGACTCATTTTTTTTTAAAAGTATTCTTCCCTTAATTTGACCCCAACAAAAATCAATTTTCTATTTTTAATCAAAAAATTTTATTTGTTATCTTAATATGCTTTCAAAATTTAAGAATTTCAAAAATACCAAAATAATGTTATTTTTAGGACCCTTAAAGACAAAATATGATGGAATTATACGAACTATATTAAATAAAAGTAAAAGTTGTAGGATTGAAAATTAATGAAGCAAAATTTATATAACTAGATTGAATTTTGAGCAAAGTTTGAAACTGTATTTTGTAATTTAGCCTATTTCTAAATACCTCTAATAAATCATCCAGAGATGTGTGAGTTCATCTAGATGTACAGCTTGTTTTTTTTTTTTTACAATTTCTGAGGAGATGGGTTACAGTTGTACTATAAAATTGATGTTAATAATAGTCTCATTAAAAATTAATAAGACACTGTTATTATCTATTGTCGGTGCAAACACAATGATAATAGAAATAATACAAAAAGAAATTGAATAATACTTCTAAATCTTATTAATTTAAAGAGAGAAATTACACAACATTATTTGGACTGAGTCGCAATTAAGTCCATTATTTTAATGTAGTGGGTGTTACAAGATTAATTGCTTAATATTAATCTGATAGATTTTTGATACCTCCACCCTTCACCTTCCTCTTGGAGTACGTATCCAGCCCAATATTTGATTCAATCCACATTAACACATTAATCACTACAATTAAAAAAAAAAAAAAACAGTTTCTCTCCTTTTCAATGTGGGATTAAACATTTTCACTAACTCCTTATTTTTCATATTCACTCCCACAACTTTACATTTAAGTTGTAATATTTATTCATTTTAATTAATTAAAATTAAAATGCTCCAACATCTACTACCTTCGATATTGTAAACAAAGATGTGAAATTTTGTTGCATTTATAGCATTATTGTAAGTGTATTAGATTAGTCAATCCAACTTTCTTAATTTCCCATGTAAGAAGGGTTCGAGTAACAACTTAGTAGTAATGATATCTTTTGAGGGGTCGTGTAGTTTTGATTCAAAGTCATACTTCTATCTCTCCTTCCTCTACTATCTAACTATTTAAGAAAAAGACCTTCCCAAATCCCAAATCCCAGATCTGCACCGGAATCTTGTTTGTTTAATTGATTATGGTGATAAGGTGATTCCAGAAAGAGTGAGATAGAAAATGGAAAAATAGTTTTTTTTTTTTTTTTGTTAATTATTTTTCTTAAGTAAAATAAAATGTTAATGCGCAAATTTTTTTGGGGGAATTTAATAGTTGTAAGTTAAGGACTTTATGACATAAATCGGAGGACAATGGTTTTTTTTTTTTTTTTTTTAAATTTTAATGTCAAAGACAAAGGATTTTTTTTTTTTTGTTGAGAAAACAAGAACAAAGGATTTTGATTTTATTGATTAGTCTCTACCTCTAATTATTGAATAGCTATTTGAAAACCTTTAAAACACTTGAAGAATGGGACAATTTCAGCGGCTCCCCCAAATACTGTATTGCACACGAGTGCGTTCCATGATCTAGTGATTACAAAATAAAATAATAACAAAGCACAGCAACAAAGAAACACTTTCCTTTCCAGGCCACAATCTTGTTAAATACATCTTAATGTTACTACTTGAGAAATACTAATAGTCACAAGGGTAACAGCAAATTATGATACAATTCAATCCTACTTGAAATTTAATTATCATGGGCGTGGTCTAATGTAAGCAATAACAGTAAACATGGTCTGAATGACCGTAAGATACAATAAAAGAAACGTGATAAGATATGATATACAATTGACTGGTGAAGAAAAATATTCACGTCTTATCGCTGCCTGGATCTTGAGGTACGCCTTATTGCTACGCAGATAAATATTGTGTATCAGTGGAGAAAGGTAGCAATTATGCCAATCATAAGCAACATCCTTGGTAAGATCATTGAGAAGCTCCGAAACTTCATTGTCGCTGCCCAGAACATGATAAAAGATCTTCTTCTTACGAAGGATTTGAACGTCTTCGGGAGTGTTCACAAGTCCATCGAAGAACATAATATACGATGTGAAATAAGGTTGTACAATTTTATCGCATTGTTCATAGGCAACAAGATTTCTCAATATAGGTCCAGTTTTATGGTCAATGAAAAGAGGAGGAATCTCTAGTAAAGCCCTACCAGTCAAGAATGTCATGTGGTGGCTATGGTATTTGATGTCTAATAGGTCACCCTCTCCACTCTTTAAGAAAATTCCAACTCGTTGGAGCTCCCTAACACTAGGTATTAAACACTTTTTCTCTTGCATCAGTGACCCAAAAGAGCTTGGAAGGGGATGATGATATATGGGTTTGAAAGTTGAGTGAAAAAGTGCAAGTAAATGGTCAGGTGCTTGTTCAAGAAAGTGGTCTTGTAATGGTGTTTTTTGTGCTCGAGTGAGTAAAGGGTCAAGGAACTTAAGTGCAACATGTATGAGAGGAGGCTCATGGCCTATGCTAGTGAGTTTATATAATTCTTGTAGGACAAAAAATGGTAGTTGGTTTTCGAGCTTCACCAAATCCAACCTAATAACAGGTAGCTTCCAACGTGTTCTGAAGATGGGATCATCTAAAATTTCCTGCAAGAAGATGCATTGGATTAACAAAATTTCCTTCAATAAAATGTAGGTTTCCACTTTCCCCACTTTATTTATTTTTAATTTTTTTTTTCTTATCATCTAGAAACATCAACATTTTAGTTTTTTGGATTATAAGTGGGGGTTCCTTTTTTACTTTACTTGCTTTCGTAATGAAAGGGGAATCTTAATCATTTTCCTTTTTTTCTTTTGAAGAAAACGCTAGCCTTGATCATTGCTAGCTTTTTTTTATGTCATAATCAAGGGAAAAAGGTGTTTATATATGATTCCCAGTATAAGGCAACAAGGAAAAAGGTCTTTAATTACATGACTTGCAACATGTTCTTTTGTTTCGTATACATCTTTTTCTTTTTACTGGTTTAGAAGTTTTGTTCCCCCCCACCCCCCCAAAAAAAAGAGAATGAAATGAGTTTAAGGGTTTGGGATAAAAAATTTTGTTAAAATAATTTCAATTGAAAAAATTTTATGGATAATTATTTGTATTTAGTTGTATTCTTGAAAATGCTCTAATTTTTATTAAAAGTTTGACTCATATGAAAAAATCACAAACTTTCATATAATTATATATAAATATTAAATAAAACGTTAATTCACAACTTTAAAATATTAATATAAAAAAACAATGCAAAAATTAAAAATAAGGACAATCAAAATAATTTTTTTTGAAAATTTAACTAATAATTAAAACTGTCAAAATAGAAATGCAACAAAAAAGAATAATAAAACTATCTACTAATTGTGGAAGGGAGAAGCCCAAAGAAAGAGGATCGCCAAATGGACTCAACTTGAGGAGCAACTAGGCCCAACTATTTATCAGATCAGGCCTAGTATAATTAGGATAATCCAGTTAGTGAAATCGAGGAAGGCAGTTCGCCCAAGGAGCCTGAGGAGCAAACACTCCTCGAGAGATTGGGGACAAATCACCAAAGCTATAAGGTTGAAGACTGAGGAAGGAAGTAGTAGAGTGCAAGAAAGGGAAGGAGGAAGCTTCTAGATAAAGTACTTATCACCTCCCTATTTAATGCACTATACTAACTTAGGTTGCCGCATTAATAGCAAAATGAACCCTGATTAGTGCACTCACAGCTTACAGCCTATTTTACCACCACTAACAAAGCAGTGATGGGACAAGTATCTAAGGAGAGGTCAATGACCATCCAAGTAGAAGGCTTGGAAGCAATCAGAGCAACTATATATAGGAAGGAAGATCCTCCTAGAAAGGGGATCAGAAAAATCTAAGGGAGGAGAAATAAAGATATAGAGAGAGAAATTGAGAATTGTGTAACCGAAATGTATATCCTAAGAACTATTGCTCCTTGGCTATCCAGAGGAAGAGCTTGGATATGAATCTCTATTTCCTTGCTAGTTATTATTCTCTACTAAAATTATTATCTTAGCCAATTTTCTTTCTTTAAATTATCAAACGAAGTTACGAAGGCTTGAAAGGTTGACCTTGACAATTCACCTCTACAAATTAATTGTATTGAGCCTCCATTCTAACTTGTTCTTATATAGTTTGAGCCGAATTGTTCGTTTTGCCCCTTACACTAATAAATTCACAAATTCACATGCATAACTACAAACACTTGAAACCTCCCCAAAAGTACAGTTGAAAGTTATTTTGTGCTACTTTTAAAAATTTAGGAGCCATTTCCAAAACTTTTGAGTCTTAAAGAGGGTGTATGATTTAGGCCTGATGAAGTTTTCAGCCATCCCAAACATCCAAAAATGAGAAAAATGTTTTATGTTGAAACAAACTAGACCTAAACTTTATGTTGTTGAACTGAAAATTATAAAATTCTTCATTTTGTTCCAACTTGAAAAAAAATAAATTTTTATGTTTTTTAAGATAAAAAAAAAAAATCAGTTACTGCAAAAAATCAAAACTTATAGATTAATTATACTCTATTAAATCACACGAATAAGAAGTCCTCAAAGTCAATCAAATTTCAGAAGTATTGTAATTGAACTAATATCTTAATCTCTTAGTGCTTCCGATGAAAACTTCAAATTCCTTCATTTCGAATTATTAAATAATAATAATAATAAATAAATAAATTAGGCAAATGAAATAATTGGAATGGATTAGTGGCTACCTTTTCACTCCTTAGATAATAGCGGAAGAGCTCAATTATGAAGCAACCTTCAATGACCATCATGCGGACAAAATCATCTGTAGAAATGTGTTCAAAGGCCTCTGAGTAGCACCATCTTGCTCTCCCTTCCAACCTCTTCATGGCGTCAGCAAGTTGTTGGAGCCAGTGTTCTCTTTCTTCCTTGCTTTCATAACGCATGGAACCGAAAAGAAACCGGAGTTTATGCTCTTCCATCTCTTGTAGCAGGGCATTTTTGTAATGAAAAGGGCCAATAGAGACAAGCACAGGGTCATAGGCACGTTCATTTACTCGTTTCATGTTTGTAGGAGCCCGGAACATTGTGCATCGCATTGGACAACATCTTCGGGCGGCAAATGATTCTTCTTTCATGGAGAACTCATTGACAAGCGTGAGCACCCAATTAGGAGTTGAACTTGTACTTGTAATTGTGGGATAGTCAAGCTTTTGGTTAAGGGATATATCTTCTCTCAGACCAGTGCTTCCCACCCCCAGTAGCAGTGAATCTGAATTATTAATTGCTTCCCTACTCATGTGGTTCATGAAGTTGTGCTCCATTTCTTGGAGAAATTTTAAAGAATGCAAAGTATGACCAGATACTATGATCTTAGCAATTCAAAATGATTATGTAATGGATTCAATAATTCTCTAATCTTATTATGGTATCTGCAGGGTCAAGTCAAGTCTAGCAGATAAAATTAAATACATCCTCAACTCTTTTAGACGCCCCATTTGTACAGCTAGGATATGACCTTTTTGACCCCTACTCTACTTACCCTGCTAGCAACTATTTTGCGTGGAAAAGGTTGTTAACATTTACCATTATTCCCATTATTAATGAAATAGAATATTAATATTAGGTGTAAACACCATTCAGTTGCTATTTAATAACATAAAATGCTAAAATTATAAAAACTTACTCCATTTGAGTTTGTATACTTAAAATTTTTTGTAACCTATGAATAGTAAGGTTGCATATATACAACCTTACTATTCATAAGTTAAAAAAAAAAAAAATTAATCTAGTAGTTGTGTGTAAAGAGAAAAAAATAGTGGGAGGAAAAAGAGAGAATAATATTATTTTATTATTTTATTGGGTTGTATATAAAAATAAAAATTGGAATGTAGAGTGAATTATAAAATAAGTTGGTAAAATAGATAAAACAGTGTTTGAGGATGCAAAATAGGATTTTTTTTTTTTTTAAATTTTTTTTTGCATCTTGGATGCTAGTGCTCAATTGTTCTTACTTTTTCATTAGTATCATTTCAAAAATTACATACAGAAACAAATGATAAGAATAGTTCATCAAAAAAGAAAAGAAAAGATAAGAGTCACGTTTTGTTACTTCATGACATAGGCAATGACACGTCATGCTCACACCTAAAGCTTATGTCGTATCAATCCTCACGATTTAGCATGGAAATTCATCTCAGTGAACCTATAAATCAGAATTGAAATTATATATAACTAGTCACTAACCCATGCGATGCACGAGATAATTAAATAAAAATTAAAAGTACTTATTTTGCTTAAAGGTTTATGATTTAGTTTTAAAAAATGTATAACTTGAAAATAAATGAAAATAAGTAATTTTTTGTTTAATATAATAGTTTAGAAAAATTCTTTTTCTTTCATATCATTGGTTCCACATAACACATTCCGGCGTGGGCTATTCTATAGTGATGACTTCACATAATACTCAACTACAATTGAATCTACTATCCACCATCAATTTAATCTTTGTTATCTTGATAGTAGATCTACAAATTTCATTTCATATTCTTAGAACTTGCCACATCATTATTATTATCTATAATATAATATAAAACTAAAAATTCTGACTTTTTTAGATACTTACATTGGATTTAGGATTAAAAATATAATTATAATTTTTTTTATTAGACCTCACGTTAAAATATTTTTTTTAAAAAGGACTCACTTAAGGTTTCAAAAAAAGAAAATACTAAGTTTCACGTAAAAAAAAAAAAATTGGATTAAGGAAAAAAGAGAGAGACTCCTGTTAGTACTTTCTCACTTTTATAAATTAAAATGATAATGTCACGTTGGAATATATATATATATATATATATTAAAAGGACTCATTTTGGGTTTCAAAAAAAGAAAGATTCACGTAAAAGAAAAACTTTAGGATTAAGGAAAAAGAGAGAGACTCCTGTTAGAACTATCTCACTATGTAGTTTAAAAAATTAAAATTAAAAAAAAAAACTTTAGGATTAAGGAAAAAAGAGAGAGACTCTTGTTAGGACTCTCTCACTATTTAGTTTAAAAAATTGATTCTTTTTTATAAATTAAAATGATGATGTGGAAAATTGTGAGTGCTTCAGAGGTTTCAATTATATATATATATATATATATATATATATATATATATATAGACGGATTAGTGGAATCGGAGTTTGCCATGATGATTTGAGGCTTCATGGACACCTAATTCCTCGGGAAAGTTCTACTGTCGTGAGTGGAAGGTGGTAGAGCTGCTGCTATGAAAAATCTATGTTTATGATGCTGGATTTTGGCCAAACTGAAAGACATCATCAGTTTTTATTTTTTTTATTTTTTTTATTTGGTTATTAGGAAGTAAGGTTGTCCATCTTGACCTGTCACTTGGCCCACCCGCCTAAACCACCCGACCCAACGCTAGCGATGGTTAATGACAAATTTCCAAGTTCAAAATCTGAAACTGGCGGGTCAGTCGGTGGTTCTTCGCATGAAAAACCGAATTCAAGCGACCCAACCCACCTCCACCTCTCTCAAACACAGATACGACAAGATTTGTTGAGATCTAGAGAGATCTCGACGAGATCCTTCAAGATCGAGGCAAATTTTGACAAGATTTGTCGAGATCCAGCCAGTTCTCGTTGAGATTTGGCTAGTTTTTGACAAGATCTGTCAAGATCCGGCCAAATCTTGACGAGATCTCATTGAGATTCATCCAGTTCTCACTGTCGTTGCTGCTCCATCAGTTTCTACCAAAACTAAAGCTGTCCACTCAAAACAAAATTGAACTAAATTGTGGTTTTGGGGGGGATCAAACTTCCTATCACCCAAAGTGGTCGAGTCAGTTTCAGGTTCAGCACAAACCCGACCTAGACCGACCTGTAGATAGCCCTAATAAGAAGTAGTTGCTTGGAAAGTTGCTAGATTTTCTCCCCCTAAATTGATAAAAAGATCAATTCCATTTTTTGATTTTTCTTTAAAAAAATTATTTTTTATTAAATTAGAAAAACTCATAAATACCAAAATAAAACATTGTTCATAAGACACCTAGCGACATAGTATAACATAATTATCTGAAACAAAGAAGGCAAAATTACCTTGTTTAAGTTATCAGAAACAAAGAAGGCAAAATTACTGATGTTAGTAACTGATTTCTGGATACTAACCAAAAATTTTATTTTAAGATTTGTTTTGTTTTTATGTATTTCTATTTTTATATATGATGAGTTAGCCATGTGTAATTCCTTTCAGTTGCTTAGAGCCCGTTTGGTTTATGGGTTTTCATCACCCAATTTTCAGTTTTCATCACTCATTTTCCAAATTTGTGGGCCCCACACCAACTTTGTTTGTTTGGATTAGTTTCTTAACTCAATTTCCATAACTCAATACTGAAAAAAATGAGTATGAGTTATGGAAATTGAAAACAAATCTTTGATGTTTTTAGTTTTTGAGAATTGAGTTTCGGTGGCATTTTTGTAAAATTAAGCAAATAATGGGACCCACCCATATGACTTGTCCCATCACATCAGGTCTCTCTCTAAAAATCAGTTTGGCCTCATTTCTTTTTCTCCAGCCCGTTGTCTCTCCTCCCCTTCAATTTTTTCTACTACCTAGAGCTCTTTCCTCACCAAACCTCCATTGCTCCTCCATAAATCACCATGAGCCACCGTGAGATGGCTTTCAATCGAGTCTCTCGGTTCAAGTAGCCTAGATCAGTTCAATCTCAGCTCATTCACTTTGGCCTATGCTCTCTCTCTCTTCCCCTTTGCCAGATCATTTTCCCTCTCTTGAGTTTGGGTGAGAATTTTCTCTCTCTCTCTCTCTCTCTCTCCTCCCCTTTGCCAGATCGGTTCATCTCTCTCCTCAATTTCATATTTTCATGATTTGGGTCTTTGATCTAAGGATTTGGATTTGAGCTTTTGGTTGTGGTTATGGTTTGAGGCTTGGGCTAGTGGAACTTGTGGTTATGAGTTTTCTATGCATTTGTTTGGATTTTTTGGTGGAGGTTGTGATTGTGTTGAGGGATGTTGGTGGTGGAGGTTGTGGTTGTGGGTTTTTGGGTTTGCTGTTGGTGGTGGTGGATTCTAGGTTTGCCATTGGTGGTGGTGGAGCTGGGTTTGGGTGTATGGGTTTCATATTCTTTGCGTAGAGTCACGCAGGTAAAGAGATTAAAATGGAAGGAAAACTGAATAGAAAAATGGTAGAGAATTAAAAAGAAGAAGAGAACTTGTTCCCGATTTTCGCATGCGTTGAAGTGGGAGGTGACTTTGCTTTTCGATTATTAGCTACTCTGCATTTTATGGGTTTTCTGATGGGAGAATGTGAAAAAGGATGAATAACATAAAAGAAAAGGGACGCGGGTAGCAACCATAACCTTTTGTGTAGTGTGAATGGGTGGACTCCACCAATTTAGCAAATAGTGGAGTTAAAAACTAAGATATATGACTGAGTTTTGTAACCAAACAAAAGTGTTGGATTTTTTGAGCGATAGTAAGGTTTGTGTTATGAGTTATGGATTTTGAATTTAAGTTATGAACATTGAGTACTAAGTTATGAAAACTAAGTCAGCCCTAAACCAAACGAGCCCTTAAGCTTTCGTTCATTACAATTGGGTTGTTGTGGGTTTATTTAATTATTTATTTTTAAAAGAGAAAAACCTTATTTTGAGGGCTGGGAAACCCTCGAAAGAGATAAAACATTTGTTTCAAGGGTCATGTAGGCCATTGAAATTTTTGTTTCGAGAAAATTTGTTTCAAAAGTTATGAAGGGCCATCTAGACTCTTAAAACAATTTTTTTTTTAGGGATTTCAATACTTTTTTTGAGGGTTTTGACCCTTGAAAAAACCAACTTTGCATCTCCATGGAATATTTACATTGACTTGATATAATCAACCGTGCATGTTTTATAGAGATAAAGATTTACACTTGATGTAATCAACCAGGTGTTATTAGTTTTACAGATCTCCATATGCATACATATACCAACATCACAATATCAAAAATCATTCATATTCATCACCAAAATAACATCAAAATGTCATTTTAATTAAAACACCAGCATCAAAATAAAATTCACATCCATATCCATGTTCATACAAATACATATACTATCACCGACATAAATATATAAATTTGTTCCATTAGTGTACGCAATCATCTTACTAAATTAGTGTTTAACACGTTAAGACAATACATAATTCTGCAATCATCATGAAAGGCTCAATGTCTTTGGTCCAACTTTGTTATATGGGCCTACAAAGAATAGGAACATAAGGAAGAAGATGGTAGCTCCTCACTTGTATCCTTTATTCCCCCCAAGACTTACCACACATGGAAACAAAAGCATAGATAGATATATGCATAGATTTTCAAGCATCAGATAAATGGCATTAGCGAAAAAAATAGATATAGAAATGACCACTTTCTCTCTAAAAGGTGGTTGTTAATACTCATTTACGTGACACATTTTCTACCAAACCCAACTTTCTTGTGGGTCTAGTTCATGTATTATAATATATTTTATTCTTTTAAACATGACCCAAGTCTATGTGACATATTGGGAAAATTGAGGAAGTGTGGTTTGGAGGGTATGGGTCAATTTCTTTCGAACTTTTTGCATGAGCCCAACTCATGCGTGCTACCAAGTGGGCAATGGATACTAGTAGCACCTCAGACTTATGGAGGATGTCTTGTATCTAAAATTTCCACCCTAAATGAACTTTAATACTTTGGTTGACTGTGGTTCAAAATTTTCCCCAAACCCATTTTTTCCTTTAAAAATAGTTGGCTCTCATTGGCCAACTCTAGCTGCTAGCCCTCACTTAGGTGAGCCTCCCAAGAGTTTAAAACAACTAAAAATGAGGATTCAATGGGAGCTTAGTCAAATCTTTCCCAAGTTATGCATAAAACAAGCTAACTCTTTTACCCAACTAAAGTAAATTTGAACCAAACTTCAACTTAGTACCTTGTAGGTCCATAGCCTCATCTTTTAACCTAAAAACTAGTTATTAAGTACACCTAGAGGTTACTATGAAACTCTCCCTTCAGTTCAAAACAAAACCAACCACGTTTTACCTAGATGGCTGAAACGTTAGAGCAAAAACCCATTTAGCCAGCCAAATTCTCATAATTTTGAAGTTTAGGAGTGGAAATATGGGTACAGAGGAATCTTTCCTCACTTTCTCACAACCTCTCTCAATTTCCTCTTTTTGCTGACTGTGGGTCGAAGTTTCAGACTTGTGTATATTTTCTGCATTTTCTTGCATTTTAATTATGGCATTTTGATTTCTCTCTTGTTAAAGCACAATTAGCATTTGTTCATTATACATTTGGAATTTTGGGCTTGAGTCTTCACAAATAAACACTTCTAAAGAACCCAATGGGAAATTTGGGCCTTTCTCACATTTTTTGCCCTTGTCACAAAAAGTCCCCAACATGAGTGCACAATCACTCATGCTGTTGGCTATGAGGACTTCTATACTGATACCAAAGAGACTTACCCTGAGATGGATTTTGACTCCTTCAAGATTCCCACTGCCACTGAGAGTTCTCTACTTCGAATGAGCTCTGAGGATGTTAATACTGTGGACGATGCCTCAATAGAGCCTGCCAAGGACGCCTCTACTACCAACAAGGACGACCCGAAGTCTGGGGGTGATACCCCCAGTGGTTTATCCGTTTATTTATTTACGTTTGTTGAGGATGCTCGCTGTTTTGGGCTTTATTTCAAAATTATTTAAGTACAATTCCCTCGTCCAAGTTTATGGAAGAGGAACAAATACAATTACCTTCATTGACTTTACATAATTCAAGATTTTTGGACGGTGGTTGTCTACCCTTCTTTAATTTTATAAATGAATGTCTGCTTTTATTTCTCACTTGGTGTTGAACATGTTATATGCTTTATGAACGAATTTTGTTTACATCGTCCATGTTATTTTTATAGTTTTTTAGTGTGGTCCGTCCATGTTAGAATAAAATTTTTATGCTCAACACTTCTACCATTCTTTAAATTTCACAAGTATAACTTGTCTATGAATGACGTTTCTTTTGCTAGCTTTATTTGTCCATATATTTGACTTATAGCCTGCATTATTCTTCATCCATAAGTTGGACGACCCTTTATTCATCTTTTGGTCAAGATGTTTCCAGTATTTACTCGTCCAAAGATTGGATTGTTTGGCTGGTTAAATTCATCCATGGACTTTGAAATATTTTTACGTGCACGTTTTTCCTCATCCATTAATTAGATGAATATACCTTAGGTTTTACCCCGTCCAGTGCTTAGACGAATATACCTTAGTTATTTTTCTTTGCTCAATTCTTATTCTAAGGAAAGCTTATAGACGTTACATCCCTGCGTCTAGAGATTTTACTCGTCTTAGGCCTTTAGCCATCTTATGGACTAGTTCGAATGAAGATAACTTGAGAATTAAAAATTCACACAACATCATATACATTGGGAATCCAAACTATATATACATAACATAAACATCGTCCACAAGCATGGCATATGATAAGAAGCTAGTGCCATAGGGAATGAAAAATACTTATATACAAATAGATAGACTAAGAACATGACTTCGTCCATTACAAATTCGTCCATAGATAGCGCAAAAGTTAGAAACTAATGCACTTTTGGGGAATTAAAATATTTTAAAACTTGCAGTAGAAGTAATAAACATAAGCAAATATGAGGAAAACGACACATAACTTCAACTTCGTTCATGATGCTCGTCCATGGTGATGCTTGTCTAGGCTGACCCTTCATTGATAGTATCTTCTCAAATGCTCAACACTTCATGGGTGTTCTAGCTTCCATCCATCTAGGGAGTATGACTTCTGCCTTTTGCAGTTGATTACCCTATAAGGTCCTTCCCAATTAGGCCCTAGCTTTCCATGGGTTGGATTTTTGGTTGCCAAGAAGACCCTTTTAAATATGAGGTCCTTAATGTTAAAGCACCTGGGTTTTACCATTGTATCATATTGCCTAGCCATAAGACTCTTGTATCTTGTTGTCATTTGCTCTGCGTCCATCCTTACGTCTATAAGATCAAGGTTAAGGCGAAGTTGTTCTTCATTCTCCTCATCCTGATACCTCATAAACCTATGATTAGCCATGTGCACTTCCACTGGTATGACTGCTTCACTTCTGTAGGCTAGCTTGAAAGGAGTTTCTCCTGTGGGGGTTCTCACAGTTGTCCTGTAAGCCCATAGTACACCTGGTAGCTCATCTGGCCATACTCTTTTTGCCCTCTCAAGCCGAGTCTTGATGATCTTTAACAAGGATCGGTTTGCTACTTCAGCTTGTCCATTTACTTGTGGGTGGGAGGGTGAGGAATAATGATTCTTGATTCCTAGCTGCTCGTAGAATTCTCTAAAGGGTGCGTTATTAAACTGTCGTCCATTATCTAAAACTAGTACTCTGGGTACCCCAAACCTGCATACAATGCTTTTCTAGACAAATATTTTGACATTTTGCTGTGTGATTTTTGCCAAGGGTTCAGCTTTTATTCACTTAGTGAGATAATCAATCCTTACTACTAAAAACTTCATCTGCTTGGTTCCAATTGGAAAAGGACCTAAAATATCAAATCCCCATTGTGCAAAGGGCCATGAAGCCATCATTGAGGTAAGGTACTCCAACGATTGTCTAGCGTTATTACTGAATCGTTGACATTGATCGCATACCTTCACATAAACCTTGGCATTTGCTTGAATGGTTGGCCAGTAATAACCTGCATGGACGACCTTGTGGATGAGTGCTCTAGGTCCTGAATGGTTGCCATATGCTTTCTCATGGACTTCTCTCAATACAAAGTTTGCTTCGTCTGACATTGATCTCACACCTTCACATAAGCCTTGTCATTTGCTTGAATGGTTAGTCAGTAATAACTTGCACGGACGACCTTGTGGACGAGTGCTCTAGCTCTTGAATGGTTGCCACATGCTCCCTCATGGACTTCTCTCAATACATAGTTTGTTTTTTCTGGAGCTAAACAACTTAGGTAAGGCTAAGAGAAGCCTTTTTTGTATAGCACCCCATCTATAAGGATGTACTGTGCTAATCTAATCCTTAGCTTTCTGGCCTGGTCTCTTTCTTCTGGAAGCCTTCCATCTGTTAGGTAGGTGACTATTGAGGTCATCTAATTTTCTTCACCTCCTTGGCATGTGTACTTGGCATGTATTGGATTTCATTAGACTTGTCCACCGTTCCATCTGCTGAGGCTTTCTTGGCTAAGGCATTTGCTTCTATGTTTTTTTCCCTTGGGACTTGAATGAAACTAGCTTCTTTAAATTTCTTAACAAGGCATCTCACCTTATTAAGATATTTCTTCATCCGTTCTTCTTTAGCTTCACACTTTCCATTCACTTTACCTATAACCAACTAAGAGTCACCATGGACGACTATTGACTCCGCCTTTAAGGACTTAGCCGATTCTAGCCCCTTAAGAAGGGCTTTATACTCAACTTCATTGTTGGTTGTTTGATATTGTAGACGAACCTTATACTTTAACTTATCTCCTTTTGGAGACTACAACACAACTCCTATTCCTCCTACATATAGTGTAGACGATCCATCCATATGGATGACCCATTTTTAACCTCTTCCACCCTGTCTAATCCACCATGACTTGGAGTGAATTCTGCAATGAAATCTGCTAAAGCTTGAGCTTTTATTGCATTTCTTGGTTGGTACCTGATATCAAACTCACTAAGCTCAACGGCTCATTGGATTAGTCGTCATGTAGCTTCCAACTTTTTCATTGCCTTCTTGAGCGGATGATCTGTCATGACATTAATGACATGAACCTAGAAGTAATGCCTCAGCTTTCTAGAAGCCGTTATTAATGCAAAAGCTAACTTTTCCATCATCGGATATCGTCCTGCTACTCCCCTTAATGCTCGGCTTGTATAATACACAAGCTTCTGCACCTTCCCTTCTTCTCTGATTAATGCTAAACTTGCCAAATGTGGGGATAATGCTAAGTATAAATATAACTCCTCACTAGGTATGGATGGACTTAGCAGGGGAGCGGTGGTAAGATAGACTTTAAGATCTTGAAAGGCTTTTTAGCACTCGTCCATTCATTCAAATGCATTCTTGAGAACTTTGAAAAAGGATAAACATTTATTTGCGGCTTTTGAAACAAACCTGTTTAGAATTGCAACTCGTCTAGTGAGGGTTTGGACTTCCTTGACATTCTTTGGTGGTTCCATGTTTAGTATGGCTTGGATCTTATTTGGATTTGCTTCAATTCCCCTTTGTGAAACCATAAATCCTAGAAATTTCCCTGATGAAACCCCGAAGGAACACTTACTTGGATTCAGCTTCATATTGTATTGTCTAAGTGTGTCAAAGGTCTCTTGTAGGTCGTCTAGATGTTTCTCCTTGTCCAAGCTCTTCACCAGCATATCATCCACATAAACCTTTGCATTCCGTCCTATCTGTGGATAGAACATAGGATTGACTAACCTTTGATATGTTGCCCTCGCATTCTTCAAACCAAAGGGCATCACCTTATAACAAAACAAACCTTGACTGGTAATGAAGGATGTCTTCTCTTGATCTGTCTCGTCCATCCTTATCTGTTTATACCCTGAGAAGGTGTCCATGAAGCTTAGTAATTGATGACCTGCTGTTGAATCCACCAATTGATCAATACGTGGCAAAGGATAACTATCTTTGGGGCAAGCTTTGTTCAAATCAGTGAAGTCTACACACATCCTCCATTTGCCATTTGCCTTCTTGACCATCACCACGTTAGCTAACCAATCAAGGTAATAAACTTCCCGAATAAATTTTGCTGTGGTTAACTTTTGGACTTCTTCCTTAATAGCATTGTCTCATTCTGGAGCAAAGACCCTCTTTTTCTAATGAATAGGCTTGGAAGATAGGTGCACATTCAATCGATGGGTAATAACACTTGGATCAATTCTTGGCATGTCTTCATGACTCCATGCAAAAACATCAATGCTCTTCTTTAAGAACTGGACAATATCTTGCTTCATCTTTTCCTTCATAGTTGTTCTTACCCTCTTCTAGAAGGATGTCTTCCAGAACTTTGGGGGGCTCTGATACAACTCTTCTCTTCTCTATGCTTATGGTCTGCACATGCTCACATAGCTAGGTAGCATTCTCTAGCGGCTAACTAATCTCCTTGCACTTATCATATCCCATAGTCTGTTGAAAATTTGGTAGATAGGTGGTAGGTAAATGTTATTGCCTTCCAACTGTTTAAAGTTGGTTTTCCAATGATAGCGTTATAGGCAGATGAACAGTCCACCACGAGGAAATTCACTTCCTTAGTTATCTATTGTGGATATGCTCCTACCACCATAGGTAATGTAATGGTGCCCATAGGGTTGCACTTTCATCCCCCCAAATCCTACCAAGCGCGAATCTACTAGATGGAGTTGATCTCATCTAAGCCTCATTTGTTGGAAGGCAGGGTAATACAAGATGTTCGCCAAACTCCCATTGCCTACCAACACCCTTCTAGTCGTATAATCAGCAATGAGCAAACTAATGATGATTGCATCGTCATGTGGGTTGTGAACCATATCAGCGTCCTCATTCGTGAATGTAATGGCTTGCTCATCTGCCCCCTTCGTCCTTGGGGGTCGTCTAGAGAGTTGGATGTTTTGTACCATCTTCAAGTACATCTTCCTTGACTTGGAAGATTGCCATGTTGAGGTTTCTCCTATAATAACTCTTATTTCACCAAGTGAGGGCCGCGATGAATCTTCTGCCTTCCCCTTCAAGTTTTTGTCCTTGTGATCTCATCCAAGAAAGTTTCTCAATTTTTCTTGCTTGATGAGATTCTCTATCTGTTGCTTCAAGTTTAAACACTTGTCCGTGTCATGCTGGTGATCTTTATGGAAGCGGCAATACTTGTTCCTATTGCACTTGTTAGGATCTTCCTTCGTTTTTTCTGGCCATTTCAATGATAGATCGTCCTTGATTTGCATAAGTACTTGGTTGAGTAAAACATTTAAAGGCGTTTATTGCTGATTTCGTATTGAGAACGAACTTGCCTTTTTGTTATCTCTGTCCTTCCTCTCTCTTGTTTGGGCCTACTTTGGGCGAGGGCCTTATTCTGGATGGCGTTGGAACTCTGCTTCCATTTGTTCTGCCTTCTTTCTCTTTTTGGCGATGATCGTGTCTTTTGCATTCATGAAGCTTTGGGCTGAATGGACGAATTCAGCCATGGTCTGTGGTTCTTGTTCATAAAGCTTGTGTATGAATAAATCTGCCCTAACTCCATTGTAGAAGGCTGCTAACAACAACTTATCGTCCATCTCGTCTACTGTCAAGGCTTCCTTGTTGAAACGGGTAATGAAGGACCGCAAGCTTTCATTGACCCTTTGCTCTATGGTTAATAGGTTGGATGAGGAGCATTTATGCCTTTATCATTCGATAAAGTTGTTGACGAACAACTTACTCAACTCCTTAAAGGAACCAACAGTATTCAGAGGTATTTTTCTGAACCACACTCGTGCTAGCCCCTTAAGGGTGATTGGGAAGGCCCTACACATTATCTCATTAGGAACTCCTTGAAGATGCATCATGGTCTTGAAAGTTGCAATGTGGTCACACGGGTCGAACGTTCCATCATAAGAATCCAAGGAAGGCATCTTGAACTTGGAAGGCAAAGGATGACTGTTGATGGAAGCTATGAAAGGGGAATTAGTTCGATGAACCAATTCTTCTATAGGATTCGCTCTTCGCATATTCTCCCTCATCTCGTCCATGGCCTTCCTCATTTGATCCATTTCCCTCTCCAAGTGTGGCAGCCTTCGTGAAGTGGTACCTCTTGAGTGGCTCTCATGCTCAACATCTTCTCCTTCCCTAACTCCTTGACTTTAGGCTTGTCCTTCCATGCATCTTTCATGACATTGTCTCAGATTAATCTCCCTAGTCAACTCCTAATTCTGACGGGTTAACTCGGCCATGACGACTACCATGGACTGCATTTGTTGGATGGAAGGCGGTTGTATGGCAGGTGCTAATTGGTGATCACAGTTAGGATGACTAGAAGCGTTTCCACTCTCCTAATGACCTAGACTAGTGGCCATTGACCTTGTTCGGACCATATAACCTTTTGTCTAAGAAAGATAATTTACAGAGTACAAATTAAACATATTTCCATAGACTGTGCCAACTAATGATTTACAGAAAATCAGTAGGCTGAATGCTCCGAGCTTGAATGGGCTAATGATTGCTTGGAAGGCCTGAAAAGAAAAAGACACAAGATCAAAGGAGACTGGCGTGAACTGGCCAAGAACTCTCCGATGCTTAAGTTAGTTTTTTCTCTAGAATTCAAGAATTCCAACTTTTTAAGAGTAGTGAAAACTTCCTTTCATTTGATGTGGATGAGTCCTTATATAGTGAGTTTTGATGTGGTTACTTGTTTAATAACTTCCCTAATACATGTAGAAGTTTGAAGGTTTAGACTTAACTTCCACAACTGCTACAGAAGTTAAATAGTTCAGTCTTATCTTCTATAACTGCTATAGAAGTTAGAAGGCTCAACCTTATTCTCTATAACTGCTATTGGAAGTTAAGAATATAGTGGGAGGTTAGAGCAATGAGTGAGGATTTCGCTTATTATTCGGAATAGTAGAATGTGGTCTAGGTTATAAGTTTCTAGATATAAACTTACTCTAAAAATCTCTAAGTGTTAAAGGGTCGTCCATTAGGTGCTTCCCTGATGGACAACCTTCATACCCATGAATGACCTCCTGAGTGTGGACGACCTTCTCACGTTGGGTTAATATTTTTGCCTCTGGACAACACTATGGACGAATTGGAGATAATCAGATTTAGTTCACTATCAGATGCTATTTTGGCATTTTTAGTGAGTGTGTAAATGAGATCAAATAAAATTGGAACATGTGACTTATGTAAAAAAAATGTACATCAATATTATGTTAATATTGTCATTTATCTTGTGTAAAAAAAATGTACATCAATATTATGTTAACATCAAAAAAAAATGTACATGAAAAAAATGAGATCAAATAATTTTGGCATTTTTTTTTTAAGGAGGGATATTAACAAAAAAAATATTGTCATTTATCTTGTGTATTTATCTTATTATTCTTAATTGCTTTGTTGTCTTGAAATTAAATCAATAAGATTTTGACATCTAATTAATTCAATTAAGGAAAAATTAGAGTTAAATACTCATAAATGTATGGTTTATACTATACAGTATAAGAATACGTACTAACTGTTGAATCTTGATGTGGAATGATGTTTTGATTGGATGGTCCTATCATTGCATTTGATATGTCATTTTGATTGTTTTGAACTCAATTATATTTTAGAGTGAGATTCTTGTTCATCTAACGATTCAAACAACGTTTTTTCTCACATAGTATTTCAAAGTTGCAATTTTACCTTTGATGGATTACTTGGTTACAAAATAGGGTGTCTACAAAAGGATCCCCAATATAGCTTTAAAATGTTTGTGTTCTCCATCAAAGGATTTCTAAGGTATAGCTATACACAAGAAGTTTCCTTCGTAATCCAATATTTGGTTGTGAAACTTTCTCTAGAAATCATTTGAACAACAATAGTTAAAGGTATGATTGTTTTCTTCTGATGTTTCGAATTTCTTACATGAAACAAATCTAACACTAGTTTTGAGAAGTGCAGTTTTTGCCAACTGATGATTGGAATAAGGTAATTTCTAAGTTTGTGAGGTGAAGAGAATGATAAAGAGAGAAAGTTATGGTGTTATCAATTAATTGCAAGGTTTGTGAGATAGAGAGAAGGATAAATAGAAAGAAAGTTATGGAGTTATCATTTACAAAACTAATCAACATAAGAAATCAACTAAATTACGAGGCTATGTAAAATTGTGAGGACTTAAAAGCTAATGTGGTAAAATATTAAGCAAAATATTATGAAATCAACCAAAACTCAAACTTATTTGTATATAGCTTATTAATTAAAACCTTATATATTTTTTAGATACAATTATAATCTTGTCTATCAAAGAACAATAACATATGTATAATCTTTATAAAATATCATTATTAGATGACATCATCAATTTCAATTGTTATAGATTTATCATCATGGAATAATTTTAATATTATACTACACACTTTGCTATAACTATCCTATATGATGGACTATGAGTAGTAGATAAAAAATGATAGGTCTATCATCTATGTGATAGTAATAGACAATAATAACAAAGTGTGTGTGAAAGTGTTAAGTACTAGAATTATTCTTCTTCTTAACTTCGATGCATATACAATAACCTAATCGTACATTTTTTTTTAGAGAGAGTTTAAACCTATGAAGTTCGCTCCTGATGATATCATCAGACCAAGATACCAATCAGTTTTTGGTGTAGACGGTGATTGAATTCTAGATCTCTTATTCAACTATTAGAGACTTTACCAGTTGAGCTAGCTGGAATCCACAAATCATACATTTGATTAGAAAAATGTTGAAGCTGATTAAATGATGTTTATTTAGTCTTTTTTTTCTTCTTCAAATCAAGTTCAATTATTCTAATATACTCCAAAAACAATGGTAAACTGATAATAAATATATTATTATTTTTTGAAAAACACAATGCAATTTTGTAATTTTTTGAAATTATAAATTGTAATTAATATAACATTATTTCTAATAGGCTGAACACTAAACATTGTATGGATTTTAAGTAGCTCAATTGGTTAAATTTTCTATTGTTAAATAAGACATTTAAGATTTAAATTTACCAGTTGAGCTAGCTGGAACCCACAAATCATACATTTTATTAGAAAAATGTTGAGACTGATTAAATGATGTTTATTTAGTCTTTTTTTTCTTCTCCGAATAAAGTTCAATTATTCTAATATACTCCAAAAAAAATGGTAAATTGATGATAAATATATTATTATTTTTTGAAAAACACAATGCAATTTTGTAATTTTTTTGAAATTATAAATTGTAATTAATATAACATTATTTCTAATAGGCTAAACACTAAACATTGTATGGATTTTAAGTAGCTCAATTGGTTAAAATTTCTATTGTTAAATAAGACATTTAGGATTTAAATTATGCCTACACCAAACACCATTAGTATTTTGGCAAGATGATAAAGAACAATAATTTTAGAACAATAATTTTGGAATGGACATCATAAATTGAAATTTTATCGCACCAATATCTATAAAAAGGACACTAACATTACATTTATTATACTTCCTTTATGGGAGAAGATAGCGAATGTCCTAAGAGTATTAGTTTAGAGAATATTTTTAAAAACTTTTTGTGGGGAAAAAAGTAACTAACTTTTTTGATAACTTTTTATATTTATCATAAAACCAATATTAAAACTTTATTAAAATAATTTATTAACAAATTCTCTAAAGATACTCATTAAAACCGGATCTTTCATTTATAACCTATTACTTTTATAGTTAAGAAAAAAATTATAAAGTTTATTATTTCTTCTAGACTTAAGTATTTAAATTATAATGAAATATTTAGTTTTATTTTAGGAAAATGTCTGTAGACATCCCCTATATAGTATACTCACTCTCCAAAAATAAGGGGAACCATAACTTCAAGTCAAGGTTTTAACCTTCGTATTATTTTTTAGAAATTGTATCTATTATATATGCAATAGACAATTCTCTTTATCTATACTACCCTCATCACATGCGTTTTGCATGTGCGATAGGGCTTTTTTTTTTTTTAGCGGTTGTATTTTATAGCAAAAACAAATGTGTTTTTATTTTATATATATATTTTTTATTTTGAAAATTTAATTTATAAGTGAGATTTTTTTTTTAGTGGTTCTATTTTGTAGCAAAAAAAAAAGTGTTTTTTTATACTACTATTTAAGGGACATTTACTATTTGGATTCCTTAATTTTTATGCCTAAAATACCCTTAAATTCATCTATTTGTATAGCTTAAATAATAGGGTTAGACATGTAAAATTAGTAACTTAAAAACTCCTAATTTTTAGCTAAATTAAAAAAAAAAACATTTTTTCTCCCACCTCCACATTTTACTCTCACGTTAGTAGTCAAGTACTGATACAACTTTTTTTTTTTAAATAAATAAATATAAAACTATTTTATTTTCTCCCATAAACGTACTCTCTCTTTTCTTTTTCTTTTTTTTTCTAATTTCCAAAATGAAATTGTTTGCAACTTTTTATCACTGAATGGTTTAACAAATTTCAAAAGTTTGACACATTTTTTTCCTAAAAATTCGCATACATTGTCTCTATTTAGATATATTTCACACACTTTTTACATATACTATACATATCCTAAATTAAATAACTAAATTAAAAAAAAATCAAATCCCACTTTCACCCATCTTCCTAAAATTTAGCATATATACCTCTTCAAATCCCAAGTACACGTTCACCTATTTGAATTCAAATTTTTTTTTTCTAATTTCAATTGAATCTTTACTTTTAACTTCTAATCATTATCTTTTATTTTTATTAAAAAAAATTGTTCAAAATTCTTTCTTATTCCTTAACTAACCACCAATATTCCCAACAAAAAATTTATAATATATATATATTCCCAGCAAAAAATAAAAAGAGGTTAACAATTGGATAAGGTAAACTATGATGAACTATCGCTTTTAAAAAAATTTGTCTACAAATTCTCACAAACACAACTTCAAACTTCCACCCATCATCATTAAGCAATTATAATGTTCTCCCTCCATTCCTATCCTCCATAGCAACAACTATTTTTGTATGTAGCCTTTGTAATGAACGTTATTTTATGTTTTTAGGATAAAAGTTTGCAATCAACGGGTAGGGGACGCGAAGTCCGTGCTACAAATGATATGCCACAATTTTGAAGTCTCTTCATGTTGACAACCCGGCTGCTAAAGTTCATTATAGAGTCTACGTTCCTAATAGAGCAACATCATCTCTAGAGGTAATTATTTCATGTTGTTTGGATCTAAACATATGTTAGAATGTATTGTGGGAGTTGGATTTGGGAAGTGTCTTCCTAAGTTTAGTAAGCCCAAATTCACATGTTTAATTTTTTTAGTACATTCTGTGTAAGAGATCAAAAAATTTTTAAATTTACTTAAAATATAGAAGAGCCTCTGAGCACATGCATGAGCGCATGCTCAGAGGCTAGTATGTTATATATATATAATTTTTATTTTGAAAATTTAATTTATAAGTGGATAAAAAAAATTTGAAAATAGATAGGAGAGTGATCTTATTTTTTAGGCAATATTTTAGTAAGAGTTAGAGTTATATTTTTACTGGATTGTTTTTTAGTTTTGTCTCTACTTAAATATAAGGATACAGGGGCATTTTAGAACTATGAAAATGAGGAATCTAATTTATATATATATATATATAATTTTTATTTTGAAAATTTAATTTATAAGTGGATAAAAAAAATTTGAAAATAGATAGGAGAGTGATCTTATTTTTTAGGCAATATTTTAGTAAGAGTTAGAGTTATATTTTTACTGGATTGTTTTTTAGTTTTGTCTCTACTTAAATATAAGGATACAGGGGCATTTTAGAACTATGAAAATGAGGAATCTAATTTATATATATATATATATAATTTTTATTTTGAAAATTTAATTTATAAGTGGTATAAGAAATTTAAAAATTAACAGAAGAGTGGTTCTATTTTTTGGACAATGTTTTAGTGAGAGTCAAAGTTACATTTTTACTAGATTGTCTTTTAATTTTATTTTTACTTAAATATAAAGTTGTGGGAGAATTTTTGACTAAAAAATGAAAAATACAAACAGAAAAAACTCCTTAAATAATAATTTTAATAATAATTCTATAACCATATAAATTATTTCTCAAACTTTTTATAAAATTTTCAACGTAAATATTATTTACACGTAAATTCATTATTTTTTCTCCATCATCCACCTTCTAGTATGCTATGGCAAAAAATTGTAAAGACTTTTCCTCGTTTTAACTGCTGCCTACGTACTACGCTTCTAAGTCAACACAACGTACAAAGGAGGACATACATGATGCATCTATAAACAAGTCCAAAAGCTTATGCTTGAATACATTGTGAGGATAAGCATAACATCTTGGCTATGGACAGCAAACTTCTGAACTCGCATTTAATCTCATTTACTACTCCCAACTGTCACCGACTCTCTTTTGGCATATAAGAAGTGACTCCCAGCAGTGTGGTTTAATCAGGTACTAAAGCAGAGCGACAGCAAAAAGAGAGAGATTGAGAGAGAGTGATAGTGATTGAGAGAGGAAGAAAGATGACAAGGTGGTGTATTGTGGTGATTCTTGCTCTTGCTGTAGTCCACACTACAGCAAGAACTGTGCCAAGTGATGCTGGCCTCGACGACCAAAAGAACTTCGTCGCATTCGGTGGGGTTGGCGGCTACTCCGGACTTGGCAGTAATGGACTTCCCTTTGGTGGAGTTGGTGGAGCTGCTGGGATTGGCGGAGGACTTGGTGGTGGAGGTGGAGGTGGCTTAGGTGGAGGACTTGGAGGTGGAGCTGGCTTAGGTGGTTTGGGTGGTGTTGGTGGCATTGGTGGATTGGGTGGGGTTGGTGGTGGTATTGGTGGTTTGGGTGGTGTTGGTGGTGGTATTGGTGGTGTTGGTGGTGGTATTGGTGGTTTGGGTGGTGTTGGTGGTGGTGTTGGTGGTGGTATTGGCGGTGGAGCCGGTGGTGGCGTTGGAGGTGGGACCGGTGTTCTTCCATTCCCTTGAGCTTGAAGTTTGGTATTTGAATTTAGCTAGCTTATGATCTACGACTACTAGTGTTTTTAACTTATTTAGTATGTTGGCAGTTAAGTTAGTTGTGTGAGAACGATATGTCTTAGTACTTCGTTGTATTTACTTATGTCTACGTTCGTAGTCAAAAGACTCAAAAATAATAATTTGAAAAGTGCTTCCATTTGTAGTCTTTGAGTTACTTAGGTTTTTATGGCCTTGTAAACGTTTCTGTAGTCAAACATTATCGAAATACGTTCATTGCGTTGTGTGACATTTTCTATCTTCGTTTCTTCTTCTTTTTCACTTTGATGTTTACGAAAGAATTCAGATAGTCATTTCATGACTCTAAAATGCTTGAGCTTCCATGCATAGCAAAGTTGCCCCTTTTTTTCAGTCATTGGCAAATTGTTAATTTACAGGCATGCCGAAGTATGGTGAAAGCAAGACTTTTTTTTTGGAAGCCGAAGTATGGTGAAAGCAAAAACACTTTAGAAGAAATACTCTAAAATATTTTATATATATAAAAAAGAAAAATAAAAGCAATCACGACAAACGTGCCCATGCAGGCTTAAATAGGAGTTACAATAACCTTATTGTGGTAAAGTATATGTGAAAGTGTTAGGTACAAATTAAATTATTCATCTTCTTTTAGCTTCGATGTATATACAATAACCTAATCATAAAGTTTATTAGAAAAATATTGAGGCTGATTAAATTATGTTTATTTAGGTTTTTTTTTTTCTTCAAATAAAGTTTAATTATTCTAATATACTCCACAAAAATGTTACCCTAATAATATTAATAAATATATTATTATCTTTCAAATTAAAAACACAATACAATTTTGTAATTTTTTTGAAATGGTAAATTGTAATTAATATAACATCATTTCACATAAGACTAACCCTAAACAATATATTAGTTCTAAGTAGTTTAATTGGATAAATCTCTTATTATTAAATAAGAAGTTTAAGATTTAAAATTCGTTTACACTACAAATCAATTTATTTTGTTAACAGGAAGATAAAGAGCAAAAATCTGGAAACCAACCTCATATAATAATTGGAATTTTATCATTTCAGTATCTATAAAAAAGATACTAACATTACATTTATAATACTTCATTTATGAAAAAAAGTTAATAAATGCCGAACATTAGTTTGGAAAATATTTTTAAAATTTTCTTTTCACAGCTTTTTACATTTTTCTTAAAATTAATATTAAAAATTTTATAAAATAATCAATTAACAAATATTTTAAAAATAAACTGTTAACTGGATCCTTTATTTATAGCCTATTATTTTTATAGTTTTAATTTAGAAAAATGTTTGGTGCGCATCCTTACGTACACATGGTGCACACTCTCCAAAGAGAAGGGAAACCGAAGTTACAACTTTCATTTTTGCTTTCACCAAAAAATAAAAAATAAAAAACTTCCATTTTTGCTTTTTAGATATTGTGATGACGAGAGTATAACATCTCTAAACAAGGTTCCAAAGCTTATTCTTGAATATATTGTGATGATGACCCTAAAATCTCGGCCATGGACAGCAAACTTCTGAACTCGCATTTAACCTCACTTACTACTCCCAACTGTCACCCACTTCTCTTTTGCCCTATAAAAGGTGACCCCCAGCAGTGTGGTTTCATCAGTCTAAAACAGAGCGACAGTAAAGAGAGAGAGAGAGAAAGAGTGTGTGTGTGAGAGAGTGATTGTGATTGTGATTGAGAGAGGAAGAGAGATGACAAGGTTGTGCATCATGGTGATTCTTGCTCTTGCTGTAGTCCACACTACAGCAAGAACTGTGCCAAGTGATGCTGGCCTCGACGACCAAAAGAACTTCGTCTCATACGGTGGGGTTGGCGGCTATTCCGGACTTGGCGGTAATGGACTTCCCTTTGGTGGAGTTGGTGGAGCTGCTGGGATTGGTGGTGGACTTGGAGGTGGAGGTGGCTTAGGTGGAGGACTTGGAGGTGGATCTGGCTTAGGTGGTGGTCTTGGAGGTGGATCTGGCTTAGGTGGACTCGGTGGTCTTGGTGGTTTGGGTGGTGGTGTTGGCGGTGGAGCCGGTGGGGGCGTTGGAGGTGGAAACGGTGCTCTTCCATTCCCTTGAGCTTGAAGTTTGGCTTTTGAGTTTAGCTTACGATCTGCTAGTGTTTTTAACTTATTTTTAGTGCTTTGGCAGTTAAGTGAGTTGTGTCTTGTGTGAGAACATGTTTTTTAGTACTTTGTTGTGTTTCCTTTTGTCTACGTAACGTAGTCAGAAATAATAGTTTGAAAGGTGTTTCCATTTGTAGTCTTTGAGTTACTTAGGTTTGTATGGCTTTGTAACGTTTCGGATTCAAACATTATCGGAATACATTGCTTTGTGTGACATTTTCTATCTTCGTTGGTTTTTATTTTTATTTTTTCCCAGTCAGTGGCAAATTGGTTATGTTGATTCAGAAAGCGATCCCTACAGGTTAATTCAGCCTCACGTCTACTCTCAGAGATTTATTTTTAATTTACAGGCAATAACGTGCCAAGATTTTATTTTTTGGGAGCCGAAGTATTGTTAATTTTAGAAGAAATACTCTAAAATATTTTAAATATAATAGAAATTAAATAAAAATCCTTTTAAACAAATGGAGTAATCACGACAAACGTGCGCATGCAGGCTAAGAAGTTTAAAGTTTAAATGCAACTCCAAAATGGTGGAACGTATTATCAATTTTATTGATTATTACAAAACGCATTTTTAATTATATGTTAATAAGTAGTAAATTAATTCTAATATCTTGAAAAGTAATTAAGAGCTTTTAATTAGAGACGGGCTTACTTTAGAGCCAAGAGGGACCTTTTCCCTGCCCTGTAACACTCCTTTGTATATAAAATACACCATTTTGTATTTGGAAAATTTTGTTTTTCATTCATATAAAAAAAGACAAGCCGAGAAATAAGAGACTTGTATGTGTGTATTCATATTTATTCTCGAAATTTTGATCGAAATGGTGGTAGATCCAAAGCACACATTTATTTTATCCATATATCATCGTTTTTTTCCCTTGAATTGTGACAAATGGTTTATATTTAATTGAACGCCAATGGCCTATCAACTTGTTTTTCAAATTGTTGTACTTATATGTACTTTTTCAATTCTTGTTAAAAATATGAAACGAGTATTTTCATATTTAAATATTATGAAAACTAAATTTCAAAAAGATTTTCTAAAGTACTGTTTGATTTCGTAAATTGAAAGGGAAAACATTATAAAATTTAGTAAAAAAAAACCAACTACATATCAACCAAAAAATTATTAAAAAGAGTAAAAGCAACAAAAAAATTTTAAATTTAAATTTAAAAATACTACCACATGCAATTTTCTATCCATTGCATTTAAGAAATGGTAGTAGATCCAAATCTTAAATAAATAATGCTTATACAAAGATGTCTCAAATTTTGGAAACCTATTTATATATATATATATACACACACACACACTTATAACATCCAAATCTTAATTAATTTTAACTTTTGATAATTAAGACTTTTTTTTTTTAAGTTCTTAAACTTCTAAAATTTAAACTTTAATCTTGCCTAATAGTAGCTAGCAACATGGGGCTACACATCCTATCAAAAAAAAAAAAAAAAAACATGGGACTACACAGCTACACCAAATTCTTTGAGATTTATATATATTAAATACTCTTTTATATCTTCTCTATCCGACACATTTAATGTGACAACGAACTCCATACCAAACTCATTTAAGGAAACAAAATTAAGATTACACCTTCCGTAGGACAAAAATTGAAACAGATGGCAAAAAATCAACATACTAATAAATTAAACGAAGCTGTAGATCAGTTAATTCAGATAAGACAATAATATGACTGTAAATGGTTGCACCAAAAACCTTGGATATATTAATAAAGCACCTTCACCACATACATTCTTGTTGATAACATTGAGCTAGCCTTTTACTTTTACTCCTCCATTTGTGTAATATATATATATATTTTTTTCAATTACACGATCTGGTTGGGGTTTGAGGTGCCACAAATTCCTGGAGTTAAGGACTCTTGCTACTTGCTAGTTGCTATCACACTTGATTTCAGTGTTATCCGACCCTGAAATAACGTAGCACCAAGCTTGAAAGAGCTAGCCGACCCCTTAAAGTGATGCACATCTCTTTCACCTGACAAAGTTTATGAGATCTCCATCTCATCTCATAAAATGCAAGAAGATGCAACACGTTGTGCTTGACAGATGTTATTATGATGTTTGGTAAAAATGGCATTTAATGAGGTGACCCACTGTTACTTAAAATAGGCAGCAGGACTGCCATGTCTAATTTTCTAGCTCTGGCAGTGGCAATGGCAACGGCAGCTAGCTCTGCTCAATTATGTGAATTCAATACTCTGCAGTGTCAGTAGTAAAGACTCAAGAGATGCCACCCAATCAAAATGTTACTACAATACTCCACAGCTTAGGTGTTAGGTTTCACATTCATTTGTTTAGGTGAGAATTATTCAGTCAAAGATAATATTGCAGCACTCAAGCTCGATCTTCAAACACCGTGGAGACCACCGTATTTATCTCCCATCTGTATAGAAATTTATGGGTAGCATAATAAATTTCACAATTTTTTAAAAATAAATTGTAATTAGTGAATAGTAAAATTGAAAGTAATGTTATATAATTTATTACTTTAAAAATAATAAAATTTGTTGTGTAAGCATTAATTCTTATCTAACAAAAATTTGAAGTGACATAATTAAATGTAAGGGTGTGCATGAGTTGGGTTAAGAGACTTTTCAACTCAACCCATCAAGGCGAGTTAAAAAAAATCAAACTCAACCCAATTCATCATAGAAATCCAACCCAACTCAACCCAATCTATGTTAATCGGGTTAGACCTATGGGTTTTTGACATTTTTTTTAATTACTATTATTAATATTAAATTGATAATTAAAACACCATCATCACAAATAAGAGCAAATTTATAACTAAATAGTCCTAAGCATAACATCAAACCAACCTAAACCCTACATGAGGAGAACTTAGGGTTTAGGTTTTATTTAGGAAGATGTGTAAAAAGTAAACAACAAAATTGTATATTATATTTAATTTTAAACTTATATTTATATTAAATATAGGTGGGTCGGGTTGTGTTAGGCAGATTTTTGAATTTTATGATCTGAATCCAACCCAATCCATTGTAAAAACAAATTCTACAACCCAACCCAACTCACCAACCCCTAAAAACTAGCCTAACCGGCGGATTGAGCTGAATCGAGTCGATTTTGGCATATAAACAAAGGTTCACTAGTAGTAGGGGAAAAATCTCTGTATGATCCCAAGCCTATATATATTAATTATCATATACAAATTAAAACATTGAAAAGCAAAATGAAGGCATAGCAATTTATTAGTCTCTCGGAGCACATGATGTGGGTTCACTGTCCATTAATTAATTGTAGTTAGTAATGATAGGAAGGATAAGAGCCGAATCCGACTGCAAAATGATATCCCTAATTAGCCCAAGCTTAGCCGCACAATTGAGAGTCTAGTTGGCCGTATTATTTGTAGCATACCCTACATCAACATGCATGGAAAGAAAAACATTTTATCCATTTTTCATTCATGCCCCTTTCTATCCCTCTCCTCTCGCCCCTGCTCTGCCTGGATTTTCACACTTCCAAAAAATTTTAATTTATTGACGGATTTCAATAGATAAAACGATTAATTTGTACGTGGTTTTCCTTCCATTGGAGTATCTGATTAATTGTACATTTTATCTATTTTTTCCTTTAAACTTTCATTATTGTTATTATTAATTTTTTTATTCCCTCCTTTGTTGACTTCATCAAAACTATCACTATTATGTCTTTCTTTTTCTATTTCCTTTTTTGACATGTGTTTTCCTATATCTCTTTCTATATGTAGTTCTTCTGATGAAGTTCCTATGCCTTCTAGCTTTAGGGTGTTAACATTTTCTCTTTCAATTATTTCTTTTGCTATGCCTTCATTCATTATTTCTAGTTTGTCATGCACTATTGTATTATAACTATCTTCTTTGTCTTCCATAAAAGTTAGCTTAAAGTCTTTCAAATCTTGTTTTTTGCTATCTTTCTCATCCATCTTTTTACGTATAGGTTGTAATGAATTAGCTTCTTTATTATTTTGCCTTTCCATTCTTTCTATCATTTCTTTTACTATCCCTTTCTTTAATATTCTTTTATCCTCCATACGTGTTGTTCTTTCCCAAATCAAGAGATCTTTCATATTATCTTTTTTCTTTCATTTTCTTATATCTTTAAGCCTTTTCTCCTTAAGTCATTTTCTTTGTCTTTATATGTTATAGATATAGGTCTATCAGTAGCTTTTGGATTTTGAAAACTATTGCTATCATCACATATTAAGCTATCTTTTCTAGTGTTTTTTATATCTATCAGATTTATTGATATTTTGGTACTTGTAAAATTATTTTGCTGCCTATTATACCAATTATCTATCATGGTTTTTGTTAAAGATGATCTATGATGGGGTTCAAATTCTCTTTCTTTTTCTAAAGGTGAGTTTAAAGCTGTCATAGAGGTCCAAAAAATTATCTATTCTATTATTTCTTTCATTTTTTCTTATTACAGTAGTGGGTCTATCTATAGCTTCTAAAGATTCTAATTTTTTATTAATTCTATGTAAAAAACTGTTATTATGTCTATCAATCTGTCTGTTGATTTTATCTCCTATTGATGCTCTCCAATTATTAGTGTTGCTATAGTTATAATTATAATTATCTAGATCACTGTCAGAATCAGAATCTGTTTCATAATCCATATCATCATTTAACCAATTATTGTCTATATCTCTGATGTTATAACCTTCATCATAATCTATATCTTCATAGTCCATGTTTCTAATTAGTGTGTGCCTAACCTAAGTGTCAACAAGCAAACAGATAATGAATTGATAAACGTATTTATTTTATTTCCAAGCAATTAATAATTACTGGCAAAACTATTACTAAGCATTGGTTTCCTTGCTATTGGGACCACCTCCTCGGGAAACTCCATTGTGGGACCACCCAAACACACGCCTATCCGTCGGCTAACAAAACGGTTGACTAACGCGAAACTATGGTTTGCCAACGAGTCTTAAGACTAACCTACACTACCAAGGAGCAAGTAGTGGTTATGTAGTAATATAAGTTCCTAGTAACTTCTTAATTGCAGAGAAATAAAACTCATAATAATAATAATAATAATAATAATTTATTCATGAACTCACAAATATATAATTATTTTAACTACTTTAATTGAATAATTATTTAGATATTTTTGATTGCATGTATTATTAAATTCTTCTTCTTTCAAATTTTTTTTTTTAATTTGTGAAAAGCACTTAATCACACTCTTGCATTGACAAAGAGAAGATGCATGACATTGTCGTTATATGCATTGATAAAGTGATACCTGTCATCATTTTTGTGTCTTCCCATTTATAGGATCTAATTTTTATAATATCCTTATGTGACTGGGTTAAAATTACATTCAATGTAACTTTAAATAATGTTTTACCACTCAATATATTTTAATTAAATGAGAATTTTGACAAATCTATCGTTAGATTATATTGTCTTCGTATATTCTTCATACTTAGAAAATTTCAAGATAATCAAAGATCATTAATTATGTCATCAATTAATTGTTTAAATTTAAGTTTTTATAATTCAAAATAATGTATAAAAGATGAATTTATGGATTGAATGATAAATTACATCCGATTGGCATGGCATACAAGTTAAAAACATATAGAATATGTAAATTAACAGTAGGATTTTTAAAATATGAATTAAACAATAAGTTATTAAGTAATGTAACATTGCTTACACTGTTGTAACTCTAAGCAATATTAATTTATAAAAAACTGTTAATTTATTGTATCACAATTAATAATAAAAAAATCATGTCAAGTAACAAAATATTTTTATGAACAATTGCATCTTCTACCAAATGATATTCTTACAATTTTTTTTTTAAATTAGCAAAATATAAAAATGAACATTAATAGTATCTTAATTTTGTAGGAATTTTAATATGCATCAAATTATGTTTATCTTTAAATGTATTCATTCATATGTGTTGGCTTACAAACTAGTTTTCAAGAGTATTGTGATATGCAAGCAATTAACAAAAAAGGTAGGAGAATGCGAAAGATTATTGAAGGCTAAGTGTTGGTTAGACCTTAGAAGCTAACTGAATCGAATGCAACCCTTTAAAAGAGAATCATTGTTGGAAGCAGAATTGTAGGGCTATTCATAGAATCAGAATTGGAGCATCAACTGCGGAAGCCTCCAACTAACTCCGCACATGGCTTGCTACCTGTTACTACATGTCCTTAAAAGCCTACCCACTCTCAAAGAATATTGTTTATATGGAAATTAATTTAAACTATCTATCTTAAACCCTGCATTGGATCGAGCACCCTTGTGGCTTTTACTCTCTAGCAATTGAAAAGTGCTACGTCTACAATATTTTCACAACAAATTATATGTGATAAGTTGTTATCGGTTTTAATTTAAACTTAAAAATTAAATTATTTTTTTGTCCACTAATAACAACCCATAACAATGTCTGTGAAACTATTGTGAAAATATTGTGGACATAACCTTTTTCCAAAATATTATAGCTAGCTAGGAATGCTTTCACATTCTGATCAACATGAAGTTAAGTTACGTTTACATTGCATTTTTATGGAATAGTTCATCTTGCTAATTAATAAAATTTTGTTTTACAATAAAAACTTCAATGGAAGGGAATGAAATTCTATATTACTATAAAAGCAATTGAAAGATCTATCATATATACCCAAAATGATAGTTTGACAAAATTAGTTAAAAAGATAGAACTTTTAAATTCACCTTTAGATATAGACAGAAAAAGAGGCATAACAGTTTTAAATACTACTGACTTATCAGACACTGAGAAAGATGATAGACATACAAGAAATATTATTTGTCATAAATGTAAAGAATATGGACATACTAAAAAACAATGTGACAGACATAATAAAATTGTTAAACAAATTAGTAAATTAGAGTTTGAGAAAGACATAATAAACGAATTAATAGAAATATTTAATGTTAATCAAAGAGAGATAGACCAAGTAAGGGAAAAAGGAGTAAAATCAACCAACCCACTTAAAGTTAATAAAAGAAAAAGAAAACAAAAAGACATAATAATGAAATTAATAGATAATCTACCTAATCATTTAAAAGATAAGAAAGATTATTTACTAAGTTTAAAAGATTCTATAGATATACCTATTGTT